>JAJNNQ010000006.1:22135000-22735000 GCA_027886175.1 Phylloscopus collybita
CAATAGTGGCTTCCATTCACCTTTATAGAGTGTGAGCCAGTCAGCTCCCAAGGCCTGTGAATGTGATTCTGTGACATTCCTGTTCACATGATTAGCAAGAACAGAATAGCAAGAACATGATTTTTAAAGACCGCAAGACAAGAATTATCAGTTTAACAGTCTCTCACAACTGATACCACAAGCACAACTGGCAAAATAAACCGTTTAATCTAATTATCAAGATATGAAAATATTTTTTTCTTCTAAGAAGTGCTGATTGACCTCTCAAGCTGTTCTCAAAGCAAGACACATTCCTCTAGTGCATTCACAGAACGTGTTTCGCACCTGTTTTTCATAATTTAATATTCTTTCTGCTCCTCATAACAGAATTCACTCAATGCATTTGCATTACACTCAAGTTTTAAAAACAGCAGTTCTTAAAGCAGATACATGAAACAGGGAAGGGCATGTGCTGCTGCTGGCTTCCACGTTAAGACAAACTTTAGTATCTCTTCAATTGCAGATAAATTCTTGCCCTTTTGTTAAAATAGAAGTTCCTCTTCCCAAGACTCCAGGAGAAAGTTTGGAGGTTTCCACATGCTCCTATGCCCAAAGTCAAGGGGTTCTGTTATCACAATACCAAGGGACAGTGGTGAACTGTGGAGCACAGATCTAAGAAGATGAGAAAAGCTGAAGGCCTCCCAAGATCCACCAGTAAACCTAATGAAGGCATATCTTGAATCAGGAAAATACTTTACAGCTCTGAAGCATGATAACCCTTGGCACTGGAAGTTTTTCACGTAAAACCTGCATGCTAAGTTAGATTCTCAAGCCTATGAAAGGATGCAGAGAACAAGTTTGTCCCCAAGGTTCTGCTGCATGAAGTGAATTTCTAGAGGAGTATTGGTAGCTTCTGACATTTCACTTCTCTGAAGCAGATTATCTTCTCTTTTCATCTTACTAATAACTTCACTCAATGCACAAGAGGCAGTCCTACTGACAAAATATAGTCAATATTTGAAGAAAGTTTTTCTGGTTTTCTTTCTTGCCTTGTTTCTTATTTCTCATATTCTTTGCATAATTGGAGAAAATTATATATTTGGACTCAGAAATTTACCTGGTTTTTTTGTCCTCAATGAAATAGACTGTAATTCATCATCCATGATGTATCATTACTCACTGCAGATAAACACAAAGTCAAGAACAATAAAACTCCATAGGAGGAATACTCTCTGTGAAGCAAAGGCATTTTAAGCATCAAGTAGCTGGCTTTCATATTTTCAGCAATCTAACAGTCAAGAACATCACGACTCATGTGTATGATGAGAAGTATTTGTAAGCACCAAAGACTTCTTGAGGAATTACAGAGCTCCCTCCTGTTTACTGAACAACTTGACTACTAATATACTAGACAGCCAATGCCTTCAAGCCAAAACTTAGATGTTCTCTGCAACTGCACTGATGCTATATCTATCTGCATACTCAAATGAGGATTTAAAAATTCCTCACATTACCTTTTTGAAGAACTTATATATGATTTGAACCTAATCTTCAAAAATTCAGGTTAATACAAAGAAACCTATGAGAAAAGAAAATATTTTGCTTTCAGGTAAGCTATGAATTACTATCCATCTTATTATCCATCCAACAGTATGTTTCCCTCTCACCTCATCAACCAAACACTTCAAATTAAATCTTCAGCATAAGATTTTGGAAAAGGAATGGAACATCACTTTAGGAAGTATCTTATCTTCAAAGATGTTGATCCTTTAAATGGTTGTATTGTTATTTGGTGCCTTGATGAAGTATACACTGGGAACATAAGCTGCATAAAATAAATTAAAATCAGTGCTCTGTGTGCTCTGTGACAAAACCACTGTGAGCTGTACATCAAAGAACCTGGACTCTTCTCAGTTCAAAAAAGAGAAGAACAGAGGCTTTTACTGAATACATCTATCAACAATGCCTCTACAGCCCTCTTCATTCAATTTAATTTATCCTTGATATTATTTTCAATTAATGAGAGGGCATCTTTTAAAATTTCAATCACTGTGTTGCAGAATTCTGGATATAAAACTAAACTGTAGCATGTGGGAATTGGTTAAGCTGCACTTCTAATGCTTTGAAAACATGTAAAGGATGCATAGGCCTTATAAACATACCAGCTTTCCATACCTTCTGTCACAATCACAAACTTAGAGCAGTTCAGGCTCAATAGCATGGAGCAACCACACCACTACAAAATGCTTTCCATGAGGAGAGGAAAATAGATCCCATCAGTTAAAGGAATATTTGTATCACTGCAAATATCCCTTATTATGAGTTATGCAAATACCATCCATTATTAGATTTATGAAAATAAGTGATTTGTTAAAATAAGTTGTGTAGTTTCTTCAGGAAAGAAGAGATAAAGCATTGCTGTGTGTATCAGTGGGGCTCAGAGATCCAAAATGCTGAAGGAGAAAAACTGCTTCAATAAACTTTGGTAGAAGCAGATGGGACAAAGGATGTGTTTGCTAGCGTGGGGAGTTAGGTGGCTCTTGGTCATCAAGGCAGATGAGACCAATGCAAGACAGAATTGCTTGCAACTACTCAAGAGTCAGCACTAGTGAAGGTATTCAATTGAGCCAAAATTGTTGGGAAAAAAAAAGCCACGCATAGCCCTCTTTTAAGAGGGTAGAAGCAGCAGTTAGAGAAGGCTTTTGCAAATCTTATCCTTACCAGAAGTAGAAAGTGATTGAGAATGTGAGACTGTATGTGTAAATGTAATACATTCCCTAAGAAGGGAAGAGGCAGAAAACTGTAATTAAACAGGGATTTCAGGGAGATAGTCTTCAATAAGCACAGAGAATTCACAGGTAAAATCTCACAGGACTCACACAGAGAAAAAGGGGTCTTGGAAACTTTGTCTGGGTAGACAAGCTGGTCTGCAAGTGACAGTTTTCCCAATGCAGAGGGAGGACAGGAGCTGTAATGAGAAATTAGTTAGCTATCTTATGGTCTTCCCAATTATATCAAATGAGAGAAATAAGTACACATCCATAGAAACAAGGTCAGATTTATTGGGGGGTGTACAAAATAATAGCATAAACAATTAAGTGAAAAATCAGAAATTCCCAGAGGAATTAAAAAACAAAACAAAACAAAACAAAAAAAAAAAAAAACCAAAAAAAACAAAACAAAACAAAAACCAAAAAAAACAAAACAACAAAAAAAACCAAACATGCAGGCAGATAAATCCATCTGTAGAGATATCAAGTACCAAGAAGATGACCAAGAAAAATGGGGATTTGTTGTTTTATTGAAAAGACAACCTATTGGCAGATGACACCAAGAAAGACTGAATACGTTTCTAGGTTTGTCTTCACACAAAACAACAAATCAATTAGCTAATGAACCAAAGAGAGTGACAAATCACTGTTTAGAATAGAGAAAAGATGGATTGGAAAGCATTTAAGTAAGAAAAGTGTTTTTTCAAAGCAGCCAGGCCTCATGAATATTATCCCAGTGGATTAAAAAAACTGATGTGAGCTACCTTTGAGCACACTTGGAGAACAGACAAGTTACTATAAAACTTGAAAGAGAGACTCTGCTTTAAAAGGAGAAAAAACCAAGAGTAAACATGGAAGAATAGCTAGTTGTCTTCAGTTCCCCCAAGCCACTGAAACAAACAACCCAGTATCTTTAAGCATTCATAAACAAGGAAACAAGTAACAGTCAGTGTGGATTTGTCAAGGACAAACAGCTAAAATAGTTTCCTTTTGTGGATAGAGGAGAAATAGCAGACGTCACATAGCTTGGAGAACAGAATTTTCATAAATGAGCTACAGATTAAATTACTGCAGCAGAAGAGCAAAAGTAGTGTTTCTGCAGGGTTATCTTAGAAATGGAACTATCTATTACCGACTGATGGAAAAAAGCAGAATCCTATCAAATCTGCAAATTGAAAAATAAATAAATAAAATAAGAAAATAAGCTTTTGAACAGGGTTAGAATTCAAAGTAATTGCTGAACTGAAGAAACCCTTTCTAAAATAGCCTATGATTCAGCAAAGTACAGAAGTCTACACTTAAGCAGGAATAATGAGTTGCAAAAGTGGACCAGACAGCAGTTGTGCTATGTTCTGGCATTTCAGTGGATCATAAGCAGAACAGAAGTCAATAATGTCATACTGTTGACAAAACTTATATATTCTACTGGGTCATAACATTAAGAGTATAACGCATAAAAAAGTAATAAATAATTCTTCTGGCCTATCCACACTGGCTAGTTCTGAGAAAGTACAGAGGACAGCACTCAGAATGACCAGAGATCTAGAAAACATCATCTGAGGTAAGAGGTTGCTCAGTCTAGAAACAAGACAACCTTAACTCAAGAAAATCCAAACTGGAGACAGAGCTGCTTAAAGGGAATGCAGGAATGAATGGGCTGCATCTGTAACAAAGAAGATGCAGATTAGATATTAGAAAAAGCCTTCTATCACTGAGGATACAGAAAGATGGAAGAAGCTGTAACAGGAATGTGAAAAACCCAGCTTTTGAGATATTAAAGATTATGTTGTATTACTGCTTATCAAGGAACATTGCTGATAGGGTAGTTTCTGCTTTTTGGCATGGGAATAAATTATATGACTTCTTGGAACCTCTCCCAACCATATAGTTTTATGATTCCGTACTTCCAAGATGATGAAGCTAATCACACAAGCTGATTAACATGTCTTTACACATCTCAGTTCTAGTCTCAGCATTGCATCAGCCTATCTAGGAAAACAGCTCCAGTAGCTTTACTTTGCAGCCACAGTCTTAGGAATGGTTTTTAACAAAAGCTGACTCTGCAGAACTGGTCTATGTCAACTCTGTAGGCAAATGGCAAGATTATAGACTCCTGTGTTGAGGCAGCACCTGAAGCTAAATCCCGTCCATCACATCTTCAGGGCTGTGCAAGTCCCGATGGCTGACTTGGTCCCATGGGATTTGGTCTCCAGACCTGCTCTCTGAGCTGGACTTAACTGCTTAGTAAGGATCCAGACTGCTACTGCTCCAGCAGCCTGGGGTTGCACTCGGGGACACGCTCTATCTGGGCTATTTTAAAGCCAAACAAACTGCTACTCACTTTTTCTTTTTTAATGTCAGGCATTACCTGACAACTTACTGTCTCATCCTGTTATTGACTGCACATATTAAATGTGAAAAATAAAGCTAAGTCGTAAAACTATGGCCTAATTGCATCCTAATTTCCTTTTATACATAAGCTGCCAAGTTACAGGTACAGAAGCATGTTTTTGTTTTTTAATTTTTACTGACTTGCGTAGGTGTGCTTAATTTAGAAGCTGTTTGTATGTAATTTTTAAGCAAGTCAGAGCTGATTTCTAGGAAGGGCAACACAAATTCCCTTCACCATGAAAGAAGATAATTACACTGTGCATGTTTTATTTGCCACTAGGTGGGAGTGGAACATAATCTTCTAGTTAATCTTTAAGCAGTATCAATAGAGAAAGTAAAAAACAAAGCATATTTTCTTGGCTGGTCACCAAAGAAAGATCATTCTGTTGATAGAGAATGACTTCAGTGATTCAAAGGTGTCTATAGCTACAAGCCATGGGTACACTGAATTTTTATTTAAAACTTCAACAAGGTACTGATAATTCATAAGAAAACACTTTGACTCCTGCTAATAATGCAAATTTTAAACTTTTTTTTCAGTCAGCATTAAGAACTAGATTTACATCTTTTTCTGAATCTTACACACCTATCTGATGCATTTTCAAGGAAGTGCCTTGAATAATCTACTATTGCTCAGCCCTATCACCTACTGCTACTGCTGCATCTCTTGTTAGTATTGAGAACACTGCATATCTCTATAATAGTCTTCATATACATTTCACAATTTGTATACACCTAGAAATAATACTCTTTTTTATCACATAAGCCCCACTTGTGGTTTTTTCATGACATTTATTTGCAATTATTTTTGAAAGCCTCTGTGTTGTAAACAGAAAGGGTGTTTCTTACAATAAAATATCCTATCCAATAATCTCATCTTTCTGCATGTGTCTGTACCTGACTTGAAACAGGTACATATAGCACGATATCTTAGTCTCTTATTAGTAATCAGCAGTTACATTATCAAACTACCACTAGATTATCAAAGAAAGAATGAACCACAATCATAGCTTGTAGTCTTTTCTTCCTTCTTTAGAGAGCTAAACATTAAAAAAAATAATAAATTGAAAGATATTTTTACTGTTTCTTGGGAAAGTACAAAGTTAAAGCATATGTTAGAAGGAATACACTAAAGGTTTCTAAGATCATGGTGGTGAAGATGGGAAGATTTTGCATCACCCCTGCTGGTCCAAGAGTTTTCAGTGAAATTAGTAAGGAGCTGATTTGAACAAACAAGAGGAAGCAACTTTTTGTACAACACACTGTGAAACCATAGAACACTGCACTAACGATTGCAATGAAGTAAAAATAAAACTAGTTAATTAATTGATAAATACTCAAAATATGAGTATTAAATCGGCCATGTTTTTGAGTTATGGGGGTTTTTATATTCATCAGTATTAAAAGCAATATCTAAGATGGGAAAAACCTTGCAGCATCTATATTATGGAACTGCTACAAGATGAAGGAGTGTGTTTTCCCCTTGGCTGTAAGAGCATCTCAGTTCTTGCTTGAGGCTTGAAAGCCCAGCCCTGATTTGAGAATAGCTCTGCAATGGCATGAAGGAGGCATGGTGCCATTACAGGAAATGTCATCAGTGCTCCCCTTCCAGATTGACCAAGGCTGATGGCTGCTGGGCAGGACAGACTGGTATCTCACTATACTTTAACCTTTAGGGACAGCTGCAGGTAGGCAAAAGCATATCTGGTGTCACAGGTATTTGTGGACTCCCTCTGCCATTCTTCAGGGTACAGCTGGCTCTCTCTGGCTCACTGTAGCCAGCTCCTGCCATGTGCCCAGAAACTCTGCCAAAAAGGCACACACAGTTTAGCTGGGTTTCCACTAGGCGGCTTTTCTTGATGAATACACACAAGAGACAGCTGGGGATTGAGGAGTTCCCAGGCGTTATATGCTCCCAATGCTGATAAGACCCCTAGGGAGCCTTTGCCAACCCAGCAGGCATCAGGCAGGTGGGGAAAGGTCAGTCCTCAGTCCTGCTGCTCCACGCTGTGACCTACCACTTCCTCACTACAGTTCTCCTTTAAGATTTTATACCTTTCCACGTTGCTCAGTTTTGCCTCCTAAATTGCTCTCAACAGCCCTACCTCGGCCTGCAATTCTGCCTT
This sequence comes from Phylloscopus collybita, assembly GCA_027886175.1. Lineage (NCBI taxonomy): Eukaryota > Metazoa > Chordata > Aves > Passeriformes > Phylloscopidae > Phylloscopus > Phylloscopus collybita. Next base: position 22,142,268 of record JAJNNQ010000006.1, read on the forward strand.
CCTTATGTTCCATGATTCTACTCACAGCTTGGCCATACCAGTTGATGCCTGAGCTGGGGCTGCCAGCTGGGATGAACCCAAGCTGGATTCTGGGCATCGGAGTTCTTGCAGAGGGGGCTCAGCACAAGGTAAAACAATGCAGTGGTTACACCATGTGCCATCTCCAGGCGGTCCTAACATAAATTTAGCCTCTCTGGGACACCAGTGGGTACTTCTGTGGTCAAAAATAGTAGGGATGACGCACACCCTGCTGCTGTCCCCTCCCCAACTGCACACCCATGACAGCCGACCCGTGACAAGGGGATATAAAGCTGTTCTGCCAGATCCAAGTAAAAAGTGGAGTCTCTTTATAAGACAAAAATTTTTGTTTGTGATAAGAGAAACTTCTCTTTATGAGAAGGAAATTCTTCTGTGACCTTTTCCTCATTTTTTTGCTTCCATGTGGCTGTACAGTTGCACAAAATTTGGTACCACAGAATTTCCTGCAGCACAAATCAGTTCCTTTTGTGACAAGGAGTCACTAGCAGGATGTCATGGAAACATACATGCTATGTTTTAAGTCCTCTTAAAATGAGGATTTTATTTACATCAGAAAATTGTCTATGCTGAGTCCAGCATAGAGTGAAGTGAAGCTGCTAAAATACCTTCTCAGAGGTCTGAGGACATCCAGTTCTCAAAGTTATGTCATGACTATTAATAATTTGAAAAAAAAATGCATCTAATTTTAATGAAATCAGAAGAAAAGTTTCAAAGCATGCCCTCAAGACATACACTGGGTACACTTGAGAGCCTGTGCCTCAGCAGTCAGTCCACATGATCTTGGACCCTTGACCCACAAGCACATTGGGACCTGGCATCGGCCACACCATTTCTTCCCTTCTTCTCAAATGATGCAGGATTCCCTGCTCTCTTTTCTTCCCCCCTCCACTCACACTTTTTTTTCAAGGAAGGATCCAGCATCCCCTCCCCTGCTTGACATTTTAGCCTAATTTTTGTACTTTCTGCTTGCAGCGGTGAGCTAATGTGGAAAGGGACACTTCCATAATTAGCAATTTTTAAGAGTGGGAGTAGATGCTTCTGGGACATTGTGACTTCTGTGCAGCAGAGTTCAAAATTATAATCAGGGTGACTGACAGAGACACGGCACGCTTGGGGACTGTGGAGGACAGTTAGTAGGACAGAGCATGCAGTGTATGCTGGCACCATCCCAGAGGAAGCTTCTTAACCAAGGATGTGTTTCATTAGGGTGGTATCAAAAAGACAGGGCTTGTCAACGTGGAACAGGAATACACACAGTCATGAAGAAAAGACAGGTTTTTCCAGAAAAGCTTTAAATGCTTATCCTAGTTTTTAATTTTTTTTCCTAGTCCAGACCTGTTTCAACACAGATGAGGCTAATTCTCCCCTGACACATATACACACCCTCACCCATATATCAGCTCCCTGGTCTAACTTGGAAATCAGTCTTGGTTTGAGCATGCTGTTGGACTAGATGGTCCTTCAGAGGCTCTTCCAGCTGAAATTATTTTGTGATTTGATATTTTAAATAGCTAGAAAGCACAATTGTAGCCAGCCAGCTGGCTTTTAACATTTGTTTTTCACTCGCAGTGCCTCCATACAAATGACAAATGTAACGCCAAGCAGTCAGAAAGCACGCTTCAGGTGTTTCACCATAGGCTTTGACAGCTCAGATCACTCCCTAGCAGTTATCCTGGCTGGGTCTGTCTAATAGGGGCAAAGGGCAGGATCAGGGGCTGTCATCTCCAAAGGGATGATGGCTGCCTCCCGTTTGACCTGTCTTCCTTTTATAACAGCTGAGAGTAACCTGAACTGTGTTTCAGCTCAGATACTTTCTCTTAGCTGCTTCAAATGAACAGCAGGCAAAGAAGAAAAGAATCTTACAAAACAGCTAGAACACTCTATTTACCAGGATGATTTTTATGCAGTGAGACATAATTGATTTTTAATAGAATGATGCCTTAAGTTTTAGCTTTACAATTTTTGAAGTTTACTCCGTTTGGTCAATAATTCCATTTTTGCACTCAGTGGGAGTTTCTTTGGTGATTCAACTACTCTTAAAGGAAGAATGCAAAGTATTTTCAATATCCTAGTGCTGGCCAACACTTCCAGCAGCACTGATATATATTAGTTTGGAAATTATGGGGTGAGGTACACAATAATTCTCATGAAGAATAAGCAGGAAATCCAATTAAAAGTATAATTGCAAAATACATCCAATCAAATGAAGCAAACGACAGGGAAATAGAATAATACATTTTACTTGAGATAGTGACTGCTACAGCTAGAGTGACAGAACAATTTTTCACATTTTGAAATAGCTCTGGAGAGAAAGCTTCACAGATTTATTTTAAAAGTATTCAGACCAGAGGTGCTCCTGGTGATTAGCTGCTTTGAGAATTTCAGTTATGATAATAAGCAGAGGTACAGTACAAGGAGCATCTTCAATTATAATTTTACCCATGAAATAAGTGTACACAAGAACTAATTTGGAATAAGCAGAGCAAACAGATTCATGTGTACTTTGTGGACATGTACATTTAGTTTTTATTTTACTGAAGAGGATTTTACAACACAGCAAAAGAAAACATTCCTTGCAATGAAGTAGAATAATGCAAAACTGAGGGGAAATGGTTGATGTTGAAGGCTCTTAGAAGGACTTGCTAATTTCAACACAAGTTTGTATTACCTTTTAAGCACTGATGAGGGCTACTCAACAGTATTCCATTTCGGAGTGGAAAAAAAAAGTACAACTAATCCTGCAACGAATTCACCCCTCCTGTGACCCCAATGGGACTCCTGGCCTACAGGTTTAAAAACAGCATAACTGAGTATCAGTTTAACTTCAGAAAAACCACTAAACATTGTGGTTAGTTGACCTTGTCTGGACACCAGGTGCCCATGTACCGCTCTATCGCTCTCCTCATCACCTGGACAGAGGAGAGAGAGTATAACAAAAGGCTCATGGGTCAGGGTAAGGACAGGGAGACATCACTCACCAATTATTATCTTGGGCAAAACAGACTTGGGAAATTTTGTTTCATTTATTACTAGTCAAAGCAGAGTGGGGTGATGAAAAATAAAACCAAATCTCAAAGGCTCTTTGCTCATCCCTCCCTCTTCTATGGGCTTAACTTCACTCCCAATTTCCTATACCTTCTCCATCCAGGAGCTCAGACCCCAGGGAATGGGGACTGTGGTTAGTTCATCGCACATTGTCTCTGCTGCTCCTTCCTCCTCACAGGGAGGACTCCTCACACTCCTCCCTTGCTCCAGTGCAGAGTCCCTCCTACAGGAGATGGTCCTTCATGGACTTCTCCAACTGAGTCCTTCTCATGGGCTGCAGTTTTGCACCAATTACTCCAGCGTTGGTCGTTTCCATGGGGTGCAGTCCTTCAGGAATAGGCTGCTCCAACCTGAGTGTCCCACAGAGTCCCAAGTCCTGGCAAACCTGTTTCAGAGTGGGGTCATCTTTCCATGGGGCCACAGGTCCTGCCAGGAGCCTGCTCCAGTGTGAGCTTCCCACGTGGTGGTCATTCCCTCCTCTGGGCACCCATCTGCTCCAGATCTTCCACAAGCTGTAGGTGGATGTCTGTTCCACTGCAGACCTCCTTGGCTGCAGGAGCGCAGCAGCCTCACCATGGTCTTCACAACAAGCTGCAGTGGAATCTCTGCTCTACTGCCTGGAGCACCTCCTGGCCCTATTCACTCTCCTGTGGGCCAGGTCTGCCTGCACAGAATAAATTGCAAAGGTAAAGACAACTCCCCATAACTTGTAAGAATAAGCCTTACCTGCTATCAGAGAGATCTTTATTTTGGTGAGCTGTTGTTGATACAAGGAGCAGGTTGGTACTTCATGAAACTTCAAGCAACTTCTCAGTTGCTTATTCTTTCTCACAGAACTTAATTGCCTCTGGAGATGGCAGTGTTTTTCCACTAGACAAAAAGCATCTTTTCCCCCTTTTCATTGCTTAGATGAAGGAAAATATCTCTGTGACTCAAAGCCTATAGTTTCATGTAGCTATATAGAAAGGGTAAGGACAGATTTGATTTATTAATGGTCTTGTCCTCTTGTTCTTTGCCCAGACAAAGTCATTTGCTTCCACAATATGCTTCTTCCAGGGGACCAACTTCATTGGAAGAAGGGAGAAGGGACTTGCAAAAAGTTCTTAGCATGCACCCACGACTACTGCATCTCAGTCCATTGAGAATACAGAAGAGTCTGGTTAGCAGGACATCTTTCTTCCTTTCTAGTAAGTTACATCAAAAACTATTGTCATGCAGCTAGAATTTTTTAGCATTTAATCTGGTTATTTCAATAGAGTTAACTTTATCAGACCACTTCACAAACTGATGTCCAAACAGGCTTCTCTGCAGCATTTCATACAAGCACCAGACATGGGCTCTCCGTGCTCTGCATTGATTCCTGCAGCACTCCACTTGCAGGATCCACTGATTCCTGCAATCCCTCTGCCAGGTTTCTGAAATTTCTAGCACAGAGACAAAGGTATGTGACTTCAGTCAGCAACTTCTCCAAGTGCCCAGACAAAGGTTCTGCCAAATCCCTCACGCTCAGTTTCCCAATCCATCAACTTTTCAAAACCATCGGTAGAATCAGCGAGCAGGGAGGAAAGCAGTCCTCCTTCTCCCAGCTCCCATGCAGTGTGACAGAGGATCTAGACCCATCCTACCTATATAGCATAATTACACTGGAAATCTCATCATCTAGGCCTTGACAACAGAAAGAAGAGAGCAACATCCTGGAATAATCCCAGAGCCAAGTGAACTGAACTGCCCTTGGGTGGCACCTACTGCTCTTCTTTAAATAGGAAGCCTGCAGTAACTAAACACCAAAGAGATGCCTTATGGGGATATCTGCCATGGTAAGTACAGAAAGGGATTAAAAAGGAAGGAAAACAATACGGGCACTACAGGACACAGGTATGTGAGGGTTCTTGAATACATTCAGAATAGCTGGTAAAAGGGTTGGTTGGAAGCCATGTCCTGTGAGGAGCAGCTGAGGACTCTGGGCTTGTCTAGTTGGGAGAAAAGGAGGCCAAGTAGTGCTCTTTTCACCTTCCTTTGGTGGGGAAGTGGAGAGGGAGATGCTGTTCTCTTCTCCCTGGGATCCAGCAATAGGATGTGTAGAAATGATGCAAAATTGTGTCAACAAAAAGTTTAGACTGGATATTAGGAAGCACTTCTCTACAGAGACAGTGGTCAAACCCTGGAAGAGGCTTCCTGGAGAGGTGGTTGATGCCCCAAGCCTGACAGTGTTTACGAGACATTTGGACATACCCTTAATAACATGCTTCAACTTCTGGTCAGCCCTAAAGTGTGAAGTAGATGGACTAGATGATCAACACGGGTCCTTCCAACTAGAACTGTTCATTACACCTGCCTGAGTTGGCTTTTACTTTGATTTTTCAGAGAGTATTTTGATAGTTAAGACAGCTAAATTTTTTTTGTAAAGATTTGGCTATCTCCATTTCATTGATATTAAATTTGTATTAGTGTAAATGCATGAGTTTAATTACACTGTTTATCTAACCACTGCTTGTTGTCCACTTAACTGGAAAGAAATAAGAAGTGGTAGTCATACTCTAAAGTTTTTTCAAGCATGGTGAAACAAGAAGCAACCCACACAAGCCAGTAAAACCATGCCCAATATAACTATCAGAGAATCACAGAATATCGGGTTTGGAAGAGACCTTCAAGATCATCTAGTCCAATCATCAACCTAGCACCACCATTAATGAATGCTGCTCTATAGAGAGATTTACACATTATATTTGGTAAATAAAATTGATATTTCATTTGACAAATATATCAACCATCAGACAACGCAAGTAAAGTGAATCTGGCAGGTGATGTTCATATCCTCATCCCAGGAAATTTAAACACTTGCCACACCATCAGTTACCCACCACCACCACCATCCCCAAGATACCCTCACACATATTTCATGCTGTTTAATATCAAAGCAGCACATACAATGGCAATCGCTCACTGCAATTTGTACATGTGTCATGGATATGTGCGCAGACTACAGTGTTTTATCGTAGTGATTTCCACTAGTGCAAATTCATTTTTTGTGGTTCATTCTGTAGGAGAAAAAAAACCCCAAAAACAACATAAAAAACCAAACAAACTTCTGGCATCAGAGAGTTTTCCTTAGAAATTCTGGCTAAGCTCAAAAGCAGTCTTTCCTGTAAAGAATCTTTTTCATCAGGGAATCATTAACAGGGAAAATTATTTACCCGTGTTTGTTCATGATTTAGAAGTCAAATTAAGCAACCCCATATTTGTCTCACTTCTCAAAGACCCTTTTATTAATTCATCCCCAAACTTACTTGTGCTGTTTCTCTCTTCTGAGAGGCTCGGTTAAGTGAGGAAGTGAACCTTGCTTAAGCATCTTGAGTATCCAGTCAGCCCAGTGCTCCTGGGCAGTCATTCTCTGCTGCATTAACGGTGTCTCTGCTGTGCTGCCTGGATGACATGTTCCATGACAGGCCAGTGGTCTGATTCAGATGTGGCTCCATTTGTCTGGTACAAGCCTCACTGAAGGCTCCTTTCTCCAGTCTTGATGTTGCATCTTTCTCCTCCTAGCAGGAAAGTTGTTCCTTCCCATCATGAAGCCCCTCCCTAATCCAAACATGTGCTGGCAGTTATACCTGTGCAATGTATACCTGTGCAAAGCATTCCCCACAGATAACAGAACATGGACCCTCTGTTGGCAAAGGCACTTTAAGGATGATGCAGGATTTCTCTGTGTGAGTTCTCAACTCTGAAGGAGGCCAGTTGTCATCAGACCTGCCATGCACTACAAACAAGTGAGTAGATTGCTGACAATCACAGGCACGTGAGGAAACTGGTGACATTGCTGGAGGGAAGAGCAAGCCAGCTGTATGGACTCTGAGTGGCTTTGGCATGGAAATAAATCTTATACAGCATAAGATCTCTAAAAACAGAGATGAACCAAGCCATAGCATGAAACTGCTCCTGCTGCAAATGCTGCATGTGTGAGAGAGGCAATGCTGACAGCCCTCAGATCCTGATTATTTGAATCCAGATGGTTGGTAGTCCCAGAGGCTGTGCACATTTCTTAAAATCAGCTAACCCTCAAGATAATCACAGCCAAGCATTTCCTTGCCTAAAACATCAAGATGTGCTCTTAGTCAAAGCAACCACACCTTGACTGTCATGTCTGCAAAGCTACTTCCTGCTATCACACGAATTAGACTGTGTTTTAACTGAGAAATTTAATTACTACCTGCCATGAGACTCTTCTAGTCCTAGATGTAGCAGGAAAATAAGTATCTCTTTACTGCACCCTCACACTTCTCTAGATCTAACCACTGAAAAAGTTCTTGAAACATACAGTCCACAAGCATATGCTTTCATCAGACAACTCGCTTGCTCTGCAGCAGGTAAGTCACTTCTGAGACATGTGGGAACACTATAACTAAGGCAGAGTTGCTGGTTGCCTGAACAATGTTACCTACTATGTAAGGCGCTGTTACATCAACATGCTGGTTTCTTCCCTAGCATTGAGGACAAGCAGAGGTCCATTTCACTTCATAAACTATTTTGAGGAAGGACTGTTTCCTTCTGAGAAAGAACTTTGGGATCCCCTCCAGTTGTTGTATTCTCTAATTGATAGACAACCAACTCAACATGTTAGCAGTTTTCCCATTAAGATCAAAATTTGCCATATTGGGTCCATCTTAAAATCTTCTTAACCTGGCACCCTCTCTGGAATTGAAAGTACATCCAGACATTTCATGGGAAATCAGAGGGTTGGAAGGAACTCTCAAGCTTCTATTTTTAATGGTCCTAATGCCTCCTGTTTAATAGCTCAGATGTTTTGTCATCTCTCATTCATAGATATCCCAGATGGGAATGTGGCAGATGCTTAATATTAAAGAATGATGTGCCCAGAGGTAGGACATGTGCCTTACAGCATTAGGAGCAAAGCATGCAGGCAAGAAGGCAGATGTGAGGAGCTGCATAGTCACAGACAGAACCCTAACACAAGTTTTCATCTGCCACTTCCATCACTGAATATTTCCAGGGGTATTTAATCACTATATTTTTATTCTGGATCTTTGTTAGTATTTTCCAAAACAGAATTATACCCTCCCAAGAAAACACATTTATTTATGACTGTGGTGCCAAAGGAGACCAAATATAGCAAGAGTCGTGAAGTTGGTTCTCTTCCTGTCCCGATTTCTAAACAACCTACTTTCCACACTAGATATGGCTTGCCTAGGAAGACTTCTACAATTATAACACATCCAGGACCTGGAATTTGGGCCACAGCATCCAAATAACAAGCACATAAAACACAGAGAAAAAACATCACACATCCACTTTTTCCACAGGTTTTCTCTTTATATTGCACTGTATGCCTAAGGGAAAAATCTGAGGCAGAGTTTTTTGCTGGTCCAGCATGTCATTGATTTCCTTTGAGAATTTTTAAGAACAACAGAATGTGTCTGTCCCTGTATTTTTGAAGTATTTGTTTCAGTAAGTTAAAAAAAAAAAAAAGTGATCTGAGGAAAACAGAAAACAAGGACTCTGCAGGAGATTTTTCTATAGATTTATCATGCTTTCCTGCAGATCTGTTTTTATTCCATTTTCTTACATTAATCTTAAAAAAACGCCAACACATGTTCACCAATTTTTTTCCCCAACCATTTTATTAGTCCATTGTCATGGCTGGATTTTAGAACAATAGAAATGCTGTGAGGAAACAAAAAATCAATTGGATCTAATTTACCAAAACGATCAGAATTTAAATACCCTGTCCCACAAAAAAGCTTTCATTAAATAAACATGATCTTCCCTGAAATATCTTAATTTATTTATACTGAGATTCTATCAATATCAAGCAAATATTGCTCTGTTAAGGCTAATCAGAGGTGTGGTGATTTCTAAACCTTCTGTTTAGATGGCAGTTACTGTTTGCCAGTATTTATTACCTGCAATAGAGCTCACTAGAAAGAGATAAACCATCCATCAATAGGACATGTCCCTTCAGCAGTTGTTTCATCAACTGCTTCAGGTATTCTTTTTCATTAAGTGTTTCATCAAACATCTGTCTGTCTTTCAACTTTTTACAAAAAAACTGCCAGAACAAGCCACCATTGACACATCACCCCTTGCAATGATGATATCATGGGGTTTTTTTTTGGTTTGCATTACACTTTTCAATCTCCCCACAGAAAGAAGGCAAGCAAAGGATAGTATGTTTTACTGAACCATTGAAAAAAACCCCAGTCCATTATGCATTTTCAGACATCCAGCCCTTCAACACACTGGTTAAAAAAGAGTAAAGTCCTTTTACTATTTACTATTTACATATTATATTAAAATGTGTAAATGTTAGAACCATAAAATGAAAGAATACTACTAAAAGCATGCTCCTGTTGCTGTAGAAACTTGATTTTTTTCTGCTACACCAGTGAGAAGTAATGGAATGCAAATCAACATCTTGGTACCTTAACATTTTAGGATAATTAAGGTGTAAGGCACAACAGAGATATTTGAAATACTTTTGTTAAAAAAAATACATTACAAAAGGTTTTCAGGTAGAGCTGGAGGGAGAGAACCTGTTATAAAGGACAGAAACAACCATTAGAATCACAGAATCAATAAAGGTTTGAACAGTCCTCCAAGATGATCAAGACCAACTTTTGGCCGAATACCACCTTGTCAACTAAACTATAGCACTAGGTGCCATGTCCAGTTGTTTCTTGAACACTTCCAGGGATGGTAATTCCACCATCTGCCTGGCAAGGCTATTCCAATGCTAGACTACCCTTTCAGTGAAGAAAATCTACCTGATGTCCAACCTGAACCTCTCCTGGCACAGGCTGAGGCCATATCCTCTTGTCCTACCCCTTTGCTTCCTGGGAGAAGAGGCTGACCCCCACCTGGTTACACACTCAGTTGCAGAGAGGGATCAGGTCTCCCCTGCACCTCCTTTTATCCAGGCTAGACTCCCCCCAGCCCCCTCATTCACTCTTCATAAGATTTCCTCTCAGGACCCTTCCCCAGCTCCATTGCCCTCCTCTGGACACACTCCAACTCCTCAATGTCCTTCTTGTAGTGAGGAGCCCAGAACTGAACACAGAGCTCAAGGTGTGAGCTCACCAGTGCTGAGTACAGGGAGACAATCCCTGCCCTGGTCCTGCTGGCCACACGAGTTTTGATACAAGCCAGGATGACATTTGCCTTCTTGAGCACACGCTGGCTCGCATTCAGCAGCTGTTGATCAGCACACCCAGGTCCTTTTCCACCTGGCAGTTTTCCAGACACTCTGTCCCAGCCTGTAGCACTGTATGGGGTTGTTGTGACCCAAGTACAGGGCCCAGAACTGCAGAGTCTTCCTACCCTCCCACAGATAGGCATTCCTGCCTGACTTGGTGTCGTCTGTGAATTTACTGAAGATACACTCCATCCCCTCATCTAGTTCATCATCAATAAAGATATTAAGTATCTTTCTTTACTGACCCAATAGTGAGCCCTGGGGAACTCCACTGGTGACCATCTGCCAGATGGATCTCACTCCATTCAATCACCACCACTCTCTGGGCCTGGCCATTCAGCCAGTTCATAACCCTGCAAAGAGTGCACCTGTCCAAGCTGTGTGCTGCCAGCTTTTCCAGGAGAATGCTGTGGAAGACAGTACTCAAGGCTTTACTGAAGTCCAGGTAGGCAATATCCACAGCCTTGCTCTCATCCACTAGGTGGGTCACCTTGGTCATTAAAGGAGGCCAGGTTGGTCAAACAGGACCTGCCTTTCCTAAACCCATGCTGGTGGGCCTGATGCCCTGGTTGTACTGTGCATGCCATGTGATCACACTCCAGGTGATCTGTTCCATAACCTTCCCAAGCACTGAGGTCAGGCTGATTGGCAGTTCCCCAGGTCCTCCTTCTGACCCATTTTTTATCCAGGCAGCACATTGTCTGACCTCCAGTCACCTGGGACCACCTCAGTTAAGCAGGACTGATGATAAATGGTTGAGAGTGGCTTGGTGAGCTCTTCCACCAGGTCCCTCAGTACCCTTGGATGGATCCCATCAGCCCCATGGAGTTGTCTCAGTGGCACAGCAGGTCACTAACTGCTTCCTCCTGGATTGCAGGGGCTCTGTTCTGCTCCCTGTCCCTGACTACCAGCTCAAGGACCAGTTGTCCTGAAGAAAAACAGTCCTTCTGTTAAAGACTGAGGAAAGAAACTATTAAGTACCTCACCCTTTCCTCTTCCTTGGCTACAATATTCCCCTTACCATCCAATAAAGGATGGGGATTTTCCTTGGCCCAATTAGAATACATTTCTTCCCCAATATCATACATGATCTAACAATATATTGTTCAAATTTTAAAATAGAATTATAAAATCACAGAATGATAAGTGGTTGAAATGGACTTTATAAATCATCTAGTCCCAGCCTCCCCTGACATGGGCAGGCACACCTCCCACTAGACCAGGCTTCTCAAGGCTTTATCCAACCTGGCTTTGAATACCACAAGGGTTGGGGAATTCAAAACCTTCCTGGGCAGCTTGCTCCAGCATCTCACCATCCTCACAGTAAAAAAAAATCCTTCTAATATCTAACCTAAACTTCCCCTCTTTCAATTTTCAGCCATTACTCCTTATCCTATCACTACAATTCCTGACAAGGAGTCCCTCTTTGGCTTCCCTGTATGCCCCCTTCAGATACTGGAAGGCTGCCAGGAGGTCTCCACACAACCTTCTCCTCTCCAGGCTGAACAGAGGAAGGAAGGCCTTCCTTCCTCAGCCTGTCTTCCACAGGGAAGATGCCCCAGTCCTCTTACCCACTACGTGGCCCTTCTCTGGACTTGCTCCACCAGCCCCATGTCCTCCCTGAGTTGGTGGTACTGGAGCTGGATGCAGTGCTCCAGGGGGTCTCACAAGAGCAGAGCAGAGGGGGAGAATCACCTCCTTCCACCCACTGGCCACTCTGCTTTTGATGCAGCCCAGGGTTTAATTGTCCTTCTGGGCTGTGAGCTCACACTGCCAGTTTAGGGTGAGTTTTTCATCAACCACCAACCCCAAGTCTTTCTCTGCAGGGCTGCTCTCAATCACCTCTCCACTTTATCTTTGGCATAGAAAAGAATCACAGGCTCCAAACAAACAAATTCAGTGAAAGGACAAAGAACAGAGATACCTGAATTACAGATAGCTTATGTAAGATTTATTTGATGAAAGGCAGATAGAGAAATGTAATGTTAGAAAGCTGGAAGAGACAAAAAGAAAAACAAAAGACTTCCTAGACTTCTAAGATAAGTTTGGTATTCAGGGCAATTAAAACTAAATTAAACTAGATTAAGCTGAAACTCTTTGGAGCTCAATATATCTTGCAGACTGTTTTCAGTCTCCATCCCTATTTAAAAAAATCAAATTTTCTTTTAATTAAACAACTTGACCTTCATTCTTCTTAGGGAACAACTTCCAGTTTCTACAGGATAATGAAAAAACAAGTGAGTGGAACCAATGCCACTTTATGTCTAACAGACCCCAGGAGCTAGAATCAAGAATGCAATTTAATAGCTGGAAGATGTCACAATTATTTGAGATGAGAGAACTACAAAACTTATAAATAAGAAGGTAATTAAAGCATGATATAAACTCAGCTGGTACCCAGACTACTGTTTAAATTTTATTGAACTCTACAACCTGGACTAAAACTTGTATCAAATACTTTTAATCTGATTTCATGCAGAGCCGTTAGGCATTTCTAAGAATGGAACTAAAGGACAGTATTTTCATTTTCTTACATCAAGAATTTTTTACAAGCTTTTCTTTGAGACATGCCTGGTTGAAAGGTCTTGAAATTTGAACTGAGGAATATTTTGATGACATAAAATGTCCCTGGGAAAAGTAACTTTAGGTCAGCACACTCTCAGAATATTGCTCAAACTTCAAAAAAGAGTCACAGTTCATACATGCTGAATAGAGAATTGTTATTAACTTTTCTGGAAAGTTAACAACGTTTCAGGAAAATGTTGACTAAAGTGAGAATCCTGTGGGCCACTGTTGAGCTGGATTTTCATCCTGCAGGACCACATCTGAGCAGCCTTTGCTCAGGTTAACTGCTGGAACCAATCTGTAGTACCTGAGAAGTACAGAAAGATAGGTTCAAATACTCACTGGAAACCCAGGCCAGAGGGAAGACCATACATTTGCAATGTTCTGTCTAAATCCTGTATGATACATGTTTTTATTACCTTTTTTCTTTCTTTAAATATATAGTGTAGAAAAATACTTAAATTTACAAAGCTAAGCACTTGGAATTTGGAAAATACTTATGTTTCCTGTGCAAAGACATTTTTTCGGAAATCTTTCTCCCATTACTGCAATTATTTACATGTGACCTCATATGATCAGGGAAGCTCAAGGAAAGTTTTCCAAAAATGTAGCAAAAGGATTTTTTCCCCTTAATTTAGCCCATTTGTAAAGATATGTAATACTTCATATAACTCTCAACTGTCTAATTTGTGTTTGCAGAATCTACCATGGTAATTGCTGATTATTGCTTCTAGCTTTTAAAGCTTCTATCTTTAAATGCATCCTTCCAGACTCCAAATTCTAGGTTAGAGCCTTTCCTGTGATAAGCACATTCAGTTTCCATCAAAGGGAATGGAAATGCCACATGCACAACTTGTAATCTGCACTTGTGCTTGCTACTTTGCTCTGATCACAGATGTGATGTTTGCATAGCAATGAGCATCTCCCCAAGCTGGGGAGCCATGCTTCTGTTGAGCAACACTAAAGTACATCGGTGGTTTTGCCACGTTATTCTTTTACCAGACCAAACCTAATTTTCTACCCATCTTGTCTCCATATGTCCTTCCTTTTACTTACCAAAGATTATGACTGACTGAATTTAATGTCTTTTTTTCTTTCCATATGGATTATTTAACAGTTCCTTTACAATGAGCTACATTTTAATGTTTTTGTTAGTCTCCTATTAAAATTGGCCCTATTAATTTTGCAATTAACCTTTTCTTTAATCTCAAGATCTGAAAGTGTTCTTTCAGAAGGTGTGTTGAAACAGGTTAACAGCAAGTAAGCTTTTACAAAGGTGTCACAAATGCAAGATATTATATGCAAAATTTTAGCAAGTGATTTACGAGTTAAACCATAGAATGAATGAAATTTGACTTTCACTCTTGTTTCGGCATATCAGTCTTTGTAATCTGGAAACACACTTTGTTATAATTATGTGCTTCCAGACTATGCTCCCTTCCAATGGATTTGCCAGTTATTAGCTAACTAATATGCCAAATCAATCGATGCTCTGTCTAATGCAGAAACAATTGCAAATTTGATTCTTGTTGAAAGGGCTATTTTTCTACCAATATAGCAAAATGAATTGTTGAATTGTGACTATTTAGCCATCTCTTTTCTGTCATAAATATGGAAGCTGGAAGGAGAAAGGAAGTTATGGAACACTAAGGTAGAATCAGTTCTGGAGAGAGCATGAACTGTAAATTTTGACAAAATGACCTAGATATAGCAGTATAGCATTTCCACAGTGGTTTCCATGATTTTACATTATTTCTGAATAATACCTGATGAAATGTCAAACCAGTTGAGAGCAAAGAGGCTCTTACCATCTTAATACAGCAGACAGCTTTCCATTTTTTCAGCAGGAACAGCAAAATTTTTTTTGTGTGAGCTCAGTGGGTATTCCACAGCATCCTGTTCACTGCTTCAGAAAAGAGATGACTTTACTATCATTCTGTGTGTTCAAAAAACATGCTACACAATAAAAAATATTATTGAGTTACTAATACAAAGTTCTGAAAATGGTTGAGAATCTGCCTATTTCCTTGCAGCTTGGCAACATGCTTAGAGGAGAGGGACTTGCCAAAGAAATAAGTATGTAACCAGACCTGCCAACATTCACTCATTCAAAACTACATTCTTTTATACTGAATTCATTTTAATGTTGTCAAGTTTTTCCCTTTAGGGATAAAGGACATTTACCATGAATATTATGAGACATTGACAAAAATGTCACTGCCATTTATTCCCTGAGGACACTGAACTTGTGAGTGAGGAAATGGTATTTCCCCTAATAGCCCACACAGTGGCAATGTACTCATTCTGGAGTAATTCTGTTCATATCTTGCTTTTAAAGGTAATACTCCCTTCCCGTCTCAAGAAAAGCATCCTTCATAGACCTGCATCTGAAGCACTAGCAGGATCATTCATGTATTTTCCTGTTCCTTTCCAGGCTAACACAGAGAGGATCAGAAAGCTTCTTTAATCTGCTCAAAGCCTCTGTTCAGATCGCCTTGTCAGACGGATACTTTTGACAAACTGCCTTAATAAAAGCAACAATACCACTGAAGCCACCCACAAATCTTCAATAATAATTGAATTCAATAACATTGAATTCTATTCTAAGAAAGAAATTCTATGAATGGTCAGTTTTTGTTCGTTTGGATTTTTGTACAAGCTAATCCGCTGTGTCTTTATATTAGTCTCTCAGAGAGCAGTAACATCTCTCCCTAGCACATCTTGTTGTTATTGACTAAAACGAAATTATTTTTTCATAATTTATCCTTTTTTCTTCAATACAAACCCCACAGGTTTTGCAGTCTTTTCAGCCTCTGTGTTGTCAATACATCAAATCATGCAGTTCTGCGAACACTGGATTTATGAGTGTCAGAAAGTTGCCTCTTAAATTAACAAAATCACAGTAGTGTCTGGAACTCAAAGGCCTACATTCATGATGCATGCAAACTACTATATTTTAAGTGCATGTGCACTTTGCCAAGCTTTGTGAAGCTTGGCAGGTTGTAGAACTTGGCATTGCTCAGGCTGCTCAGTAAATTATCTGCCTTGTCTTCTGACACAGCAGGCACAGCCTCAGTGTAGTACTATCTGTAATCCACACAAAAGCCTTGTCTCCTACTTCTTCCACTATATCACTCTTTGGTAAAATGACCTGGGACAGAGCCCTGTTCAAGAAGTCACTTATCTCCACAGGTTATCCCAGCTCTGTACACTTCATTATTCTGCACTCTCTGGTGGTCTCTGGCAAGGTTAGAGTGAAATTTTTTATCAGGTATACTTGTTCAGAAAATACTCCTAAACATATATATAAGTCACTCTACATTCTGCTTTCTGCTTTCTGGGAGTAGCAAAACATGAAAATTTTATGTCAGTTCCTCAGTTTGATATCCTCCAAGGGATATCTGACTTCAGTGAGAAGATCTGGCAGGAGAGAAGTATGGGATGCCTCTTTGCAGCTTTACAGGATATTCAAAGCTTCTTCACAAGAAATGCTTTTCAAGTCTGCAGTGTGTAGGACCTATGGTATAACCTGCATGAAAAGCTTTCCTGCCTTGTCATTAAGCTTATTAACCATTTCAATGGCTTCAGAAAGTTCCCACCCAAGAGTTCTGGATCCCATTAGTGGTTGATGGCTATTCCTCAGACTCCCAGCATGTTCCCTAGTCTAGAAGACCCCTCAGCTTGTGGCTAGACACAGCTGTATCACCTCCCAGCTCTGCCTTACCAACACAGAAAACCAGTAAGAAGCCACAGGTCAGGGTTTCTTGGAGTTGAATTGAAAGAGCAGCATCCCTCTCAGCACCCTTTATAGTTACAGGCATCCCATCCCCATGCTTTAGGCATGAGAACTGACCACTATGCCCTTTCTGAGCTCCAAGCACAAGAAACAGATGAACAGATGAGCAATTTGTGAAAACTGTAGTCCCCTACTGATAGTCATTACTGACAGGATTGTAATTCTTTGCCTCACCCCCATTTTGGCCAGAGCAATCGTCAGACACTGCCTGCTCTTTACACATAGCTTAGTCTGCCAAGATAGCTTCAGACAGCCCCTGCTAGAGCATAGCTTCCCACTGACATCAACGCACTCTGTTCGCCGGACTTCTGCTGGAAATCTGCCCTCATGCACTTTCTAACTCTTCTCTGGCCTCTGAGGCTGTCATGGTTGCACTTTTTTTGTGATATGTAGAGTACATGGAATCCATATGGACCACCAACAGTCACTTTAGAGTTATGGTAAATCTCCTTATATGACAGAGCAGACCTGTTACTGTGCTTCGCAAATACGTTTGAATTTATTTTGCTGTATCTTCTTTTCTGTATCTTTCTTCATCTTCATCTCATCCTTTGCTTCTGAATGTTGAAACACATACATATCAAACCCTTCACCTGTAAATCAGCATCAGAAACTACCTTACAAGGATCTGAGACACCTTTCCTCATTTTATTTGTCATTTTGCATCTATTACTCTGTAAGAAACATTACAGCATTCCTCAGGTATAATAAATAGCTTTCTAGCTCTCCCTCTCTTTATAATCCATTTGTATGTGGAGTTGTGGAGTTTAATAAATACTAAAGCTTCTGCTTCTTGAAGACTTAAATTTTCTGTTTCAGAGTCAATCCAAGTTTTAAAACATCAGTAAAATTTCATTGGATAAACTACAGTTCAATACACCTCTTGAGCCTTAACTGTTTAGAAGAGGTCAAGATAATTCTGATTTTGGCTATCGCATTTCTGCTGTCCTTTGTTGTTGTTGTTTTAAACAGACTGCAGGGATCAGGCAATATCCAGCAACACCAACATTGCTGCTGGCTGCTTTGTGGATGTATCTATTTGAGCTCTCCTCAGGTACTTGTTCAAGCCATCTTTAGTGCTGAAACCTGCTTCTTTGGCATAGTTTCTGGCTGCTTCCCACACTTCAAACTTGTCCTGAGTGAGAACAAGCACCTGGTGCGGCAGACTCAGATCACATTGCATTAGTGACAACTTTGTTTGCTTGGGACTCTTTCCAATATCTTAACTGCTTTCTACCTAGGTGAAGTTTTTTTATCTGCTTTCCCCAAACTGTCAGGATTTGAAGTGGAAGAGCATTGATCTGCTGAGTTTACCAGCCCCAGTATAGATGCTCCCTTCTATGCTTTGAATACCAGGGTGAAATATATTCAAATATATTCCTAGAGCATTACCCTACTAAGTTTACTGATCGTTACACACACAGGGACAGAAACACACACACATACACATGTAGAGAGACATTCTCGCTTGGCTTGCTGTAATGAACTGCATCAGATTCTTCTTGCCTTCACCTTTCGAGTGAGCTCTAATGGAATCTGATGTTCATCACTGGCACTCCAAAGAAAATTTGACAAGTGTTTTTCAGGTCTTTGGCAAATTTCATATGTCTTGCTCTTTCTCAAAGACAACTAGGCAGTTTTTATATAAAACCCACTCCCTGCATCTACAGACGCAAAAACCAGCAGGAGTAAGAAAACAATTCTCCACATCCTGTGGTTTACATTCTCTCCCCAGCCCCCATAAGATATTGTATTCTTTAGCAATAAATCCTATACAGATTTGTGGTGAAATTACCATTAAGACAAGTCAAGATGAAAGCAAATACATTTATTTGTTTATGCATGGAAAGCAGACAGGATTGTTACTGAAGTTCATACAAACCCATTTGCAGGTGATAAACAAGCAGGAAAATCATGGCTATTTCAAGAAGACATCCAAAAGACCCTCCAGAACCTGTAACAAGCTGTACACACCTAATTCACGTAGCTGAGATCTGAGGACATTTAAAGGAGTGCATTCACACTATAAAGCATGCTTGATTTTAGACTTCACTTATGGCTCTTCTGAGTTTTCAGTCAGCTTAAAATCATTCTCTAGCCCTGCTTGCAATTCTCTGTTGATGTAGTCAAGATCCTTCCTTCCTTCCTTCCTTCCTTCCTTCCTTCCTTCCTTCCTTCCTTCCTTCCTTCCTTCCTTCCTTCCTTCCTTCCTTCCTTCCTTCCTTCCATCCCTCTCCCTCTCCCTCTCCCTCTCCCTCTCCCTCTCCCTCTCCCTCTCCCTCTCCCTCTCCCTCTCCCTCTCCCTCTCCCTCTCCCTCTCCCTCTCCCTCTCTTTTTCTCCACCAGCTCACTGGCTGACTCCTCCTGCTTTTAAAGCATGACATTCCCTGGGCACATCCAAGGCACAGTAGAAGGAAATACTTGACCCAGCCAGCCACTGTCCCGTGGCTGCCCCCCAAACAGCTGGCTGGTGCACCCCAAACAGCTGGCTGGTGCACCCTGAGGCGCAGAGCCCTCCACGAATGAGCAGGATAATGAGCAAAGCTTCTCACCATGCATCTTATGAACCTATGACATCTCCTGTGATCAAAGAGAATATTAATTAAGTTTTATTCAACCTACCAAAACCTTGAGGGGTTGAAGAGATGGGCAGAGAAGAACCTTCTGAAATTCAACAAGGGCAAATGAAAGTTCCTTCAGCTGGGGAAGAATAACCTCCAGGCTGGGGGCTGATCTGCTGGGAAACAGCTCTGCAAAGAAGGACCTGGTGATGCTGGTGGACAATGAGCTGTCCATGAGCCACCAGTGCCCTTGTGGCCAGGAAGGCCAATTATCCTAAGGTGCATTAAGAAGAGCATAACCAGCGAATCGGGGGAAGTTATCCTGTCCCTCTGCTCAGCCCTGGTGAGGCCAGATTTGGAGTGCTGTGTCCAGTGCTGGGCTCCTCAGTACAAGAGAAATATGGAGCTCCTGGAACGGGTGCTGAGAGGACTGGAGTAACTCTCTTACAAGGAAAGCCTGAGGCAGCTGGGCCTGCTTGGTCTGGAGAAGAGATGGCTGAGAGCAGACCTCACCAGTGTCTGTCGGTATCTGAGAGTGCCAAGGAAGAGCCAGGATCTGCTTTGTGCTGCTGGGCAATGAACAGGACACAACGGGCAGTTGTGCAAGGGAAGTTCCACCTGAACATGATGGTGAACTTCTTTACTGTGCGAGTGACTGAGCACTGGAACAGACTGCCCAGAGAGGCTGTGGATTATCCGTCACTGGAAATATTCAAGAACTGTCTCCATGCAATCCTGTGCCATGTGCTCTAGGACGACCCTGCCCGAGGAGAGAGCTCGGACCAGATATCCCCGCGGTCCCTGCCGACTTGCCCCGTTCTGTGACTCACTCAACCCCTGTGGCGGGACAGCAGTACGACGTCACCGAGCGTCCGGAGGCGACGCCCCGCGATCTCCCGCGCTTTCCGTCCCTCCCCTTCCCTGCCCTCCCCCCGGCCCGGCCCCAGCTCCGCGTCCCGGCGCGACCCCTCCCTGCCCGCACCGCCCGACCGGGGCTCCGGCCAATCCCGCCGGGGCTGCCGGAGACGCTCACCAATCAGAGCGCTCCGCCGCCCCTGCCTTCCGCCCCCGGCGCGGAGGCGCACCAATGACACGCGAGGAGACAAACCCCCATTGAGGGTCGGTTGAGCCGTCGTCCCTCGCTGCCCGCCTCGCCCCGAGCCGCCGGGACGTCAGAGGGAGGCAGGGCCAATCGGGGGCGAGGCTCCGTGCGCCGCGGCCAATGGGAGCGCGGCTGGCGTTGCGGCCCCGCCCCTTGTTCCCCCGCCGGCGGCGCGGCCGGCGCTCCCCCTTCCTCCCTCTCCTTCCCTCTCGCAGCAATGGCGGCGACGGAGCAGGAGCAGTTCTACGCCCTCCTCGGCAACCTGCTCAGCCCGGACAATGCGGTCCGCAAGCAGGCCGAGGTAACGGGGCCGCCGCGTCAGCGGCCGCCGGGACGGCCTGTCAGACCCGTCGGGCCTCGCTGGAGGGCGGGAGGGAGGAAGGAAGGGAGGGGGGCAGGGAGGCGGCGGGGCCGGCCGAGCCCCACGTGTGAACAGCGGCACCAGCTGCCGCCGGGGCGGTCCGGGCCTTTCCCCGGTCGGGGCGGCGGGGCCGGGCGGTGGCGGCCGTTTTGCCTGGCAGGCGCAGGGCCCGCGCCGGCCCTTGGCCCGTGAGGGCGCGAAGGGTCCCGTTACTCCCCCCGGCGCCCGCCCCGGCGTGTCCGGCACCGCTCTCGCTCCTCGCCCGCCTCGAGACCGCCTCCCCCCGTGGCCCGTGTGGGCCCGTCCCCCGGGGCTGCTTGTCCCCGTTGCCCGTGGCTGGCTCCGCCTGAGCCGCCCGGTGTGACGGAGCGCGGCCCCGGCCCCGCCGCGCAGGGGGGGCCCCGAGCCGGTGGCGGTAGCGGCGTGCGGGGGGGCCGGTCTCGGTGGCTCGGGCGCGGAGGCGTTTCCCGGAGGAGGTCGAGCGGGAGCCTGGCGCGATGGAAGCGCTCTTGTGTGCGCTCCCCAAGCCGCCCTCGCAGGGGCTCCGTGCCCCCGCCCCAGCTTGGCCGGCGGGAGCGGGACCGAGGTCCTTCTCTGTTGTCGCGCAGTAGTTTGGTTTTTTAACTTTTCGGAATGGCTCCGTGTGTATTCAAGTGTTTCGTCAGCTAAGAAGTATTTCACCCAAAAGAAGTGTTTTCAATATGCTGAGTTTCTCTTGTTATCAGCAAAAAGTTTTCAGACGTGTTGTTTCAGCTGAAATTCTTTGTGGCGGCTAAGCCACGTTAATTCTTTCTCTCTGTCATGCTTAAGGCTCCATTGTCAAGCCTGGTGGGGAATCTCTCCCGTTGAATTAAATACCAGCGTCTAGGTTTAGCATGAATTCCCGCTGCATGGCTGCATCGGGTCTTTTATCGCTCTCATCACTCCAGCGGTCAGCAGAGTTCAGCGCATTGTTTGGTGAAGAATAAAAAGCATTATTCCTGATGCTACATTGAAAATTCCTCAAATATGAATCCAGAGCGAGAAGGAGGGGAGACATACATTTTTAGAAAGCTAGTGCGGTTCGGTATTGATAACTGCACTTTCCAGAGAGTCAGCAAGTATTATTCCCACATTCCTGAACATAGAGCTGCAATGGAGGCTGTTCTCTGGGAGCTGAATTTCTTTCTCTTCTCAACTGCCTACATATAACCTAAAAACATTTCTAAAAATTTTGAACTCGATTGGAATTGTAACAAAGCAAGTTCATTGTGCAGCTGTGTCACAATGCTTATGAAATAAAACACTGGATAAGAACTCTAAAGTTTAGATTCTTAAAGCTGGCATATTTTGTCAGAAACTTGCTTGAAACTGACTTCGAGTTCTTTTTAATCTTCATAGATACATATGCACAATGGTCAGTCAGAATATGAAACCTTAATTGGCATGGTAAATACCACGCTTTTCAAGTCTGTTAGTTTCCTATAAAAATACAAGCAGTAATATAACTTTTTACTTATTTAACTGCACTGAATTTGGCATTAATTTCTGAATATTTCCAAGGTGTGCTGCAAACACTTTTATGGTTTAGGATCATTCAGAGTGAAAGGGTCCTCAGGAGGTCTGTCATGCTCAAAGCAGTGTCAGCTATCAGGTCAGATCAGGTCACTCAGGGCTTTGTCCTGCTGACTCTTGAAAACCTCTAAGAATGGAGACTGCACAAGCTCTTTGAGTTGCTCACTCCTGCTTGACTTGTCCTCATTAGGACAGAGAGATCTGGACTCTTAACAGTCTGAATCTCCTTTTTTGAATTTATGCCTGTTGTCTCCCAATTTTGCACCATGCATGGCTGTGAAGAACCACCCCCTTAGTCTTTATGGTGGGTTAATGAACTTTCACCTAGAAACACAAATTGTCTCTACAGTGTAACTAGATTGACTTAAGTTGTCTATTTCTTGAAGTAAGATTTCTTTGGATAAAAGTTTTGCATAGCCTTTAAAATATTTGCTTCCTAAAATGATACAGGACTCATTCTTGGTTTTAAACATAGGCATAGTACAATCAGTTCTTCAAAGTGTCCTTACTGTTGGAAGGTAATATTGAATATGTAAAGGATTCAGATAACTGCAGGTAAATTGAATAGCAGGTTTTCACTAGTATCCAGTGAAAACCAGTCAGAATGAGAAACTGATAGATGAGGAACTAAGCAGACTCAGGTTATTTCAAGTAGGTTTGGTCATTGAAATGAGAATGAGGGGTGTTCAGTGACTGAACTTGATGAAGCTGTAGAGTCATATCCTGTTTGGGAGAATTGTAGTAAAAGCTGTTTAAAAAAAGGGGTGGGGAAGAAAGCCTGATGACTCCACACTCAATTTATGTGCATGGATTTAGATGTGTATAGTCTGCTCCTGTGAGACCCCGCTGGAGTAGTGTGTCCACCTCTGTGGCCCCTAACACAAGAAGGACATGGGTCTGGAGGAGGGCCACAAAGATGATCAGAGGGACTGAACAGCTCTCCTGTCAAAGACAGGCTGAAACAGTTGGGGTTGTTCAGCCTGGAGAAGACTGGAGACACCTTAGAGCAGCCTTCAATTACCGAAATGGGATCTGCAAGAAAGGTAGAGAGGGGCTTTTATAAGGGCATGCAGTGATAGGACAAGGGGCAGTGCCTTTAAACTTGAGGAGGGGAGCTTTAGTTTGGATATATGGAATAAATTCTTTACTGCGAGGTTGTTGAGGCACTGAAACAGGCTGCCCAGAGAAGCCGTAATGCCCTGTTCTTGGAAGTATTTAAGTCTAGGTTAGCTGGGGCTTTGCGTAACCTAGTCTAGTGGAAAGTACCCCTGTCCATGGCAGAGGGTTTGGAACTGGATGGTCATTAATGTCCCTTCCAATCCAAAACATTCTGTGATTATGTGTACGAGCTAGCATGCTCATAACTTAGCCTGACTAGCTGGCTGAAATTCGGTTGGTTTATTTTACCATCCATCCTGGAACATTGTCTGTTGACTATAAAAGCCTGTCTTCCTCTTACTTGTGTGTCCGTCTTCTAATAGAGAAACTTTTATTTACTTTGTTTTTGTGATTTTATGCTCTTTTTAAAAGTGCACTTCTCATGTTTGGGAGAACATGAGTACTAAGCGTAGACAGTAGATACTTTGTTGCATGTGTTATGAAAGTTGGTTATGGTGTGTGAGAAATTTGTGCTTCTGTATAAGATCACTGGGGAACTAATTGTAAGCTTAAAAAATACAGTAGGATGTAGCAGGATCCAGGTGCATGGAGTGATGGCAAGACTGGTAATAAGATGGGTAGGGCCAGCAAAGAAGTCTCCCACCAGTCCAGAGGGAAGGTTCTGTGTTTGGCCTTGTGCCCCTTTGCTTTAGCATCCTCTGAGTGCAGTTTATTGAATTGACAGAGTTATACCATTGAACAACTGCTTAGGTTGCTGCCATTTTTAGTGAGTCAAACAAACAACTCAAAATAGAATTTTATGGTTATCAGAATTGACGTGAAAGAAGCTGGCTTTTACTGTGCTTCAGCTGTCTGTGAAAGTCTGTGCTGGGCCTGGGTTTAGGGAACCATTGTGTTTCTGTATTAGTCTTTGGATTTGTAGATAATAATGCAGTATAAATATATACATTCATGGAAGAGGTTAACCTGAGAAGACTTTCTATTTTGACCCTAAACCTCATTTAATTTCGCAGTCTCCATGAAATGATTAGATTAAATGCAGGGATTCATTGGGGATTCAGAGTCTGATTGACTGTATGTTGGCAGCTAGAGAGAATATGAAATGAGGGCCTTCTTGTGAAGAAGGCCTACTAGGAAGCAGGTACAGAAAGGGAGGAAGATGATGTCTAAAATTAAATGCAGAACTGCTTAATTGACAATAGCAGCTATCCTGTCAAGTTGTCTAAGAGTTTGTTAAAGTATTGGAAGGAGCTACTGAACTGTTGAAAGTGGGAAGTAGGCAGGCAGAGAACTGATAGACATGAACCTGAGCTTTGCAGAATAGTCTCATTCCTTGAGTTCAGAATGGGGTAACAAATATTTGAAAGGGGTGAAGTAATTCATCTTCAAGATTGTCCACAAAAAGTTACTTGGAGGTACTAAGTATAGAACTATTTCTGAATGTTATGAGGGGTTGCTATTTAGCTTGTGATTCTCCTGCTCCTACCTACATAGGTTTAGTATATTAAAAAAACCCATTTCATTTCAAAATGCTCTCATAGACCATGTTTTGGATACCAAAAGTTGTCTTTTACTGGATTTTCACTCTAACTTCTAAGTAACAATGTAATTTAAAAAGGAGATGTATAAAATGCATATAAGACAATGTAACTGAACTTCTCATTAAATTTTTCATTTTGTAAAGAGGGTTTTCTTAAGGAGGAGACTAAATAGGCACTCTTTCTGAAATTCAGGCAGGAGTTTAAAAATAAGATGTTCTTATTCAGAATATATGGTTGAGATGTGTGGCTGCCACATAACATAGTAGAAGTTCTAAAAAAGTTCAAAACCAGAACTGATTCAATTTTTGGGCTATACATTTGTCTGTGATTATTAACCTGTTGGTCACAGCTCGGTCTCAGGCTTCTGAAATTCTTAATTCTTTGATGTGATAAAAGCTATGATGGATTCCCAGTAGAAGATGTTTGGTGTATGTTGTATTTCTACGGGTTTATATTCTATTTATATTTTGTAACTAATCTCCTAAATGGCTAGTCATGCATATGTAGATCATTCCAATATGGCAGATCTTTCTAGATAACTAAGATTTTACTCACAATTTTAAAATAGGTCATACATTTTTATTTTGATGAGTTTAATTTTTTTTCTATTTTTTTTAAAATTGCATGGATACTGATGTTGTTTTTAAAGGAAAGTCAATTGATACTAATTCTTAACACATGCTTTCTAATAAATGTTTACAATAAGCTGCATCTCTTTTTATGCAGGAGACCTACGAGACTATTCCAGGCCCATCAAAGATCACTTACCTCCTGCAGGCAATCAGGAACAATGCTACTCCCGAGGAGGTATGGCTCAATAACCTTGGATTTGTGCAGCTTTTCAAGGGGACTTTGAGAAGAGGGGAAGAAATCAGTGCTGATCATTTTGGGCTAAATGAGCAACTTTGGCATTAACTGAAGCATCTTCATTTACTTCACATTTGTAGAGGGATCACTCATCTTCTCATCTTGTTTGTTGCATGCCCAGTTCACTAGCTGAGACTTTGGTGCAGGATATTTAGTTTTAGGAATAGTTTTTCATATGCAGCTGCTTGGATATCCGTTGTTTTCTTTTGTGTGCTTTGCCTAATGAGTGCTATTTTCCTTTGAATGTGTAACTAATATGTGACTTACTGACATGTTTGTTCAAGTTACATTTGAGAAGTGGTTTCTGCTTGGGGTCCTGTGCCTAAACATATTAAATTTGTGTGTTGTCTGAAACTTATAGTGCTTCTTAAGTCATCTAGTAGTATTATGGAATGACTGGAGAACAGTCGAAATATTAAACATATTTTTTAATCTGGGCATAAAGTAAGGGTGCCTTTTAGTCACTCCTTTGTTTTGTAAGGCTCACAACTTTAGCAATCAAAGTACTGTTAAAACATTTCCCTTGGATATGCAGAATGAAGAACTACTAAACTTTCAAGATATTGCAAATTTTAGAGTCACCTAATTTCTAAACAATAATTTAAGCGCATAAGTGTGCGTTTCTCTATAGATAACAATCTCTTCTGGCAGACTATTCAATTTAGAGTTAGTTGCCATTTGTGCTTTTTAATGCTAAGGAAGCATCAGCTTACCCATACTGATGCTTATCGATCTACAATGTTGTGTTCTTCTGACAGACTCCTTCAATATTATGCTAGCAACTGGTTGCATAAGAGGTATCTGGTTTTCATTGCTGCTCCTCTGAGATGTTTCAAATGATAGAAAAGTGTAGAGCAGTGTTACTACAACGTGTAAATAAATACTTGTTTAATGTGTTACTAATTTTATTCCCTTTACATCAGCTAAGGAAATAGCCCAGTGTAAAACTTAGGAATCTTGCCAATGACTTGCATTTCAACTGACAAAGTACAAAAAAACCACTTTTCACCTATAGAAGTTACTCTTGCTCAAGACATCAAAGGCATTTGTAGAATAACTTGACATTTAACTCCACCAATGGATTAATCAAAGAAAGCTTTAAATGTTAGCTCTTAACATAAGTAAGCATTAGGTGCTGGACTCAAAAAATCCTGATTAATAAAACCTACAACCTCTTCCCTGTAAATCCAACTACTTAGTAGCCTAATTAGAGCCTAAGTGAAGTAATCCCCATGCTCAATCTAAACACTGCATATAAACATGCTGGGAAACATTCTGTGCATGTTTAATATAGTGCTGGTATCAACAGGTAGTTTCTGTATATGTTTTATAGAGATGCAAATGCTGAGCAGAATATTGCATATCACCAGTGGATTGAGCTTTGGGCCTGTTATGTGTCCTCTGAGCACACTGAATGTACCAGTGCCAGCAAACACAGGACACTGGAAGGAGCTTCAGAACTTTAAGCATGCCTTGTCCAGGCTATGTGAAAGCTGGGTTCAAAACCCTCTTCTTCTTGAAGCCTCTGTATTGCTTTGCCTCCTTGCAGGAAAATTAGGCTGAAGAAAATACCCCATCCTGTTTGAATGAGTTGGGTGTCTGTGTTGTAGAGAGTACAAGATTTGTAGGACTATTCAGACAGTAGTTGGGGAAGTCTTCCCTCTGCAACCCAGCAGTTTTGGCATTTAAATGGAGAAGTAGGGGTGCAGATCATGCTTCCAGCACCCCTTGCATTTGACATAGAAAACACCATTAAGCTAGATTTGGAATAACTCTTTTTAACAACTACGTAGCAGGTTTTCTCCTAACCAGATGCTTAAACTATGGGAATATTCACCTCTTGCCTCTGTTCTTATTTCATACTGTCCTAATAGCAAAGTAACACTGTTCACAGAAGTGGAGGGAAGCATCTGACTTAGCAGTTAGAACATTTCTGTGCCAGGTGATGTGCAAGTTTGTACACCTCAGTCTGAGGAGGGGCTTGTCCTTACTTCCTGCACTTATAGTCTCATTGTTAGGAAGTTTTGACACTACTTTCTGTGCAACTGTACAGAACCGTACAGAAAGGGCAGTACAGAAAGATGATATATATTCGCAGTTAATTTGATTCCTTTTATTCCTAGGACTTAGATATTTTAGGCTTTTACTTTGCAGTTACTCCTTGAGAGGAGAAGTTCTGCATTTTCTCCTGCCTTTGTTTTTTCTGGGTTAACTCTGGATGGGCAGGTTTCAATTGTGTCCTAATTTACAGATGACTGATAAAATAACAAATGCTCTGTAAAACTGTTTGTGCTGTACTCACAGCCTTCTTGGAGGACCCTGACGTCTCCCCGACCTCTGCCCATATTGTCACGTGAAGGGATGCCTTTCTTAGTTTGAAGACTGCGGTTGTGGAGAGCTTCTTGTTCAGACTTTGCAAAGGAGGGCAGCTCATGGATGCGCCACAGTTCTGCCTTTGGGTTGTCTTGGGCACTCTGTGCTTTGAATTCCACATGGGACTAGATCTCTGAATGACACTGTGCATGTCCATCTTTGGACTGTGTGCTAAGTGTTCTTTACTTCCATCCCTGCGTGTTTTCCTCCTTGAGGACTTGAAAGGAACAATAAAACACAAGTAAAATTCAGTGTGACAGTGCTATACAAGATAGTCAGACTCTTTCTTATAAAATACATAGCAGTGTTACGTGGATGCTTTGAATATCAGTGGAGAGCATGGCATCCCAGATTGCTGTTCAAGTTCTGCTGCTGCCGCCCTGCTCAGCAAATTGATTTTCTTCTTGTGCCTTGTTTCCATCATCCATAAAATACTAAAACATTTTTAACATGCTATAAATTCTACTAATCAGAAGCAGTATGTTGAAATTTGAGTATTATGACTATTTTTATATTAATAACTTTTAACACTTCAGTTGTATGTGAGCATCTCAGTAATTTAGACATGCAGAAGTCTAAGCATTTCCAGTGCTAGGAAAAAAAATGTGCTCTCTTTATGCTTCATTGGTAGCTGGAATTCCTTCTTTGGGGATGTACGCTTTATATTGTTCCTCTCCTCATTAAAAGCTATTGCCACTAAATTGCAGGATTTTAAAATGCTTGTTTGAGTACATATCTTGAAATACTTACACATAAAAGAACCTTTTGGGTGTGTGAAAAATACATATATTCTTTTTTTAGAGTAGAAGAAACAGCCCTGGAGGTGCCATTAATTCAGCCATGTTTGTCATAATTAAATTGACAATTATAGTTTTCATATGTAAGTGAATATCTGCTGAGGAAAATATGCTATTTTTTTATTATTAGAAGTCAGTCATTTGTCACTCCTTAAAACACTTGAATTTACTTTAGAAATTTTGGGGATTGTTTGTTTGTTTTTTTCCCTAAGCTAGTAACTATAACCAGGAGATAATTCAGGTAGTGCTGATCTTGTCTTTTTCTGTATGCCTTACTACTTGTGTTTTTACTTTGCAAACAGTCTGTTTATCAGTCTTCTAATATTTTAAATTCTTCAGAGTTGGAAATTCTTATCCTTGTTTTCATAAAGCATGTAGTCTCCACCTCTAATCCATGTCTGTCCACCTGCTATTACTTCATGAAAGAATATAATATAATGCCAGTTCAGTCATTATCAGATGTCAGGAAATATGCACTGAAACACGATGCCTTGAGTAAGGGAAGACGTAACACCAGAGTTTGTGCCGTGTTTAGTCCCAGTGAACTTGCTCCCCCACTAAAGGCATTTCTATGTAATTTTACCATACTAATGAGGAAAAAAATAATCTTCCCCAGTATTGGTGCTCCAAGGGATGGGAGAAGGAAAGATACCATTGCATTGCAGTGCCATCAAGGTTTTTGGACACATTGGTAGTGACAGCCTATTGCTAGAGAATCTTGGCTTCTGATGGGAACTACAGCATAGGTGGGCACTGTGACTGTTCACCGGCTGCCTTCCTTACATCTGCTAGAGAAGAGCTAATTCTACATATGTGGTGGCCTTAGTCTGCACTGGAGATGGTGAGGAGGAGATAAGGAATGATAAAGAGTTGGGTCCAGTTCTACTTCTTTCATTCTGCTGGTACAGAGACACTTTGTGTGCACGACTCTTTAGCTGTACAGAAGAGAGCTGGGTAGATTAGAAAAAGGCACAGTGAGTCTGGGGATGGCAGAACGTAAGAATAGTATCTTGGGTGATATTCTAGCAATACCTGATATTTATGGGGTATGTTAGAAGTTGACACTTTGCAGCACTTTGTGTTTCACATCTATAGGCTATGCCGTAGTAACGTTATTTAGAAATTGGAATTTGTTACTTTTGCTGCTCATTGAACAGTTTTGAATTTGAAAGGCTTATGAGTGAAACTGTTTGTTCTACAAGTGCACATTAAATAAGACTATCTTAGGAAAAAATTGAGTTTGGATTATTTTTTGTGAGCATTTAGCACATAGCAAAGTTTTGTTAAACTTTGGAAGTGTGGGTGGTGATCTTTAATTACTTTGTGTCCTTAAACACCAGTTGGTGAACATTCTATTAAATTGTTCAGAGAGCTTCATTTGTCTTTTTGCCTTTCCTACATGTGTTACTCTATTAATTTTAAATTACTAAGCCATGTTTTTTGCTTCTAGTTCTTGTACAATTGTAAATAAATATGAATATGTAAATGATAGTGTTGTAAAATAGGTGTACACGTACAGGAAACAACTTTGTAATATGTGATATTGAGGTTCCTATGCTTAAGTTCAAGTTTAAAGAAAAAAGTTTCATCATAGGCCTGCAAAATGCTGAAGACTTTGTTTTGACTTGGATTTGAGGGTTCCTCTTGCATATGTGGCTTTTTTGTTGTTCAGAGAAGAGTTTTATTTGCCAAATTGTAACTGTAGGTTCCTGAATCTTTAGCTTTTAAGTTTAGTTGTTTGAGAAAGTGAAGGAGTATTTACAGGTTAATTATCTGACAAAGTTACTTCATTAAGTCACTCTTTAATCCAGAAAAACCTGTCTCGATTATGATGACCTCATGAGGCCATTTAAAATAGAAGGAATTAATGCTTTAAAGATCTTCCAACAACATAGCTAAGTTCTTAACTTGCCACAAAATATGTCTGGGGTTCAGCTGTAAAACGAACCTGAATACCTCAGTACTGTGATTATTTCTCTGAAGGGATGTGTCAGAAACATGGCTGTAAGCTGATGTTTTTTTACTATGTTTTTTTACTATCATTATTGGCACCTGTTGCTTGAGAGGTATTTCATTCACCAAAGAAGTCTACACAATGGAAGTGTCATTTGGAAGCATGATGATGTTCCCTTGTAGGAGCATGATTATCATATCAAACAACTTTAACACACACACGCTTCTCCTTCAACAGGCTCGGCAGATGGCAGCCGTCCTTCTGCGCCGCCTGTTGTCATCTGCATTTGAAGAAGTTTATCCAGCTCTGTCACCTGAGGATCAGGCATCAGTCAAGAGTGAATTGCTGCTCTTTATCCAGTTAGAAATGCAGTCCACTATGAGAAAGAAAATATGTGACATTGTCGCTGAATTGGCCAGGAATTTAATAGGTACTTTATAAATTGATACTGTATTAAAATGTTCATGTATTGATAGCAGTTGTATTTGTATCTCTTATTCTCTAGCCCTGCTTAGGCATTGGCACATGATGTGCTAACTGATTCCATGGCTTATGATAGAACCTAATATTTCATACTATCCTTGACCAGATAAAAATAAGATTTTTAAACTCTGCTTTTTAAATTGCTTGAGTTTAGGTGAAATTGTATTAAGGTTTATAAATCCAGTTTTGTGTAAATTGTCATGAATTATGCTGAACATTACATCAGTTTCTTTTTTTGAAATGCACATCTTCAGATCAGGGAGTCAGTGATGACTGGTTTTCCTGCACAATTGGTATCTCACCGTTCTGAAGTTTGTTTATCCTAAAACTTTATTGTGTTTAATGTAGATGAAGATGGCAACAACCAGTGGCCAGAAGTTCTGAAATTCTTATTTGACTCTGTCAGCTCTCAGAATGTGGGACTGCGTGAGGCTGCTCTACATATTTTCTGGTAAGCTACATTTTTGTAGGATAGCTTAATCATGTCTGAAAATAAAAGAAAACTGTAACAATGTAATTAACTAGCAATCATATTTCATTTGTTTTCTTGTGCAGTGGATTACTTAAATATGTACAGTTACGATCTGTAACTTAAACAATGGGTAAGTTTGAAATAGTAGCTTAACCATAACTTGTGTGAATTTTTATTAATATTTTGGTCTTATCCTTAGGAATTTTCCTGGGATTTTTGGGAATCAACAGCAACACTATTTGGATGTCATTAAGAGAATGCTGGTTCAGTGTATGCAAGATCAGGAGCATCCCTCAGTAAGACCTTTATGTTCTTTTGGGATTTTTAGCTTGTTCTGTGCATAGAAACTCAGTGCAGTAGTCTCAAACATAAAGGTTAAAACCAGAGAATTTCAACCAGAGAATTGAATTACCTGAAACTAATGTACATACGGAGTTTTGACTGCGCCTGCTGCAAAAACTAAAGGCTTAGACCCTTTTATGGTGTAAAGCTGACTGGCTGCTCATATCTTTGTTGCTTAGGCCCAGATTCTTCCCTAGTTATGCTTGGAGAAACGCAGTCGCAGTGGCCCCAATGCTGCTGGCTAAAACCAGATGAGGTTTTAGCCAGCAGCATTGAGGGGTCAAAAACTCCTTATTAAATTCTTTCTGGCCTTTGTGTTTAACAGTGTAAGTCTGTCGTCTCTCTACATACAGTATCTGTACATGGTAGGTCTCAAAATTCTGAACTATGACAACTCCTTGAGCTGTTTGTGCATGTTTTGCTCTAAGGGTGTGTGAGCAAGCCTTGCTTTTCTGGAAGGCTTCAGATTAATTGATTTGTGCAGAGAATTGTAGTTTGAAAATGTTTCTCTTGTGGAGAATGCTGGGCAAGGATAGAAAACCCTGCTGTGATATATGGGTTCAGTTTGCTGCTCCCCCAAGGATTACTCTTTCTGACCTTTGAAAGTCAACTGAATAACATTTTCTAAAGTACCACAAGTCATGCCTTTAAAGAAGCATGTCTTAAACACTTAGATCACACTTCTTGAAAAATGAGACTGACACTTGCATGCACATTTGAAGTTTTGATGTAAGTTGAAAACAATGGGTTTTTTTCCTCTTTTCTTTCATTAAATGAAAACCACCAAACCAAAAAGCAAAACTGGGGACTACTTTCCACCTCCTATGATAAACTTCTTTGTACTGCAGACAACGTGGATGCTAATGGTTTTTGTTATCACTTTGCCTTAATTTGAAGTAAAATTTAAAGTCCCATGTTAAAAATTAGCAGAGGCATTTTTCAGTGCTAGTTTCTCACATTCATTTTTTTCAATCATGTCTTTTAGATCAAAACTTTGTCTGCTAGAGCTGCAGCTGCATTTGTGCTTGCTAATGAGCTCAATGCTCCCCTTCTTAAACATTTTTCAGACTTGCTACCTGGAATCTTGCAGGTAAGAAACCAAACAACACTTAATGTGCCATTACCGTCCGTATTGATTACATCCAAATGTAAATTATTGGTCTGCAAATTCGTGAATTTTTACTGAGACCTGAATTAACTGAGCCTTTTAGCCAGACAGTAGTCACCAGCAAGATGAAATGGAGACTAATAAGGAATTTCACAAACAGAGGATAATTTATAGAGTTTTAAAGAAAATAGCTCAGTGCTGATCAACTTATGCAGTGTTATAGAGATAAATGAGTTAAAATTCTTTGTAAGGCTGAAATTCTTGTAAGGTCAAAATCATACAGCTTTTAAATTAACCACGATATTGAAATATAGTTTAAATATGGGCTACCCTGAGATTTGAAGTAATCTGTAATTGGGAATTCATGGACTTGTGATGTCCTGTATCTCTTCACTTTAGAGGAATGCATAGAATTATTCTGAACATAGATTCTTAGACTGACAACAAGAGTCTGTAGAAATCTTTATTATTTATGAATTAGGAAACTGCAAATAAAAGGTCATTTTATTTATCCAGGTCTGAGGCTGGATTAGATCTCTTGGATGGACGAGTCTGAGTAAAAGTTGAAATTCTAGTGTAAGGTTATTTACTTTTGCAAAGAAGCCTATTGTAAACCAAACCAGAGACAGAAATGGTTTGAGCTCTGAAGGATGACAATTTCACAGTACACTTCCCTTTATCAAGAAACAGTGGAAGCAACTAAGTTTGATATGATAACACAGGAAGTGAACTTCTGGTGATTTAAAATTAGGCTAAATTTACATTAAAGGCAGACTTCTCACTACAGTCAGAACAGCAGGTTCCTGTTGACAGTGTGAGCTGTAAACTGCGTGTTCTTTGTGGCAAGCTGAAGAAAAATTTTGCCAAATCTACTAGCATCCGCAACTGGTGGAATTCTGCTTGATCTTAAATGCAAACTGAGAGGAATTTATTCAAATCATCTGAATTTGAAAATGGGCTATAGTGTGTATAAGTTAAGTATTTTGATATTGAGGTCTCTATTTGGTGGTTAGTCGCTGTCCGTGCCTTTGTCAGTAACGATTTTACAAGTTGTAACTGCCTGAGAGGGCCTTGGCTACACAGTACTGTGTAAGTGGGGGGGAGGCAGGGTTTGGGGAGGTGGTACCATTTGTCTTGATGTTTGGCACTTGAGTAGTATGTGGGTTTTAGATTTCAGGCTAATAGCCCACTCTGTGTGCTGTAACTTTTAGTGCTACTGTTACACTATTTAGACACTGTAACAACACATGCACTTGGCTCGCATTTTCAAGCTTTCCTTTGCAAATACAGGGCACAGAGCTGTGTTATGAAATCTGTCTTTTTAAAGTACTTACTTGCAAGAAGAACTAGATTTTCTGGCTGTGGTAACACAAGATGGATATGAAGATCCGAGTTTATAAATAGGAATGTGTTAGAATAGTGATGAGTGACCTTTGGAGGCAGTTGGATGCTTTTTTTGTTGCTGTTGAAATTCATTTTGTTGAAATACTGACGCGGGAAAAAAGCTAAAAATAAAATTCTGACTTGGCATATCAGTCCTTTCAGTACAAGATCTATAATGGTTATGCTGGAAGTTGAACTTCCAAAACTGACAGTTGAAGCTTTTACCCAAAGCTTTCTCTTGCAAAGGGAGGTAAAGGCATATAGAACTTCACTGACTTCCTTGGACCTTGTTTGATACTACAGAGAAGTGCCTCTGCCTTTTAGGGCTCACTTTTCACTTTGAGCTGCTTTCTTCAGAAAACCAGTCTTGCTTTAAAAAACTGTCAGAGTTGCAATGGATATAAAATATAAAAAAGTTTTGCAGAAAATTCCAGTAAATATTACATTGTCCTTTGAGAGAATCAGAGGATGTTGTAGCTATTGGACTGAAAGGCCTTAACCGTGACAGATTTTTTTCCCAGATTTTCCAGAATATTTCTGGTACTAGAAGATGCTGCTTCTGTGTTGAAAGTGTGGGTTATAAAAGTGCCAAAACTGTTGAATTATAGACTTAAAAATCACTTAGTTACTCACTTCAAAAAATGTTTCAACATTAGGAAGACATAAAATACTTTGCTAATGAAAATTCCTTCCAAAACCTCAGGAGTGTAAAGACATTTTTCTTTGGAGCTTTGTTTACTTCTAGATTATAACACAATTGAGTAACAGTGTTCTGTTTTGGCACTAAAATATCACCCTGATCAGTTAAAAGTAAGTTTTAAATTACTTTTCAGAATGTGGATATGGGTTAGGAAAGATAGTTGCGAAAAGCTTGATTTCTTTTTCTCTTTTCCATGTCTGTAACTGAAGGCTGAAAGGTCTGCTCTAATTTGGTGACTCTTGAGGGATGTCTGGAAAAAAACCTCTTTTATCTTGTGGCTCCTAGTGTTTATAAGCATAAGCTATTCAGAACTTTTCTCATGTAATAGGCAAAAGAGGAGTTAGGCTCATTTTCCTTCTTTTGGGCAGAGTTACTTTCTTTTAAATGGATTTTGAAGTTGTTGTCAGAACTCAGTGGTTTTGCATGTTGGAGCCTCTGATGTGTGGCTGTAATTCTTTCTGATAGTTTGCAGTGTTAGATTTGAACATGGTGAGCCATAACTTAGTTGTAGAAAATGTTTTGGATGCTGCATAGTATCCTGTTATGGATTTATGCACACAGGTCACCATAGCAGGGTCTGACTCTGGGATCCTGCCGACAAATAGAGCAAAGGCTTCTAATTAATTGTATTCTATTAGTTCTCAGGTTACAGCGTCCAGAGAGGGACCCCTACCCCAGTTCATGTCTCTCAACTGTACGTGTGCCACTGGTGGCCTGGTTCCCAGCCACTTTCTTCTGGTTGGTGGTCCCTTGATTTCTTTCTGGTTTTCACTGTTGCAGGGCTGATCTTGTGATGAAGTTACTTCATTCTCTTGGAATTGTCTGCTTGATTCTTATCTTCTTCATTCTGCTTGTATCTGCTGGAATCAGCTAGTTCGTTGATGGCAGCATCAATTATAACAAAAAGTTTACTCTGGTCAGTTCTTGTGGCCTCAGCCTTTGGCTACTTAGCTACTAATACTAAATGAGACTGTTCAGAGAAACAGGAATACAGTTAATGAAATGCCTTCTATAACACTGGTCCTATTCATAATGTTGTTTGTTTTTATTTAATCTTATCTTCGTCTTATCTTTTTATAGGCTTTAAATGATTCCTGTTACCAAAATGATGATTCTGTTCTGAAATCCCTTGTAGAAATTGCAGATTCTGTTCCTAAGTATTTACGACCACATTTAGAAGCTACTTTGCAACTAACTCTAAAGGTAAACCTAGGAATGTTTTTTAAGAATCAAATTTTCCACCCCAAAACTTCTGTTCTAACTATTTAATCTTTTGGGTTGTAGCTGTGTGCAGATGCCAGCCTCAGTAACATGCAGCGTCAGTTGGCACTTGAAGTAATTGTGGCCTTGTCAGAAACTGCTGCTGCTATGCTGAGGAAGCATACAAATATCATTGCACAAGCCAGTAAGTATTGTCCTCATATTCTTTGTTGCAACAGTCGTCCTTTACAGTATTAAATTGACTTTGCTGTTGGTCAGTGGCAAAACCACATCCAACTGAGCATTTACTGGTGCCCATAACTTAAGAAAACTCAATTCAGTTTCACCTAATGGAGTAACCCCCTTCCTATAATGACTCTTCATAAATTAATCCATGCCTATGCAGCACCAAAAATTTGAGTAAAGATACAGAGTACTCTTACTAGATGTTTCCAAGGAAAACACTACTTGCATGCTTTTCTGCTGGCTTTGGAAAATTTTACTGTAACAAAAAAAGGGGTTTAGTTCTTAAGTTCTACATTTCGAGTTTGGTATGTAGGCCAGATATTCTGTAGGGCTGGCAATTCAAATTCACTGAAGGAATTCAGCATGCATGTTGAGCATCAGTGGTGAGTTAAAGCTGTGAATTAAAAAATCAGATGCTGGTATAAATACATAGAAATAATCCAATTAGTCTACTTAACATGTGGATGGTAAAGGCTTTGAAGAGGCACTTTTTAAATCATGCATTATTATTTGAAATGCTAATAATAAATGTCTTCTGGGCAGCCCCAGCATAAGTGCTGTTTGCACTGGTGTTTCTTTGCCTTTTAAACCTTTTCTTTGACTAGATTAGGGCATTGGCACAGCAATGTAGCCTGCTTCTCCCTCCCTGTCACACTTGTGTTTGTCTAAATTCTTGCTTGTTTTCTGAAACTTGAATACAAAGGCAGCTTTTGCTGTGTGCTCAGCTCAAAAATACTACAATTTTGCTGTGTGCTCAGCCTGAGAAAAGTCATATAGATGTCACTAAAACTATAAAACTTCTGTTGGAAGATGTTGTAAACTGGATCTTCTTAGCTTAAGTGTTTAAAATATTGATGAGAGTTTTGTTTGCTAGTAGATTAATTTTGAAGAGGTTCTTTAGAGCATGACAGCATATTTTGAAATCTGTAAATTTTCAGAACACTTTATTTTCACTCCATTCAGTAGCTTGTTGGAATTATTAATGCTTGACATTTGCTAACCCCAGATTATTACAAGCTTCTTATTCAGAAGAGAAGTACCTCTTGCCTCTTTAGAACATATTCCTATTATTTTGGGTTGTTAGTTGCTGTTTAGGAATGAAATACTTCTATTAAGATAAAAGAACTGTATGGGAATGAAATGCCTTTCATTTGCAATTCATCATAAAATTAGTCTTATGATTAATGTATCACTAAGGAGAAAGAGATTTATTTTGCAGAACTGGTAAAGCTGTTTTGGTCAGGGAATGATAAAAAGGTAAAAAGGGATTGGTTTTGTCTTGGCTTTGTGTCTTAATTTAAAAGCCTTTCCATTTTCATTCAACTGAGAAGTTGCTAGATCACTTGATACAACAAGAACTGGGACTTGGGCAAAATTGTCATCTTGTGCTGGTTTTACTGAGCACAGTGCTGGTTTAGGACTGGTGAGTCCTGTGTGCCAATTAGCTGCTCAGGAATCCACTTGGATTAAGACTTCCCTTCTTGAGCTCACAGGATTGCAGAGAGTTTTATTGCTCTGATAAGAAGCAGGCTTAGTGGGCTTATGCTTGTTTTTAAGAGTCTATATATTGGCAGTAATTAAATTTTGAGGGCTTGTTGGGACAATGTTGGAATTTCTATGGATGCTCTATGTTTTTTTAAAAAACTCTTCATGAAACTACACTTACTGGCAGCCACGTTCATGTAAAACATCAAGAAGAAACAAGATGTTGTAGGTTCTAGATATACTCATGGCCAGAGCACATTGGATGAGAGTTTGTCTCAGCCCTCTTTGTTAGTAGCAGCAAACATTGACATGACTGTTTGGACCCACAGAGCATTTATGTTAGATGATGTTTGTCTTCCATGTTCCATAGCTATTGTGACAATCCATGGTTCTTGTGTGTGTACTTATGCATGTCTGTCTGAAAATCTTCTGGACTGTAATACTTTGGCATTTTTTGAGGTCTAATGAGTGTATATAAAACTGATATTTGGGCATCATGCTAGAAAGATCATAGTGTCTGTTAAGTTATCTTGATAGTACATAAAAGCCCTCTGGAGATTTTTGGAGCCACAAAATATTCTCTCTGAAAATACATACCCACACCAAGCAAATAAATCCATAATTTGATCTTTTTTTGATACTTGCCCTACAATGCTGTCAGTGAGCAATATTTTTTGTCTGTCATCAGTTGACCGGGAGTTTCTCATCTGTCCAGATGTGTGGTGGTGAGTTTGCTTAGGGTGTAATCTCTGTGGTAGATTACAATAGTGCAGGTATATTATGAATTCAGCAGTTGCAGTATACTTGATCAGTTCCAGTAAATCCTGTTAGCAGCATGAACAGTTACTGGATGCCTACTAGTTTTTCAGGTAGGTTGCTGTAAAGGACAGTTACCTGTGATGGCTATCTTCAAGATGTGTGGTAGGCTGCACTAAAAAAATTGTTAAAGGTCAAAGGGTGAGTATTTGTATTTGACTGAAACCTTTTGTTTCCAGGTCAAAGTGAAACTTTGTTGCATAAATGATACTAAATTCCAACAACTGCTCTGAGTGATTGGTGTGTGTACAGAGTAAGGAAGTGCTTAAGAGTGCTTTACTTTGCTCTGAAAGTGCAAGGTAGCCTTTCCCCCCCCCTTGTGCTTCTGAAGGGCACAGCAACTGGCAGACATAGAGCAAACAAACCACTGTGCTCCTTCCTCCTGTGAGAACTCGTAAGAATAGGTGATGCTTATTGCAGTAATTTAATGCTGTGATGAGATTGTGGAATCACGTAATTCTATGTAATGTAATTCTGTGAATGAGAAGAATGGACAGAATTAATCTACAGAGGTAGAAGTAGAAAACTGGTAGATTATAATGTGCAAGAGATGTTCATTATGCAAAAGAAAAAATTGCATTTGGTGGGAAAAAGAAGATCTCAAGTTCTAAACCATGGCCTCATTGTAAGAGAAAAACTTTATGCTAAGTGACCACTGTATAAATAGTTAACAGAATTTTCTGTTAATAAAACCAAGGGTTCGGTAGTATTCTTTCATAATTAATAGTCTCTTTCATTAGTAAATGTTCAAAGGATGATGTCTGAGTTTCAGAAAAATTAAGAAAGTATATCAGAGTTCTTAAGGCATATATTACAGTTTTTAACTCTTTCAAGAATATAGACTGTATTAAGAAATTTGCTTTTTATAATTGTCATGATCTACAAAAAATGTTTGAGTCTTGGCAAATTGTACACACAAGATTTTTTTACTCTCAATTTGAAATTACTCTCTCTCTGGCAGTCAGTTCTGGATTATTGGCTGATGCAGCTTGATAACCTGGCCATTTGCTACTGGAAGATAAACTAGTTTTCCTCAAAAATGTTTGAAAGGAGAAAACTTGAAATTCATACTTGTTATTTGAGAATCTATTTTAAGAGATCAGACTGAGTTTAAAACTTTTTTTTCAGTTCCTCAGATGTTAGCAATGATGGTTGACTTGGAAGAAGATGAAGATTGGGCAAATGCAGATGAGCTGGCAGATGATGATTTTGACAGGTAATTATGAAACCAGTTGTTTCAATGTCTTATCAAGGCTGTGGCTAAAGGTACATTTAAAGTGCAGAATGCAAATGCCTGTAGTGCATTCCTAAATCCAAAAATACTTTATTCGAAGAACTATTGTAATTTTGTTCCTTTAGTCATGAGCAGCTTATATGTAGTGCACTTAGGTAGTGTTCAGCAAGGAAGTAAATTATTTCAGTTTGCATATTTGCTGTAGTTAGATAAGTTGCATATCCCCATGCTTGCTGGTTTTTACTGTTGTAACTTTTTAAAGCTTTTAGCTTTTGTTTTTTCTGTCATTTATATTACTCAGTTCAAAAGTCAGTGCCTCTTAATCCTCTAAATTGAGGGCTGATCCTGAAGTTAGCAGGTAGCCAGGTTGAAGCCTATTGATGTGTTCAATCATCCACAACCAATGTCTTTGTATTTTTTTGTATCTATGCCCTTGAAAATGTGTTGTTTTAGAAAAAGGATGGAAAAAGGATGACTTTGGAAGGATATCATGTCTGCATGGCAGAATTCCTTTTTGGATTTCACCTAGTCCAAAAATACTACAATTTTGCTATTATTTTACATCCCTTGGTATGGCTAGCAATAGCTTATTTTGTTGTGTGTTAGACAAGACAGATCTAAAGATGTCCAGTCATTTGGATTTGCTTATTCCTACATGCTTGTAGTTTGCCCCAACTTTTTACTAAAATAGTGGTTTGCATGCAGCATCCTGTTACATTTGCTCTTGTCCAGCTACTGTTGGAGTGCAGTGGAAGAAAGCAGAAGTAGGTATAGGAGGTAACGATCTCCACACTTCTAAAGTGGATGTTCATTTACCAGTTTAGACACTTCTTTGACTTACCTGGCTCATCCAGACTCAGATGTAATTAGTGTTTTGAGAGAATTTATCTCAGAACACTTAGAGATCTTCCCAGGAAAATAGATAATAGAAGAGCTGTTAGTTTACCCTGAGCTGTAAAGCAACTTCTAACAAATAGCAGGCATGTAAAGACACCTGTAGAACTGATGCATAGGAATTTATGGAATAATCCATTTAATCTTTTCCTTACTTGCAATAATCTTCTTAGTTCATTTTGATTATGAAATTGAAAGTGAACTGCCCTTTCATCTTTCCCTCATGTAGTAGACCCTTTTAACCTGTTTCCTCAGTGCTGAAATTTTGCTATACAGCTGTCAGACACCACCACTACATTCAGGTTTGTTAAGTATTTGAATCTTTTCAGTCAATAATATATCAAGGGGGAATAGAATATTCAAGTTCATATCCTTATCAAGCCTTTCAGGGTGTGCAAATTTATTCAGATGGCTTGCTTTAGGCAGCTGAGTAAGTATGCTGAATCATGCACTTCAGGCATGCCATTTTCTCTTTATTGTCAGCAGAATAACTTTGTTCTTCTAAATACAGCTTAGCTGCCTATGGATTTTCTAAAGAAAATTTTCCTTTTCTTTGTTAGAAGTCACAGGTAGAGTGAGCACAGATTAGAAAACAAGTTACGCTTGACAGCCTTAGCCTGAGGAGCTCCTTTGGCCCTCGAAATACTTAGAGAGCTTGAGGCTTAGACAGAAACCATTGGACATGAGCTGGTCTCTGGTGATCGTGTGTGTGAGGGCAGTTTTTCTTTTAGCAGAGTCACTCCTAGTGCTGCCATGTGCTTCCCACCATTGAAGCTCACCTTCGTGGAGAGCTCAGTGGCTGATGTGCATGCTAACATCTCCTGGTGCTTGAGTCTTTGTAGCTTCATAAGAAGACTGAAATTTTTGTGCAGTCCCAGAAACAGGCTAATGATCATCAGGCTGCGCCCTACTTAGGGTGTGTTCAGATCTGATTAAGGGGGATATGAGTCAGCCCACACAAAAGGAGCAGGGAATACTTTAGCATTTCCAGTTTCTTGTTGCTCTGACTTCATAAAGGAGTGGAATTGTAAAGGAGGAAAAGATTAATCTGACTTCCTCTTTTCTTGGCAAAAGCCTTGCAAACATTAGAGGGAGATGAGTGGTCATTTTTCTGAGATAAACTATCTTTATTTCTTGAAACTGAATGTGTGAATTAATGGTGGGAAGAAAGCTCAAGGAATGGAATTTCAGATGAAAGCTGCTGTTGACTTTAGTGAGTTTGCTCCAGTTTAACTCTGTGTGCCCATGCTCCGTGGGCACGGATGCTCCATGGTGATGTGTCTGTTTATTTGAACATTACTAATCTGAGGAACAAATACAGTACTGTCAATATCTTTTCAGAATCACTTTTGTTCACCACATGGGAGTTTCTAGATTATTTGTGGTTTTAATGAGACTTGGGGATTCAAGCATAGTAACTTGAAGACCTGTTTCTGACTCAGCTTACTGAAACTTTAAAGAAGTGAGAGATTGATCCCTTTCTGAACCATTACTCAGGTTTTTCATCATTGTGGGTGTCTAGGATGGATTTGTAATAACCTTGAGTTACTACACTGTCAGCCATACCCAGACTGTAACAGCAGTGACCTGTGTCCTCGAAACTTTTTTGCTTTTTTGTAGGGAATAATTCCATTGGGTGGGACAAATCATTTTGCATAGATAATGTTGGGCTACTTCAAGTTCTGTAACTGGCCAAGAGTCACAAATTCCTCACCTGTACTGGATGTTTTCTGCCTGAGTCATTGACAAGAGACCATGCCACTGAGTACAGCCATACAAGAAAGGTCTCTTGTGTGCCAAAGTTTGAATTCTCCTGGTTCACCTGAATCATAGCAAGTCTGAACTGGTTTATGTTCTCATGACAAAAAGGTGATGGCCAATATTATTGCTTCATTCATTGCAAATTTAGTTTCAGCTTTCTAGGTGTGTGTAACTGCTGTGTAATTCAGTCTGTACCTTTGGATCTAGTGCCAGTAAGACTCAAATTTCTTTGCTAGTAGACTTAATCAGTGGCCTGCAGATAACAAATGTTTCAATGAATAGTAAATAAATATTTTGTGATAGGTCTATGTTTTTAGATTTGGGTATGGTTTATTTACTTTAAGAGGCTCATGTTTTCAGATGGCAAAAGTTGGAAGACTGAAACTGCAGGGAAGAGCACTCTGTTGGACTGCTTTTTTCATTGTAGCTATCAAACCACTGATATTTGTGTAATCGATATTTAGCAATGCAGTGGCTGGTGAGAGTGCGCTGGACAGGATGGCATGTGGCCTTGGAGGGAAGCTTGTTTTGCCTATGATTAAAGAACATATTATGCAAATGCTTCAGAATCGTAAGTAACTGCATTTTCTTTTATTATTTTTTAACAATTCTGTCCTTTCCAGAAACTTCAATACCTCTTAAGTCTTCGTGTTTAGCTACTTGATATGTTATTATACATTTCCACTTTTGATCTCAGCAGCAAAAACTGTAAATGATGTGAACTTGAAAGTTTATACCTTCTCTTAGACCAATT
The DNA here is from genome assembly GCA_027886175.1 of Phylloscopus collybita. NCBI lineage: Eukaryota > Metazoa > Chordata > Aves > Passeriformes > Phylloscopidae > Phylloscopus > Phylloscopus collybita. Next base: position 22,186,027 of record JAJNNQ010000006.1, read on the forward strand.
TATTAAACTTATATAGAGTGCATTACAACATTTTTTCTGATATAAGGACAGCTGAGCAAGAGATGTCATTAAAAAACACAATTTTTTAAAACGCTGGGAGTTACATAAAATAAGGGAAGACTTATTTTATAAATATAGGGGTTTTTCTATTTTGAAATATTCTCTAAATCCCTAAACAGACCCTCACAGTACCGTAAGTTTGTCTAAAGTGCCACCTGTTTTTCTGCAGCTCAGTGTTTTTTCTTCTTCAGAAGTGCTGCATTTAAGTGAAATTTTAATGCATTACAGTTTATAGAGGAAAACTTGTATTTTTCTCCGTGGAGTTTGATGGACAGAGATCCATTGGTAGGCTGTCTGTCTTTTTGGTATGTTGATTTTAATACTTGTTTCATGAGGTGTTTCTGTATGTTCTTATCAGTTGTTTTATATGCTTCTTTTCCTCTTAAAATACCTGCAATGCCTGCTCAGCCAGTGATTCAAACAAATACTGTGCATTGCTTTCATGTGCTTTCACTTGACCTGTGGCTTGAGCCTTTGGAGTAGAAGATAATGCAGAAGTTCTGGGTACTATTTCTGCCTTTGTGGTTTAAAACCCAGTCCAGAAAAGGCTGTTAGCATTTTGGGTATGGAGAACAGAGGTAGCACCTGCTGTGTGTGAACACTTACAAAATCTGTTTGGAATTAAAGTTTTTTTTTTATAAAGGAAGTTTTATTAATGAAATGAGCTAATCTGGCCCAGTGTTGGTAGCTTCTAGGCTAGCAAATAGCTAATTCTGTAGTACATTCAGAGAAGTGTGGAGTCTAATCACTGACAGACCTGACTCCTGTGAAGGGGAGTCATGCAATTTATGCCTGATGCTTGTTTTCTTGTGGGTCAGAGCTGTCCATAACCATTAATACTCTTCGGAGAAGGGAAATGCAAAAGATGTTGTTTGGATTGGAAGCTCTCTCACTGTTAGGGACTTGGGAGGAAAGATGAAGACACTTTGATTAAAACATTGACAGTACTCTCAAAAGTCAAACTTTTCCTTCTCCTAGCCCCTCTTTCTTACAAATATTTATTGAAATAATAATTTAAGACTTTGCAGTTTCAATTGGGTGGCCAGATGGTCCAAAGAAGATTGTGTTTCGTTTTGTAGATTCATTAATTTCAGGTTTGGAATACATGCTAACAGTAATGCAATGGGAGTCAGAAGGTGTAGGCTTACCTAGGCACATCTTATGAACTGAAATAGCACAAAATAAACTTTTCTGTTGTACCTTCTGTCAAGATGATAATTCATTGCATCCTGGTCAGACAGAAGCTTGAGTGTCAGGATTCTACTGCTCTGAACTGTGATGTTCTTCATTTCAGGAATGTAATATGTTAGTAGCAATAATGAAATACTGCTCTGTTTTGGGAGATAAGTTCTGTAACATGCCTTTCCCACAGGTCACGTGGTAAACCTGTTTATTCCTTTGGTTTTCTCTTCTGTAATCCCAGTGATTTCTAGCACAGAGAAAGATTTTTGTAAAAAAGAAATAAAAGGAATTGGAGTTTCTCACATGTTCCTCAATAAAAAAGAGAGAGGGGCATGAAAAATTGATTTCAACAATACCCACTACCCTGAGAATAAGCTAATATGACTTGAAGGTGGGGAAAGTTTACATCGTTAGTGGAATGTTACTCTTCTTACAGCCTTGAGAAGACTGCTGAGGAGTTTAGTACCAATCATCTATTTGTTTTAAATTCAGATGTTGTTTAAGTCATTAGACCTTTTCCTTGAGGAGAAGGTATGGGCTCTTTCAATGATACTGAAACAGAAAAAAGATGGGGGAGAAGGAAATAAAAATACTGTCTTGATGTTTGCCTGGTCAGCTCATATAATTAAAATGCAGTTTCCAGATATCAGTACTATGTTCGTACTTGTATCAGCAGTTAAGAATGCTTTTTTCTAGGTCTGGATTTGGCCTGGATTAGACTCATTTTTTGTGCATCTCTGGAAGTATGTATGAGGAGAATGGAAAAGTATTTAACAAATTAAGTAGATGCATTAACTTCCCTTCCGTCTCCTGTTCTTCACTCTGCCTCCTCCTGTGTCCCCTAGCCCCTGCAAAGGAAAGGTGATTCATCTTTGTGGTTCTTGGTAGTTTCCAAAATGAGTAACCCTTCATTTTCACTCCTGTAGCTGACTGGAAGTACCGGCATGCTGGCTTGATGGCACTCTCTGCCATCGGAGAAGGTTGCCACCAACAGATGGAGGGAATTTTAAATGAAATCGTTAATTTTGTTTTGCTATTCCTTCAGGATCCTGTGAGTATAGTTCTAGTAATTATTTCAAAATGTTTTCATTTGTGCTCTCACAGCTGCTTGTTAACTGTTTGAGGGAAATACTTTTTCAGCATCCCAGAGTAAGATACGCCGCTTGTAACGCTGTTGGACAAATGGCAACTGACTTTGCACCTGGGTTTCAAAAGAAATTTCATGAGAAGGCAAGTAGTAGAGTAGTAGGGGAAAAAAAGTGGTAAAATTATGTCCCCTTCAGAAACTTGTTGTCTGAAAAGGAATATTTCTTTCTCAGGTGATAGGAGCTCTTCTACAAACCATGGAGGATCAAGGCAGCCAGCGTGTTCAAGCCCATGCAGCTGCAGCACTCATAAACTTCACCGAAGATTGTCCCAAGTCACTGCTTATTCCGTATTTGGATAATCTAGTGAAGCATCTTCATTCCATTATGGTGATAAAATTACAAGAGGTATAATACACTGAACAAATCGTTTGATGGAGGGTAACCTTGTTATGTAGGCAGAATAAGTATAGCTGAACTAAGACCTCAGAAGTGAGCTGGTATACATATCTGCTGATGTTGATCTAAACTGGCAAAAATTAGCATATGTGCAAGAGCATTTGGCATGCTTTTAAGTAAAATGTGTGCTTTAGAAATGTAACACTTTATTCTTTCTCTTTCCAAGTTGATACAGAAAGGCACTAAGCTAGTTTTGGAGCAAGTTGTGACTTCAATTGCATCAGTTGCAGATACAGTAGAGGAGAAATTTGTTCCCTACTATGATTTATTTATGCCCTCCTTAAAACACATTGTTGAAAATGCTGTTCAGAAGGAATTAAGACTTCTACGAGGAAAGACTATTGAATGTATCAGTCTAATTGGTCTTGCTGTTGGCAAAGAAAAGGTAAGTTTAGATTTTATATAATGGTCTAAGTATATATTTTAAATGCCTTTATTTTTTGTGGTATTAGCACTGAATTAATGTAATTACTTGTTAAACATGCAGCTATATTGTTGCTGATTTCTATGCTTGTCTTTATGTTTCAGTTTCTGAGGTGACTGTGTTGCTGCTTAGGTTCACAAATTTGCAATAGAATCTTATTGTTGCTTAAGTAATTCTTGTCACATTGAAAATGTTGAAAGCAAGACTTCTTTCTTCCTGTGAGATTTTTTTTTTTGCCTTAAGAGAAATGACATGGCATCTCGTTTAGGCAATGTCAGGGGCAAAATTTATGCAGTTCAAAGGAAACTTGGTATAGTTTTGTATGTGGATGCTTGAAAAACTTTAATTTAAGTGAGCATTTAAGTCTCTGAGAAGTGGCATCTTAATTTGCCTTTAAAAACATAGTTGTTTCCTGTATCTAGTTTATGCAGGATGCATCAGATGTAATGCAGCTATTATTGAAGACACAGACAGACTTCAGTGATCTGGAAGATGATGATCCACAGGTATGTTAAAATTGCGTCTTCGTAGCTCATTGGTATTAAAAACATTCCTTGTATATGTGATGTTTCTGGCCCTTCAGGCTAATTGTCCAGCCTGTCTTACAAAACTTGACATTGAGATGGCCCTAGAATCTTTCACAGAAGTGTGGTTAGGAAATGAGACTTCCAGGACCTATATTTGCAGAAGAAATTTGAGCTTGCTGTCACCTTCTTATAAATAGATCAACAAGACTTGTTAAGCAGCTGTCCTAACAAGCAGAGAGCTATTTTAACTTGTACATTTGAAAATAAATACTCCTCTGAAAACATAGTACTCCACTGTTTTTTACTTTTTGCTCTATTTTAGCATTTTCAGGAATGTGGCTTGGTAGTATTGTTTAAATCTGGGAAATATTTTGGAAAAAAAATTTTTTAGAACAAGCACTTGCAATAAAATCAGAAGTCTTACACTGTCACATTTTTACATGTGCAACAACTTCTATCAGAGGTGCTGTCAAGGTGTTGTTGGGCTTGGGATGTCTTTTGAAGATTTTTATGTGGATTGCATATTGGATTACTTCTCTATGAAATAAAGTTTTATGGACTGCTGACAAATTATTTTCAGAAGTCCTATTGTGTAATGTATTTCCCTTATGCTTTCCTTTTAAGTATGCATTAAAATAAAATTTGGGACATAAAAATTTTGCCTTCTCTTTTCCAGATTTCTTACATGATCTCTGCATGGGCCAGAATGTGTAAAATTCTTGGAAAGGAATTTCAGCAGTACCTCCCTGTTGTCATGGGACCTTTAATGAAGACTGCATCCATTAAACCTGAAGTAGCTCTTTTAGACAGTAAGTTTAAGATGATGTTTGCTTGAAAAGTATACTGAAATGAATGATTTTGTAGCACATTTAGATTACTTTTCATCCCTTTGTATAACAGCACAAGACATGGAGAATATGAGTGATGATGATGGTTGGGAATTTGTAAACATAGGCGATCAGCAGAGTTTTGGAATTAAAACTGCAGGCCTTGAAGAAAAAGCAACTGCATGCCAAATGCTGGTGAGTAATAAAATGGTTTTAGTGATATATGTGTTTCTAGTCAATAAAGTCTAAAGCCAAATTCTGTAACCAAGTACTCTTTTTTTTTTCTCACGTTGAAAGAGTTTTTTGGGTGATACTGCTTAGTTTGGATTATAGGCACTTAGTTGCGTGTGCTTTACTTGATTAAAATAGTTTATTTAGTTAGAAGCTTAAAATTTTTTAAAAGAACAGATGGTTTTCCTTTGTTAGCAAAACTTAAGGAATTGGATATGTTAAAAAGTAGTACTTTTTTGCAAATATTGCTGTTTTGGAATTAGATTTGAAAAATACATGCATGCCCTAAGAGTGAGAACACATGCTGCTATCAGGGTTTCTCAAATTACCCCAACTGAGAGGGAAGGTAAATGGAATATTAATAAACTAAAAAAACCTTGCACTTCTAACAATCTCCCTCTCACCTTTACATAATGAATATATTGAACTACTTATATTGAAAAATATAAGTATTTTCCTTTAAAGGAGGCATATCTGTGATCTGTTTTTCAGGTTTGCTATGCAAAAGAGCTAAAAGAAGGATTTGTGGAATACACAGAGCAAGTTGTAAAGCTGATGGTTCCATTGTTGAAGTTCTATTTCCATGATGATATCCTATTAATAAATTCCACTGGGAAAATGGAAACTTAGAATCAAAATTGTGCTTGCTGTTTTCCTAAATGAATTGAAAATGTTATTGTTAAAATAGTCTGTGACTTTATAGCAGAAATGGTCGAGAATATACTCTTGAGTATAGCAGAGAATGTTGGTTTACACACCCTATTTTAGGTAATGTATTCCTACTTTTCCCTCAGTTTCTTTTTAAATACCCATCAGTAGAAAAAGTGATGTTTGTGTAACCAAGCAGAAGAGAACTTGAACAGCTTTTCTCTCATGGCCTGAAACAGGCTTGAAGTCACTTCTAAATAGCAAACAGCATAATCTTCCTATGATTTAATCTATATCTAATTAAGAAATCAAATGCATGGATTGTAATGAAATGAGTTTTGGATAGAAAACCAAGAACTTCATTATGGTGGTGGAGTCTTAAATTCTAAGCACTTTGTTGGTGTTGATTGCTGGATTTCCTTAATAATGACACGTGTCCGAGTGGCAGCAGCAGAGTCGATGCCCCTCCTTCTGGAATGTGCCAGGGTTCGTGGGCCAGAGTACCTCACGCAGATGTGGCACTTCATGTGTGATGCTCTCATCAAAGCCATTGGGACGGAGCCAGAGTCTGATGTCCTCTCAGAAATAATGCATTCTTTTGCAAAGGTAATGTTCTGACTGATTTCATGGCGTTACCATTTGTAGCTTTTTGAAATAAGAACGTGTTTATAGATATATATAAAAATCCTTTATATATATATAAAAAATTTTAAATATTTATTTATATATAAATATATAAATATATATATATAAATATATATATATATATATATATATATATCCTTATTACGTGAAATAAGGACATGTTTGGTGTTCCTTTAAATGGCTCAAATAAATGCAAGGCTTCCTCTACAGGAAATCTGTTGTGACTATGAAGGTTGTTATATTTGATGGAAAAAGTTGTATTTTGTTTTGCAAGAATACCAAAGTATTAACCTAAAACAGTTACCAATTTTTTTCGTTTTAACCATGAGTGACTGAAATTATGGGTATGAAATGTACAGTGGTTACTTGTATAATTCAAGCATTGATTACAGTATGACTGTTCTTCTAATATTATTCCTGCTCATGATCCAGAGTATGTATTAATAGTCTTTGTGTGCTTAGATTTCATTAAGACTGCTCATATTAAATTTTCAAGTTGAAAAACTGATTGTTTTATTTCACAAGTGCATTGAGGTAATGGGAGATGGATGCCTTAACAACGAACACTTTGAAGAGCTTGGAGGAATACTGAAAGAAAAACTAGAAGAGCACTTTAAAAATCAAGAATTAAGACAGGGTAGGTTAAGACAAATCCTGTTAACATGTGATGTGGCTGTTCTTTAAAGCAAAGTTTCTGATTTTCTGAACACAGAAAAAACTGTTTAGATTTCATTGATTTGTATATTTATGTAAAGTAATTGGACTGTGAACATTTTCAGCAATACTGTCATTTATTCAAAAGTTAATGGACAGCTTTATTTGACAGTGCACATACATGGTCTTATCATTTCCATGGGGTTTTTTCATCTGAAGTCTTTGCAGTTTTCTCAAAGCAATAGTAGTTTCTCATTTCTAAACACTTTTCTTGTCTTTGTGGACAACCTATTGTGTTTGTTTCTATTTTGTATGCATTTTTACACATCCTTAAACTGAGCTGTCCTGTACTTCTTCGTTTTCTGTAAAAGTTTTCTGAAGCTTCTTAAAAATGGAAAATTCCTGTTGCATCTTCAGCTGCTGTTTCCTGTTTTCTAAATTTCTTTGTGAATAATTTTTCCCTTTCACAGGCTTCTTATGCACTTATAGAAAGGTAGTAGTTTAATTTATTTTTTTTTAATTTAGTGAAAAGACAAGATGAAGACTATGATGAACAAGTTGAAGAGTCATTACAAGATGAAGTAAGTTGGTTTCAAGGGTTTTTCTACTCATCGAACGCTGGGATGGAAATGTTGCACAAATATGCTTTCTACTCATTTAGGGCATAGAGTGCATCATCAGAGTTATTTCTTCATAGAAGAATCTTGTTGCCATAGTCTTTCAAAACTTTCAGTAATAAATAGGTCACACTACATTTGTGAATTAGAAAATATGAAAGGTTTTCTTGTCTAATACACTGAAATAAGAAGTTCAGAGTGTAACTTTTTGTCATTTGCTCAAACAATTCTTGGATGACATTAACACTGACACAGATTTGACAGCAGACTATTTAATTACAGAATAAGCTGAATTGGAAGGGACCCACAAGAATCATTGACTCCAGCTCCAGCCTGTGTACAAGGCATCCCAAGAATTACACCTTGTGCTTGAGAGCATTGTCGAAATACTTCTTGAGCTCTGTCAGGCTGGTGCTGTGACCACTTCCTTGGGGAAGCCTGTTCCACTGCCCAACCATCCTCTAGGGGAGGAGCCTTTTTCTAATACCCAACCCAAACTTTTCCTGACACAACTTCAGACTATTCCTTTTGGTCCTGTCACTGGTCACCACAGAAGAAATCAGTGCCTGCCCCTTCTCTTCCCTCAGTGAGGAAGTTGTAGACTGCAATGATGTCGTCCCTTGGGTCTAGCCTTGCTGACTTGCTTTTTCTTTGAGCCTTGCAAGCTGGGTGGCTTTTAACCTTGGGCCTTTATACCTCTGATCTCAAGACATCTGGTGTGTCATGTCAGGAGCCTGTCTCAAAAAGAATAGCCCAAAAACAGTATCAGAAAAGGACAGCAGAATAAACAGCTGCCATCCTTTGTTTGCTTATGAGAGAATACCAAAGTGACTACTTCACTACTTACACACTAGGGTACCAAAGTGAGTTAATAGTTTCAAGTGGAGGTGATTGTAGAAGAGATACAATTTTATTAAATCATTATTAGTATCGAGAGAGAGAGAGTAATAGTGAATGACTGCTGCTTATGAGAGAAAGGATGCTCAGTAAATTTAAGAATTAAGAAAATTTTTTGCTGCACAATGCCAGTATGAAGCTTGATCACATGAGTTTAAACTGTATGCAGACTCCAGAAATCATACACCCATATGTAAATACTGGCTTAAATAACAGTGCTTGAGCCTCTTTTTAGGCTTTTTAGAATTAGGCCAGCATTCAAGAGTTTAGATTCCTGTTGCCTCCAAGACCTTTTTATTTCCTATGTGTCATGCTGTACTGAGAGGAAATGCAAGCAGGGCAGCAGTTTGAGAAAAGCTGAGTTGCTACTCTAAAAAATGTTTTAGTGTTTGCTGATTTTTCAGTAAAGTCTGGAGAAAGACTTGTCTACAATACCCTATGAAAGGAGCAGGGGGATGAGGATATCACTTACCATATGGACAGAATTAACAAATGAGTCACATTTGGATATACACCTTTGGTCTCAGAGTATGTTTATGTGGCCCTTACCTCAAGGCAGCAGAAATATAAGAAGCACAGAAGTCATGGAAGTTAATCAAACAGTGGTTTCAGGTCCAGCCCTCACTTCAGCAATAACTAAACTGCTCATTTGGTAGAGAGCAGAAGACGTACACCAAGCAAGAGTAACACTCTCTTCCCCAAGCCTCTGTTGTCAGCTATTGGTCAACAGGCAGTACCGGGCTAGGTGGACCTTGTGGTGTGCTGCAGCAGTTCTCTACCTCTTAATGTCATGGTGTGCGTGTTCCAGGGTTCCTGCTTGAGCTGTGCCTTGGCTATGCTATTGGCTCACTATGAAGGATTTAAATATCCAGTTGTGGGAAGCTGCCTGTTGAAATAGTTACTAGTTTGTCACCAGAAGGTGAGAAAGGTGAAGGTCACTAGGGACCAGAAACCAGCTGTACTGTTTTCCCTGCCTATTAAAATATAAACTGGTTAAAGGGACCATACGGAGTACAACAGAAGTTGCTGTAAAAGAAAGTTAGTTTTCCAATATAAGTGTGTCCAGGGAATAATCCTCACCTGTATATATAACTTTATTTTATAGCTCTGAGATAAGGCTCTTTATTTGACTAGTTTGATGTATTAACAGGGCAAGGCGAAAAATAAATTTAAACAACAAGAGGAGGAGAATGGTATTCGTTGTATTTTTGCCACAATTTTTATCACAAAGGCAGTTATCCATTTACTTTTCCATAAAAGCTTCTTATGGTATCTGTAAGGTACAGAAGGGGGAATAGGCCTTTTGCTTTCTGTAAAGGGAACCCATTGAAACAGTAAATTTGCACAAGACAATTTTGTCTTGTTCTGATTTTTCTGTCCCTGAAACAAACCCGCAAGTCCTAGGCAGCTGAGTTCTAGTGATCCACTTAGATTTTTAAGGAGGGTGAAACAGAGGACTCCGGAGCTACTGTCCGCCTCACCCTGTGCCCAGTACAATCATTGAAGATATTTTCCTGGCAGCTGTGGAAGACAGGGAGGTGATTAGAGACAGCTGATAGAGCTTCCAAAATGCAAATCATGCCTGATTAATTTAGTGGGTTCTGTGATGGAGGGACTGTATTGATGGATTAAGGAAGAACAACTGATGTCACCTGTCTTGACTTCGGTAAGGCCTTTAAGAGGGTCCCACACAACATTCTTGTCACCAATTTTAGGAGATCCATACTTGAATTCAGCAGATAAGGAATTGACTGGATGGCCATGTTAAAAAAGTTCCATTCAGTGCCTCAATATCCACATGACAGTAACAAGTGATGTCCCTTGAGACACTGGAACATGTTGCCTAGAGAAGGGTGTGGATGCCCCCTTCCTGGGAATGATCAGGGCCAGGTTGGATGGAGCTCTGAGCAACCTGGTCTAGTGGGATGTGTCCCTGCCCATGGAAGGGGCTTTGGAACTAGATGATTTTTAAGGTGCCTTCCAACCCAAACCATTTTGTTATTCCATCATTCTGCAATTAGACAAAGAATTGAAAATTAATGAACTTGGAAAAAAATTGCTTAACAGAAAATGTCATAAACCAACTTTATTCCATTAGTTTATACACCTTAGCCCTTCATGTGAGTTCCACTCCATTATTGGCCTTCATGTGAATTGTATCCTTTTCCTTTCAGGATGACAGTGATGTTTATATTTTGACTAAAGTATCAGACATTTTGCACTCAATATTCAGTAGTTACAAGGAGAAGGTACTGCCATGGTTTGAAAGATTACTTCCACTAATTGTCAGCCTGATTGTAAGTACCTTGTTTTCCTTTAATTTAAATTAGTTACTTTTTCTGGTGTGTTACTACGCCTTCCATGCTGAAGTCTTAGAGAAACTTGGGATAGAATGTAGCAATTACTGTTATACAAAATAGAAGGTTTATTCGAGATCAAGGATGAAGTTGTTACCATATGCTTTTTGAGTAGGGTCACTGCTGCGCTACTTAAAATCTATGTTGCAAGACCTAGGATCATTGACACACACAACTGTTTTGAGAAATTGAATTTCCTTGTATCTCAAAAGTGGATTTCAAGAGAAGAGACAAAAAAAGCGTTGTAGACTCATGGGGAAAAATTGAGACTGATATACGTAATGGAGTGTGAAATAGAGGTGCAAAGATAGACACTTGGATTTTCTTTTGTTCATGGTATCGCTGGAATGATCACTACCACAAATCACATGGTTTTAGGATTGAATTTAATCCATGAAGATTTTAAGAAAAGTATTAGCCCAGTGTTCCTGTGATTGTTGTTGATATAATCGTTGGCTGCACCATAATTTCAAGGTGTCTCACCTGTCGGGTGTCTGTGCCGCAGTGTCCGCATCGGCCGTGGCCAGACCGGCAGTGGGGGCTGTGCATTTTTGACGATGTGGTGGAGCACTGCAGCCCCGCCTCCTTCAAGTACGCCGAGTACTTCCTGAGGCCCATGCTGGAGTCGGTGTGTGACAGCAGCCCCGAGGTCCGGCAGGCGGCTGCCTACGGCGTGGGGGTGATGGCACAGTTCGGCGGGGACAGCTACCGGCCCGTCTGCCCAGGTACGGACCCGCGGCCGCAGAACTCTCTGAATGGGGGGCTTGGGGGAACAAATAAAAATGGCTCACCTTTTGGTGGGTGAGGTCTCTTCCCCATGGCAGAGAAATAGATTGCCAGTATTACCTGTGTCGTAGACTGGTGATGGATTGATAAAGTACCCGAGATCCTCAGGCTTTTATTGTTGTTGTGCTTAGTAGCATTTCTGTTGCAACACTGACTGCATAGCAAACTTGATTTACATATTCTTTTTTAAAATATGATCTGGCATGCAAATCTTAATTTCATAAAAACCATCTTTTTGATACACAGCTGTCTCATAGATGTTTCTGCTAATGGGATATGGTTACATATTAATGCAAAAGCCTTTGGATGTCTGGAAAAACCACACAAGAGACCTATATTAAGGAATAGCCTGGAATACCACTTATGTGACTCTCTGCTTTCTGATTATATAAAATGGAGCCCGATTTCTGTAAAGTCAGAAGTGAAAGGAGTGTGATAAGTACTTATCAGAAACAGTGTCTCCTTTCTTTCTGAATGTTTCAAATTTCTTTGAAACTTCAAATTCATCTTAAATTTAAAGAAATTGTCTGCTTGCACTCTTCTTGCCAGTCACCAAAATTAATTTTGCACACTAAGTAGCACCCCTTATCAAAGGTTTTTTCCTTTTTTTAAAGAAAATATTTAGTCATCTAAGTATGTATTTAAAATATGTATTTCTCTTGAGTATTAAATGAAAGCTGAATTAGATTATGTAAGAAAATAAGAATCACCTGATAAGGATTAACACAAATCTTGCCTACATCAATCAGGGTTGTAATTTTCATTGTTAATGTAAATGTAACTGTTACATGATAACAATCAGGATAAGGTGTCTTTTTAAAAGGAAAAGAAAAAACAGTGTGGGAAGCCTTGCAATGAATCATTGAGCACATGAAAATTCAGAATTGTCTAGACAGTTCTGATTTTGAAATTTTTTGAGTTTTTGAGCATCTGTTGAAGTTTAATTTTCGTTTTCATTACACTTTATCTTACCCCACTTGAATTTTAATAATATCTTTGATCCTTCTCTTTGTATTTGGACAAATAACCCTTGATTATGCCCAGACACTTGGCTTCTCCTTAAGTTGAATTTTAGATTAAGTAAACTTTCAGCCTTACAGCATACAGTTTATCAGCAGACACCTCGAAAATATTCTAAATCTTTTTGTGCATACATGAACAAACTCTGTGATTTATTTTAATAGATGAAGATATGCTGCGACTAGAAAGAAAGTAAATCCATTTACTTAAATCCACATTAGACATTATCTGCCCCACAGGTTTTGCTGTATCTCTGAAAAGCATCATGTTTGTGAGCTTTTATTTGTAACTTATTTTCTTTACTAGTTGATGTATAGCACTAGCATATTGTTCTTTTGCACATTTGAAAAGTATGTAAATACTCTTCAGAAAAATCAGAGGTATTGATATGAGCATTTTTGGCAGTCAATTAAAAAAACTCCAGGACTGTAGGAAGAACTTGTAAATTGCATGTGAGCTACACTGATGAAACAAACATCACTAAAACCAGGTTTTGTAAAGAGCAAAGAAATGAGATGGAAGGAAAAGCTACAGCAAAGCAAGTCACTTTTTAAACGGGGATATACAAGGTTACTGGCAAGGTTGCTCCTGTTCTGTTGGTGGAAGAATATAATTAGCTGTTCTCTGTGAAAACTGTATCTATCAATGCATGGATTTCTTCCTAAATCACATTGATGGCCTCAAAACTGGGTGGTGCCAGATGTCAGAGCAGTCAGTCCTTGGAAAAACGCTTAACATTATAGAAGATGGGTCTTCTATTGTCAAAAGGCTTTTTTAAGGTTTATCTAACACAATATCTATGTGAGAAAGGATCTGTTTTATAGACAAGATGGAAAATTTGTCTGGTAGGCTGTAGGGAGAAAATTATGCTGATTCATTTTGATGCCCTCCATTGCAAGGACAAACATACCTACAGAGTAATCCATTAGTATTAGTGAGTGAGATACAGATGAGATGAGATTTAGCTTCAGCAGCCGTGAAAACCTGAGGTATAAAAATGCAGGCTCAGTTGTCCTGGACATTGTAGACCTCTCTGAAACAAACTCTGCTTTGGAGAATAGTCCACCATCACTATCCTGCATTCAATACATAAGCTAGAGAGTCTGATGTTTCTGTAGTTCTGTAATGTTTAACAGTTTTTCCATAGCTGCTTAATTCTTCAAAAATCTAATGCAATCTAGTGTGATTGTATATTCTTTAACTGCAAAGTTTCTACTTATTCATCAAAATTCAGAAGTGTGAGATCTCACTCTTCCTCAGTAATTGGAGTTATTTTGAAGTGTGCTTTCTGTACAATTCCACAACCTGCTTACTGTGCTGATAGAGAATTTCACAGCTTTAGCATTTTATTTTTAGCAGAAGAACACAAGGACAATTGTTCCTTCTTGCATGTAGTGTGCTTGGAAGTCTGCATCGACACTAGTAGCTAAAAATATGACATTAGTGTTCATTTAGAAGTGTGTGTGTGGTTATGCACATGACTGTTAAAAAAATATAATTGCTATTAACCTAGGAAGAAAACTGGCATTTTTCCTCCACTGAAAGACTTTAATTTCCTTGATTTTTATGATCTAAACTATGCCAAGTTGATTCACCAGGTGAGATTACTCCTGTGACCTTTTCCTAGAGCACCCTTTAGTGGTGGGAGGTGTGTATGTGTAGGTCCATACATATTTTTATATACAGATGTGCCCACTAGCAACAGATGCACAGCAGGCATACACTGAGGATGTGCACTACAGCTCACACTGAATGAGTGAGTGACGTTGGCAGTGACTGTCACTGTAGCGGTGCTTTTCCTCCTCCTGTGTTTATAGAGCGTATTCGATTAAACAGATACGGCTTGCTAGCTGTAGTGTCTTGTGTGTTTTAGATCACATAACTCCACTTGAGAGACATGGGAATATTATTTTCTTCTCAACTTCTAAAGCAGATTCAAACTTTTGCAGTAGCTGTTTTCTTCTGTTTCCTTGCAGAGCTTTTCTTATCTGTTTGGTTTTTGTATGGTAATTATTGAGCAGAGAAGAACCTAGAAGCAATGGAACATTGGAATGACTAGATTTAAGTGCTTGGACCACAAAAAATCCTGGGTTTAATACATACAGTTGTCTCAAGTAGAATTTGTGATATTAATAAATTATAATGTGATTGCACATTAAACTTTATTCTTGTGTTTTTAACAATTAGAGGCGCTTCCATTGCTGGTGAGAGTCATTCAGTCACCAGATGCCAAAGCCAAAGAGAATGTCAATGCAACAGAAAACTGCATTTCAGCAATAGGAAAGATAATGAAGTTCAAGCCTGACTGTATAAACGTTGAAGAAGTCCTTCCACACTGGTTATCATGGCTTCCACTTCATGAAGACAAAGAAGAAGCTGTTCATACTTTCAATTATCTGTGTGACTTACTTGAGAGGTAAGGCAAGGTCTTCACACTAATGCAGAAATCAGCATGTTTGTGTGCTCTTTCCTTGCACTCTTTTTTCCAAAACTGAGAAACTATGAGGTTAATCTACATATGATTTAGGGAAGATAATTTGAAATGTCAGAACTGAACCTTCCCTGATGTTATTGCTACTTTCTGAAACAGTTACTGTTCTTGTGCTGAATAGTGCCTGTATGCCTGGAAAAAGAATCCTGGCTACTTTCTGTGTCCATAATGGGAAAGGATCTGCACAAAACTTGTACAGAAAACTTCAGGAAAAGTTCTTGATACTCTGCTTAAATATCAGGACCAGTAACTGATCAGGTCTTTTCTATTAAAAGCAGCACACATGCCCTTGCAGCCCAGCCTTCTTTTAAGTTGTTGTGCACCTTTTTACTTTCCAACAAAGTGAAGTATAAAGTAGAGAAATAATATGGAAAGATTTACTGTACAGTGGTATCTCCCTTAATAATTATTTCAATTATTATTGAAAGCATCTTATCCCACAGTTTTTTCTTTGGATTTGTGCCCCCTCCTGTAGGTGATTGGAGGAAAACAAGTAAACAGTTACTCAGTGTGGTGCACTTCATAAATGAGTGAAAGAATGTAGCTTCTGAGGTGCTATGTAATAAGTACATTCTGGCTGGCACTGTATTACATCTTAAGAGAAAAATATAAAGGAAGTAACTTAGATTTCTTACAGTCTTTTCTATTTTGTGAATACCTTGTATCTCTGGGTGCTTTATTAAGGTGCAGTCTCCAAATGGCAACTAGGTACCTAGACTGATTATAGGACAGTTGTGTAGAGACACCATAATAATGCTGCCAGGTGTGCATGTAAACAGGAAGATGGAAATTGAGAATTGCAATACTAGCACACCTCTGTACCCAGCTCTGTGCAGGTGGCCCAGCCTGGCTACCTGCTTCTCTGGAGCTCTGCCATTCCTACATTCACAGCCTCTGCATTCCAGCACTGGTAGGTGGCAGGGCTGGAAGTAGATCATGTGTTCCACACAGATTCCTGATTGCTAATACTCTTCCACTCCAGCATTTGGCTGGGAAAGAGGGAGCAGAACTGCTTGCTTGCTGTGTCATGGAGAGTGCTGGCAGAGAGCTGAAGTTGCCAGCACTCCTGACGCCAGTAACACAACGTCCTGGGAGGCACAGAGAGAGGAATAAATCCTTTTAGGCAGGGTATTTCTGTCACACTATTTACAGTTCCATCTGCATGGAACTCAGCCATTCGGTAAAGTTCAGAACTTCTTCCTGATAAAGTTTAGGCTGAGTAAAGAATCAGCTGGTTAAATATTAACAGAAGGGGGAACATGCTGTCAGCAGGCAACAAAGCTGTGCATACTTATTCAGCTGTGTGAAACTTAAACCTGAATAAGATCATTCAAAATCACTTTGCTTATGTGTAAAGCGTTTACATTATTTTTAAATAAACATTAATTCCTTTGCAATGTATCTTTTCTAACAGCAATAACCCAGTTGTCCTTGGTCCCAACAATTCCAACCTTCCCAGAATACTTGGTATAATTGCGGATGGTGAAATCCACGAAGCTATCAAACATGAAGATCCATGTACCAAGCGGCTGGCTAACGTTGTTCGCCAAGTGCAGGTAAATAAATGTTTGCTTAAGTATAAAGGGAAAATTTAGAGTCTGTTTGCAGAAGGAGCTAAACTGTTAAACCAGTTTTGAGAGCCTTATCTCCTTAGAGAATAGTGGTTCAGCCGGTGATCTTGGAGATCCTTGGATGTTCCTTGAATGATTAATGGTAAAACCTGGTGACATCTGCACTTGAATAAAATAACTGTAACTAACTTCGATGCAGTGAGATGGTTAATGTGCAAGCCAGTACTAGTTCTTTGTGGGGTTTTTTTCTGAGTCAGATATTAGAATCCGGAGAAATACCTGCATGTCCTTTTATCAGTGAACTGTACTGCAGGATTTGATCCAACATGTGGTTCTTGGAAGGGTTGCCAGCATCTTGTGGTGACTTTCTAGTACAGCAGCAGCTTGGGTTCTTAGTTAGAGAATAAGTGCAAACCACAAGTTATTTTACTACTGCCCTTTCCAATCCAGTGCAGATAGAGGTGGCTGTTCAATGTTTTCCCTGCCTTTGGGGAACTGCCTTAAGGTTCACTTCCTTTACGCCATAATGAGTCACTTAATGATGGTGGGGATGTCCAGGTATTTAAACAGCGCTTCTCTACAGTGCTGTAAGCGATAGTGCTCATAGTGCAGATCTGCTCCAGGGCCAGATGTCGTTGGGTGGATGTAGTACTAATGAGAGAAGGGAGTGTGCCTCCTGGCACACTGGTAAGCATCTCACTCATAAAAAAGCATGGAGGATTTTGAGCAGCACATCTTCAATTATTGGCCTTTCCACCTGACCTACTTCGGCAAAATTCAGATTCAAGAATTTTAGAAAAACCTGATACTGGAAAGGGTTCACCTGTATGAGTGTATCAGCTTGAGAGATCCATTTTGTCTGGTATAAAAAGTTGTTACAATTCTGAAGGCATAAAGAGAAGGAAATTGAGCTAAGTTTCAAAGTGAAAGTAGTGCAAGTGACTGCTCTAGGTTCTGCCTGCCAGATACAAATCCTTGCTGTTAGTACTTAAAGTCTGGGAATGAACGTTTTGGGTTTACCTAATGCATTTGTTCACTTTACCTCAAATCATCAAGGTTTATTTTGTTAACAATACAGTGGCACATACATGTATAGACTAGTTGTGTACAGCAATGTCTGGTTTTGGCCAGGATTGATAGGAACAATAACATGAGACAAGACCTTCAGCACTGGCTGAATGATTTACCTTCAAACCAAGGAGGAAAAAAAAAAATCTTAAAAGTCATGTAGTTTTAAAAATACAATTTAGCACAGTGTTACCAACCCTACTTCTTTTCACACATAGTATTTTGACTTCAGTAAAGCTGTAAGACTTTCATACTCTTACTGACTGTAAGAGTTTTATACTATGATAGGAATTTTAGAGGTTGGGTAGTTGCTAACTCCAGAAGCTCCTGCTTCCCAGATTTCAGGGGGCTTTTTTTTTTCATGATCTCAGTAAGCTGTTTCACAGTGTCTGACATGAGCAACATGGTCATTATTGGAATTGAATATAAACTTCTTTGCTTAGGTATTGTCAGGCCAGAAATATTTCAGGGAAAAGTATCAATTTAAACGTGCATCAGAAATGTTTGAAGAGTACATTTAATTCTGCAATATTCCATCATACATAAAGAGTCTAAAATGCCTAATGGTATTTAAAACAAAACCCACAAACTTACATTTGAGAGCATTTGGTTTTGAATTTTTTAATCCATTTTTATGTTTTTAAAACTTTTTAAATTTTGGGAAAAGGGCATTATTACAGAACTGAATGTAAAATATACCAAATATGAATTGAACTTTTTTAAAAATTTACTTAAATTGTACTGTTATTGCAAAAGCCAATCTAAAGACCTAAAGTCAGTCACCTGGAATTTTTTTCCCTGTCACTGTCCTTAAGAAAGCAGGGTGCCAGTTGCTTCCAGTTTCTATTAATAAAGTGAATAAATACTTTTTTTCTCAATCTTGATTAATATTCAGCACTTTCTGGTGCCATTAGAATAGTCCTTACTGATGGTGGCTTTAAAAGCTAATGTCTCAGCTGAGGGCTGTGGTAGCACAGATGAAGGGTTTACATTTACCCAGACAGATGCTGTGCAGTTCTCTCTGGGAAGTAGTTGACCTTTCACTATGGAGCTACACCTTGTGTTGGCAGCAGAATTTTGCTCACCTACACGTAGCACATTGTGCTGTAATCCCAGTGCCCACCTCGAAGCTCTGAGTGTGTTACTGCTGCACCAGTGCCCAAAACACTCATGTGGAAGAGGCATGATTCAGTTTTGCCTGAACATTGGTCTTTTAACTTCAGTGCAAAACAAGCAAATGGCTTAGGCTGTGGTTAACACAGGGATGTTATCTGTCAACCCACGTAGTTGTTACAGAGTTCCCAGGAGTTCCGGATCAATTACTCTGCTTCTGTTCAGCCTTTTGGAGCATGTCAAGTTGAAACTGTGCATCACTGAAGATTCTGATCTCTTTGGCCATGCGTATTACAGGAATAAGCTCAGTGAATGTTGAGCTTTGTAAACATAGCAAAGCTTAGGGAGATGTGCCTCGGACACTTTCAGCCTGCATAAAGACCTTTTCTCTTTTTTTTTTTTTTAGACATCCGGAGGACTGTGGACAGAATGCATATCACAGCTCAATGCAGATCAACAGGCAGCCATACAGGAGCTCCTGAACTCTGCTTGAAGGGCCTTAATTATCATCTGCAAGAAAACTAACTCCAAATAAACGTTTACCCTATTGTTTAGGTTTCTTTTGTTTCTTTTCTGAGTAAAACCAGAACTGTAGTGCGTGTAGGCCATTCTTCTGCAACCTACAGGCAGTGGCAGCAAGAAGAAGCATTCTTTCAGAACGGTGTTTAAATCGATTTCTATCCCACAACATGAAAGAAGTTTCCTGTAAACCCTACAATAGCACTGAAGAGTATTTTTCTAACGGTATCAGCCATCCATACGATGGTGAAAGGGAAACAAGATGAATTTTCTGATTAGACATAAGACCTTCAGCAGTAGATGTACGTTATAACAGATAAACGTTTCTCTACATCTAGTGTTAATTGTATTAATTGGAGTGTGAGTCTTTGTAGGGTAGAAAGTGTCCTTCTGCCCAACAAGGTAGTAGATCAAAAGATGAAAAACTGAAGACAAACATCGAGCATGAAGACCTCATTGATCGCACTCTCGATTCCCAAAAACAACTTGTACAGTGACTCAATGAGGAAAGCTGTTCAGCTTCCAGCCCTTGAATGTGAAGTCTCTTTGGCATGTCTGACAGTATCTCATTCACTCCTCAATAAATGACATTGAAACACAAGAAGCTTGTGTAGAAGTTCAGTGATGTGTGGTTCTTTTAATTTACTCTTTTGAAAAAATGAAAACAACAAGCTATACAAGTCACGATTTTATATTTGAAACTTTGTATATTGTTGCCTATTACAGATTTTATGCTTTTTTGTTTCTTGACTTTTTAAAAAATTTTTCACCTGAGTGTGTAGGATGGAAACTTAATGCCATTCCTTGTGTGACAGTAAATATACATATCTTGACTTTAAAATGTTTTTCATGTTCAGATGCAATTGCATTTCTTAACTTATAAAATGTAGTGTTGTTCCAGCTGCAAATGTGCAACGTGATCTGGTAGGCAGCAAACCTGTTGTAGTAGCCTGTGTTTCATTTAAAACAATCATGCAGTTGACAGCCTGACCTGAAAGAATCAAAAAACCTTCTCAGGTCCTTCTGGTACTTCGAGAGCAATACATCATCTACCAGCAAACATAGGCACAGAGTACCTGATATCTAACAAAGGTGAGTGAAGTTTTTCCACTCTGTTATTTCAAAGCTGTTAATATATGCATTGATCTTTAAAAACTTAAGTTCTTACTGAAGTGTTCTTGAAGTTGATCTCAATTGTCTCTTGAAACAAATCTTTTCACAATGAGGGTGTAAGTTTTCTTCCTTTATAAGAAGAAAAGGTAGAACTTTACATGTAATAAATGCCTCTCATACTAAAGAATAAACTTAGTTTTGCCTTTGAAAGTGTTTCAGAAAAGAAAATAAAGAATGAGGTGTACCAAAACCAGCCCAGGACCATTATACCCAAAGGTTTGTGAGACAAACTGCCTTAACCATACAACTTGACAATGTAGTTTGTTTAGAGGCAGCTGAAACAGTGCAACCAAGTACTGTTCCAGTTTTCATTTTGTTCAGTATTGGTAGTCTCTTATTTACAGAAATTCAAGCATTCATATATGTGGAAGATGAATGTTAAGGACTGGATACCAGTACTGTGAGAAAAGTAGTAAGTCATGTCAGTTATCTCGAGCACTGGTCCTAACAATAACAATTTTGCTATACTCTATCCATCATCTTCCTTCTTTGTGGGGTTTGGTTTTTTAGGTATTTGTTATTTCAATTTCCCCAGTCTAAAACATGTAAATTTTTCCCAGCAGCAAACTTTTTGTACTTTTTCTTAGGTCTTAAAGCTTAGATTTGTTTTTCCCTTTCTTTGGACTATGTGGTGAGAATTGTAGCACATTTGGCATTTCCCAGACACAGTGTCAGCTTTGGCTCTCTGTAACATAAGCAGTATTTGAATTGCTCTCCTAATGTACCAGCTGTAATCCTCTTGCCTTCCTTTCAGCCAAATAAGTGAGAACAAACAGAACCAGGAGATGGGGTTGCTTTGTGCAGTTGCTTTTATCTTGTTAATTGTTTTGTCAAAGCAAAGGGCACCGAGCGAGTCACTGTCAGCCTGACAGGTGGGTTGGTTCTGGGTACCAGCTGGAGATCTGTTCTTGACTGTCCCCACTGAACTTGTCAGGATTAATTGAAAAGCTGCTGTGGCATTTTCTCAATTTGCACAAGCTTTAAAACACTGCCTTTCTGCCTATTTAAAAGCTGTTTGGATTACTAATCTTGGCTTTTCTGGTTCCTTAATACAGAATTTTTAAGCAGTCAACCGTTCTGTTCTTCATTGCACTTAAGTACTGTTGCTCAAAGAAAGTATAGTAGTAGAACAGTAACTTTATCTGCAGCTATCTAGAAATAAAGTGTCATCTTTATGAAGGAGCCAAAGTAATCTTAAATTGTGGTACTGATATAGAAAAGGTAGTTTTGATTCAACCATTTTTCCTGGGCATAACTCCAATCTTGCATTAACAAACTGCTCAGCTATTGTGTGGGTTGAGAGATGTACCTAGTGTAGTGTAAAGAGCATGGCAAACAATAGCAGTGTCGCTTTGCCAGAACAAAGAGGTACCAAATCCACCCTAGACATCCACACAGAAGTGCTCTAAGTTACACTCAGTAACAAAGCACAACTAGAGAACACCATGCAGGTGTTCCAGTATTGGAGTTCCATTAGCCTGTTTAATAAGCATATGATAGTAACTAGCGTTCATGAGCAGTGCTTTCAAAAGTAGCTCATCTCCCTGAAGTGTGGGTGAGTTCTGTCTTGGGTTGTCACTAGACCCCTTCTCACCACCCCTGGACCCTTTTGCTACAGGATCATCTCTACTTTAACAGAACTACATCTGCCACTCCCGGAGGACCCACTTTTGGACTGCTTCCAACACCCTAACAGTGTCAAGTTACTCCCTCTGACTCCATCAGGGTTTTCCAAAATTGTTTGTTTGTTTGCTGGTTTGGTTGGGTAGTTTTGTTTTCTACTACATTTGTATTATTAATATTCCTAGTAAAAAACTGTTATTCCCATTCTCAAATCTTTGCCTGAAAGCCCTTAATTGCAAAACTATAATTTGGCGGGGGTGAGGGGTTTACATTCTCCATTCCAAAAAAAACTCCAGCTTTCCCTGGCAGATACCTGTCTTTCCAAACCAAGACAGTTCCCATCTAAACTCTCACCCTTCTTACTGTTCTGAAGGTGAAGCTATTTGCTTTGTGTTTCCAGGTCTAGGTTGTTCATGACAAATAATAATGCAGATGAATATAAAGTCTCCTTTACCTGGCTTTGTCTACAAGATCCCCCAGAGAATCCTGTGCAAAATCTATGTAAGAAAGTGACGTGTAGCCTTCCTGCTTTCAACATAGGCTTGTGTACTGCTGAGGCATTCTGTCATTGCTTTTTCCCTGCAGAGACTTCAGAGTTGCTTGAATGCAAGGGCTGGTATTCCCCAGCATAGAACAGTTGTTGTTATGCCAAATGTTGTCTGTTCTCTACACATCTAGATCTGTCAGTCTCATGTATGGAGTACATGCGTGAGAGTAAGACGTGTTGCACAGCTGGAATTTTTGATGAAATAAAGAATTAAGGAAGGTGAATTTCCTATTGACTCTGCGTATGCTTGTCTGTATTGGCTATGCAGCTGCCTCAGACTCTTGAACTGGAGCTTTGTTTTTGCCTTAGTGGTATCTGTAGGGGTGCACACATACACTGAGTCTTTAAAATACAATGAAGGTGCTATTAAAAATAACACATAAGTCAAGCACTTGCATGTTATCTCAACTTTGAAGTGTTTTGTTGGGCATCTTTGTGGAGGAGCCCTTGCTATTCAATCATTTGGTTTGTTCTTCCTTTGCTAACTTAAGATAATGCTACTTCCTTTTATGGGGCTCAATGGTACCTTAAATTCTAAGAAATCCATTTGTTGTCTTCCAAGAAGCAATAAACAGGATCTAAGTGTCTGTCTAGTTCAAGTCCTTTCCCTTTGTGGTTATTATGAAGATGTTCGTGTTGCTTCAAGGAAGAGTATCTGTCAGGACAGCTTAACCTCTGTTGAGACTTGGAGGTATGGGCTGAGTATTGAATAAAAGCCATGGGATTTGTTCAGGAAAAGGCTTTTACAGCATCTCTGATGCAAAAGAGAAGTGAGGAATGGAGGCCTACTCAGAACATGAAAGCGGTGTTTCCTATCTTTGAATACTAAATGCTAATCTCAGCCACAGCACAGTTATCCCAGTAGAAATCTGGGTTTGTCTCTTGAGTTTTCAACTATTTCTGTGTATCAGTATTTGCTTTTCAAAGGTACTATCTTGTTCCTCACAGCCCACGTGGCCTAAATGTTTGGTTTTTACATTTGTCACAAGTTCACAGATTGTGCTTACTAAATTGACTCTGATCTTTTTAATTACCTGGTAGAGAAGCCATGTCACCTCTCAGCTCTTGTGAGCCTATTTAGGGAATCAGCAGGGGAGTGGCAGCCTGGGATATCTCCTCCTGATGAACAAATAAATGATGCTCAGTGTAATTGCTCACCACCTGCTGAGTGATTCCAAACCTGTCTTCCCAAACCCAGATCAGCCACCCTTCCAGGTAACCCCCCCAGTTTATACACTGGGCATGGCATTCTGTGGTGTGGGATTTGTTAGATTAGTAAACCCTTTGGTTAGTTTGGGTCACCTGTCCCAGCTATGGTCCCTCCCAGTTTCCTTTGTGTACCACTTCACTGGCAGAGCATGAGACTAAGAGGGGGAAAGAAGTCCTTGACTTAGGATAAACACAACTTGGCAAAAACCAAAACATCAGTGTGTTACCAACAACATTGTCATTCCAAATCCAAAACAGCTACTGAGAAGAAATTTACGCTACCTTAGCTGAAACCAGGACATCCTGCAAGGCTGGAGTTAGTGTGAAATTCATTTCTTTGCTTTAGAGATAAGGAATTGCAGTTTCTGCTGTGGGGAGACTGTTTCTACAACCTCTGCAACAGATCGTTTCCTATAATTCAGGTTGAGTGATAAACTTGCTGCACATTTTCAGGAAGGAAAGGTAGGACCTAGGAGGTACAAGTCAGTTTTGACTTCCATGATTTTGCTTTATCATTCCAAAGGCTGCCCACGACCTCAGTTCAAGTGCAGGGAATTTTTGTGGCAGCTAAACCATGAAATCAGAATGTCTTTTGAGTTTAGTCTTGTTAGCATTTTAGGCTTTAGAATAACTTGTGCTGATGTAACACTAAATGCAGATGGGTATGTGCAGTGGAATTTCACTTACCTAAGGAGGTTTGTTGTTTGTTTCAGGATTGGGTTTTGGGTTGGTTGGTTGGATGGGAGTTTTTGTGTTTGGGGAGGGAGGAGATTGGTTGTTTGGGGTTTTGGTGCAGTTTTTTGTTTTGGTTTTTTTTTTTTTGAGGTTTTTTGGGTTGGGGGGCTGGTTTTGTTTTGTTTTGGGTTTGGGGAGTTTTGTGTGTTCTTGCAAGCAAAAGAGGTTTAAAGCTCCCAGATGAGCCATACTCATTGATGGAATGGAATTTTCTTCCAGAAGAGTGGGAAAAGGTACATGTTGGCAGTATTTCCTCAAGGGATCACGACCCAGGAGGATATAGTGAAGTATTCCCAACTTAATGGTGACTGATGGGAATTACAGGTTTAACTTCAGTCAGTTTTGCTCTGCAGATTGTTACTTGTCTCTCATTTTGCCAACACCATTACCACTGCTTGCTACCTAATGCAGATGTTGTTTAAAACCAACAGTATCTTCTGATGGTGAGGAAGAAGAAAAAAAAAAAGGGGGATATTTCTTCAACTTACTATTTCCGCACTAAATGTGTGGCTGTTTTTGTTTTTCTTTTCCTATGAATCAACAGGAAGTTTTATTTTAAATATATCTGAAGTACAATTTTTCATGTAATATGTACTGTTAACAAAATGCTGTTCCTTAATAACAGCACAGGCCTATTTTGTGTCTGGTTGTGGTAAGATTTGCTGTAAATTAATTAAACGGGTTAATATTCAATTCATATACTGTCTTAAAAACCAATGCTAATCTTTCAACCAAAAAAAATAGCTTGGAATAAAATTCATATATTGGATTCAGATCAGTGAGAAATAATGTAACACAGGATATTGAATCAAGGAAGCTAACCTTGCCTATATTGAACTAAACTGTGCAACATCACCATTTTTAAATACCTGAGAATAAAAGTCCAAGAGACATGTTTTACTGTGAAGTTTTGTCTGGTTAGAGAGTTGGTATCCCTGGAAAACAAACAAACCAAAAGAAACACCAAGCCCCCCAAAATGCCAATTTTTGTCAATAGTGTGAAGAAGCGTGTGGATGCAGTGCTTGTATTTCAGCCGTTCTGTGCTGCAACTAAAGCTGCTTCTGGCCAGTAGATGGAGATAAAAGAAAACAAAGAGAAAGTGATGTGTTAGTACAGGTTTAGCCAGGTCTTCTCCCTATCCCTGTTTCTCCCATCATTAAAGAGTGTGAATAAAGTACACGCCCATGGATAAATGCCTTCTTGTAAAATGAGACAGCCATAGCAACTTTCTCCTTGCAGCTACAAAGCCAAACTGTTTGGAACCTGCCACCTCTCCTCATCCTCAGGATAAGGAGGAAATGAGTTTCATTTGGGATGCTTGTCAGTCTCTGGGAGCAAGTGAAAAGGAATGGCAGCTCTGCAGATGAGCTCCCGAGGCTCTGTATTAACACCAACAGTTGTGGATTCCTGTCCTTAAAATGAGTTAAAGCTTAAAGCCCTACCTGGAAATAACAGTGTGGTGAGAAAACACATTCCAAGTGCAAAGCTAAAAAGGGTTAACTGGTAAAGAAGTTACATTAAATTTAAGAGAGGATCTTCATCTGCCCTTGTTGCTATTAAAATGCTGTCCCCATAGTATTTATTATCTTTGGGGGAAAACAAACAAACGACTTCCTCAACCTCCAGGCTGCTGGAATTGCACTCTTCTCATCATCCTTATGCCTGATCACCAAATTGAACTCTGAGTGGTTGCAGGACAGACAGAAGCAGGGGAGTAGGTGTATCAGGAACAATTCACTGTTTCTCATAACACAAGACTGCCCAAATAAAGTATTAAATAGGATGTTTAAAACATTTTTTTTCATACACTGTAATTTCTAATGGATGTGTCTGGAAGTCAAAAATAGATTATTAAAACCAATTATTCAAGGGTATGTGAATGGTTAATAAGTAAGGTGCTCCGGAGGAAACTACTTGCTCAAGAAATCCATAAATCATTGGCTGTCAGAAGCTGGGACAGTAGGCTAGGAAAAGGATTACTCTATCTTTGTCCCATTTGTTGTTTTCTTTCTTTTCCCTTTGTACACACTCTTCTCTACAGCACTCCTCACTTTCCCCTCACTGATTTTGTTTATGCAGCTCAAAACTCACTGTTTTTTCATGGGGCTTTGGGAGATATAAATAATTGTTCACCTAGCTCATACAGGATGAACTAGAGCAGGAATCACTTTGTATAAAACACATCTCAGTCCTAATATTCATGGAGACACTTGCTCTGGGGCCTGAGAAGGAAACAAGAAGTGTTTTCTTACCTTGACACTGTTACATGGATTCTAAATAAAAGACGGAAGAGAAATCTATAATTAAGTACAAACATAATAAAATCTCTATTCTTTATTGTCTGCACCATTTTAAAGGAGCTAATGGATTTTTTTGTGTGTGTGTGTATTCAAATATGGCAGACCTGAAATGTGAAATACTTGTAGCTTACACAAAGGATCAAAGTGCAGCAGAAAGTAAGGCATGTGGTGAGACTCTCTGGCTTTTCCTAGTAGAAGATTAAACCATTTTAATATTTGGGCAGTTTTATGAGAACTGGAGCTCCTTTGTTACTGATCTGCCTCTTTAGGACGAGAAATGACAGCAGGAAACAGGGATTAAGTTTTCCTCTCCAGTTCCAGAGGGAGATATGGCACAGAACAGATGTGTGATACCCAATGTTGTTATCAACTGCAGAGAAAATGTGGAGGGAACAAATTAAACAGGCAGGGCTGAAGCAATTGGAAATATCAAAGAAAAGACTGCATTTCAGAATTTAAAAGCATAAGATAATAGGCAGCTTTTTTTTTTTTTTTTTTTTTTTTATGAAGAACCAGTTAAATTTAGTATGGGCTATTATGACAACTTCTGGTGCTTTAATAGAGTTCCTGGGAACTGTTCTGGTCAAGCCTGTCCCATTTCAGCAGAGTGAACTCAATCCAATTCTATATTAAGCTCATGTCCATTTTGAAATGTAGTATTTTTAAAAAAATTATATTTGCTTTTTCTTTTGGTTCACTTGCAAATACCAAATGGTCACTAGAGAAAACGAAGATATTTTTGAAGGACAATTGTATCCTAAAGATTACTGATAAACCAAAAGCGATTGCTTTCTGTATTTCATTGGCAGAGTAAACCCTGAATCTCACGTTTTAAATATTTATGGAGTGGAAAACTGCACAATAAACTGGAATTCTATGGAATACCAAAATGCTGAGGGAAATGAGACATGCATGGCATGCAGGCCACTAACTGAGGAGACAGAAAACCACACTAGCACTAACATACATAAGGGAATCTCTTCTCTTAAGTAGGGTGGGGAAATTATCTAATTGCAAATAGTGGTAATGAATTTTGACTGATTTTATTAGGTGGAAAAAGCAAGCATGGGAAAAACTCATATCCTCTGTGCCTCCAACCTGCATCTCAGAAAATGAAGATGCTGTAAACAGAAACTTTTCTATGTCTGTCTTCAGCATCAGAATCTAGGAAACAGGACAGCACTCATCACTCATGCTTAAGAGCTCCAGGCAGAGACACAGAACAGGTTAAAGAGCACCTTTGGCAGTAACAGACCAGCACTGGAAGGAGCATGACCAACAGTTCTGGGCATCTTTGTCAGCAACCTGATGGGAGCTGATGGGAGAAAAAGTGTATGCTCAATATACCTGACCTTTCAGGAAAAAATTTCCTTCCTGATTTGAAAGGAATCTGTAGTAGAAAATAGATCATGTCATTGTAGATGATTTTTCTCATCAGTAAAATGGAAATGATGCTTCATATTTTTTCATCTCAGTTCTACTTTCTAGAGCAGTTTTTTTTTTTTTTTTTTGCATTCATTGAAATTTTATTTCTGAGGAAAAAAAAAGATAATAAGCAGGAAAAAATGTTTTTCAAGTCTCTGATAATTTGATTTTATTAAACGCAGATTATGCAGATCTTGCTAAGCTTTCTACAGTGAAATGTTATTTCTATAAATTATTTAATGCTTTCCACTTTCAGAACAGAAAGTTTCACAGATCCTTTTTGAAGAAGGAATTTTGCTAATTATGTTAAGCACAGATAGAAAATTGATGGTCTTGTTTCTCTTCATTCTGTTATATTTTTCATATGGGACACATAAAAATTACCACCCTGAGAAAACTGGGCTTCTGGTCTGACATTTAGGAATGGGCTGATTTTAGAAGCTGCATTCTGAAATAGCAAAATCATATGCTGAACTGATGTTTGCTTTGACAGGTTTTCCAGTTGCTCCCCACAGCCAGATTTAGATGTTCTAAACATTAAAACAGGAGAATATGACAATGAAGAAGACAATAACTAAGCCACCTGTTGTAACTACCCGTTGTAAAAATAAAATGTCTGTCAGCCAGCATGAAATCAGAAAGGACCCATGGGAGATCCTGAATGCAACAGAGCACCAGATAAGGCTCCCCCACCACTACTTTGAAGTGGGGATTATCCCAGAGGGATCTATTCAAACACACTGATATGTTCCAGATGTATTCCCTTGAAGAAGGTCACAGCAAACATATTGGCAGGGAGTGTTGAGGAGAGCAAGAGATTGATTGTTTTCAAGGGAATCTTTAAGTCTGATAATGCTAAAAGGCATGTTTAATGTTCTATATTGTTCTCATTTTCATATTTGCAAGGGGACTCATTTCAGCTGTGTTTAGTCACAGTATAAATTCTAAGGGGCTGCAGCAATGTGGTGTTTTTTCGGTTTAAAACCATACTTACTTTTATCAGTCCAGGTACTTAGAAGGTTCTTCTTCATCATATAGTTAAATGTTTTCAAAATAATTAAATACATTTAGTTGTGCTTTCCTCCTAGAAAAGTACCACATTTTTTGTTTCTCTGTTGTTCGTTTCATTGTTTCGTTAAACAGATAAACAGTTTGCTCTGTCCAAAATGACAAAAACAATGCAAGAGAATGAACTATGGTGCTGGAAGTTCTACCCTAGAGTCTGAATTCTAAAAACACATTTCTATTTAAAATAACACATTTAGTTTTCTTCTCCAAAGTAGTATTGAAAGATTAATGTGGCTGGTTTGTATGAAATCTTTTCAGCTCTGCTAATATTTTCTCTTTCCCTTATCACCTCTCTCTCCTCACCATGACAGAGTTTCTGATGGTAATACTGGTATAGAATATGCATTTTGTCCTGATATTTTGGGAGAAAAGGTGAAAGTGGATTGTAGCAGAGGAAGCCCAAAATGAACAGCAAGATGATTTTTTTTTTAATTTAAGAAACATCTGTATTTTTCCTTGACTTTTTTTTTTTCTTGAATGCTAGGATATTTGTTATTTTATAAATTATGATTTTATCAATAATTATAATAAACTATTATTTTTTCATTTACACTGCAGTAGTTGACAGTTTTGTCCATTAATGAACACTTTGATAATGTCAGTGTCATTTAAAAACAAACATTTTTTTTCTAACTTGGACTTGCAGATGGGAAAAAGCAAGCACCAAAAATGTATAAGCCAATGCAGTCTGTGTAGTTTTGATGAGTATAAATTGTTCATGAATTTCAAATGAACTTTCTAACTCAGAAGCTTCAGGGATGATTCCTCCACAAACTCTGGCACAGTTGATGATCTGAGAACACAGATACACAGCTAAAGCAACACTCATTAATCTGAAATAGGCAAACTGGACAACACAAGGTAAATAAGACGATCTGTAACTGCAGTGATGTTATCTGTGTGCAGAGGCTGGGGAGAGGAGCCTGTTCCAACTGCTTGACATGCAAAATTCTCTTTATATAAATTCTTAAGGACTTGGGAAACTTGCAAACACCATTAAAAGGCTCTCTCTTAATTCACGATATTATATCCTTTGAGCAGGCAGTAAACAAAATCTGTTAATTAGCTGGCTCTCAGTGTTTGAATGGCTTCTTTTCAATGTTTGAGTATTTCTTTCACATGGAAATCCTGAAATTTGAGTCTAGAAATTCACTCCTTTGCCAACTGGCTAAATACTCGTGTTTTTTCTCAAAAGTTAAGACATGGTCTACTGTTAGCATTATACACTATTGTAAAAAACTGTGAAAGACCACTGCCTCTAGCTATAAGTTGAACATTGCCTTCCAATGTGGAAACAAGAAAAACACATTGCTTCAACGTTAGTAAGCTTAACAGAATAGCCAGGGGTAATCTCAACAACTGACGACCCTTATAATATTTTGAGAAGACGTGGACAAAAATATGTTGCAAACAAAAGCCTTTGAAATGTAGAGGGAATCCCGAATGCTACAAAATGTGTAATAAAAATAATGGTGGAAGATGGATAGTTCTGTCATGTTCTTGCACCAAAATTAGCAAAAACTGATGAGTTACACAAGTTAACCTAAAGGCATATGAAAGCCTAGAAGTGACCAGTCAAACACCATTGGTTTGCAAGACTGAGCCCCAAACGGCATTTGTACAAGAACACACTGATAAATCTAGCACGGAAGGATTTGCTAAAAGCGTCTTTGAAACAAAATTTCAAGCTCCAGGGAAAACATCTGTGGAATGTTTTATGAAAAAGAATTACTAGACTTCTGAAATACACAGATTTCAGTTTGGGCAGCATGTTAGCTTCTCACTTTAATGAAACACAGCAAAACGCGAACTCAACACATATTGTAAAGTGGTTCACAAAAGAGGCGTAGATTTTAAGGCCATAAGGGCCACCGAAGAATCCAGTATGGCCTTAGTGTAAACCAGACCAAAGAACTTAATCCAAATAGTTGGTATTTGAGTCCAGTAATTTAGTTAGACAAAGCACACAGACAGGCAAACAAGTTCCCACATGGGAGGTGAAAAAGGAAATTGCAGATACTCTGCCTTAACTGCCTGCATACACACATACCTTCTAGAGCCTCACAACATGTGGGAGATAAAGAGTCGATGAAAAAAAAAACTGCAAATCATCCCGGGATATGAGAGCTCTCCAGAGATCTGTACTTGTATTCTGTTGTAGCTGTTGCTATTTCTTTCCTAACGAGAAAAGGCAGAAGGTGCAGAGACGCAGTCTCTCAAGATGACAGAACCCTTTTCACATACTTCTCCCCCTTCCCATTCCTTGGGTTCTCCTTTATCTGGTAAAGCAGAAATTAATAATCTGAAATCCAGTTCCAGCTCTTCTCTTCTTTGTCAGTGGATGTAGACAAAGCTTGTCTGTTTTCTTTCAGAAACACGAACTAATTAGAACCATTTTTTAAATTTCAGAGACTTTTCAAAAACAAAAGCCTTTTCTCTCAAATTCTCCTGTTTATTTAATGTACCAACAAAGTCCACATCCTATTCAACAGGGAAGAAATGTAACCCAGTGTGCTACAGGAAACTAACAGCAGCAGTGAGTGCTTTTCTCAGCTATCACATCAGAAGAATGCAAGATGCTGCCATTTGCAATTTACAAGACAGAAATACGTTTTTGAGAAAAATTGCTGTCTTTTCAGATGTCAGTCCCCAGTTGTCATTGACAGCCTTCAGAAGACCCAAGAATCGAAGGGTGAATTAAATAAATACATGTAAACTTGCCCATGGGTCCTAGAGAAATGCCCAACACCTTACCAACTTTAAGGTACACCGTTCAATACAGTATTTCACTGCCCCTTTTTGGAGGTGGTAAGAAATGGTCAATAGCTGCAAGGCAACCTGTTACTTTTGTTCAGTGCCCAGAAATGTCACTCAAACTTGGAAGGCATTGACGATGACATCATGCATTCGCATTAGATTACAACAACCCTTTTGTTAGGTGTGAATGAGGCATTAGTGATCTGGAAGTGTAGATAAAAAGCACCAGGAAATTCTAAATGTTAAGTGCTGCCGCTCTTGAATAAGAGTTAAAGCTGCTGACAAAGTCAGTATTTGGGAAAAGGCAATCTTTTTATTACATCAGTGTTTTTAGCCACAGTTCCTGTGGTCAGGCAATCGGACTGGTCCTCATAGGTCCCTTCCAACAAAAACATGCTTTCCTCTTACTCTATTTCTATTCTATTTGCATTCTATATTGTCAGAATGAGATGCCTTTCTTCTGGATCTTCCACAGAAGAAGTTTTGGGGGAAATAACAATAATTTATTTATCAGGTATCGACAGGTAAAGGCAATTTCCAGCTTTTAACTCAGTAATGTGTGCATTTTTGATTATGGTTTCAGGGTTAACTAGAGAAATTAAGATCTCTTGATCTCAGGAGGTTCGATGGCACATGCACTGAGGTATTTGTAGTGAGGTTGGTGCATAGAGAGGCATTGCTGTTGACAGCAGAGGAATTTGTCTTTTGGAGATAAAGCAAGGCCAAGGCTTGGACAAAAAATTAGACAGTTTGCAACTATTTTTTTTCCTCCTGTGATTAAAAACTAGATATAGCAGCATGGTTCCTCAAATAGCCTTTAAGTGCTAGTTGCTCAGAAGAGTTACTTTACAAATACATACTTGGTTTACTGCTCACTCCTGGGTCACTGAGAGAACTTCAAAGACCTGAAGGGTCTTCCCTGCATCACTCATTCCTGTGCACCACCCAGTCTTCTTCCTAGAAAAACATCTGGTGAAGGAGCAGAGAAGACTCAAAGAGCTGTAACCCTTCAGGTATGCAAATGTAAGGGGGTAATTTAAGAGCTGCTGTATGCAGACAACTCTGCTGGCCCTAGGTGTGACAGCCTTTTTGCTGTAACTCCAAATCTTCTCTGAGGGGATGCAGTCTCTGGAGGAGGCACCAACCCAGCCCTGCCCTCTGCCTGTTTGGCTCCTTTCTGCTGATGTACTGAAGAATGTTGTGAGAGACAGAACGTGAAGCCCAGATTGCTGCTACTGGTTAAACTTTACTGATCTGTGTTTGTCTAATGCAGACAAAAATAGAGTTTATGACAAACTAGAAACCATAAATGTGAATATTGTTCACACACACCCAGACCTTTGGCTTCCCTGGTACCTCAGGCAAGCAGTTGGCTTCTCTGGCACCTCATGCCTTAAGTTTAGCTTTTATATTTTCCAGATTCTGTACTGCATTAGTATATAACTCTGAATTTCATATAAAGTGTTAGCAAATTCTCTTCACAGGGTAGTCAGACAAAACAATCCTTTTCCAGCCTAAGAACCAAGACCACCATTGCAGCTTCAGGCGCAAGAAGTATAAACAACAGTGAATTGCAGAGAGCAATCTGGGAGGATGGAACTTCACATCCTGAAGCTGTATTGGACCATTAAATGTAAATGGACCAAAATGTAAATGGACCAAAACTTCTAAAAGTGTGAAAACTCATAACCAGTCATCCATCTTGGGCAGAGCCACCGCCGGCTCTTGTCAAAGGTGTATCCTTTGAAGGCCTTTTAATAAATACCGACTTTACTCCTTTAACTCTGTCTAGCCTCTGTTCCAGGTAGTCTCTCAAGGCATCACCCTGTTCTCTGCTGGCTCCTGAAGCCTCAGTCCTAAAGCAGAAGAGCTGGGGTACCCATCAATGCACGGCCCCCTGAGGCAGTGTCCTGGTTCCTCCTGCAGGACCCGCCTACTTTCACAGCCTCACAACTGTGGACGAGCAATTCCCTCTCCGAGGAAGGGTGGCAGGGCACAGCCTTCCTGCGGGGTGTCCCGCTGGGCGCCTACGCCCCATGGTCCCCAAATTCCACAGGAAGGGGCAGGGACCTGCGGGGCCTCCCGTGCGCCGGGGCTGCGGCCGGCTTTAACCCTTCCCTCACACCGCGGCCACCTGGGCGCTGCCTGTCCCTTCTGGTGCCCGGGAGGAGGAGGTAGAGGAGAACAGGCATACCTGGAGCCCTCCCGGCACCGCAGCGGCGCGGGGCGGTGGTCGCCTCGCCTCGGCCTCTCTCCGGCCCGGGCTGCCCGGGTACCACGGCCGGGGCGGGCACCCCGCTCGCTGCGCCGCCGCCAGCGCTGATCCGAGCGGCCGCCGCCGCCCGCGAACGCTGGAGGGGGCTCTCGGCCGCCTCCTCCCGCCGGCGGCTCCCCCTCCGGGAGGGGGCAGGGTTAGGGGAGGGAGGTGCAGCCGCGGCAGAGCGGCGGCGAGCGGCGTCCAGTTCCCGCTCCCCCGGTCCGCGGGCGGCAGCAGGACCGGCCCCTCCGCCGCCGCCTGCCTCCCTTCTCCTCCGCGCCGGCCCGGTGGGCTCCTCGCGCTGCCAAGCCGGACATGGCGACCCTGCTCCTGCGAGCCCCTCGCTGTCCTACTCTCCCTGCCGCCGCCGCTCCTGCCGCCGCCTTCTCTTCCTCCTCCCCGCGGAGCTTTTAATGGCTCGGACCTCCAGCGGCCAAGCGCGACTGCCCCTGCACCAGGCGCAGCGAGGAGAGCCGGCGGGAGCCCGCGCCGCCCCAGCCCCGCGCACGGTAAGGGCGGCACGGCAAACAATGGGGCCGGGCGGGAGCGGCGGCGGGAGGCGCCCACCCCGCCGGGCACCGCGGCCGGGGCTGCGGGGCGGGCGGCGGGACCCGCCCGCGGGGCAGCGGGGCGGGCGGCAGCCGGCGGCCCCGAGCGCCGCCCCCGGCACCGCCGCCCCCTCCCCGGGCGGTGACAGCCCGGCGGACACCCCGCTCGGCCCCCCGTAATCCCATTACCGCGGGTAATCCGCGGGCAGGCTCCGCGCAGAGCGCCGCCCGGACCGCCCGCCCTTCCCCGCGTCCCCGGGCTGCCGCGGCCGGGAGCAGTCCGGGCGGCGGCGAGGGCGGCAGCGCAGCTCCGTGCCTTTTGTTTCGCCCCGGGCTGGGACCCGGCCCCCGGTCCCGGCGGCGGGGCGGGAGCCCTGGAGGGACGTGCGGTGCCGGACGGAGTTGTAGGGGCGGCCCGGGGAAGGGTTTAGCCCAGCCGGCAGCCGGCGGGGAGGTGCCGCTCCGGGGGGCGTGCGAGGGCAGCACCTCCCTCCCGACTCGGTCCGGGACGGCCCGGCGGGGATGGGACGGGACGGGGCGGGACGCGCTCCCCCTCGCCGCTGGTCAGAGCCACCACCCCGGGTTTCCTGAGTGGCTGTAGCGGCTGCAGCCGCCCGGTTCTCCCCTCCTCCCACCCAGGGGTGTGCAGAGTGTCTCCAGCCTGGTGCCCTCTGCCCCTCTTGCCATCACCTTGCTCGTGTCCGAGCTGGCGAGTTCGCCGGTTTCAAAGGGAACGTTTCTTTCTTTTCGTTGCGATCAGCCCCAGACAGCCGGGAACCGCTGGGGAAAGTTTAGCGTAAACTGCAGTTTATTTCCAGAGCGGGAGCTCATGTGCGGTAGGCCCACTTAGCTTTTGTGTTACGGCTGCTTTCTCTCTTTTTAAAGCACGCGTGAACTCCGTGGAGTTGATTTAAAGTTGCCGGATTTGCTTGATTACTGGTATGAAATTACTGCATAGCGTATCTTTTTTCGGTCACAGCCTTCCTACTTGGGTTACCTTCAAAGAGATTTGTCCCTCGAGAGTGGAAAGGTGATCGCTCTAAAAGAACAGCATCGATCAGCTGTTCTGTTATTCATATCTCTCAGATACCTAGACTCCTGCTCCCTACCTTGCTTTCAATTCACAGCAAGCAGCTGATGTTGGAATTAAGCCAAGAAAAATAAAATTCTGAAGGAGGTCAGTTAAGAAAAGCCCCAAAAATTCTCTTAGAATTAAGATACCACTTTCCTCTGCTTTTGGGTATTTATGCGAGAATTGCGGTATCTAGCTAATTGGTGCATCTGAGCCTTTTAGAAATGCTCCTGCTTCCCAGGAAAGTCTGAAATCCTCTTAGCTGTGCCTCACGTGTCCGACCTGCCGGGGTCTCGAAGCTCGGGGCTGGCTGACAGGGACAGGACGGGAGCCGTGTGTGCAGTGCCCGCTGCCTTGCTCGTCCTTACCCTGCTGTGCACATGAGGTGAGGACCCGGCTCTTGGTGAGGCCAAATGAGAGCTGCTCTTCCCCTTTTGCCCTGGCTTCTCCAGTCTCAGAAGTGTCCAGTGCTCAGCAAAGGGGAACAGCTCTTGTGGCTCAGGAATCCCGCCAAATGCTTGTGCTTTCCACTTCAGAACTTCATTCTCTTAGATACAGTTTTGCTCCAGGATTTGGCAGACTCTCTTTCCTTTCCTTTGCAAATAACAAAGATGAGGGGTTATCTATGTGATACGTTGAATTAGGATGGCTATTTTTGAAAGCTCGGAATGGCTGTATCAGTCCAAACATGGTGCAAATTCTTTTATCCCCATGGAATTAAGTTCAAATGTAGAACTGCATATCCCCGTGGAAGGGGTGGTTGGCAATAGGGCCAGTTTGTCTTCACGGGAGAGGGGTAGAAAGCTGTATTTCTCAGCTTGTTTTTTGGGCTATCTTATATAGTCAATTAAATTATTGGGTTTTTGCACTGTTTTTTGAACAAACCAAATACACTAGGAAAGTGGGCAAAATATTTAACAGTAACGCAGAACTTCAAAATACCAAAAAATGGTATGAGACTGAGCGTGTAATGTCCAAGCTTGACTTTTATTTAATGGCTGGACTTCAAATTGGATATTTTCTTTTTTTTTTTTTTCTCCGAGTTGACATAATTCATTAGTCATTTTGTAATCAATATCTTTAAACATGCTACTTATAACCAAACTTTTTGAAATAAAATTGTGAAAGATAAATGACCTAAGGGGAAACACCACTTAAATGTGATGGTTTGAAACAGGAAAAAAGAAGAACTTGCTCTCTAAGATGTATTTCTGCATTAAAATTCAGACAGAATTCTCAATTTATAGAGTAACTCAGTAAATTTCCCCTGCTGATTTTTAGATTAATTTAACTTAGTAAAAAATCCAAACTTCCACTTAAAAAATTCATGTATGATGATAATTAGCAGCTCTTCTAAAAAGAAGAAATATAAAAATTTTTGACATTGATGAATATGAGGCTGCCAGTTCTGGCAGCTTTTTAGATTATGTGTGCTTCGTGATGGAGCTATGCAAAAGAAATGCTTCTCTGATTTGAAATATCCTTACATTAAGTCTTTACTTGCTCTTCGGCGTGCTTTTCTTAAAGGCACTGACTGTTGTGGAGACGCCCAAACTGGGATGTGTTAGGGCATGAAGCTGGGGAAGGTGGTCCACAGGACCATATTGTTTTCACAGTGTCTGCAGGGACGAGTTGGTTGTTGGGCAGAGGGCTAAAGAATCGAGTGCTCATGGCCAGCTGAGCGCGTCCCCTCAGGTTTTACAAGGCGGAAAACTGTGCAGAGAACAGTATCGGCCGTTCCCTGCTTGTTGGTGGCTGTCCGTCCCTCTTTCCTGAGACTGGAATTTGAAGTGCAGGTCAGTGCTCTGACCTTGGCCTTCCCTCTGCTCCGTTTGGGGAAAAGCAGATCTGCATTTTGCTGACTGCAGTGGGGATCCGGATCCAGAACTTCCAGAGGATTGGCTCAACTCATCTTTTTAAGCTTACGTTCATATTTAGGAAGTATTTTTTGTAACTGTAGGATTGGGTTACAGACCATGATTATATACATAAATGAAGCTCCTAGTGGATGTTTTCAGCACTTAAACCTCTGTGTTATTAATCTTGTTTAAATTCTAGTGCTGAATCAATGTATTAGCATTGTCCTTTTGGTGCTGCGCTGTTAGTGTTAGGGACTAAACTTGCTGGGTTTGGTTTCTGGTTTGATTTTATTCCCCCAACTGTTTTTTCATGGTTCTTGTCTGTGCCAGTGCCCTTATTTTATATTGTCATTTTTAGAAAAGCATGATAGAAATGCTGTTTATTGAATTTGAGTCCACCAACTTGTTCTGCTTTTGCTGTTTCTTCTTTTAGAAATTGGCATGTTTATCTTAAAGAGCCCTTTCCAGGTTCTGTTTCATGACTTTGAAAGGTTGCAGCTTGTGTATTTTCTTTCTTTATATTTTTCTTTTCTTTTCTGTTCTTTTTTGGGTTGGCTGAGTAGATG
Organism: Phylloscopus collybita; assembly: GCA_027886175.1. Taxonomy (NCBI): domain Eukaryota; kingdom Metazoa; phylum Chordata; class Aves; order Passeriformes; family Phylloscopidae; genus Phylloscopus; species Phylloscopus collybita. Next base: position 22,224,348 of record JAJNNQ010000006.1, read on the forward strand.
GTGAAGTTTCTAGTTTACAGATGGACCACTGAACTCAGGAGAGTAAAGGAACAGCTTGTTTTTCTGGTTGTAAAGGCACAGAAAACTAATTACAGAGGTATAAAAGGTCATCAGGCTCAAGTCAGCTTTGAATTTGTGCAAAATGTCAGTAAATTTGGCCTGCAGAAATGTAGGCAAATTAGGCAGTTAGGTCAGTCTTTGTGGGTTGTGGGCACTATCTTGTTTGTCATCAATTGCAGCATGATGAGCTTTCTGACCTTGTCTGTAATGAAGTAAACTTGATTAAGTATTATGAGAAAGGAAAATACAATATGCTTTTTGGGGGATTTGAGAAGCAGGGATGATCCTTTGCAACTAAATTTCTTTTTCCTTTATTCTGGAAGTATAAATGGAGGAAATTGTACCTCATGCCTGGTTGTCAAAAAGGACTTAAAGAAAAAAAAGAACGGTGTCTCTGTTAGCTGCTACTCAAATAAAATGAAGCTTTGTTGGTGGGATTCAGAAAGGTGCTAAAGTTCTGTTTTCTGTTGATAGTGTGGGAACTGATTTTTGTAGTGTGCCCTTCAGTGTTATGCAGTGAAGTCTGTACAGCAAAATCTGGTTTTGTGTCACTGTATAATATGGAGAACAAAACTTTCTCAAGCTGGGAAATCTGAATACTGAGGCTTACAGGAGAAGGTTTTTGTACAATACAAGTTTGTTACTAGGCATGAGGAAAACTGGGGGGTTGGGTGATATTTTGGTTTAAGGCAGTGATGGTGTTAGCAATGTTTTCTTTCCCAGGTTATATATTTGGTGTAGTGGTAAAAGCCCCCTGGAAAGTGGGAGGCTGTGTCTGCGAGACGCTGCTCCCCTTACTGGTGATGCCTTGCCTATGCTCTGCTCTGGTGCTTACCATTAAAATCAGGGTTTTGGCTACCTTGGCATCAGCGCTGGAGGTTGCTGACCCATGGCACAAGATTTATCAAATGAGTAGCAATGTTAACAATTAGTTCAATTCCCTATTTCCTTCCAAATATGCTGTTCTGGGGTGGGGGGAAATTAATGGTTTGGACCTTGCAGGGTGACTGAATTTGCCATAATGGAAGTATGTTAAGAAGCTATTACACTCCCATTTGACATGTGATCCTGTTGTCTTGTAAGGCTCTCTAAATTGCTGTTTCAAGTTCTCTCCCTCATTAGGGGTAACAGAAGTGAAAAGGCTAAGTTGTGCAACCAAAGGGGACCCTTCCCTCCTCTCCTAGGGGTAGGTCTCCCCAGAACATCTATTTCTATAACACCAGGTATTTAGGTATATAATAAACAAAATATTACAGAAATTCAGCAGCAGCAGATGTGTCACATGGCCAGCTTTATCTGAGGAAAAGCTGTGACTTTCTGAACAGAGATACCAGTATCAAGCAATCCTTGTTTGAAACAGCTGTGCCTGGAGAAGACTCAGAGGTGACCTTATCACTCTCTGCAGCTTCCTGAAAGGTGGTTGTAGTCAGGTAGGAGTTGGTCTCTTTCTTCAGGCAGCAACTGGCAGAACAAGAGGACACAGTCTCAAGCAGCATCAAGGGAAATATAGGCTGGGTATTAGGAAAAAGTTTTTTACAGAAAGGGTAAAAAAGTATTGGAATGGTCTACCTGGAGAGGTGGTGGATTCACCATCTTGAGATGTGTTTAAGAAGACTAGATGTGGCACTTGGTGCCGTGGTTGGGTTGGACTTGATGATCCTGGAGGTCTCTTCCAACCTAAGGATTGTGATTCTGATTTCAGGCACTGTGCTCTGTATACAGTGGGGATATGGCGTCACTGCCTCACGGGCAGGCTACTTGGGCACCTGGGTTGTCTTGCACAAAACATTGCTGGGGAAGAGCACACGTTTTTGTAGGGCAAAAGATGACTTACTGGTAAACTGGAAACCGTAGCAGCAACAGGAGGGAGTTGGAATGTTGGGTGCTTCCTTTTCTGATCTGGGGCTGCTGTTTCTGCCGACCGCCTCTGGCCTTTTCGCGTCTTTCACGCCTGATTATTGCAGGCCCAGTAGTTTGATCGCTGGTCACTAGTAATACTGATGACTTTGTCTCCTTAATCAAGGGCCTTTATTTTCAGTCACCTGCACCACAGGCATGGGTCAAGAAGACATTTGTCAGTGTATTCCAACAGCACAAAGGGTCTATCTGCTCAGTAACCTGAGTGCATTTAATTGGCTCTTTCTGCGCCACATCCGGCATTTTTCTGTTGGTTGCACTCTTTGAAATAATTTATTTCTGTGCCTGGATTAAGCACCTGAGCTGCAGATGTTATGTGTGCACTCTTTCAATCTTTGAGTGTTATTTTTGGATGTGTCCCAGCCTCTGTCTCTCCACTGAACAATAGTAAAGGTGTTCCATGGGGACCTTTGCTAGCCTTAGCAATGGAGCACTGGCAGGCTGCTCATTAGTCTTTTATGTCTCTCCTTATCAGTTTTACTGAGAAACTCCCTATCGCTTTGGCTGCACATGTTAGAATAATTAAGCTTCCTGTTCAGCAGGCTTGTGTGGCATTGATTTGGGCCCGAAAGTTCAGAGGAGGGATACCATTGAATTATGTGAAATTGCAAGTATGTCCTCCTTAGTTGCCTTTTTTTATTATGAGTTGGGTTTAAAACATATTATTGCACAAAGAGAGGCAGAAATCCCAAGCAGACTGTAATGCTATTTAACAGGGAGGTGTTCTTCCCTTGCATTAACAAATAAGTGAAAATAAATCTTACATTTCTAAGCGGAAAAGAGGATGTGATGATTTCACTGTTCAGTTGGAAGAGGACTTCACATAATTCAGTTACTCTGGGATCACAGCAGGTATCAGACAGACTTGGAGCATTTCCCTGGCCACCCTGGTCTTCCTATGATTATGGGAAGGGAGGATGGGATTTTGTTTGGAGATTAAGTATTTTTTTTTCTGTCCATCTCTCTCATATTTCCAGTTATTCTGGAGTTTGCTGCTGATTGTGGCTTACCATCAAAGTGAACTTAATATGATTTGGTTTTATTTTGTTAATTCTCTGCAGTCTTATGATTGCAATAACAGCGATTACGACTGAGAAGTCTCTGGCCAGCTATTGCTCTGTATAATAACAGTGTCTTTTTCAGATTAAGGAAAAATAGGATTTGTTTAGTTTGTTCTGCTTGAGGTTATTTTCTTAAACATCCAAGCTAAAAAGGAAGGTAAAGCTCTTGTAAAACTAAAAATCTACAGAAATTGAGTTGGTTTTTATTTTTTTTTCCTCAGAAGTTTCCTATTTTCCAGGAAATGGTTAGTGTTTAGGCTCTTAAAAATATGGAAAGTATTAAAGGGAGAAATGGAAAGGGGGTATTCAGGTGCTGTACTTTTTAGAGAATGAAGAGTGTATATAATTTCATGAACCAAATAGTCTCCATGCATTTTAGGAGTTAAACTTATTTGTGTGAATCTGAGATTAGCCTGCTTGGCTACTATTCAGTCTTCTTCAATTTGAAGACCTCAGCTCCTATCTTATCATGCTGGGAATTCCTCCTGAAAATCTCTGTTTTACACTGTTTGTAAGACTTAAAGCCATTGTGTTTGCCTTTAACACATTGAACATTCAATAGTGCTTTTTAAACAGAGGCATCAGTTGGTGCATGTGGGAAGATCAGCTGTACGGTTTTATGCCATTGTAACCTGTGTTTTTCATTAGCCATTTTGGCTGAATTGGTTGCTGTAATGTGGAAAATAACATTGTTTAATATTTTGGTGCAGAGTGCCATTTTCCCCTCTTGAGCCTTTCAAACTGTTGATCATAATTTTTGGTCTTATGAAACAGAAGATACTAGAAACCATTAAAAGGAACATAAAATGAGCAAAAAGGAAAGTGTATCTACAATGTGTGGTCAATAAATAATAAACTTTAAGCTAGCAAAAAATACCCTCAAAATGTCTCAATAGCAAATAAAGAAAGACAAAGCAGATGGTGTGATAATATCGCAGCAGAGAGAAGGGTAAGTGACTACCATTTGAATGTAAAAAAGGTTTTAAAAGGCATTCTAATTAAGTGCTGCTCACAGCTCTGCTTTAAATAGTAATATTTGAATACTGAGGTAAGTCACAAATAGCACAATTCCAAGGGTATAGGATCCATTTGCCTAAAACATGTGAGTCGGAAGTGAACCTCTAAGAGAAGAATTTCTAAACAGACCTGTGAGAGAGGAGAAGTTGGTGGTAACTTTATGGGGCAGGCTTTTCCAACTCAATATTTTTTTTTCATATTGTTTACAATTAAGGCTTGAATGGTAGTGCTGCGCCTTTGTTTCTGAGTGTTCTGAGGTTGTCTGTACCTCAGTGAACTGGTAGGCAACCTCAGCCATGCTAGGCAAACGATGAAGCTTAACTAAAGACTGAGTGGTGGGTAGAGGAGAGAAATCATTGCAGCTGTTGCTGGGGGTCACCTGTGTTGCCTGTCAGCTGTCCCTGCGGCACATGTGTGGCTGCAAGCTAATGCAGCCTCCTGCCGTCTAATTAGCAGGGAGTAAATAGGACGGTGTCAGGAGAGGGGTCTGGCAGGATGGGGAATGTGTGGTGGAGCCAGCCGTGCTGGCTTGTCACCCCACGGGGGCTGAGGGAAGAGTATCACTTGTGTGGAAACCAATGTTTGTTGGCTCTGTTGGTCACCATGCAAGTGAGCACTTTTACGTGGTGGCTCTGGGTGGGAGGAAATAAATGTAGCACTAGCAAAGCCTGTTCAGAAAGTGAAATCTTTATCAAAAACCTTGCCCATATTGAGAGCAAGCACAATTTCCCACAGTTATCTGGGAATGCTTCCTGGAGCCGTGAAGTAGTGTGACTTTATCTAATGAAGTACCAAAGTGATGGTGCAAGAGCAGGATATCTGCCTGACTTTAAACTCCAGCTGTCCAGCTTTTTAAATGCAAATCAAGGACTATTTCACATTCTGAACCAAAAAATTATCCACTGGGCAATGCCCTGGACTCAAGCATTTGTCCCTTAATTTTGTGTGCAGTGTCTGCACAGGGAAGCACCAAAGGAATCGTTGGAGCAGTTTCTAGTTGTAATAACACTTCAAGGATCATTTGAAGCAATGGACAAGCAAATAACACTTGATGGTAGCTCTCTGCTTGAGAAAACCCAGCGCAGGGAAGCCATTCCTGTCTTCCTGAAAGAAGAGAAAGGACGTGATGGAGGCGAGCTAGGGACTAATAGCAGCATGCTGTAAGTGTATGACTGAAGAATTAGATCACTGTTGTGATGGAGTAGGGTGTGTGTATGTTTTTCTACATCTGAGGAGAAGAGGGAGCTCAGAAGAATTCTCTTTTTCTGGAGCCAGGATATGTAGACGTTTCATTTTCTCTGCTTTTAAAAAAATCCCTAGCAAACCCAACAGTCTGTATATTCAAGAAAATCCAGACAGGTGTCTGAAAGCATGAAAACGGAGGGCAATATTGTTCTTAATTGTGTATTTTCTAGGGTTGCTTTGACTCCCTTAAAATTGTTAGTGAAATTTCTTCAGGCAGTACTTAAAACTGTAACATTTTCTTTCAAAGTTCTTTTTCTCAAAAGTGAGAATAATGTTTGAACATACATGCATTATGTTATTATTTGAAATACTTAAAGCAGAAAATAGGTGATATAATGAGAACTGCTAATACACAGAGGAGGAACCTATTAAAAGCTGGAGTAGTTAGCTGTAGAGATAGTGAGCTGTTTGAGTGTGTACCACAGTAGATAGACATAAGTAACAGAACTATATTTTCCCCTTCCTGTGTCATGTAAAGAAAATAACAGCTAGGTATGCCTCTTCATCTTTGTATTTGAATTTTCAGCAAGATTAGTGTCATATGAGGATATTTATAGCTGCGGGGTGAGATAATGTCTGTCCTTCAAGAAAGCTCAAAAAATGTTAATTCTGGTGTAAACATAATTCAATAGAAAAAGTCCTGAGAAAGGGTCTGTATTGTACTTTTCTGCCTTCTTTTGTCGAAACAAAATGCCTCCTCTAACCTGAACCAAGTTTTTCCCAATTAAAAGCACACCAGGATTGGAACTGATGCTTGGCAATATGCCATGAAGGGAAAATGGTGGCTATACATCTAAAAAATGTCTACAGAAAAATGTAAAATGTGTCTAGAAGTTTTAAAGCCTTGTATCTGTGGCAGTTTTGGGCTAACCTCAGAGAAGAAAGAATTTCAGAAAAAAAAAAAGGTGATCTGAGAATGGTTCCAGTTGGGCAAGGAAAATGTGATTTAGAGACGTGGAAGAGAAAATTAATCAGAATAATAGCTCTAGCTCTTACAAGGAGATTGAGTCTATTAATGAAATTAATATCTGAAAACTAATTATTAAACCAACCTAATGATATATATAGAGATATCTATACAGAGATATATATAGATATATATCTCATTAGGTTGGTTTAATAATTAGCTTTATATATATATATACAGAGAATGTCTGTCTATCTATCTATCTATCTATCTATCTATCTATCTATCTATCTATCTATCTCAGGACCTAAGAGGATGTTTTAAAATCAGCAAGTTTCTCCTGGATTGTTCAGTAGAGGAGTTTCCAGGAGTGGAATAAGAATATCTGCTTTTGTTTTCTCATGGGATATTTGTATCACAATAAGCAAACCTGCTTCACTCGTGTGCATAGGTTTCCTGCTGCAATCAAGTGGCAGTTTGGCTCAACTCAGGAGAGTCTGAAATGTTCAAGAGCTGGGTTGTATTGAATCAGCTGGGTAGAAGTTTCCTTAAGTCTTTTGGCAGTGTCTAACTTCTGTGAAATAAAATATGCTGCAGCAATTTCTGGCTTGTTTGTATGCATGTATGTTAACCAGTGAGTGAGTTTGTTCTAAGCATTAACTTGCTCGTTTATGGAAAACGCTGAAATAGCCTGTTTTTTTCACTAAACTTCCAGGTTAAATTTAATTGCAGTTTTGTCAGGAGGACAAGCCAGTCTGGCTGCTTTTGAATGTGTTTAAAGAAAGTTTCATAACTCCTTCTTTGGTATTCCTTCAGTAAGGCCTGATCCTTTTTTTATCTACAAAGTTTAAAGCTTGAGGGAACAATAAAGACTCAAATCAATTGGAAGTAATTGCAGCTAGATAATCAGCATAGTTTTGTTTAATTTACAGTGTTTATTTAGTGCTCTCCTGTTGAGGAAGTTTAATCAAATTGCTCGTGCTCTAGAGGACTACAGGGAGCGATAGCAACAGCCCAGGTGCTTGTTGTGAGGGCTCCATCTTAAATATATATATATAAATATGTATATACACGCATATGTGCACACATATATATTTGTGTTTGAGAAACAAAGATTTTTAATATCTGGTGCAGGGCCTGGAGTGTTTTCTCTGCAGCTGATCATGGGGACACAGGGGTCCCACTTGGCTGTGTGCTTTCCCAGTGGTGCCAGTCTTGTTTTCCATAGATGCTCTTAAAATACCAAGAGATAGGAGCTCTGCTTTTTATTTAAAGTTGCAGAACAGCATAGGTGAAAAGAGTACTTTAAATACAGTGAATAAGACTGTGTTAGTAGCACGTCTCTGCTGTTTTGGAGTAGACTTTGGAATAGCCTTTAGAAGCTCTTAGCTCTGTGTTTATTGCTTGTACTTCTTGTTTAGTTGTGCTGTGTGCCCATCTGCCCTCCTCGAGGGCTGTGGTGTGCCTGGTGCAGTATTTCACTGTGCAGAATCCTTAAACCCTCACGTTTGAGAGTGTCTGTGCTGTGGGACAGCTTCAGACTGTTTTCTTCAGGGAATGACATGTGATGGGGACAGTTGAAAAGCAAAAGTCTTGACCTTTGAACGCGAGGAATGTCATGGGGGATTATCCTTACCCAGTATGCAATTAGTTCGTGTTAGAGGGGAAAACAGTAACCCATTTCCTTGTGCCAGTTGCTTTTGTCCACCCTTTATTTCCCAGCCTTCCACCTCCATGAAATTCCTGTATGCATAGACTCCTACTGTTTTAGCAGTGTTTGTGAGATTTTTTTCTGATTCATTAATAAGGCTTAATTTCTTTCAGGGTAGAAGAAAAACATGATGTAAACTGAGATTCTGGGATTCTATTTCTGTGTGTCATGTGTGCTGCTGTTGGCATACCTGGGAAGAACAATTCCTCCTGCCTTAGTTTTAACAACAGTTTATTAAGAAAAACCCAGTCAAAACAAACGATACTGTTGCCATTGCAAAGCTGATTAGGGAAATGTATTTGATCAGTATAAATAAATATATCTATGGCTTTTCTGCTATAAATAGAGGGAGAAGAGTTTGCCATCTGAGTAATTCCATTAATGAAGGTGAGATGTTACTGATGCTACTTTTTCAGGTTTTCACATGTTAAGGATTATTTGGTTTTCTCCAAACCTGGCTATATTGATTTTTTGTTCAGTATTAACTTGTCTTCCTGCTTGAATTCTATTAATGTTTTCATTTCTCAACTCCTTTTTTTAAATGCAGTTAGTATCTGTGACAGCATTTCATCATATTTGTCCTTGATATCCATAGTATCCATCTTTTCCATTGATAAGGTAAATGTAGTGGAAGGACACACTGTGTATGCTTTTTAAGTTTCAGTAAGCTTATAGCCAAAACTTCTGACATAGAGTCCTGGAACTTGTTAGCTGTTTGTTTATATCTTCAACAAAAGTGTAAGTATGTAAGTTTTGAGTAATATTCTTTTTCCATTAGTCCTGTAGCTTTCTTAACAGTGAGGAAGGAATGCACATCCTTGGAGGCTCATCTGGCATTTTGATGGCCCAATAAAACTTCAGATTTTTTGGCATGAAGCCTTTAAATGTAACAGATCTTGTGTGTGATTGGTATGATTTAGATTGCAAATGGCAAGCCCAGATTTGGACAGTTATCTTAATGGATGTTTTAAAGGCTTTTTTGCTCCCCTGTGGCTGAATACAGTCAGTTAAAAATGTTCTATGTGATCATCACAAGATTCAAACTTAATGTTTTTTTAAAAAAATCCTGTTCTTTATTGTGTAAGTTCTACATACACTTTGTTCTGTACGTATGATAAAAATGCACTGATTTTGAGCCAGTTATCAACCATTAAAAGAACATGATTATTAATGATCTGATTTATTTAGATATTTATTTAATTCAGTAGTTTTTTCCATAAAGAGAAATATTCTTTTTTTCCCCCTGTGGATTTACAACTCAATACCTTTTTCTGTCATTCAACATGAGACACTTCAATCAGTAAAAACCTTTTACACTATAATGGACAGTCCCTTACCTTCTGAATGGTGATTACCCTTGATATTACCTGCTTAATTTTTTTCATTTGTAGGATGAGCTTCCTGTTGTTTCCATTGCCTGCAGAGCTGTTTTTTCAGTGATTGATGAACATTTTAGGTAACTACAGGCTGGAACCAGTGTTAGTAAGGAGCTTGGCAATGGGCTTTTCTGTGTCCATAATCCAGTTCAAGGGTGCTCCCTATAAGGACTCAAGTTTTTGTTCAGGCATCTTTCAGATGTCTGAAATACCACTACTTCCATTAAAAGGAAAATAAAAATCTACTTCATAGTTTGTGATCTTACTGTTGGGGATCTTTCCTGCTGGTAAGCTGGTCTGTTTCAAACTGCTCTAGTTTCTTCCTAAATCTTTAATCTTCCCACTCAACTTGCAGACCACATCCCTTACATGCTCCCATACTTCATTATTTAGCAGATAGTTTGCTCTCTTGCTGCTCAGCTGTGTCAGCCTCCTCTGTTCCCTGGGAAGCTTTTTCTCTGCCCTGGGTTGTCCCTTTCCAGAGCAGGAATTGTTACCTGTGGGACAGAGCACTTCAGGAGGACTCACAGTGAAGGGGTTTTTCTTCCTAGCAGCTGGCTTTCCAGAAAGATCCTGACTAACCTACTTACATTGACCACTGGCATTAGATCTGTCACTCCCTCTCCAGAATTTTAATAATTTTTATGTAACTGCTGTCTTCCATGGTACAGGAAATATTAAATGCATTTGTTTTCTTGAAGTGTAATCACTCATTATTTTTATGCCGAGCTGAAGCAGTTTGTGATTAATAACCTCAAGGTTCCCTTTTGTTACCATATGCTTAGTCATTTTATCTGTGTTAGTAAGGCACGATGACCTATTTTGGTTAGTATGTCTGGCTTTGGAGCTGCAGGATGATAGCAGAAGCGTATCTTGGAATTTCTTGGGTATGCTAGAGACAAAATAGGAGAGTAAAATACCAGAAATGTTAGTTGAGCATGGATTCTGTTCTGTAAGATGTTAAAGGCCTGTTAGACTGTGAAAACTTTAAAGTGTCAGCCTTGTTTTTAAAAACTGTCTTTAATAAGGAGTTCATTTATGTACTTCAGATCATTTTAAGACCCTTGAAGGAAGCCTGACTTTACTACAGGAATTCAGTAAGGTGTCACTGTGCCTTATATACATTAACAGAGGTTCTCTGCTTCCTGGCAGTACTGAGTTACTGAGACGGCCACTTTTTTTTTTTTTCATTAGATGAATGCAACGTTGAAGGCTCCTTACTGAATGAATCCATTAGGAGAGCTGCCTAAAGGGTATCTTATTTTTGCAGAACATGCAAAAAGGCAGAGTCACTTTGCAAGCTGAGGGCTGTGGTAACATACTATTTATTTCTCTTAAAGCAATATTGCATTTGGTTGCTCTGCTGGTTCTTCATGCTTAGAATTTACTAATTGGGGGGAAAAGACTTTAAAAGGATTGAATACTCACATGCATACTTTTTTTTTCATTACCTTGTCTTCCATTAAAACAAAAAATTCTCCTTTTTTTTCCTAAGTTACAAGACTGAATGGCTTCATAGGTAGTTGGTTTTTATCCATTACCTCATCTTACGCACTTCAGAGAGATGAGACCAGAGCCATAAGGCACCTAAACTGTATTCATAGTATTCCCTAACTGCTAACTAGTCCTAGTTAACTGCAAGACTCGCACTTCATTGTAAGCAGGATGAAAATGTCAAGTTCATGACTTTGTGCCTGCTTTGTTTATTAGCAACCTTAGTGATTTTTCTGTAAGTTTCATTGAAAATTGACTTGGTGAACAAAGAAGTGTAATTCACTTAGAGGCTGAGCTTTGTGAGGCAGTGAAACAGGAGAAACTGTACAGGCCTGGTAAATAGGGATGAAACCCAGGATCCATCAGAACAAGCCCAGGAGATAATGTGGGTGATGAAATTGCAGGGTTTGGCCTTGAACACAGCTGATAACTGAAGGGCAGGAGCAGTTTATCTGCTGTCCATGGGATGCTCCTGCTGTCCTTGCTACATTCCATATGCTGAGAATAGTGTGGTTTTCCTAAGCATGCCAGAGGTGATCCAAGGAGATCTTTCTGTGAGAAGGGGAGAATTAGGACTTGTGAGACACCAGCACATGGTGTTCTTGTGGTATTTTTCTTTACATTTTGATTTCTTGCTTATATCCATCATCCCTTACTGCAAAGATGAAGTGTGTTGGTAGTTTTTCAGCACTGTTGAACAGTTACTGAGCAAAAGGAGTTCTAGTTCTGTAATCTCTTAGCAGCAAGTACAGCTTATAAAAATTATTGCAAGGCTAGAAAACAGTCTGGTTTGTATTTAGTGTCTTTTTTAATATAGTGAGGTCTTCAGGTCCTTTCTGGTGTGAACCTTTTATTCTACATATGAGCTGCAGTGTGCAGTTTGGCTGCTTGCACACCTTCCAGGGATTGCTCACACCTTCCCTGAAGAGTCAGCCTGAACTGTCCAGTTCAGACTTGCAGTTGGTACCATAACCATTGTTTTCTCTCTGGTACCATTCCATAAAGTACTTTGAAAGTTGACATAAGTTGCCTCTGTACAGCCTTCCCTCGATTTCCCAGAAACATCACTTATTCCAGGTGGTGTTTCTTGGAGGGGCCTGAGGAAGAACTTCCATGCCTCTCATTAGGTAAATGGGCTCTCTTCCAACACCTGCTACTTCTCTGCTTTATTCCTGGATAATCATCTCCGTGTTCCAGCATTCTTACAGGCTATTTTTGCAGAGCTGGCAGAAAATTTGAGTTATGTGCATCAAAGCTTGAAGCACAAGAAGAATTTCAGGTATCTAACTGAGAACATCACATAAATTAGGTATCTTACAAGTGTCTTTTGAATAATTAGGGAACTTCTTGGTATGCCAGTATATTTGAAATTAGTGAATTGAAAAATTAATTATGATCCTGAAATCTTTATCTCTCTATATAAAATCATTCATTCTGTTATAAATAGCAGTCTTGTTTGTGGTAAAATTTTGTGGTTGGTTTTTTTTTTTTTTATTTCCTCTGATGCATTTTTAGAGTTGACTTTCAAGGCAGGTTAGTGATTTAAGTTTAGTTCCTTCCAAGTGCTGTAGTAAAACTGGCATTTTGGTATAAAGAAACAAGTTCTCTACTAATTTCTAAGACAAAAGGTTTAAGAGCAGTACATATAAACAAGATGATGTAACACTGAAAAAGTGTGTAAATGCTGTTAAACCTACTGGTTGTGAGAGAAGAGATACTGAGGCAAAGGCATTATTAAATTACAAATGAATCATTGAGATTTATCAGCTGATGGAAATGGACTTCTACAGGAAAATGGCAACAACAGTTTTAATGTAAAGTTTTGTTTTTACGTAATGTGTTTGGTTTTCAGTAATGACTTAAGTCCTCTGTTTTTCTTACTTGCATTTGAACCAAAAAAAAAATCTAAAAATACTTTAAAATATAATCTTGTGCTGTCTTTTTTTACTTTACCAAGTTTCTTGTCTTGCTAGTAGAGTATGTATTAAGTCATGGAGAGGAGTGGAAAGGAACATGGCCAAGGTGCAGACTACAACATAAGGTTATCTTTCTTAAAAGATATCAAGGGCAGTTGCATAAAAAGTTTGGTTTTGGGGGGGATTTTTTTGGTTTGTTTTGGTGGAGTGTTTTTGGTTTTTTGGTTTTGGGTGGTTTTTTGTTATTACATGTGTTTTTGCTGCAGAAAAATAACCAGTTCTTGCCAAGGAAGATTCACGATGCTACTGCTACTAGTCTACTGCTACTAGTCCTGGTCTAGAAAGTTCAGCATCTTATGAGATGTATGATACACTTCCAATGTGCTTGTCTCTGAGAGATTTTCACCTCACTTTCCCCTGCAGGCTGCTTTGTGCATGCCTGGTTGTGTATTCAGAAGAGACTTGTCCCCTGCACATGGGAACTTGAATTTCCTGCCATTTCAGATGTTGGGGTGAAAATGAAATAAACTACAAGCAGATTCTCCTCCTAACCACAATTCCTGGAAACTGTATGCTGTTGTGGGCATGTTTATTTTCTACTTTTCTTCCTTGCTGTGATAATCTCAGTGTTTTGAGGAAGGGAGCAAACAGTTTATTTAAAAACCTGTTACAGCAAAATGTCATTTACATAAGCAACAGTAGATGCCTTCATGCTTCTTGAACTCCCTTTTCCTTTGCAGAGACTAGGAGGGATTTTTAAGAGTCTAAACAAAGGACACCCTGTAATGTTAGAGATAGTTCTTTAGAAAGGCAAGACTGAAAACTCAAACATTTCGCATATACACTTAAAGAAGGCGTCTGCTTGAGCTTTCCTTTTCAGATCAAAACTCAGTCCAGTGTTCAGATGCCACTTTTGTTTGTAGTCAAAGGCTGTTTTGCTTTCAGATCTTAGTGAAGTTGAAGGATAAAGGAATGTTCTTGGTGATGTGATGGGCCTTTGCAGTGTTTTTTCATGCCCTTCTCTCTTCAGCCAGCTGCTTCCCTTGTGGTTACATCCAGGCCTCATCTTTACCTTATTGAGACCTTTTTAGTTTTTGTTTGGATATTACTTGATACTTGTTTCCATTTCTTTGCAGAGTTTGTTTGAAAAATACAAGGATTATAATCTGAAATTGGAACATGAAAAAAACTTCAGGTGGTGAAAAAAACCAAGGTGGATGAATAAGAATGGCTTTAAAGGATTTCTAATACATAGGAAATTGTTAAGGCTGATTTCTGATTATGTGTGTTGTATGGAAAGAGAAGAGTTAATGCTGAAAGCGTAAGAACATGGAACAAAGTAATAGTGGCATGAGAGGGAAAAGCTGGCATCTTCCTTTTGTAACATAGTTTTAAAATATCTTCTCTTTGGCCCAAACAGTTGACCATACTGATGAGGTCTGGTTTTCCTAAAGGTGTTACGTTTGCTGTAAAAATCCCAGGTGGTGGTGCATGACTGAATCAACATGATTCTGGGTGTGTGTAGGAAAGTACAGGTCACACATTTTAATGGCCTATTTCTGTCCAGTTTGACTGGTTGCCTGAAAGTGGCTCTGGAATAAAATTTACCTGCTACTAAATGATCTGGAGTCATGTATTCTGATCTGTATCTAGCACTGGTAACTTACAGAGTAGTACCAGTGAAACATTCGTTAATGGAGACATGCCTCATTTTGTTTATTTGAAAACAAAGCAATGCTGCTTTTATTTAAGAAATAGTTTCAGATTTCTGAAAAGTGGTAGTTCAGAGTTATGCAAAGAGAAATGAGGTACCAAGAGCTAGACTAGAGCTGTAGCCCAAACACTTTCATGGTTTTGCATAATCTGTAGATAAGGCAGAGTGTTGTGGGAATGCAGTGTCACCAGGAGAGGTAGGGAAGCAGTTGTGCGATGTTGATGCTCTGGATGGAGCTGCACTTTGGTGAGTGGCACTGTTCTGAAATCACAGTGAGAAGTAGGGGTGAGTCATTGAATCAGTCATTTTAGTGCCTGTATTGAAATTTTCAGGATGATCACTGAGTGGAGACAAGTAAGCCCAACAACATGATAAAATAAGCACTAACAGATTTACTGTCACCTGACAAGTGGTGCTGATATCTCAATGAAGAGTTGACCTCTTTGCACAGCAGCATAAGGCATGTTGGTGGCCGAGCTTTGTTGTTTAACAAGCAGCTCAGATGTATCCCAAATCATGCATGAGTCATTGTTGGTGTTGTCCTCGGTGCAGGAGGGAAAATGTGGGCAGATGTTCTATTGCAAGCCTATCATGGGAGCCAGTAGGAACCAGCTGTAATTTTATGTGGCTCAGATAATCAAGCTATACAGCTGAGAGTCTGGGCAGTGGATGAAGGGGATCTCCAGTCCCCCTGGCTTCAAATGGTTTGTGCAGAACAGGAGAGGCACCACACACTGTAGAACTTATGGGGCAGCTGAAATGGCAACCCAGTACAGTGTTGGAACAGATTGGTTGATTTCCTGGAGTTTGAATTTTTTTTTTTTTTTTAAGTTCTGTGTGCCTGCATGCAGAACATAAAATTGTAAGAGGCAGCATGTGAAGCAGAGCAAGAATGCACAAAGCAAGAGAGAGTTTGTTGATTAGGCTGCTATCTGGAAAGAGATTTCAAGTTGGGAATTCCTGCATGACTGATTGATTCCTCCTTCCCAAGGGAAGGATTTTCTCTGGGTTTCAGCTCAATCAGTTTCTCCCAAGAGAAATAACATACATATGGTCTAAATATTTTCTAGTTACTCCAGCTAAAAATGGGTGGTGACAGTGAAAAATGCAAATTCACTTCTCTCTGGAAGCTCACTTTCTGCAACGGAACCAAAGTTTATATACTTTTTCTTAAGGCACTTTAAGCATGTTTTTATCAGCAGGTGAGAAATGCAACAGGGTAGCTGCTCTGCATGAACTATAATTGTATTTACAATGTGATGGTAAGGCTGTGCAAGTGGGTAAATATCTCATCGTACGAGTGGGTGCGTAAATCTGTTAGTGCCTCATAAATCTCATCAAGAGGTCATTTTTTTGACATCTCCCAGATTCATAGTTTGCCTGACAGCCATTTTAGGGAGGAAGGCTACAGGCATGGCAGGGGACATAAAGGCAGAACACGCTTTAATGCTGTTTTGTAGTGCCTTCAGTTTCTAAATCCCTGTAGAAGTAGAGTGGCCTCTTTCTTCTTCCTCCTTTATCTTCCTCATCCCCTTCTGCTACTGACTTCTGGGAGGTGTGCAACTTCTCAAATGACTTTCAAATTCACCAGCACAGCCCATAATTGAGCTCAGCCACCTGAAATGGGGGACAGGAGCTCCTCTTGCATAACTCAGCTCTAAAGAGATTTTTTAGTACCAGGCCACAAAACAGAAGTAGGTAAATCTGATTGTTCAGTGTAGGCAAAATTACAGACTTCCTAGACCTGACCAGGTCCAGAAACATGTGGCATAGCTGTGTTTATGTAAGAGGAACATGTTAAAAAGCAAGCACAGCTCTACAATAGGAAGCAAATCTTTGTCTCACTTGTGGCTTCAGCAGGTGCTGCTTATGCATGTTCCTTCTCAGAAGATGGGTTTTTCCAGCAATGAAATGATGTAGCCCTAGACAGAGGTCTGGCTTAGCCCAGCCTTCCACCTCTAATAATAATCAGTAGTAACACTTGTGGGGAAAAGTGTTAGTAAAACAGTGATCCTTCCCAGCTTTTGGAACGCTGTAGTTCAAGGACTTTGAGCAAGAAAGTCATGTCTGCTCCTTTGTTTAACAATCCTTGACGGACTTTCTTTTGTGAATACATCTAACTATGTATTAATATATTTTAAATTTTTGCCTTCATAACATCCTGTGACAATGCCATTAATTGTGGTATGGAAAAAAATACCTCCTTTTCCTCTTGTTTTTAAACAAGCTGCCTGATAAACTTCATGTTATGTTGCCTAATTCATTTATTCCGAGACAGGATTTCCTATTTGCTTTCTCTATAATACCATTCATGGGTTTATGTCTGTCATTTTATCCATCTTTCCTCCTAATCTAGGTGCACTTGTTTGCTTAGTTCTCCTTAGGTTAAAGTTGTTTCAGACCTCCCATTGTTGTCACTCTTTGAATCTTTTCTTGCTCAGCAGAATGCTTCTCTGAAAATTGCTTGGTGCAGCATCTGTAGGGGCAGAGCTACTGTGGTGTTCCCTGTTAGATATCCCTGAGCTGCTCACTCCTGCTGCTCCCTCTCCTAACCAGCACTGAACTTTGTCATCTCTGAGTGTGTAGTTCCTGACTTTAATTAAGTTGCAGGGTTTCCATTCACTATATTGGCTGTGACTTTGTTGTGTGTATGAATAAATACCTGGCAAATCTATCTGCAGCTTGACACAGTTGAGTTGAGCAGCACAAATGCAAAACCAGAGCTCTTGTGAAAACTGGTGGTGTATTCCTGTGCTGTTTCTTTTAATCTAACCAATTGTTAATTCACATGAGGACCTTCCATTTTATCCCATGACAGTTCAATTTCTTTAAAAGCCTGTGGTGAGAGACATTGTCAAAGGTTTGTTAGAGATTCAAGCATGTTATACATATCATACATACCACACTTCCCTATATATGTCATAGCAAGTTTGTAAAAGAAGTCATGCCGTGATGACGTTCCTCTGTCATGTTTATTTGCATACCTGCTAATCTGTTCTACAATTTCTGTAAACTTGCTCAGTGTAGAAGTGAGCCTGTAGCTACCAGCCTGTTGTTCGCTGGAGTCCTTTTATTGAAATTGGCAGTACATCCTCAGCTTTTTATATCTTGTTTTTTGAGTTTATCTTAGAGGGAAGTTGGGCAGCATGGTTGATAGTTCTGTGGTGATATGTTGAAGTGCTTTCAAAATTTCTGGGTAAGTAGCATCTAAATCTGGTGACCTACCTTTAGTCCTAAAATCTGCTCTAATGTTGCTGTGGTTTTGACAGTCTTGTGCCCATACCATCTTCTTGCTCCCATACACACCTTGCATTTTCCTGAGTTTTGGGAGAGTGGTGACCAGTTTGTCTCCATTGTCCCTTGGCCCTGCTCAGTAGGTGAGCAGACTTTCCTTCTGTGCCCTGAGTGCTTCCCATGTGTGAAATAGGAACTGAAAACCAGGAGGTTGCTGGAAGGCAGCAATATACAGCTGTGGGGGAGCTTTCTGCCTCAGTCCTAGTTTATGTTGGCCTAAGCAGGTCCAGAAGCCATGGCAGTAATAATATATAGATAGATATGAATTGGCATTTATTGCATGAATTATTTGCATGGACAGTGTAGTTGAATGTAATTATTCGCAGTTCTTATCACTCAGAACAAATCTCCGTTTCAATTTAAAAACTTAACACAAATGGTTTTTTTCAGATTTTTGGATTGATAATGGATTTATTTAGTATACTAATGTAAATTGTTCTGGTTTGGATTGTATTCATAACAGGATTTAAATAAAAGTCTTCAAATGTTTAAGACATGAATAGAATTTCAAGGGGAAGATGTTTATTGTTCTGAAGAGTTAATGTGTGTTTTGATTTTGAAGCAGTTCACAATTGAATGTTTCATAATAATTCCTGCCATTTGGTCTTCAGTATTTGTAACAAAGATCCTCAGTCATGTGCAAGCTCTATTTTTGATGAGGATCAGACTTAGCCTGCCATGCCTCTAATGGCTTTCTGGCTGTTTTACTGCTTTTTAGTTCCTGTAAAGAAACAGGTAATTCATTGTTCTAGTCTTAGAGTACTTGAGGTGAGACATAAGCACTCTTCTCTTTCTCTTTTACCGACTTCATTTCCCCCTTTCTTCTGTCTTTATGTACGTGGGGTTTTTTATTGCTGTTCAGTTTGTGTGTGTGTCCCCATGGTTTTCCTTAATTGCTTTTTGCTCTGACTGCAGGATCCTGCCTTCTGTGTGTGTGAGGTTTGTGCAGCCGTTTTTATCTAGATTCTGCCTTTTTCAGTGGTTCCTGAATCAACTTCCCTCCCTTGAATCAATTGAGGTAATGTGGCGTGGTGTTGCTTAGCAATGCTGGAAGCTGATACCGCCTGGGTGATGGGTGTGCTGTAACAGCACTGAGCAGAAGAGACTACCTGTCCACTGTGGTCTGTGCAGAAAAGAAATCTTGCATCTTCTAATGTTTTCAACATTCTTACCTTTATATGTTTGGGTGGGGTTTTTTTCCTTGAATGTTGCTGAGTAACAGTTTTAAAGATGTGGAGATGTTCCTCCCCCCCTTCTTCCTGATACATGCAGAAAACTTGGTAGCCTGTCGAATCAAAATATAATTGGGATGTCAGTCTTTAAAGAACTGGGTATCTAATTAACTGTCTTGAGATAGGTATGTTTTCTGTCTTCCTCCCCCACATACCAAGCAAAGCTGTTATGAAGGCAGAGCTGAGCTTTGTAGGATGTTTCAGTCCTCCAGAGCAGCATAGATTGGCAGCCAATCTGGCGTGCATGGCAGTGGATTAAAAACCAGGATGAATTTAATACTACCAACCACATAAGAATTTAGAATGAGCTATTTTGGCAGCAGATATAAAGGTGTTAATGGAAGCTATTAGCTCTGAAATATTTTTTTAAAATTGCTGAAGTTTCTAAATTGTGGGTAGATTTTTTACTCTCATTTAAATGGCAAAAGAGCAAAGTATTTTTTTCCAGCTTTCTTGTTTTGTTGGTTTTTTACAAAGCCAAGGGAGTATACAGTTTTAAAAAATTAAACTATTTAAGAAAAATTAAACTATCTGCTTGTTTTCTTGTTCATTCTTTTTAATAAGAAGCACAAGAAAGTTACATATATTAGAATCAAATATCTTTGAGGCACATTTTTACCAGGTGGTTGCTCCCATTTTCATACAGCACTGAATAGCATGGGAGATAACCCCATGTTTAAGTTGTAAGGTAGGATAACTGTGAAGGTGTTATCTTCCTCTTTTAAACCAATCAGAATACAAACCAAAGTTTTTACTTGCAGTCCTGGGTGGAAGACAGAGGGGTTGTTCTCTATCAGCCTGGTAGACGTGTGGACCTTGACATCTTTCCTCTCTTTGATGGGAGCTATATTGAGTATATATGAATAGCAGGGATAAAAACTTGGTCAGACTCAATTTCTTTGTTTGTTTCATGCAGTGACATTTGTGCTTCAGTAAGGATAAGCCCACCATTCCTTTGCAAAAACTCTGCCTTGAATTTGGAAGGCTTGCAGACTCCTTACGGAGTCCTTACAGATTTTGTGTACAGTTAAGCAAAGTGATTGGGTAAGCAATTGCATCCCTCAGGTGCTGGGTACCTGCCGTCTCAGTGCTGGTGCCAGATCACCTGTTCCTTTGAGCCTTAACCCCAGCACTGGACTGCTGGTGGGGTGGAAGAAAGGTAATGGTGGGATGGGGACATGGACCTCCACAGCTGGATCATGGGGACCCAGCCTGAAGAATGAACCTGGGCCCTGAGAGTGTGCTTGAGAATGTCAAAATACCAAAATACCCAGAAGTCAAGGATGGTGGAGGTGGAGAGATGCAGTCTGGAGGCTGGTCCCACCTCAGTGCTGTTTATTGGGACTGTGAAGGATTGTGTATGGGACATGGGATTGTTTGATGGGTTGGTCTGTCTGTTCAGCTGCTCCTGCCTCTCTTAACCAGTAGTTTTCATAACCAACAAATGCATTTCCAGTAGCCTGATAGTTTATTCATTTCTGGTTTAGACCATTTAATCCATAGTATGGACTCATTTATCCTTGTCTGTAAGGAAACAAAACATCGAGCTGGCGAGGGGATTTTATAGCAGGTTCATTGCCATGGTTTCAGACAGCCTTACATAGCCTAAAAATAGATTCAGGATTCAGATTCTCTTCCCTTCCCTACCTCCCCCAGGTCTACCTAATTGAAATTTCCTTTTTTGTTTGTATATTTTCGTTGTCGTGGTTTTACCGAATGACAGGTCAGGCAAATTTGTTTGATGTTTTGTTTTAAAGAGGAAAGTTCATCGTAGTATCTAATACACTGGGGAGTGGCTTCCCTGGTAGCATGCCAAGGCTATTACCTCCTGCTCCTGTTTCCTACACTTCAGTAGTGCCACTCTGGTAGGCTGCAGCTCATTACAAACCGGTGCAATAGTCCAAGATGTGTGAGAGACCATCCTGGGCATACCTTGGATAATTATAACCTTGACATTGCTTTGTGCTGAGCAGGGGAAATGCAGAGAGTACATGATGATGTGCCTTTAGCAGCCTGCACTGCTGTCTGAACAGCATCCTCTTCCAGATTCTGGCTGGCAGCTTTTCTGTGTCTCCTGCAGCCCCACAGCCAGGATGTTGCAGACAGATTAAGGATCATGGATGTAACCAGCAGGACAAGTTTTAAATACTGCTTTGTGTACAGCAATGCCTGGGCTGCAGCTGCAAGGAGCTAGGGGAGGCAAATTGGGTGACCTCTGCTTCCCTTTCTTGGTGTCCTTTCTGAGAGAGCATCAGAGCTACACACCCTTGGCTGGCATGCCTACAGCTTGGGCATGGCTTTACTACTTCTGGATTGCAGTGTTGTCTTTGAACATCAGAGGAATGGAGTGGAACACAGCTTGGCAATTAATATGGTCTCCTCTGATGTGTTCTGGCTAAGCTATGTTTAGCTTCGGGTTGGGCAGTTGAGTTTCTCCCCCCCCGCCTTTGACAGAGGTGTTGACCTCTTCTGTTAGCGGGAGTCCTAGATGCTTTTAGATCTCTCCCCTCAGACAGGAAGGGCATGGGTTGGAATCACACTGATGCCTTGGATTTCCTGCATTGCTTCCTGTTGAATTGCTGGGCCAGAAGCTAGTGGTGGGGGGGATACTGTACTCAGTGTTCCTTCCACTCCTGAGGCTCCTAGTGTGCCTGTTTATGTTGGAAAGCAAGTAAATAACCCCACAGCAGCCATATCAACTCGTGTCTTTAGTGTCAGGTTTTGGAGCAAAGGGAAAGTGTCTTCAGTTGAATTGCAAAGCGAAAAAGCCCTGTGTGGTCTCTTAGTAGGTTGTTTGGTGAACAAGGTGTCGGTACTGCTGATCCATTTCTCATCACCATT
This sequence comes from Phylloscopus collybita, assembly GCA_027886175.1. Taxonomy (NCBI): domain Eukaryota; kingdom Metazoa; phylum Chordata; class Aves; order Passeriformes; family Phylloscopidae; genus Phylloscopus; species Phylloscopus collybita. The sequence continues at coordinate 22,246,133 of JAJNNQ010000006.1, forward strand.
TTTCTTTGACTGCCCAAGAGAAACTGCAGTAAGTTTATTTGTTTGTCTGTGTTGCTGCTGGTACCGGGCTTTTTTTTTCTTCCTGCTGCTGCTTTTGTGGTCAGGGTGCCCTGACCTTCCTCAGTAGGGACTGAATGGAGAAGGGCTGGTGTGATGTTCAGTTGCAAATATGTTAGTGAATGGACTGCAGTGTGTTGCTAATTCCTTCTCTTCTTGGTTTATTTACTGGTTGTAAATACTTTCAGACTTTCCCCTTGTTTCTGAACTAATCAGAATTATGTCTTCTTTGTCCATACGCTGTGTTGGACAAAATTTGTGTATTTAGGCAGAAGGTGGTACCAGATAGATAGGGCTGCTTAAGGTACAACTATTCAAAAGAGATGAAACCTTTTGAAGTCTTTTCTGTTGCTTGTATGCTGTGCTGCTTTGCATCTGGCAGCTGCAACATGTGCCTATGCTTCCCTGCTCTTCCCTGTGATACTCTGTAGTATTGAAATGCCTGTTTTGGCACCTGGAGAGCAGAAGAAGAGCAGCCTCCAGTACAGATGAGGGAACTGTCTCAGCCTTCCACAGAGTCAGTAGCCTCTGTGTGACTTGTTCATTGCCAGTACAGGACAGGTGAGTCAGGTTGGCTATTGCTTTGTTCTGAGGAACATCTTTCCTTCTTGGAGTGGAGGTGAGTTTGCCATCCTCTTGGAGGATGCACACTGGGGTTTTCACAAAATACAGAAGTTTCTCGTTCTAAGGGGTAGCAATGCATTGTTCTCACATTGGGTGATTTTTTTTCATGTCCCAATCCAAACTTAATCTGAAGGAGTTCCTCCCAAGGATGAGAGCATGACTACCATCCCTGTTCAGTGATGTGCTCCCTGGGGAAAAGTGCACACTGCTTCATGCAGGCCAGTCCAGATTGCAGAGCCTAGCCATGTTAGTGATCCTATGAAAGTACAATCCTGTCTGATGCTAGAGGGGAAAGTTTTCCATACTGGTAGATGTTTTAATATTCTTTAAGTGGATGACCTTTCTGCTGTGGTGATTTAAACCCCTGAAAATACTCTATGCATGAATTTATATAAAATAAAACAATCTGCATAATATTACATCAATGCATGGTAGATGATAATTTCCTTCCCCTCCCATCTATCCAATGCTTTTCATTTTACATAAATTTTTGTTCCCTCCAACACTTCTAGCCACTTCCCTGCTCTGCTCACTGGGCACCAGTGAGATCCACGTGGGAAAGCTTCTGTGTGTGCGTGCTCCTGAAGTGTGCTGAGCTTTGTGTGAGTACTCACCTCCTCCATGGAAAGATGAAGAGGCTGGGATGTGTGTCTCTGTGTGACTGGGAGTAGCGGATGGCTGGAATCAGAGACAGAGGGTGTATATATTTGGAGGAGCTCTCAGGTTGCTGGTGCTTCAACAGGAGTGGAGAAGTTGTGGGAAAGGTGAAAGGAATGCCAAAAGCAAATCCTATACTGTTTATTTTGTCTGGGTAATGAGGTGTAATTTGAAGGCAGATGCTTCACTAGTAGACCTTGTGGGAATTGAAATATTCATATTCAGGAGTTATGAAAATCAGGGATACTGTTTTCTGGACTCTCAAGGTAATGCCAGTCATGTGATTTGCTTTCTTTAAAGTTCACATAAGAAGTCAATCCATCTTAATACTTGGAATATCATTATAGATCAGATGCTGTTTAAGGAACATGATCAATATTGCAAAGCAGAAGTTCATAATGTTAAGATTTTTCCCATGTAGCAATCTTTATGTTATTTGTTGTTGTCTTAATCCCATGTAGCATTTTCCCCATGTAGCAATCTTTATGTCATTTGTTGGGCGTGGTGGTAGTTCTACCGCAGGGCACTGTTGTCTGTTGCACTGTCTGTGAGAAAGCTCTCATTCCTTCCCTTTTGCAGATGTTGAAAAGAAGGGGTGGCTCAAGATGGTAATGGCTTCCTGCTTTTAAGGAATTGGACTCAGTTCTCAACAGAATTCCCTGCATTGTTAGAAGTGATTTAAACACCCAGAAAAAGGTTGAATTCTTGATAAGCTTGAGAAAATTAGCAAGAGCTAATTTTCAGAAAGCCTCATGTTCCTGGATGCAGCCTGCAGTCGTGTCTAAAGCAAGCTGTGGGCTGTGAAATACTTGAAGCATGATTTGGCCCTAAGAATCTTGCTTTGTGCCTACAAAAGTAGTGAGTTTTCATTCTGTTTGATCTAGATCAATAAATGCATTAAGACCCCAAATTCCTAATGTAGCCAATATCTACATGTCTTGGACACTTGGGTTTTCTGTCTGTATTTCCCCATTTAGGAAGTAAGAATATTGTGATGCCTCCTCCTCAAACAATCATGAAGTTAGAATAAGTACTTTTCGAAAGAGTAAGTCAGCCTCCTCTACAGAAAGCACAGAAAGATAATTGTTAATTCTGTCTTAACAGTAGAGTTCAAGGAGTTAGTAAGCCTTAAGGATAGATCAGGGTGGAAAAAAGAAATCCTGAGTGCTTCCTGTAACTGGCTGTTCTTCCTTGTGCAGTGAAATAGGCAGAGTGGTCTTTGGCAGATCCAGGGAGGGAAATGGTAAAGGTTACGGTGTGCAAGAACAGGAAAAGGGTAACTTGTAGTTTGATGGCATGCTTAAATGCAAACAATTCCGGATTCTCATTTCTTCCTCGTGCAGTATTCCTTTTTTTAAAGAGGAAAATGAGAATATGTTCTGTTTGAAAATGAAAGCTACCACAGCAGCTGTAGGGTTTACACCCTTCAGCGGGAGTTTCTGGCAGTGGGCTCAGAGACGGGATCAGCAGTCACAGCAGACAGTTGTCTCTTCCCCTCTGTGCTGCTCTCACCCTGAGAGGGGGAGACCCCTGAGTTGTTGTGTATATGCAGGATAGGGCTGTTGACTTTGGTCCCACCTCTGGAAGGAAATTGTAGAATCATAGAATATCCTGAGTTGGAAGGGACCCACAAGGGTCATTGAGTTAACTTGTGGCCCTGCACAGGCCAGCCCCAAGAATCACACCGTGTGCCTCCTGAGGATGTTGTCCAAATGCTTCTTGACCTCTGACAGGCTTGGAATCAATCCGGAGGAGTCTGTCAGGAATAAAGCCTGATGTCATTGTCCATACACAAGGAAATAAGCTATTTTCTACCAGACGTGACATACTTCCCCTCCCCCATTTGTCTTGCCCTTCCTGACAATCCTTTGGCACATTTTGGGACACCTCTTCAGTTTTGGCTTCTTTTTCTCTTATCTTTCACCTGCAGTTTCACCTCCCTTGCAGAGTCATTGTCAGACACCAGACATCTTGCCTGAATGAGTGCCCCTTCCCCATCCTTGTCCAATTTTGGTTTTGCGTTTCATCAACTTTTTCCTTTTCCCTGCCTAGTTTTGTGCACTGCCTAGAGATCCCTGGCTCCCTTCCCTGCCTGTTGCGCTTGCTCTCCCTCCTGTTTTGGGCCCTTGTCCCAGTCTGCTCCTTCGTCTCCCTCAGGCCTGGCATTTGTCCCTGCTGCACTCCAGATGCACTCCTTTCACTTCCTTGCTGCCTGGGTGCCGGCAGACCGGCCAGGGCCAGCACAGGAAAGATGGGCTCCCTCTGCTCCAGGGCTTGGAGCCGCTCCAGGGCCTGGAGCTGCTCCAGTTGGGCAGCCATGGAAAGGAAAGGAGTCTTGGGCCCCTCTGTTCCCAGGCTGGCGCGTGCTCGCCCGCTCTGTGGGCAGTCTTGGGTTGCCACTGGGAACATGTGCAAGGCTCGAGCGTGCTCAGCAAGGAAAGCCTCCTGGGAGATCCTGGTTATTGACTCTCTGAAGGTCTTTGCCTGCCGTGACTGTGCTGTGTGCCACCATCGGATATGGGTGTAAAAACTGATTTCCGTGTTCAGCATCATCTAAAGTTACTTGAGACTCAGGAGCCAAGAAAGGAATATGAGCAGTATAGGATGTTCTCCAAGGGAAGGAAGAGCAATCTAATACCCAGCATGCCTGCTTTGCCCAGCACAGCAGTGTCCTCTGCCGTGCTGCTTTACTGGGAGCCTTGTATTGAGTGAGAAGACCTGTTAAAATCTTGCAGGCAGCATTCACGTTGGATTATTTGAAATGTATTATTTATTATGTCCCTCTTTCTGCTTGATCTTTCACTGTCAGCTTCTGCCTCTTGATATCTGAATTTTAAAAAAGGATCTACACCTCTCTCTCTTGCTTGGATTGTAGAGGCTGTTTTGGAGTGTTGCTTCCAATGACATTTCGAGGAGGTCGGTGCAGACTGGTGGCCTGCTTTAGCAGTATTTCTGCTATCTCTCCTTGCCAATGCTGCAAGGAGGAGAACAGAACAAGAGAACTGGTGCTTTCCACTGTCCCCTTTAGTAGTAAAAAGTACAGATTCCATAGATAATGCTTTTTCACACCTCCAAGCAGGTGAGTAATTAGTTTTGAGATGTAACAAGAAACCACAGGGGTGTAATCTGTACTGAAACAGGTTTGTTGATAAAGAGACAATGGTGTGGTTGAACAGGGAAGCCCTTCTTTAGGTGCAGCTTCTAAAGCTTGCTCTAGTAGTGCTGTGCTTTGGACACTTATGTTAGTTTTCATTGTGAAGTTAGTTACAGTGGGAAAAGACATTTGATCTGCAGACATAGCAGCACTGCATATAGCTACATCTGTCTTATGTGAAAACCCACCTTTGTCTGTCTTCATGCAGCATATACAATACTTATATTTTAGCCAAACATAAAATGAGGATGTCTCTGTAGCAACAGTATAACTGTGCATCTCTTACAGTATCTCTGATAGCTGTTCACAGAATACACACAGTGTTATCAATTATGTAAACACACAAAAGTACCCCATCATAAAAGATCAGGAGAGCTGTCATAGGACAGGCAGTGTCTGGGGTGTGATGCTTAGCATCAGTCAGTCTTCAGTACTTCAATCAGTCTTTCACTGATTGAAGTGTTTGCACAAAGAGAAATGAGTTAGGAACCTAAGGAAGTTTGAAAGTTTTGCAGTAATTTTTAAAAGAATTTTTGAAGGAAGAATAATGGCGTAATTATAAAACGCTCTAGGGTAAATACTATGCAATCACGCATCATGACCCATTTTATCTCCAGCAGAATGCAAGTGAGTATATTAAGTTGTTTTCTAACAAGAGTACATAAAGTAGTCTTTTTCTTCATGGTACAAGTATTTTTTGCTTGTTTCTTGTGTCATTATTAAGTGTGGTATTTCCTTGGTCAAGTATAATAAAGACATATATAAAAAGACTTAATTAAAAGAAGAAAACCAACCAAAACAATCATTGTATCTTTAATTATAACAAGCAGTTTTACAAACTTATAAAAAGTCTCTTTTGGGAACAGACGTTTAAATATTTCAAACATCAGGAGTTCTTTTCTGGTTTTATAGTGGGTTATATACTGAGTGTAGAACTTTGGCCATAAATACATTTTTCCTGCTGCACAAGCTATGTAATGATTTTGTGGGAGCCTGATCACAAGCTTTGGGCATAAAGGAAACTAGTCAAGGTCATTATGGCCTCAATTTAACATGTTTGGATAGGCATCCCCTGTGGCTGCCCAGTGCTGAGCACTGATGTCATTGCCTCTGTGGTTTGGAGCCACTGGGCCATAGGGGTACCTATCCCCTGAGTGAGCACAGTTGCAGCTCCTGGGCTTCTGCTCCCTGCTGATGCAGCATACCAGCACAAGTGTGGGGCTGCCTGGAGTGACACCTCTGATGGCTTTCAGCAGGGCCAGGCACACTGACCGTGGCATTTTGGTCTCTTGGTAGGGGTCTGTGTGCTCAGGGTGGGGAGAAGCTCCTCTGAAGGGCCACTGAAAGACTGAATTAGTCTCTGGTGCTCAGCAGTTCTCTGGAGGATCTGGCTTGCATTTATGCAGTGTGAATACCTCTACTGTGTACTCATACTTGGTTCAGAGAAACAGCATTTCCCCTGAGCTGTTTTATTTCTCAAAACCAGGACTGTATCAGATTTTCCCCCAACTGCTGAACAGTAGTATTAATGTAGTGTGTTATTTATTCTTTTGACATGTTTTTATTTCATGGAAAATGTCTACGTTAGGCTTGAAGCTGGGTATGAGTTGCTGGATCCCTTTCAGAATTCTGTTAAATCTGGAAGTAAATCAGATTACTTTGTTCTACTATAAGCACATTCGGCTTGGCTTTCACAAGAGGTGTTGTATGGGTGAATGAGCCCAGAGCACTCCAGCTGGTGCAACAGCTTTATTTATGCAGAGTGATGGCATGAAAGGGTTTTGGAAAATGCTTTTAATGGCTTCAGGATTGATTTGTATCACTATTGAACCACCAAACTGCCTAAAGTTCTTACTCAGTTCACTTGTGTTTTCTAGTGACAAACTGTGGGCTCAGGTGATGACCCAGTTAATTGGGAAACTGCTGGTTGGAAAAACAAAAAGTAGAGGTTTTCTTGGACTTTCCTTACATGTTCCTAGTGTTTACCATGTGGCAGTAAAGCTTCCACAGTCTTTCTGTTCATAATGTGAAATAGTTTTTTGCCCACATGGTGATGCTTTTATATCTCAACTTTAAAATGCTTTACATCTCTGTAAAATGATAACATGTACTTTCTCACTTCTACAAGACATTTTATCATCAGTGAAGGATTAGCTGGGTGACTTCAGCATGTATTTCATGTACTCTTTACTCTTTAATATTTTTTCCAGCATGGATTTTTTTTAAATCACATTTTGTTACTTGTGTGAGAGTGCTGAATTTTACTTTTTCATAGGTTTTAGTGACAAAATTGGCAGGTTATGCAAAATAGACGGGGTGTCAATAAAATTGAGTATGTAAGTATATGAAACGTAGCTTGCAGCTTCTTCCTAAGCTTAATTTCTTATGCAGGCAGTTTTGTCAATGGGCTGAAAAACATCTCAGAAAGCAGGCTGGTAGTTTCACAGTGAGGAAGAACTGTCCTCCCCCTGGCCCAAGACAAAGCTCAATTTTTGTAGAATAGGTGTGGTCTTGTCCAGCTGGGAAAGTTAAGTGTCAGGAAGTATTTTCAATGCAAAACAGTGTTGAACCTCATGTGTAAGTATGTTATAAACACATACATGGTACTTAATTGGTGATGCAGTAAGTGCAAAGCAAGTGGGCAATGTTTAATTCAAAATTTAACTTGTCTAATAACAAATGAAGCATTTATGTGGAAATACCTCCCTCTGGTCTATTAAGGGATTCATGGCTCCACAAGATCCCTGTTTTGCTCAGCCTGTGCCTTTGGATTGAAGGGAAAACATGTTGTTGGGTGAGAGTCACTAATTGAGCAATTGGAACTAATCATCCCCTTGGTTTAGCAGATGAAACACTGATTTTCCTTCCAGGAGTAGCCAGAATTACCTGTTTGTACAGTGCCTTCAAGCTGGCTGATTTAAAACCTGAATTAAAAACTTGAAAATTGGCTGTGTTGGTTTGAATATGATGTAGGCATTCCTGATTCAAGTAAGTGATGTTGATCATGGTACAGGGGTAGGGGTGGTGAAGAACAAAGTGAAGACAAGTCTCCAGAGGCTGGGAAACAGTCGCAATCAGTCAAAAGAGTAACTTGTATGAAGAGGTTTCTGAGGAGTTCCTTTGAGAGGGTGAATGTAAGAAGTTTTGCTTACTTAATTGCTCTCACTTACCTATGTACAATGGCTTTGCTTGCTTGTGTGAGATGCAAGGAAGAAATGTTTCTTGCCTGCAATCAGTTTCTAATGCAACATTGTCCAGAAATGTAACACAAAGTGAATCAATATGTCTACCGACTTGTTCAATATCGCTGATGGCCATCAAAAGTAATTGCAATGTTGTGGGTTGAAATAAAGTATTTGTAGACCAGATTGGTTTAATTCACAGAGCAGTCTGTATTTGTGCTTAAGGGATGAGGATTTTCACAGAGGCAATTGGAAAAGCATAGATTTATCTATTGCTGCACTTGTTGATAGATCTACTGACAGGTGTGTGGCTGAGGAAAAAAGATAGCACACATCAAATTTGTGCAGGATGGGACCGTTCTTTGCTGACATCTGGCATAAGAATTGGAATCTGGGACAGCTGCTAGTGCCACAGAATTGCAGACAGTTTTAGGACCTGAATGCAATGAAGATAAATGAGCTCCAGTTGGAAGCTGAATGGCCCTAAAGCCAGAAATGAACGTGGGCACTGTACTGATAGGCTTGCAAGAGGTGTTTTTTATCCTGTACAGTTATAAATGCTCATTATTCTGGACTTCAGGCTACATTATTGGCATACTGAATAGTTTGAGTTTTTAAAGCTTTGTGTTACTGCTCAGGTCCCTAAATTTGACATCGGTTTCAGGCTCTAGCTAGTTTGGTGTTAACTAAGTGTACTCTGTTGCTTTGCAAACCTGAGCACTTAGTCTGTCCAGCTGCATAACCATCCCACAGAAACTGGGTCAAGGAATAAGAGAGTGCTATTTAGAGGTTTTCAGAGTCTGACCAAGATAGGCAACTTTGTGGGCTCTCTTCATTTTCAGTACAGGTGGTGAATTTTATTCTTTTAGAGATAGTCTTGCATAGCTGAGGGAATTTCTTATTGCTGCAGATTTTGGAAAGTCTGCAGAATGCTGAAGAATCTGATTCTAAGACCTGCTTCTGCAAGTCTCTGCCTAATTTTTGGTAGGCAGCCATGGTGTTTTCTTGAGCAGGCGGGTTTTAAGGTTAATTTTCTGCATCTTTAGGGACAGGAAAAAGGAAAAAAGGTAAATCTTAGAAATTAAGCCTGGTTAAGGACTTCATCCTCCATCCTCTTTTCCTCTGACTATACAGGGGACTAGGCATGACCTATCTTCTTACTGATCTTCTTGACCATACCTCACCTTGAGCCACTGTACTTCTGACTTCATGATGCAGCCATCACTTACAATGTTAACTTTTTTTTTTTGTTTTGAGCTAGAAGACAGTCTAATGGTACAGAAAAACAGAATTTTTATTGCTTTTCTTCTCTATCTGAGTATTGTGGATGCGAGCAGAAGGGCAGACAAGAAACTGACCACAAATCCCTTCAGCTGCAAGGTTTCCTTTAGAGTCTGAGTCGAACTTAGTCTGCCGGGTGCAAGCAGAGAAACAGACACCCAGCACCTGTGTCTGTACTACTGCCCTTCAAGCTTGAGCTATTTCTCTATTAAGAACTTTTCCCATTTCTTTGCTTCCTCAAAAATGCTGGGTTTTATCAAAGAAATTATAAGTTGGACTTCACTGATCCTTTTAGGTCCCTTCCAAGACAGGATACCTTATGATTCTGTGATTAACATGAATAATTTAAATTTTTTTAATCATCATATTTGCTTTGTACAGTTCTGCCAGGGACTTGTGGAAATTAAAGTGGGATAATGCCTCGCAGTATAAAAACCTGAACTGTATTGGCCCTCTGTCTGCTTCCCATCATTTCAGCCTGAATTTTAGTTTCAGGCTTCCTGGTCCTTTTGCCTTGTTATATTATTACTATTTTTTAATACGGGTTCAAGATACTTGATTTCATTTTTATAGTAATTCTGATGTTCTGATGAAAAGTCAGTGTCATTGACAATTTATGCTGCAGGTATAGAGTTTTCTCTTACTGAAGGTGTACAGGTCTGCTGTGTGCTTTTGGTAGGGCTATACTCACACAATCCCACTGTGCCTCAGGCTTCCCCACCTTGAAGAGGAGTATACTGAGCACTGTGCTTCCTTCTCTTTCATGCTGTGGAAATGTGTCATAAAGGAAAGAAAAGAAGTGGAAAGGGCCTAGATATGTGATACCATTCCCTCCCATAACAGGAATCTTCAGGCTTTGGGAGCCTCTTGCATCAAATTCTGAGCCCTGGTCTGACCTAAAGAGCAGAGTAGGTGAGAGATCACAGTGGCATCTATTCCAACATATTGTTTCTATTTTCCTCAGTATTTTGTGATTTTTGTAGACCTTTATTCCTGCCCCTGTCTTCCCTGCCCCAGCCCCAACAAGTGCTGTTTATACTTGCAGCTCCCTTTAGACTAGGTAAGTTTGATATTTTTTTCATCCTGCCAAAGAAAAATATGTGGAAATTTTAACTGGCCAGAGCCTTTCTGATGATATAAAATATGTGTGCTTTGAAAGTGGAAAACTAAGGTGGCTTTATGCTGAACCATATTGTGGCTTTGTCCAGCTACTACATAAATGTATGCAGACCTTACATTTTTAATCTAGGCATTTAGTATCTGTATAAAAAGGTTACTAATGTGTTATTAGAACAAAACAACATCTCCTAACCTATCTAATGGCAGTTGTAGGATGTTTCTGTGCCTTCCAGGTGCTGTAAGTAGAGAAAGCTTGAATCAGCCCAGTGGCCTGACAGCAGCTGTCTGGGTTTAGCTCACCCTGGCATTGGGTTTTTCAGCCTGCTGAGATCTGATTTAATTTGCTAGCCCAGCCAAGAACAAAACACTGAATTGTTTTCTTTTGAGTTAGAGAGGTGCTGTGGCTCTGTCTGAGGAAGGTGAGAGTCAGTGCTCAGCATCAGGCAGGACTGTATGGGTGGCAGCTGGGAAGGAGCAGAAGGGACAGGACTCCCCCATGGGCAGCTCTGCTCTCTCAGTAACTTCTCCTCTCACACAGGTTCAGGCACAGGTTCATTCTCTGCAGTAGACTCTTTCCATCTTGCAAAGTGCTACAGCACTACTGAGAAGGGCACTGACATCCAGTGAACCTGCAGCTGAAACAATAGACTTGATTTTGGCCCTGTCAGAAAGAGCAGGCAGAAACTCTTCATTTTCAGAGTTCTGATGAATCCTCTTTTGTTTGCCACTCTCTGCTTATGTACTGGTTGTCTGTCTCCACATATGTTTTGCTTAGAGCTGCATGTGTTAGAATCTGGTGGCTGCTGCTCTTTCTTCTTGATTAATGCCTTCCCCAATTTACTGTTGTCTTTCTGCTCCAGAGTGTCTTTGAATTTCTCCATGGTTTGTCCAAACCTGATCCATCTCTTCATCATGACAGACATTAGGCATCCTAATCCCCTCAGGTTTGCTCAATGTTTGCTTAATACTCTTCTGTGGCGTTCTGTGACTTTAGTTCCCTGTCTCCTAGATCAAAGGGATATAGAGAAAGGTATACAGCTTGACTGATGTGCTGTGTTATTTCAGAGAGGGTAATTTTTAAGGCCTCTTATGTAAAGGTGTAGTAAAAATATTATGCTGATGTTATGACAGCAGCATAGTGAAACTAGTGTCACGCAAGAAAAACCAACCCTAAATAACTTCCAGTGCAGCATGTTGGTGTTTAGGCATATAGAGTAAAAAATGAAAGGTCTTCTTTTAGTTTTCCAAGCAGCAGATGCTTGTGATCAGGGTAGCCAATGGTTCTTAGATCTTTGCTCTCAAAGTGTGTGTTTATAACCAAATAGTTCAATATATATGTAAAACAAGAATGTCTATATTACTAACTTAATAAAAAAATACCTCAGCTGTATATATGGAGTGGTTCTGCTTGTACATTTCCTCCATGATTTTTTTGTCTCCTAATGTGTTTCATTGACCTGTCTGATTATGAGTGTGGGCCCCTGTATCATCAGTCAGAAGAACATTTATATAGAAGGGTTCAATGTCTGTAATATTTCCTTGCATGGATTATTTAATGGTATCACTTGAACTGACTGGATTGATTCCTGTAGTTATGATTTAATGGAAAGAACATAGCTGGAAACTTCTGTAGTAACTCAGCAGTTGTAGAGGTCCTGTCTGCCCCCTTGGTGCTGTCTGGGGTGTGAGGTGACTTCAGAAAAGCTCTTACTCAGACCAGAATCTTGGTGCACTTCTAGGGGTGCCTGTGCTACGTTTTTAGATGACCCTGTGTACTCCACACACAGGAAAAACAGGTTTCTTTGCAAAGGGGCCTGGAACCTTTTATGTAGAGCTTGGTCTCTCTTCTTCTGGAATTCCTGCCTCCAACTGCAGCTTTCTTGTTGGCCCTGCTTGTCCTATAAAAAGAGTTAATTTCATTGTTTTTCAAGAATAAGATAAATATAATTGATTCTTCATAAATTTTTAGATTGCAATGATAATTGAGGAAGAATTTGCCTCTGTGGTAGTGGTTGGCATGGACTTGGGTAGGTTTCACTCTGACCTTGATGGGCAGGTTACTGCCAAATCGTTGCAAAAGCTTGCCTGCATGTTTTTCTGCTCCTTCACTTGTGCCCATTGAGCTGATATTTAGAAGTGTGGGATCCATAATTTTTAATTCCCTTCCATCTCAGCTAACATTTCTTTTAATCCAAGTGCTGTTTTAAAATTTTTTACGCCTAGGTGTTTGCAGTGTAAAAGATCGGTGGGAACAAATTAGTCAGGACATGGAAGAGTAACGTGTAGTAAATAGAATATCCTGCCAAAGACAGGGCTGTTTTTTTCTATCCTTATGGTGGGAACTGGTGTCTTATTACCTTTCACTGTTCTTTATAGTATCCTGTAGAACTGGTGGTGCATTCACAAATTCATAGGCTGTCTTGTGCTTCCTTTTTTCCCCATATAGGCTTCTCAATAATTGTAACCTCAGAGTTAAAGCCAGGCAGTGATTGGCAGTACTCTTCTTATGCCTCTGTTCAGCTGGAAAGTTACATGTCCATTTGTGTCCGTCCGTGTGCTACATTTTTTGGTCGTTGATCACTGTATAAAAGTCATGCAGAATGAAAGTGCATTTACCAAGAAAGATAAATGGACAGTAGAAGTGGGTTTCATCAGAAACCCAAGGAGAGTGTCAAAAAGCAGGGTAGGAAAAGTGAAGTAAAATTCTAGTGTGATGTGTAGCATTCAACAAGTAAAATTAATGATGCTTGAATTAAAAAAGGTTGAAAGTTGTGCCAACAATGAAGAATTTCCCAATCAGTGTTGGCTTTTTTTTCTGGCCTTCCCAGTAGCATGTCCTCACAGTTCTTGGCTTATCAGTGGGATCAGGCCAGGCTCCAGCTCTAGAGCAGCTCTGGTCCCCTGCTGTATAATTGGTGTCATCTTGTACCCCTTGACTTTCCTGCTTTGCAGACCCTTGTCAAGGTGGCAGCTGCAAAGGGCCCAAGAAGCCTTGAAAGAAAAAGTGCTGATGTAGCCAAGAGGGAATGATGGTCAGCAAGTGCTGAGTTGTCCCACCTGCTCATCTCACCTTCCTGCCTTCTCTGGGAATCCTGTCTGGGGGTGATAACAGCCTGATTCATAAATAATTAAAAATTTACATAATTAATTGAAATCTGGATTCTGTTGTGCTCTATTTCCAATGTGGTATTGTTTACTTTTCCAAGAGAAAAATAATAATTTTCCCTTGTGCAGTACCGTAGCCTGTCTATCAGCCTCACCCCCAGGAGGTGATCAGCCTGTGTATTTTGTAAAGTATAAAGTTTGCCTGATTTTCTTGTCTTCATATGAGACACTAAGAAAAAAATTTGATGGCTCTTATTTTTTGTTAGTGGTCATACAGTTTACTACCTCTAAGCATATATATACCCTGATGCTTATGTGCAAAACATCATCTTTATGACTGATATGGTCTTCTTTGCCCTTATTCTTTTATTAGATATAAGAAACACATTTCCTGAAACATGGGTGAAACTGAGCAGAGACCAACAGCAGGATCCCGCTTAGGAGCTCAGGAAAATGCTGGGATCAGTACTTTGGAGCATGGACAGAAACCACCTATGACACCTCCAGGAAAACTTGTCTCTATCAAAATTCAGATGCTGGATGACACACAAGAAACTTTTGACATTCCGGTAAGGATATGGAGGTTAGGGTGGCTAAAGATTATTTAGGCATTTCTGATAATGCATTATTTACAAACCAGTTCTCTTTTTATTTCAGCTGTGATTCTATGGCTAATGGATTTGTGTTGCAGAGAAAATGGCTGTTGTGTATATCAGCATTAAGTAGATGATAGTAGAACAGAATAACGTTAAACAGGGAAGTGGACTGTAGATTACAGTTATTAATTCCATTTCTTTTTGAACAGCTTCAGAAGAGGTTAAAGAAGTCCTTGGTGGGTTTTTTCTTCAAATATTACATCGATGGTTTCTTCTATTTTCTGAAAAGTTGATGTATTTCCTTGCTGCTGCTTTGCTCTTGATCCAATAAACTGTAGATCTATACAGATTTTTTTGTCTTTCCTCTGGCAAGTCCTTAGGATATTAACTTGAAATCATCAAAGTTTTCCGTAATTTATATCACTCTTACAAGCACTGAGTGCTCTCACAGAAGTTGAGTGTAAGGAAAGAAGCAAAGCAGTCTCATCTAAAGTTTCTGTGTTGAGATTAATCTTGATTTGTCCTTGCCAAGGAGACAGAGCTGGTTTAGTGTGTGGTTGTGATTGGTAGAATCAGTTAGAATTAGTTTTGATACCACCACTGATCCAGTTTCACATCATCTACTTGTTAGTAGCTGCTAATGATTTTACCATGCCATGCTTTCACAACTAATATGTAACGTGATTGAACACTGTTGATGTTATGGAAGAGTACTGAAATGCATATTTTTCAAAGTCTTCAGGGTTCAGTGAATAGGAAAGTGGAAACCTGAGTTTGAATTTCATCCTTTGTTACTTGCATTTTCTGTAGCTATGGTAATTTCCATGCCTTCATTGGCTCAGTTTTCCCTTCTGTAAAATGGAGGATTACTGGCGAGATACAGATATAGTGCCCTTGAAAAATGTTATCCCTCTATTAGCATGAAGGAATTCTGATTAGGAAAATTATAATTTCAAAAATGTTTATAAGGTTTTTATGACCTGCTTATGAGGTTTTGTTTGTCTATTTTCTGTGTGTATGTGCAGATGCTTTTTGATCTGCTCTCTGCTGCTGTTTGTGATCCAACTGCAACTATGTGTTCAGTCTCAGATTTTATTTTAGTGAAAGGTAAGTTCTCTGGACAGGCAGGTTATATGTGAACTTAACTGATGTCAAGTGAAATGCCCATGTATGTAGCAACTTGTTACATTTTTGTGCCTTTCAGAATGCCTGTCAGGTATCCATAGCAAACAGTCTTTAGGTAAGAGCAGTCTTTAGATAATTGTTGCTGTTCAAAAGTGTAGTCATAGTTTAAATCATCAAACACTAATAAAATGTTGGTGCTCTTTTATGTGGTATAAATATCTCTATTATTTCAGAGACAAGTTTGGGGTTTTTTTAACCCGTCTGTAGACACTAATTCACTGTATTTTGAAAACTGAAAATGGTGTGAAGACACTTAACAGAAACCATTTTGAGATTAGGTCCCTTTAAATTGTTTAGAAGAAAATACAAGATCATGTGGATGCAATACACCCTGTAACTCCAGCTTTGCTTCTGGGAGTTCAAGAAAACAGTGGTTTTTTGGTCTTTAATATTAAAAGATATCAACATTTCATTTTTTTTTATCTTCAGCAACACCTGGAAGAGCTGGGGATTTAAACAACTCTGTTGAGATCACTTCAATATAATTGTTTTCAGAGACTTTTATTTCATAACCATCACTACTCAAGGAAAGCCCAGTTGGTTTGAAAGTCAAACCTTGTGGTGAAATATGCAGGATGCTTAAACAAAAATCTTTTACAGCAAATCTTTTCTAAAGCGTTTTGTCTCTAACCTGTGCATAGTCAAATGGAGGAATACACATTTGTTTTACACAGTCTGCTCTAAGAAACATTAATTGTTTTAGTCCCATCTCACAAAACTGAGTAAGTTTTGATACATCTAAATTGAGGTGTTTATTCATGTTGGAAACCCCATGTTCCTATTTATAAGCTTCATGTTTTTAGCCAAATTGGTGCAGTTTACACAGAAAAAGAAAGTGATACCATTTCAACAAAATATTTTAGGAGCAGCAAGTCTGGCCGTGGGCAGAAGATGTTAAACATACGTGTCTAAGCGCATCTGTGGGTTTGCTTTTCAGTGGAGAATTAAAGACTTTTTGCGTGGTTGAAGATCTGAACTACACTTCCCAAAACTTGAGCTGCTATGATTATGAAAATAACTTTGCAAATACAATACAAGCATAAACCAGGAAGGATTTGTGTTTCCTACAGTTTCAGGAATTTTGCTGCACAAACCTTTTTGTGTTAGCGAATAAGCCAAAATTTGGGTGGTTTTATTGATGCTTGTAGTGTGTCTTGTAGGATAGTATGAAGTTTAATAATGCCAGTTTATTATTTGCTCATGAAATCTGCATAAAAATGGAAACAGATACTGGTGCTACTTCCTCCTGAGTTTGGGGGAACTATTGAAGTAGTTGGGACTGTCCATCTGTCTGGTCCTACCTCTGTGTTAATCTTGAAACTTCAGCACCACTGCCCCATTAGCTGTAAGACCTAATCTGTGTGGTATTTTTATTGGCTTTGTTATTGTTTTGTTTGAACGTTGTCATAGTTTTAGGTTTTTATTGTGTGCTTGTTTATTTTTCTTGTTTATTGAATTTTGGTTTGGTTTGTTTTTAAATTATATTCCAGGAGACATGATTCAATATCTTTGCTCTTAAGCAATCCATTTTCTCACATGGTATACAGATGACTTGTTACTATGAGTGCCAAATCCATCAGTTTTTTATGTTCTGTTCTGTATATAACAAAACAGGAGGAAAACATGACCTACTTTAGGTAGTGAATTACCCCTCAATGCTGCTGCTCTTTGGGCTGTGTAAAAGTAAGGTAACTCCAGTGTCATTTGAGTTTCTAAAGGAAAATTAATTCTTTAGGTGTTAGTACTTTGATGCCATATAATCATACCATGTTTGGCTCATAGTATTATTGCTCACAAGAACCCCAAATGAACAAAAAAGAGAGAAGAGACATCCACGTGCCTATATATGGACCCATAAATTATTATTATTATTATTATTATTATTATTATTATTATTATTATTATTATTATTTAGCTTTAGCTAAAATGACTAATGTGAGGGAGGAAGAACATTTTCCACCTGTCTACACATAATGATAATCATATATAGATAGACCTTGGGCATTTTGAAGGGTTGACACTTCAACCTGAAGACTTGCAGAGGTTTTTGCAGCACTGCAAAACAGAGGTTGTGTTTTATATAATAGAAGGCAGAAATGTACAGCTCTGTACTGCTTGGTTTTCCTCTGCTTTTATTTCTCACCTAAGTTAGTTGAAAGACAACAGGACTGATTCCATAAATCCATAGCAAAATTAAGATTTTCATATGTTTGCTTTGATATGATCTCCCCTGTAGATTCAAAGCAGTTTAAGTGAAAATGAAATAGTTTTTAAAGTACGGTGAAAATAGCTGATGATTGCATCTGCTTCAGATCCTTCTGGGAAAAAAAACCCTTTCATGTTTAGTGTCTATGCCATTTATATCATATTTACTTTTATAGTTGTTTCATTGCCAGAAGTAATCTGTTTCAAAACTACTCCTAAATGCAGAGTCAGTGTTGTTCCTGTCTAGGAAATGCTGAGGACAAGACTCACTCTTGTTAGACTGCCAGGATGATTTGGTGACTTAGACCAGGTTTAACCCTGACTGATATGATGCTTGGCACTGATCATATCCTACTCTCTGGGTGAATGAAGGTGATACAACTGGGATGATACTATTGATGCTAAGTAGCAAGTGAGAGCTGTTTCTTTCTTTTTGGCATCCAAGGTGAGATCGCAGTATGTCAGAGGAGGTTAGGAATTTTCTTTTGGTTAGGATCTGATCTCTTTAATTAAAAGCAAACCAAAGTCTTCTTTATTGTGTCTGCAAGAGAATAGTTGCTTCCTTTTTGTGGCTGGCTTTTAGAATGACCAAAACATGCTTGCCTGTCCAATTACTCAAGTTTATTAAACATCTGTTTTTTGTATTGTGTCAACTTCCTTTCCCTTTGAATCAATGCAAGCTTTGTGAAATATGCAGGGTCGGAAAATGTCATCTGCTTTGGGGGATTAACATGGGTTTCTTAAGCAACAGGAGTCTTAATAGAAAGCAGGGTAAAGGTGTAATCCTTCTGAAACATCAGTTGTAAATACTACATTTCAATTTGCTCTCCTGTTGTAAGAGAAAAGCTTCAGATTACCTGAGAATACAGAATAAAGACCAAATAGTCTTGGATCTACAACTATTTATCTTCCACTGGAGTTTGGATGTAGTACCTTGACAGGGAATTTCTCTGCCTCAGTCCCAATTTTTTCAGAGAGAAGGGCTTCATAATCCTGTTGGGGTCTTTTCCTTAAGGATAATGTTCTGGGTGGGGTTTTTTTGTTGTTTGGTTGGTTTGGTTTGTTCATGCAGTCATATGGTGGTGATTTGTATTCCCTTTGAGAGGAAAATGCTGTCTATTAGCTGTGCTCCCACCAGCTTCAAGCCAGAATCTGTGCCAGGAAAAGCTAAATATTAGAAAGTCTCAGTAGTTAATAACAAACACTACATGTGCTTTCTTATAAATTTCCACAAGTGCTGTGTTACTTACTAAATTCAAAATTTCAGCCACAGTTTTATAAAAGTCTGAATTATTTTCTGTAACATTTGTGGGTTATGATAATTGCCTTGTCCTAGGTATTTATATCTCTCCTCAATATGGAATTATAACCAGTGAAATAAACAATTTAATAAAAAGAGCATGAGACAGTATGGCAATGCAGAAACATAAAAATAGTGTTTTATGATTTCTTAGCCAGCTTCAACTTCAGTGCAATTATGAATCGCTTTTTTTTTCCAGCTTAGGAAGTGAACAGCAGGTCAAATGTCAGTTATTCATCAGTCTGAGACTTTCTTTTCTTCTCGTGCCTGAAATTATTTGGCCATTGCTGTCAGACTATTTCCAATGAATATCGAGCATTTAAATATTCACTGATTGTCACGCCAGCTCTGCTGGGTCTTCTGAAATTACAAGAAAAGTGATTTTTTTCTTCAGCTTTTAAACACATCGGTTGTATTTTTCTCAGCAGAATATTATTAGTGGCTACCCAGTAAACCAACTTTTGTTGACAAATGTTTAGAATGTCTTTGTTGAAAGACTGGGTATTTTAGTGATGTGTATTAATAATTTATGTGCTTTTCAAAGTGGGAGAGAGAATAATCCACAAGTAAACTTCTGTAACCTGAGGCAGCAGACAGTTTAAACTGCTGAATTTCTTTGTTAAGATTCTGTAGAATGAATAGAATAAGTGGGAATGTAATTTTAAGTGGCAACAAATCCAGTCCATTCTCAGCCTAGATTGATGTATTTGAAGATAACTGGGAAATGCATGTAATTTTCTTGAATGAATTAGCCTAACTTGTAATCATCGAAGGCTTCTCAAATATTGCCTTTTCACCTCTCTTGTTGAGCTGACTCACCAAGTCACGCACCAATGTGTGAGCCAGCACAAAGCAGGGGATGGGGCTGGCACAGGAAGGGCAGCTGTGGATGCAGAGGTAGTGTGGGAGCGTTTGTGAACTCTACTGCACTGACTGAAGGAGTCAGTGAAATCATGCTGTAAATTTTGGTAGCAGTGTCTACACCTGTAAATTGGTTTGCAGAGCACTGGTGGGGCTGGATTGATGATCTGTGTGGGGGGCGTGGGCATTCCCCCCAGTTACAGGGCGTTTCCTTGGGCCACCTGTTTGCAGGTGACAAATGCCCAAGGAACAGTGGGAGGTGTTTGTCATCTCTCCTCTTCAAACTCTACATGTATGGGTGTCTAGTGGTGCAGACTCTGATTTTGCTACCTCTACGTTTTCCTGTTTCAGGGGTGATGGCAGGGATGTTCTGCCTCTGGTCAGAGGCAGGAGGAGAGCTGAACTGCCTCTTGTGTGTGTTCTTCCCCTGAGGCTGAGGTTCAACTATTCCATCCTTGAAATGTTTAAAAGCTAGATGTCAAAGGCTCAGCTAATCATTTTCATCCATACTAAGGTGAAAGCACGGTACATTGAACAGACTGCTCATCATGCCTGTGTCAAATGTGTATTTTAGGATGGGATTAATTGCTCTCTGCTTGTATATCCCTACACGTTGCTTTTTTCTGTTCCAGTAGTAACAGGAAATCATAGAATCATTTGGGTCAGAAAAGGCCTTTAAGGTCTTTGAGTCCAACTATATTTATGTAGCACTTAACTATAAAACAGTATCATACAATTTAAAAAAAGGAAAAATGCTGTGATATATTATTTATAGATCCAGTAAATATGGATCCCTCATACCTGAAACAGATCAGCTGGATATCAAGATAAGGAACATCCTCACCACCTGCATGCAGTCAAATTACATGGATATAATGGTTATCAATAAAACCAAGCAGAATCAGCAGCCAGACAGGTTTGAATGCATAATGGGAGAGGAAATTTCTTTTTCTCCTAGCAGTTCCTGCTATGGGGATTGTACTCTCACCAAGCTCCTTCCCTTATCACTTACCTTTGGGAAGAGTATAAAAGTTGCAAAATACAGTGTGCCATGGTGAAAGAGTGCATTGGTGCTGTGCTGAAGTGGTAAATATGCATGACATGATTTACTTAAGCCCATTCTTTCTTAACACAAGGTGGTTGAGCTCAAGTTACTTTCCTTAAGCTCTTTATGAGAAACAATTGTCCACGCTCCTGGACATACGTTCTGGAGAGAAATAGTAAATGAATGGGATAAACTTTGGGGAGAAAATAGCTGCCTTTCTCCACCTCCTAGATTTAAAAAGTATGTGTTGTCCACAGCTAGAGAAATGCAGTGTAAGTGTGATGCTTTGCCAAGAGCACAATCTGGTGTTAGTCTTGAGGCATTTTAAAGCACACTCAGCTTATAGTTCTGCACTGGGCAAAAGAAGAGAAAATTTGGGGTCATATGTAAAGTACTGGTGGTGCATGATTGTCACAGAGTATGGTGAATGGCCATTCAGAGCACTGATTTTCAGTACCTTAAATTGCAAAAGCATATCTGCCTGTAACTTGTTCTCTACTCTCTTTGAGGGATGAAGGTACCTTGATTTTGGGATCCCTGTGCAGCTTCATTCCAACATTGTTTTGAACAGAAAGCTATCTGTGCAAACAGAGGGTTATGTAGTGCAGGATAAAAGAATAGCAAAATGTTCTAAATTGTCCATTCATTTCCCTTTCAGTTTATTCTCAGTTGATCATGATCATCTATTAACAATTTTTGCCTGGTGATAACACAAACTGCTGAGACTAGTTCAAGTTCTAGCACTTCCTTGATTTTCTCATTTGGTACCTCTTATTTCTTCCTTTCTTGGCACTAGAACATGCCTCCTTATATTGCTTATTCTTTTTGTTCTCTCTTTTTTTCTGCAGCTCCTTTGTAACTGCTAGTTCAATTCCTTGCTGTTGGTATTCTCCAAAGAAACAGGAGACGGTAGTGTGGAAAGATGCAGGAGTCCTGGGTGTATCTCCTGGGTCTGCTTCATTCTGTGATGATGTCCTTCCTCAGTGCAGTATCTGTGTTACAAGGCATGTGCAGTGCTGCATAGGGGAGAAAGTGCTCATCACTTGTAAAGGCTGTACCTACAGTCAGAACTAGGGATGCTTTCTGCAATGGCATAGTCACGTTCTCATTCATACTCAAACTCTGAGAGTGGGAGGAGATATCCAATTTTTACTTAAGATAATTTGTGGTTTGAAAGTGAAATTTGACTAGCTTAAAATTATCTAAAGAAACCTTTATAGCTAGGATGCAGTGATTAAAGCAGTATGCCTTATCTTGGTACAGAATAAAGGCCTCCACCAGCTCCTAGATTTAAAAGCCTTCAGAAACTTACTAATGTGCTGCTTACCTGTAAACTTACCTCCACTGCTCCAATGAGCTGCCTCCACCAGACTGTGATTACAATACACACGCACAATTAAATGTTGGCTTTTGCATGCCAATGTGTAAATCACATAAAATGCACGGCTGAAAATGTCTGCCAAAGCTTTTGTGTGTGTCTGGATCAGGCTACAATGTTAAACTCATTCTTGCATAAATATGTCAATTTTTGAATAAAAAGGGATGCATGAGGCATACATCAAGTGCCAGATAACTCAGCAAATACAAACAGCAGTTGCAGAAGTAGATTACAATATCTCCTTTTCCTATCCCCATCCCCAAAATGGAGGCTTTGATAGAAATTGCACAAACATAATGCTGCCAGAATAAAAATAGCAAATCGTGAATTATGATTTAGTGCCAATTTGCTTTTTGATGGCCTGTTGGCAGATGCAAATATTCATGCAGAGCACAGCAGCAGGGAATTTTTCTTCTCGTTTCTTTCACTGTTATCTTCTCACCTGGTTTTCTGGTTGAACCTGGAATAATTTCTTTTTTCATTCAGTTTGCCTTGCATTTATAATTCTGGTCTTGTTCTCATGTAATTGTATTTTCATATGCTTCTTACTGAATTTACAATTATCTTCATTTAGTAGATAGTGGGGCAGTATGTATTTGTGTGTAGATGTTGCTTAGCATTCAGAGGCTAGTTCTTCCTGCATTAAGGGGGACCTTTTGCTCTTCAATGACTCTTCACATTCCATTGCCTCATTCCCTGGTGCAGATGCTCAGTTTTATTCCCTACTGTCATCTCACCCCCATTTAACATCTCAGTTTTGTCTTTTCTCAGTAAACGTTCATCTTTGTATCCCCTGTATGGACAGGTCACATAGCTCCTTGTATAGCTCTCTTTGTGGTCTTTTGCAAGGAGCATGTTCGGGCAGAGCAGCAGGTCCTGGATCTGGAATGACTGTGAGTTGGGGAGCACCTTGCCTTTCTGCTTGCTGGCAGGGATGAGCTGGATCCTCATCCACCTTACATTGTCTCTGGGTGACTGTAGTTACTGGACATGAGCTGGGTTATGTTATATGGTGATGTCATCCAGGAGTCTCCTCTGAGAGTGCTGCCTGAATTTCAGACACAACCATTTTGGTGAATAGAATTTTGAAGTAAGAAGGATTTTGCAAAATTAATTAAGGTGTAATACATGTTACCTGATGTAAAAGAGAATGCTTTGTCAAAGCTTTTATATAAAGATACTGCTTAGCAAATATAAAAGGACATTATCAAGTACTTTTTACTACTGGATTCACACAGAGTAGCTCTCTAACTGGAAGTAAATATAGCTCAGTATTCTGTGCTCTTAGATGTTCCAAAGTAATTCAGAAACACCTCTACAGTCAATGATAAACACGTGGTGGCTGGCAGAAGAAAATGCTTTTCATGAAAGCACTTGTATACTCACTCATAGCATGATACAGAGTGGAAGGGACTCTGCAAGTAGTCTGGTCCAGCTCGTGGCTCAAGGCAGGGCCAGCAGTGAGCAGATTGCTCAAGGTCCCTAAGAAACACTGAACTGTAAGAATTCAGGTTCTAATGTGTTCTATATTTTTTTTCTTTGAGAACCTTAGTTGGATTCCAGAGTCAGCAGTTGAAGATGTGTCACTTTGGAGCCCGTGACCTACAGTTTTGAGATAGAAACCTTCAGGTTTTCTCTGCGGCAAACGAGCGTTTGCAGCCGTATCTGTGGGCTTATAATAGAAATGAGGCAGTAGTCATTTTATAAATGAGAGGCATGTCATAAGCTTACTTATGTTCTAGAGTTTGTCAGACACTTCAGCTTTTCTTTGTCGTTTTTTATTTCATGTCAAAGTACGGGTATGTGTGCTTTGAAAGACTATGGGAGATTCTAAAAATAAAATTCAAGTGCAAAGCAAACTCTTCAAATGGTTGATTGTGTCACAACATACTCAACTCTGTGACTTTGCCAAAGTATCGGGAAGAGCAAGGTAGAAATAGCAAGCTGCAGGAGAGCAGCCATTGTGAACAGGAGAGACTTTCATAACTGCATCTACTTTAAAAAAGTCAACAAACCCTTCCAAAGATCTCATGAAAACCTGGATTCACACCAACTTTGGAAGAGCTACGTTTTCAGACTTTTTTTCATGTGAAGCCATTGGATTGCTGTTGTTAGAGAAATAGAATTAGGAGCAGGTAATCTTTCTGGTTTTCCTACGCAGGCTGTGTCTAGCCTTTGCCATTTCTTTCTGTATCTGTTCCATGAAACGAGTAACTTTGAGCAGATATATATGCCTTTGTAGCTTTGAACAGGTATGTCTGCCTCTCAGTGGAAAGGTCACTTCTCTGCAGAGCATTTCAGATCTGTGCTGCTTGTGTTTCATCACAGGGAAGATCATATACACACAGCTTAGCCAGGTGAAGTGACAAAAGGTTACTGAGGAAATGGTTCAGCATTTCCTTGGGCTGAGGGAACAAGTCTTTGAGGGTCATCTAATGCTGTTGTTGCTTGTTTCACTGAAATGTTTGATTTCCTGCATAGGTATAGCTGTGAAGTAAATTCCAGGTATGTTTTGAATGTGGTGGGGTTTTTTTGGTGAGGGGTTTTTTTCGTGTTTTTTGGTGGGGTTTTTTGTGTGGTTTTGTTTTGGGGGATAGGGTTTGGGTTTTTTGGGGGTTGGGTTTTTTTTTTGGTGGTTTTGTTTTTGTTTTTGGTGGGTTTTTTTTTTATGTGTGTGTTTTGTTTTGTTTTGCATTTAGCTTCCATTTAGGATGCCATGCAGGAAGAAGAAAATGAGAGCTCAAGTCCTCAGCCTCAGTGGTAGTGTTTTATTGGGAGTTAAAATGAAGGTTAACTCCTTCAGCACTCAGAATTTATTCACTAGCCGCTGCCTGTTAATTAATTACTTGAAAATGAAACTTGTTCACATGACAATAAAGTAGAATAAAATAATTAAATAACTAAAATAATCAATGCAAACTGATTTTTTTTGACTCTGTAGGTAGCTGAGGTATTAATGTTTAAATTTCAAATTAGCTAGACATTTCAACAGACAATGTCTAATTTGACTGTGAATTATGACTATTTCTGAAGATAAATAGCTTGTCCTCCTCTCTTGAAGACATTTCAGTACTACTCACAGGTAATCCATTTGTCCTTTGTAGCAACCAGATCCTCACATTGATATTTCCCAGGTGAACGGGTGTCGCCAGTTATTGCTGTTTTCCTCTGGGGGTGTTTGAAGGCCCCAAAAAGCTAGTGGTTGTGCAAATTCCTTTGAAAAGGTCATGCACAAATCAATGAATTCCCTTCTTGTAGAAACGATCCATGAATTCCTGGGCACTTCCTGCCATCAGCTGAAAACCACTGCACAGGGATATGAAATGCTTGGGTATAAATAGCACTGTACCTTAGCATATAAGCTGTTTTTTAACTCTTCTTCTTCTGTTATGATTGTAGAGTTATGGCCCTGAAAAGCATTGTAAGCACCAAGTGGAGCACCCTCTCTAAAGAAAACGCCTTTGCCTTCACTGTCAGGCTTCAGTCCAGGAGCGGATTCCTTTACTGGTGTTTAAGAGGATCAGAGAGTGAGGTGTGACCCAAGGCCCATTATTTTCCATGTTCCTTAGTTGTTAGCTGGGTTTCTGGCTGTGTTTTAGGCTGCTCTGAGGAGAGCTGACTGAGCTATGGCTAGCTTTGAGCAAGGGCTCATCCTGACCCGTGAGTCAGTGTGTCCGTTTCTGGCCATTTGCGTTGGGTTTGCTCCCTCATCCTCTTTTATTTGCAGCTATGAGGATACAACTAACAACTGTAAGGATACAATTATGTCTGTAAGGACAGACAGATAGTAAGCTTGTTGGCTTTGTGTTCTTATTCCATTTTTTTTCCCCTGACCCTCTCTGATAAAATCATTTCATGGAAACATAAACACTGCACTGAGAAAGGCTGGCTTAATGTTTTGTCTCCCAACCTGGCACAAGCACTCACTCCTCTGCCTTTCTCTCCTTGTTCCCCAGCATCCAAAGCCCCTTTTGGATCTGCTGATGCCTCCTACCTTCACAATCTTTCTGTGGCAGAAAGTTCAAGCAGTTTGCTTCTTCTTTTACTTCCTCTAAATGGATGACAGTAATATTAATCTCAGCTTTGTAAGGTTTGAACTATTCTGTTTAAACTGCATCTCAGAAATGGGCCAAACTGCATCTCAGAAATGGGCCAATTATTATCTGTGACAATTGTGTTTTGGTGATTGACTGACTGGAAGGAGGTGAGGTGACGAAGAAGGATTTGTGTAGAGAAGGGCAAATCTGCTTCAGTGGCAGATCAAATGTAGACAAGAGAGTGATGGAAAAAGGGTAGGATAGGTGGGACAAAGGAGCCTCTGAAGATGCAGAAGTATAAAAAAGCTCACTCAGAGTAGGGGAAAAGCATTGCGCTGGACTTCTGTAAATCTCTTAACTTACCTGAACTGATTTTTTTTTTTTTTTTTTTTTTTTTTTTTTTTTTTTTTTTTTTTTTTGTCTATTCCTAAACACTGGAACTCTGGTGCTTTTTTGTCTTAAACATCACAGCATGACACAGTCACGTAAAGGAATAGCACTAGAAGTTAACAGTGACTGCACAGTGCAGTCTGTAGGAACTGGAAGCAGAACCCCTCACTCGCTCCTCTTTAGAATTGCCGCCTATCGATGCTTACATACAGCAGAAAGTTAATGATGCATCTCTTAAAAAAACTACTGCAAATTGCAAGTCTGTTACATTAATATAATTAATTTGAACTAAAAGCTGTACCTAAGATTCTGCTAAGGCACAGTTGCATATTAGAGTCATGAAGTTGTATGTGCAGCTCCTTACTCTCCATGTTCTGTAAGGGCAGAAAGGGACCAATCTGTTAATTATTTTGGCATTATCAGTGTTGATGTCAGGAAAATGGTCTTTTAAGAAATACATTGAATTCAAATTACAGTAGTCTAAAATATATTTGAGTGAAGAAAATACCTTCATTAAAAATACCCAAACTAACCAACTCAGCACAGACCATTTCACATATCCCAAGACAGCAGACACTTGACTTCCAAAGTGAAACCTGAGTGGTAAATTTAACAGTAAGATGGTGTAAATCAGCTTATGTCAGTTCCATGCTTTTAAATATTGCAAGCTGCGGCAGTTTAAAAAGGAACTCAGGCTTCTGAAAATGCAAGTGATTGACAAAAGAGTGATTTGGGGTTATTTTAACTTTGGAACCTGTTTGTTTGAGAGGCAGTTTAATGTTGGGAGTTCTCAGAATGGAGTAAGATTGGGGGATTTCTGTTCTTACCAGACACTTCCTTCCACAGCTGCTTGAGTGACTTAATCTGCTTGGCTTCACATCTGTTCATTACCTCTCTCCACTGCCCCCATCTCCACACCAAAGCAGGAGCCCTATGGCTCTCCTGGCCCCGTTTTCCCATTCCAGGGCTCAACTTCTCATCTCCTAGGCTCCTGCCCTTTTTTTGAGGCTGTTGCCAGCTGCCAGGGAAGAGCTGCCATAGGATGCTGAGTATTGCTTGCTGTGTGAGTGCTGACCCTTGGGCAGAAGAGGGAGGAGAGTGCAGTGTGGCACCTGCAGGACAGGCTGTCTCTAGAAAGGCTGGGAAATGAGGCAAGAGTGAGTGATGCTGGAGCAGGTTTTCCAGCAAATGACTGAAATGACCAACAAGGTAATTCCAAATTACTGGAAAGGTAGGCTTCCTGCTGCCATGGCAACAGAAATTCCAGCGTTGACTGAATTTGTTATTCATGAAGAAAATAAGGTAAGTATTGGCAAGTCCTACTTATTCTTCCACGCTTTCATTTTCACTTTCTCAGTGATACAGTGTTTGAGATAGAGACTTTGAAGGGGAATATTCATGTTTGAAACAAAATTGGAAATCTTTGGTTTTCTTGCACTCTTTTTAAGAGAATGGAAGTGCTTTCACCCTTGATACAAGAAAGCTTTTATTGAGCTAAACTTGAGCTAAGTATGATGAGAAGACAATAAAACTTGTAAGTAGCTTGAAGGTTTTCCAAGTTCGCCTGAACTTTCATCTGGTGAGCCTTTGTCCTGGAGGGAAAATGTTTGGCTTAAGGGTTAAGATGAATTAGGTGACTTTTGATTATCCAGAGAATGAAGGCTGTGTTTGTGCCCTCATTCCTGTTTCTTTGCATATGGTTCTTTCATCCATTCAGTCTGTGCTAGTCAAGGAGGAGGGCTGTTTGAAGAAGGCACTATAGAGCACTCTGTCTCTCATCCAGCAACAGCTGAATACTTTATGGAAGTATATTAAGTCCTTGACAGGAGAAGGTAGCCAGCTGGCTGCTGCAGCAGGATATTCTTGTTCTCCCTCACAACCGAAAAGGAGGAGTTGGCAGAGTGCCTGCCGAGCTTGCCGGGGAAGAGTAGAGGCACAGACTCTTGCAGTATTTTAACTAGGTGGGCTGTTAACCAAAAAATAAGAGAAGAAAGCGCACATTTCAAGTCTGCCCAGGCCACCAACTGGAAAGTGGTAAAGGGCTGACTCTAGTATGAGTAATTACCATCCAAGAGCCTCCATGCTTTGGGATAGCTCAAGAATGTGGTTACTTTAAAGTCACAACGAGTGAAGTAACTACATTGGTGTTTGTTCTGCTTGAAACAGCATGTGGAACGGTGATGTCTCACTGGTTAGAATAATGCTGTGACAGTTTTACAGAATCTCAAGTCTGGACATAATTTGATTGTTCTTTCTTGTCCTAATAAGTACAGCTCAAGTCAAAATGTCTGTGTGGGTCACCAAAAAAGATATTGAAAACAAAGGAATTCACTTTAAAGTTAGCAAATTCAGGAGAGAACATAAGAACAGTGCTCACCATTTCATTAAGCCAAGTTTTGAAACAACACAAAGCACTATCCAGTCAATCATCCATTTCCAAAAAGCAAGCAGGTGAAAACAGCCTTAAGGCACAACCAATTAGCACAGAAATAGGTGTGTATTTTGGGTGTGGATGACCAAATATGTTGAGGTACAAGTATTTGAAACAAAACAAGCCTGAGGTTGTATTTTATAGCCTGTTCTTCCTTGTATGCTTGCTTTAATGAAGTCTCCCATGAAGTGCTGTGTGGATGCTCCATTGACTGATAAGTGAAGCTTCTCCTTTAAGCACTGAAACTGGTGGTCCAGGAGATGTTTTTAGTAATTTAATGAAGGAATCCTGACCTCTTGTGTAGACTCAGAGGACAAACCAGATCTAGGTTCTGTGTTTGTAAATGCTCTTCAGTGACCTCCACTGCATTTTGGAACAGACCTTCTCTCAGTTTTTCCATGATTGCTGAAGATAGAGATAACAGTAACTACTGAGGCTTATATTGATTTTTGGTGATGCAGTCTTCTGTGTGTAGAAGGTATTTGAAACAAACGTCGTAGAAGTTCAACATTCAGCATGCACTGAGATTATGTAGTTCTTTCAATACACAGTCATGCTAACCTTTGATGTCCAAGATCCAGGTCACCATTTATGAAGATAACGAAAAATTCGCATGGTCTGGACTGACCTTTCAAAAGGCAGGAAATGCTGCTCTGAATTGCTTTCCCCTAGTTTACTTATGGTCGATCTCATGGGTAGAGTTGGAAAAAAACACTTGAATGCTGGTATCAATTTACTCTCCCTTCCTAAACTGGCGAAATTCAAGTAAGCTCTGATTCCTTTGTTCACAGTGAATCATATGTGTTATATAAAAACAACCTAACACCACACTCTTTTGACCCCGAAATGAATTAGTTACAGCTCCAGTTTTAAGATTACAGGTTATTATAATAGGTTTAATTTCCACTTCACGAAATTAAAGATTATCTGGCACTGTTTGATGAAAATAACCAGTCTGCCTTCAACACAGCAGAAGCTTACAGAGCTGTGTGAACTGTGTTGTACATTCATCTGAAGTCTGTTTTTCCTTAACTTTGATTAGCAGCAATCGTAGTCATGCTGGAAGTAATTAAAAATATAGGAACACTCTATATATAAATGTAGATGCATGATGTAGATGTAACTACTAATTGAGGTGTTGAATGTAACTCTTGACTTCTTGTCAGGCATACTGGGTAGTCTTTGCTTGCAGGTTTATTTTGCAGCTTGCAGACCCGCTTCAGCTGCTCATAGAGCTCCGCGGGCAAAGGCTGAAAGGAGGGTTGGGAATTTATTGTGCTTTTTCAGTTGTTCAGAGAAGAGGCAATGGATACATCTCAGGTTTCTCTTAGCAAGTTGAAGGAATTTCAGTCCTTGTTTTTAGACTTGCAACTGCTTGAGGCTTCAAAGCTGTGTATGTGTGAAAGAGGAAAAGAGGGAAGGAGGAACACATACCACTGCTAATCTTACGTTAACCTTACAACTGGTTGAAATCCCAGTTGTAAGAAAGCAGCTGTAATAGCAGAGGGGCCATTCAAAACACATGCATTCACTGCTCTCAGAAGCAAGTAGTGCATCATAAGGACCTCAGTATCCTGTTCAACAGGATATTGATTGCTTATGCAATTTTTAAAATTGAATTTTACTTCTGATAGTAAATTTTATTATTTGAATTTTAAAAAATCTGTAGCTATTTTATAGTTTTGCTTCCAAGAGAACTGGTATATTTTTAGTAATAAAATTTTATCAGCAATTTGTTACTGAGTGATCTGTATGTAATCTACAATATGGAAAACATTTTAAAGAATTTGTCATAGGTTGAAGAATATATGATATTCTTCTGAATAATATCAGATATAAAGAGAGAGGTTAACTTAAAAAAAAATTACTCTAGTTTCATTAGGAAGAAGAAAATAGGAAGCTTTAGTTGCTTATATTTACTTCTGGTCCAAGTGTTGGGAGCACTTAAATGTCTCTCTCTTCTGTTTTTTTTTACTCTGTGTGTTGTCAGACTTTTAATGTCCCCAGCTGAAAAAGGAAATTAACCAGGAATCCCAGTTCCGTCTGTTCTTTTGTACAATGGCACTTTCTCACAACAGGACAGCTACTTGAAGAGGAGCAAGAATGTTCTGCCAGTTTGTCACAAACTCTTGCTAACCACATGGGAAAAGCTCAAGAGCAGAGAGAAGAATCTTTGCCTTAGTATATTTTTTCCCCTTTGCATGGGGGCAGAGGAATTCACAGACATGAAGAAGCACTTATTAGTGAGTGCAGGAGCTAAAACTCTTTATTGTTTCTGAGAGGGAGGTAGCTTTGCTATAGACTTCTGCAACAAATCTAGCTCTGCAAGTTGCATTAAAAAAAATACAGTTAATAGGCAAAATAAACCTGACACTTACCAAAATGTCTCATTTTTCTCCTACAGTTAGGTAATCTGTTTTGAATTCCAGATCACTGAGCATAGAATGGTTTGAGTTGAAAGGGATCTTAAAGATCATATGGTTCCAACCCCCCTTCCTTGGAGGGGATACCTGTCACTAGACAAGGTTGCTCAAAGCCCCATCCAACCTGGCCTTGAACACTTCCAGTGATGAGGCATCCATAGTTTCTCTGGGCAACCTGTGCCAGTGCCTCATCACACTCACAATAAAAAAGTTCTTCCTAATATAAGATCTAGATCTACTGCCTCTTGGTTTAAAGCCATTCCCCTTCGTCCTATAACTATATGCCCTTGTAAGAAGTCCCTCTCCAGCCTTCTTTCAGGCCCTTTTTACTTAGTGGAAGGCTGCTCCAAGGTCTTCCTGGACCCTTGTCTTCTCCAGGCTGAACAACCCCAACTCTCTGTGTCCTTGTAGTAGAGATGCTTCAGGTTTTGATCACCTCCTCTGTACTCCCCCTAACAGCTCCCTGTCCCTTCTGTGCTGGGGGACCCCAGAGCTGGATGTGATTCTCCATCTGGGGTCTCACAACAGTAGAGTTGAGGGGAAGAATCACCTCCCTCAAATTGCTGTTCATGCTTTTTTTGAGCAGTAGTTGGATTTGATATCAGCCAGACAGTTATATTGATATACTATTTAAAGAAAAAAAGTGAGAGAGAATGTGTGTATCAGTAAATGACTGATATATAGTAGATTATTGGTTTGTGACAGAATCACAAACTGAGATTGGAAGGGCCCTGGTGTCATCTGGTCCAACCTTTCTTCTCAAGCAAGGCCACCCAGAACAAGTTGCCCAGGACCACATCCAGATGGCTTTTGAAAACCTCCAGGAATGGGGGCCCCTCAGCCTCTTTGGGCAGCCTGTAGCACTGCTTGGTCACCCTCACCATATCTAGGCGGTTGATGGCTGTATCAGCAGTCACTCTGCAGGGCCCCACATGAAGCAGAGTGCAGTGATCACAAAATAACTGTTTTCCCTAATTTGAGGAATTGTGGTTGTTATAGCGGAGTTCCTTGTCAAAGATTAGGCATTTGCATTTATTTCTAACAGTTAAAAGGTATCTGGAAGCACTAGTGTAATCCTCTGGGATGAGGCTTCATAAGCTACAAAACCTTTTGATAAATAGGTACTAGGCTTGGTTAGGACTTCTTTTCCCTAGAGCTATATTAAGCTTGGGTTTATCTCATGCCATTTGTTTGGGATGCTTTTATTCAATAAACTGTCTCTGATTAATCATAACATTTACTCAGACCCACTCTGTTTAATGTGCCTTTCTCTTCCCCCCCAGCTTACAAGAGCATAGCACTACAGAGGGATGTAAGTAGAAATTCTTTTCTGTGAGTCCAGAACAGCTCAGGTCGAAGACTTCTGTTGCAAACATTCCCAATAAGGGTTTTAGTAAGTCAGAAATGTTGTGTTACTAACTTCATTGATTATTTTTGTCGCATTAACCTTGACCTACTAAACCAGGCAGGAGTTGCTGTTTTGAATGCAAGCAGAACCGTAGCTGGCATCAGCAGCTATTGTGCTGTTCTGCATTCTCTGTCTGTTGCCAGATTCTTCTGTTTCACTTTGGTACCTCCTGGCATCTACATACCCAACTTGTTGATTGGCAGGTGCACTGTGACAGTCAAAAATATTTATGAAATGGAGATGATAGTTAAATGCCTTAACAAGGGAAGCGAACCCCAAATGCAAAGCCAAGACAAATTATCCGTATAACTTGATGCTATTAGCAGCTGTTGGCAAGGTCAGGGAAGTTATTAAAAGTTAAGTGATTGTAAAGCATCTAGTATCCCTCTATCTGAATAATTTACTGTAAAAAATGTTAAGAAAGTATAATTCTTTTGAGATATCCGTAGAACAGGGTAATAACAAATTCTCAGACTGCTCCTGTAATTTTTAAAAATGCTTTGAAATTTTTATGATTTGAACTCTGATGCATATACTTTAAATTAAAGGGATAGGCAAGTCTTTTTTCCTTATAGTTTATCCACTACCCACTTTTTTGCAATGGGGAAAAAACCCCGAATCTTCTATTTTTAAAACATCTCTTTATGGAAATACCCCATAAAGGGATATTGACCTCCATATGAGACACTATTTGTTTCATTTTTAAGTGAGAAGAAAATACAGCCAAACCAAGGAATCTTTAGCTTTATCATTCTCATTCCAGTGACTGCCAAACCACTGGTTTCCCATCACGGATCTGGTTTTTTGATATCCAGCAGTTACAATTTCATGAATTCTCACTGCTGGCAGTGACACACATGTTTTCATTTACTGCATTACGGGTATTCTCTAGACAACCAGTCTGTTGAAAAGAAATTAATTCCAGCAGTGAACTAAGATACTGAATTCTCAGCAGTTTATGAATTCATGTTTTTACATTGAGCCTATTTATATCTGGATTGAATTAATTTGAATATGTAACCAGGTGGTTGTGGTTATGTCTTTTGCTATCCACTGGATTTGAAAAGCCAGCAGAATGCAACTGCAGAATAGGAAAAGTCACTAATTGCAGTTGGTAAATATAGCATTTTATGGTTGAAATCTCAGCTTGTATTTCTCTCATTTCTGTTCATGACTTCAGGCATGATTAGCAAGAAGGAATACAATATACTATAACTAGAATATCCTAAGTAAGGCATACTATATACAATTTTTAGATCTAACTAATTTTAAAGTTTTACTAAAGATGAAAATTTAATAACTTGTTTCTATTGTGTCCTGTGATCCCCATTTCACCAACAATGAAAAGTGGCAAAATATCCAGGCAACAATTCTAGACAAGATCTTTTGGAGGAGAGCAGAGACTTTATAGATAACTTGCAAAGCCTGTCACTAAGCTGCAAATTCACACTCATCAGTGTTATGCTTTTTATGTTTGTCTTCTCCAATGAAGATTCAAAACTGTTGGCTCAAGGAAGAAACGGGCTTAGTCCTGAACAGTGTTACATGGAACAAAGAAAGTGAAAACTTTAAGTTGTTAGACAGTAAGCACTTTACCCCGTCAATTTTTTTCAACTTGGATGTTCCTTTTAAGAGGAAGCTTGCATAAAATGTAACTTCTTAATCATCATCTTTATTTCAGTAAAATTGAAAGCATTTTTATCTCAATACTTGATTTGGTTTTGTGTAGTTTAAGAGACTTGCATACAAAAACTGAAGAAAGTGACCAGCTTGGAAGATTGTAAAGGCAAGTAAATTTCACTGGCAAATTTTTTAGGATTACATTAAGCCCCAGTTAGGTGTGTCCCTGTGCTGTCTGTCTTGACTGTAATATTTGGTCATCTTTGCTGTAACTAAACAGCACAGGGTTGATATTAGTGATTAGTGAAATCTTTGCTTCTGTCACAGGAAGCAAAGGAGGTTTTGGAGGTTGCCTTTGGTAGGACATGGGTGAAACTGAGCAGTTTCTGATCTTTGCACAAGAAGGGATTTAGGATGGGAGAGATACTCTGGTCTGTTTTTCCCCAGAGGTTGCATTGTAACTAGCCTTGCTTCCCTCTCAAAGACTTATACTGTAAATTCACTGTTTATGATGTATTACTTCTAGTAGCTCTCTGTGAACACAGCCTGCCTTTTTCAAGATGTTGTGTCTGGAATCAAAAAGTTTCTGAAGTGTTAGTAAATAATTGCAGTTTGTTTGAAAGAGGTATGCAGGCAGTGAATCAGAGTACATGCAGGTAGCTCAGTGTTTTTAGCAATAAGAGTATTAAAAAGATAGAGGATTAGAAAATATCTGTTTTAGAAAGTGTTCTGTTGGTTTCTTTTTCACTGTATTGATTTTACAAATTCTTTTTATCTAGTGACTAATGTGTGCATGAGGAATATTTTTGTAGTCCCTTGTGTCTGAGGGGCAGCATCTCTATTGAAATGTGTTTCCCAGATCAGTCTCAGTCAGACTATTCTCTTCTATCTTAAGTCAATATACCAAAGAGAAGAAAGATCATGCAGTTTTATTTTTTAAGTGGTAAAGAGAGTAGAAACTGTATGGTTGTTTTGATTTGAAAACACTGTGATGACTTTTTTCCTGCTATGCATGGACAGATACATGTTGATAAAGCAATACAAATGATTTTGAGAATACCACCAGTCAGGTTCTCTGTAATCTCACTGAAAACACTGACATATATTTGCTCCAGAGAACATTGTAGTGTATCCTGATTTTCTGTCCTCAAATTGCTGTATTTGAATGCAATCAGTGTCTTTGTTACTCATTCATCTGCTTGTCTTTCTTCTCTTTCTTGGATTAAATAATTTCCACAGGAGCAGTTTGGGAATGCTGGCTGTGCTTTCTTACACCTCAGTGAATAACATTTAATATAGAAAGTATATTGGAATAAACTTTTTTAATAAGAATAGCTGGTATCTCTGTAGTAAATACCTCTGTATACATTATGGCAGTGCAGAGAAAGACATCTGACAGAGAAATCATTTGGTTTGAGGTTTAATTTATTTGTGCTTCAGGGAGCAAACAAAGCCCAGCAGTTCTGACTTTTGCTGCTGCTGGGCCTCCCAGAGTTTTCTCTCCATGAAGAGCAGCTCCTGGCCCTGGCTGAGGCTCAGTTCCCCTTGGTGGGGAGTGCAGGTACAGAAGGTAGCTGCCAGGATATGGCCACTCCTTCCATGGAAGATGCTAAATCAAGAGCCACAGGCCTCCACCACGGGTTTAATACACACACTTTTAACAGCAGCCCTGGAAATTGTGAGATGCAGAAGAGCATGGAGGAATTATTCTTTATATTTTCCTGGCATTGCCAGGAGGGAGGGCCATAATTGGAAGAGCTGTATTGGAAAAGCTGTTACAGTATATGTAGTGAAACCAAAGCTGAGGCTGGTGTAGGGATGGGGAGAGGTCAGAAAGCTGATTCTGGGATGGAAACTGGGCTATTGCAGCACATTGTCTGTCCACGTGCTTCAGCCCCATTCCCCAGCAGCTCAGCAGTGTTGAATAGCAAGTGCACATCTGGCATGTCCCAGAGGTTCAGAGGAATGGGTGCAAGTAAGGAGCTCCTTGCTTGTGTCTAGTCCTTCCTTCCCTCTGCCCCTCACAAAGTTGCAGCTTCACTCCTGGCTAGAAGAACAGCAAGATCTGTGAAGTTATACACTGCCTTTTGTGGTTCTGCAACCATCATCTCTTTCTGCTGTCGTGTTTAATGCAGTGACTTCTCAGAGAGTATATCCAAGAGTTTAAATAAATAAATAAGTTCTCTGCAATCCAGAGGTTGTCTTTGGTTCCTGGTCTCTGCAGGAGTGCCACTAGACTCTTCCCATTTTATCCATGAGAAAGTGTATGCAGGGCGTACTAAATCATTGCCTGGAAATGCAGTACAATATAGAACATATATAGAGCAAAATTAGGCTGTTCAGAGCAGTCAGTTTTGGTTTTTTCTCAACTTCCAGAATAAGGATTGGGGGTGAGACAGGGGAAGACTCCCACACTAAGTTAATAGACTTCACATGTGGATACAATTCTGTACGTGTGAAAAGCAAATGCAAATATTCCCTAATAGATATCTGGGAAATCTGAATCTATGAGAGCTTCTGTATTCTTACAGATTTCTAGCTAATGCACATGCTTTGGGAAGAGAAAACAGTCTGGGGGAAATTGTGTGTTCATGAAACTGAAGAGTGACCCTAAGCAGCTCTGTGTAAAAGGCATCAATTGTTTTAACACCAATTAAAGACTGAACAGCCTATTTCTTATTAGCTAAATCTAATTTTGTTTCTAATCAGGAAACTAAATATCAAAGCAGAAAGGTTTTTTCTCATTTCTGTTTAGTGGCAGTTACATCACATTTCATTTCCATGCACCTGTCTGGGAAACAACATGCGAATGGAGTGGTTCTGAATCCTTCAATTGTTGTTGGAGTCAGTCTTTCTTACTGCTACCACTGTGATTTAGAAAAGCTTCTAACTTCTGAAAAATTTTTAACAGATGTACCATTTAAGTAAAAACACCATTCAGTATAGCTTTTTAAGAAAAGCTCTGCTTTTTCCAGTACTTTAATGCGCTGTGTTTCTCTCCCAGAGCTAAAATCTCACCCTTCTAATGCTATCAGCAATGTCACTTTTTTCTTCCAAACCAATCAAAACAAGCGTCCTTTAAGAAGAAAAATCAATGTAGCCTATCAATTAGCTGAACTCAGTATAGTGCCTGAAGGCTAGAATGTCATTTCCCATAAGATTTGCTTTCAAAATACAAACAAAATTGGAGCACTTGCAGGTTGTCATCATGAAGGACTCTTAATACTTCAGAATACGCTGGTAATCTTTATCCTACCTGATACAGACCTATTTAAATATTCTGATTAAATGTTGTTGCAGTTGTTCTGGTTTTGTTTCTGCCACATGGTAGATATAGGAACTTTAGTCAGTCAGTGTAGTCAGTGCCTGGGCAAAACATCACTACAGCAAGCTACCAGAAGGTTGTATCTGATAATGGATTATTTTCCTGTGATATAAGGCTCTTTATTTTCTCATCCCTTAACAAAAGAGATTATAAAATTTAGATTACCAGCTCATAAATAAAGGAAAGCAAAATGAAAAAAAAGTTATTAAATGAAAGTAGGTGTGTTGTAACTGTTGCTATATATTCATGGTTACCAGGGTTCCTGTCTATGAAAGCTGCTTGGAGAGAGTTAATACATCTTAGTGAAAATCTGCTTTATTGTTGTATCTTTTTGTTGACAGTAGTAAAGTGTATTGCAGTGAACATTCAGAGTGATTTGTCTTCTGAACCCAGTGGTTGATACATGCAGTGCGGAGCAGGTGACACTCAGGAGTAGAAACAGTAAATTAATTAATCTCAGTGTAACCCTTTATAAGAGCTGAACTATGCTAACACCAGCCATGTAATGGGCTTGACAGAGTAGAAGGGTCCTATTCAAACACATAAAACAAAGAACAAAAGGAGACCCAACAAAGCCTCCACTTGATTAAAATGTTTATCTGTCAGGAAACCTTACTTTCCTTCTTGCTTTGTTATGAGTTTTAGGGCATGTTTAGGGCTTCAGCGATTCACTTAGTATAATCTTGAGCAATGAAGCTTAGTTAAGGACTGTATGATTAAAGTAATAAGCTCTTCCTGTGGACATGCCATCAGTATAGTCTTCTGTCACTTTCCCTTGTGATATTGTTTGCAGGATTTAGTTCTGTCCTTTGCCCTGATTTGTGTCTATATTGTGCAGTGTTTTTCGAGAAGTTCACCTGGCTTGCACTGCTTAAAATAAGAAAGAAAGAAAATCTCAAATGTTGTTTATCAATTAAGTTCATATTAACCACTTGAAAAACCTCCCTCTAAAGAAATACATCTGAGTATAATTTAAGCAAAGATTGTGTTCTGCAACTGATCTGGCCAGGAAAATGCCAGTGAGATTCTCCTTAGTCACTCACAGGGCAGCTGGTGGGATTGGTACTGAAGGTTCATTAAAACCATTCAAATATTAAAATCTTTTTCAGGAGGAAACAAGAAAAAAAAAATGGAAACCACACTAGTTACAGAAAGTGAAACTTGCTGTCACTTCTTCAACTTGTATGTTTAAAAAAAGGCAGAAATATTCTGAGGTTTACCAAACCCAAGAGTTTAAATATCCAGTTGGGAAGACTTAAGAATCATGTTGGTAGTTCTTACGTTCATAAAAGTCTTTCTTTTTCAAGTGTTTAAACTTTCTCTGACCTTCCTGACAATAGATATATATGACATTTAGAAATTGAAAAACTCAACTTGCAGCACATACAGAATATCCACATGAAGATTCTCCTCCACCTTTTCTCAGGTACCTTCCTTATCTTGTCAGAGGTCCAAAAAGTGATGGCATCTTTCTGCCTCATGCCTGTGAAGGGTTTTGATACTGGGCTGACTCTTGTCTTCCCACATGGTGGGTAAGAAGTAGTTCAGGTTACTTCTACCAAGTTAAGAATCGTGTCTACTTTTGAAGTTATTGGCATTGGAAAGCTACCCTAGATGTATAGGAACAATTTACACTGGCACCTGTTAGAAAAGTAGATCATAGTCTTGCTACATTCTGACTGATTTTTGGTTTTTTCCTCAGTCCTTTCTCTCTCCCAGGGAGAGAGCTACAGCAAAGAAGATAAACTTTTACATAAAAAATCATGCCTGCGTGGAGTAATGACCTGTGGTGGTGTAAATGAGAAGTTTATTCCACCTATTTCTGAAGTTTCATTCTGTTTTTAAAATGAGAACATTTTAGTTCACTTATCACTCAGCTGGGTTTTTAAATATGCACAGTGCTTTTTGTTAAGGGTGTTCGCCTGACCCTGAATTTTTCTCTGAACTTTTTCAACAAAAATGGTTAATGAAGCCACAGAAATTCAGTTTAGTTATGAGGTGCTGTGCATCATCATAATCATGTCCTTGTTCATCTCCCTAGTTTGTAACAAATGCAATGCAAATACAGAGCCTCCACTGAATTTTAAACTAATTTATTTTAATGTGTTTTATTGTGGGGTTGAGGTTTTTTTTAGATTGTTCTGAGATACTGAGTTTTGAGCAAGAGAGAAAGGCTTTGCTGTGCTTTTTAATGTTTTTGCTTTGTTTGAGGTTTTTTTGTTGTATGCTCTTAAAGTCGCAGAGCTCTACAGCAGAGGGTCTTGAAATTTTTGTATAGAGGGCTCATGGAAAAAGGTTTGGCTAAAGGGTTAACTACTGTTTATTTCAACTTTAGCAAAGCTTTTGATACTGCCTCCCTTAACAGTCTCATAGAGACTAGTGAATTATGAATCAGGCAAGTAGGTGGGAGAGTGGACTGAAAGGACTGAAACCTGTCTGAACAGCTGGTGCTTCAAGATCAGCAGCACAACATTTAGCTAGAGGCAAGTCACTGTTTCACCCTGACACCAACACTGTAAAAATTCTTCTTAAGGGCTTAGGTGGTGGAGCAGGATGCACCCTTAGTGAGCGTGCAGCCAGTTCAAAATCGGGAATGGTGATTAATGCACCAGTGGCTTGTGCTGCCATTTAGATGGATTTTGACAGGCTGGAGAAATGGGCTGATGGGAACCTCATAAAGTTCAGCAAAGTCCTGCTGCTGGGAGGAATCATCCTGCAGCAGCAGTACAAGCTGGGATACACTGCCTGAGAAACAGTTTTGCAGAGAGGCCTCCAAGCTCCTGGTGAGTAACAAGTTGAACATGAGTCAGTAACACATCTGTGACAAAGAAAAAGCTTTTCCCTTAAGGTGATCAAACACTAGTTACCCAGGGAGGCTGTGCTGTCTCCATCCTGGGAGGAGATACTCAAAGCACTAAGGAACATGATCCAGCTTTAAAACTGGATCTAACTTTGAAGTTGGCCTTGCTTTGATGAGATGGGAGGAAGGCTGAACCAGATGATCTTCAGAGCTCCCATGCAACCTCAGTTATTTTGTAATTCTCTGATTGTAGCACAAATGTTATAAACAGTATTCCTTTCCCCAAAAACAGCCCCAGAGGAAGATACAGGCAGTGGTCTTTCATGTTTGTTTGCTGTAACACAATCTAAATCAAAACAGATGTTTCTATGCCTTACAGTTTAATAAAGATTTTCCCACGTGTTGAATGTAATTAGATTAAAAATGTACAGTTTACTCTAATGTCATCTTCAATGTTATATAGTTTCTTTGCTGCTTTCTGTTGTTTATACCGTGCCAAATGCTGTTCCAAGTCA
Organism: Phylloscopus collybita; assembly: GCA_027886175.1. Taxonomy (NCBI): domain Eukaryota; kingdom Metazoa; phylum Chordata; class Aves; order Passeriformes; family Phylloscopidae; genus Phylloscopus; species Phylloscopus collybita. Next base: position 22,286,831 of record JAJNNQ010000006.1, read on the forward strand.
CTTTTTCGTTTCTCATGGACTGCGTGGTTTACTCTTTTCCCTTGTAAATGGTTCTCTTTCGAAGAATTCAGCGTTACAGTTCTCCAGGACAATTGCTGGAGTTGTTCCTGCAGTTCCCTTCCAAAAGGTACAAAGGCTTTGCTGAAGGTATTGCAAACCAAGCTCTCCTCAATTTTTGTTGTGGCTTTGGGGCAGCTGTAATGGGGCAATATAGCATAATTAAAAAATTTCTTCTTCACCACTTTTTTTCCCCACCCCTCAGTGAAGCTGGGTTGATCCTGCTTTCACCATCTAACCTGTGAAAACTTATTATAGACCATAAGTTGGTGTTCCAGACTTGGTCTGGAAAAGTAAATTGCTTCTCAGGGGAGCCTGCTTTTAATATCAAATGGAATTCTTTTCAGACCCTCATAATGTTATTGTCCTCTGAAATCCATGAAGTCTTAGTCAGTAATGTTAGATTTTTGCTTGTGTGCAGTTCTCACTCTTGGTTATCTAGATACTTGAGTAGAATGAAAGTTTTGTAAAGGAAGATTTTGGGAAATACTACGCTTGTTGAGTCAGAACCAAACCTGAACTGTTTGTTTTAATCCAAACCACCCCCTGTGTAACAAACGTTTAGTCCATTTAGACCAGGACACCTAGAGATACCTTTAATTTTTGCTGGTCAGTCCGAGGGTTGGAGGTAAATGATTAAGATAGAAAGAATTATTTAAGGTCCTAATTTCTTGTTGATCTCCATAGAAGATTAGGATTATTTGCATCACTGGACTTAAAACAATTTGCTTGTTAATTTGTTTTAATGGGAAATAACATCAAAATTACTGAGCTGCCTGGAGGAAGAGATTGTAAGGACTTTGCATAGGTTTGCTCTATTTTATTCTTGTTATTAAAGGAGGAAAGGAAGTTTTGCCATGTGGATTCTAGAAGTACAGTATCTGAAACCTTCTTGCTAGAGGAGGTGAGATGCTGGTACTTGGCATCCAGTAGGTATTAAATTTGCCATGAGACGTTGCCATGAAGAAGCATCAGTTTGCATAAGGTGTGTTTGCTGTTACTCACACTGGGAATGTTAAGTGTTATTTGGAGTTATCTGCTGTCAATAAAAAAAAACAGTCCTCGGGTTTGGCAAATATCAACTCAGATTATATTTGCTTCTGAATAGTTTGTTTTAATAAAAATTCAGCCTTGTAAATAAGTCTTTGAAGAGTTTGGACCAAAATTTGTTACAGCATATAGATTCTAACATGTTGGACAGTAAGAAATTATAAAACATTTTGGAAATCTGGGAAGCAGGTGATAAAGCCCAAGAAAGTATCCACTTTGCTAGAGGGAACTGAAGTCAAGATGTTTTCCTTACCCACAGTGACAAGCTAATGATCTGTGGAGTGAAGAGGAGACATGGTAAACACCCCAGCACATTTATGGCATCCTGCATTCATCTGCACTGATGTCAACCTAGATTGTAACCTATTTTCATTTTGGACCCTGTAAATAAACCAATGTTCGTCTGCTGCTGCATATAAATATTGTTAGAATTTCGACCCTTTGAGACACCATTTTTAAAAAGATAATAGTTAAGAGCCAACACGTTTTAACATTCCAGTTGGTATTTATGTTAATTTGAGTTCAATTCATTCCCTAAGCATTTGAGATCAGCTATTTTTAGCCTGGTTTCCCAAGGAACTGAAGTTTATAGGATGGCTGTATCTATCCATCTGCCTTCCACTGAGCTTTTTGAAACCAATGATCAATTATCTTGATTTGGCAGAGCGAGTGAGGTTTTAATGCTGCTAATCTCTGGCAGGTTTCATTGATAGCCTTGGTCTGTTTGGAGAGATGCACACAAATAACTACCCCATCTAAGGGAAAAGGTGTAAGGTAAGCTGGTCAGTGGCATTGTGTGTGGGTTGGTGGGAAAACAGCTGGGCCATGACTCAGTGCTGCTTCTCACTCCTGGGGCAGTGAGAGAACATGAGCCTCAGCTCATATTGCTGTGGCTGGGGGGAACTGGAAATATGTAGGTTGTGAAGCATGGACTGTGGATGATCACAAGGGGGGGAATGATGCATGGAGATTACAGTCAAGGACCCTGTGTTCCTGTGGTGATGCCAATGTATGAATATATAGCAAGGGGTCTGTTGGGCATCAGTTTTATTGCTCTGAAAACTGCTTCCCTTTTACAAGGGAAGCTATTGTATGGATACTATTCATGTCTCTGGAAGCCTGCAAAAACATATAGCTTATTCTTCATGTTAGGAGAGGGTTCTTGGGCATGGCACACAGGCTTCTTTATGGCGAATGTACACCTACAAAACAAATGATCTCAAAGTCCTTTAGAAACAAGTTGGGCTTTGTTTCTCCTTAGCCCCATATTAATAAAGTTAGGCTTCAGAAATCTGGGAATGGAATCTCTCAAACACTATACCTAGAGATGATTTTTTTAAAAAAATAATGTTCTAGTCAAGACTCTTCCAATAGCCAAGGCTTTTCCAGTAGAGTTTACTGTTCTCTGGTTTCAGTGACTGAGCTTAGAATACTTACATACTAAATAAAGCAGAGTGTTGGGGGGAGGGGGCTGTTTGGAGTTTTACCTTCTTTTCTTCAGTATTTAAAACCTTTCTTGAGGTCATCATCTGCATAATCAATAGTCATAATACTTACTAGAGAAAGAGCATTTTCTCTACATGGGAAGGAAAGTTCCATGTGCTCGTACAAAGGGAGAGGTAGCCCCAAGAATCATCATGTGGCCTCTGCAGTTATGCTCATCATAAAATACAGGATGTGAGTTTTGTTCAAATGCCTGTCAGCTGAGGTGCTCTGTTTCATAAGCTGTGTAACCAGCGAAGTCTGTTCATCTTTAAATCTCCAAAAGACTGTCTTGGGCTTCATACTGCCATTTGACTTCTGTGAATACTTTTAAACAAAAAGCAGGCACAGGACTAGAATGTTGCACTGCATTTGTCTGTCTCCTCCATAAAGCATGTATGTATTTATCTGTCTGCCTGAGATAAGCCTACACTGAAACTTCCACAACAGGTGGACACTGTTCTTCCATCTGATTTAGTAAGTTTTGGGTTGCTTTACAGAAGCCATTTCTCAAGGAACAGAAAGTGTAGATTTTGGTTATAACAAACTAGCAAAGCAAGACAAAAGTGTGTTTCGGTTTCTCTTCCTTAAAGCTGATAAGCTGATTATCTCTTCAATTTTCAGAATCCAAATCAAAACCCCTGCTTATAAGCCTTAAGTCGGCTTGTGTATCCATTGAACTTGAAGCAGGGCTGCATAATTTGTAACAGAAACTTAGAGATCACACAGTAGTCAGCTGGAATGCAGAAAATAAGGTCATGTTTCTTGACCTGCAGTTGATTCTGCATTGCCCTGTTGCATCACTGACATGCATTAATAAAAGTCATTGCATGCACAGTTTTGAGCATTTGGAGTTTTTGAATTTTATTTTTTTATACATATTTATATATTGTTTATTTCTACAAAAATATACTGTTTATTTCTACAATTGCACTTTGGAAATTTATCCTAATTGACCCTTATGTATACCTTGTGTAGAGATTCTATAATATACTAGCAAATCAATCTGCTGTACAGATCTGTCTGCAGTAAAGATCTGTCATGATCTTGTATTATGGAATGTTATCATTTTCCATAGTGACAGTGTATTAGGAGTTACAGTTTTGATGTGCCAATTCCTAGAGTGAGTACTTAGTTATGTTGTGCCAGCAAAGCTGTTTCAGCAGTGAAGATCAGGACATAATCCATCCCAGCAATAATACCCCTTCTCTCATTTTTTCTTCTTCTTCTCCTCCTCTTCCTTCCTCTTCCTTCCTTCCTTTCTTCTCCTTTTCCCTTTCCCTTTGTCAGACTGTTGTTTTAGCTGAATCAGTTCCCTGAATCACTTTGACAGCCGGAGAATTTCTGCCACGTATGTGAAGTTCATGATGCAAATCTGCAAAGCTGAAACTTGAGACTCATTGAGAAGTGGGCTCCAAGAGCCTGAGACATGAGGTCTTGACTGCCTGTGCTCTCACTGCTCTGTTTGCACTGCCCTTCTGCCATTGCATGGCACGACTTGCCGAGTGACCTGTCGCTGGAAGACAGTTCTGCTTGGGAGGGCTCTCCTTGTTGCCTTCTCCAGGCAAACATCCAACTGTCTATCTAGCATCCATCTAGCTGGGTCTAGGAATTTTTATTGACCTTCCTGGGGGAGCAGCAAGAGCTGAAAGGAGAGAGTTATGAGATTAAGCCAGAAAAGCTTTGGAAAGCTCTTACCCAGAAGAGCATCTGCAGCTCCTACCTTGCAATTGTCTGGCTGTTTTTCCAGAGGAAAGGAAAGTGCAGAACAGTGTAGTTTGGAGGGGGTTTGTGCAGGGGATGTTGCAGTGTCAAGCAGTTGTGGTGTCATGTAGAGCAGCACCTCTCCGTCTGTGTGCTGTGGTTCCTCCATTCTGCTAAAGCGTGAAGGGGTGAAGCCAGGCTCTTTGCTTTTGCCTGTGTCACTTCCACAACACTTTCCTTACCAACAAGTATTAAGAATATCAATATTGTATTACTAACAGGATTTCTCCCATCACTTATTTGTGAAGATAACTGAAACTTGCATTTAAATGCCTATTTGAGAGTTCATAGATCAAATTACTAGTGTACCAACTTCAGCTTTTTTTAAAGGAAGTTGAATATGCTGAACATATTAGTATGGGCTGTCTTAGTGCCTATAGAACTTGGAAAAACATTTTTCACTTTTTTTGTCAGATATATATTACTACAAGAGGATAAATAGTTATGTGCAAATACATTGGCAGTTTAATGGAATTTTAAATGTATGTACTGGTTTGGAGTGGTAATAGATTTAAAGGCATGCTGAGATCCAAGAGCTGAGTATTTACTGACAGTAGTAGTGCGTTTGCCACAAAGCTTGATGTCATGCTAGCAACGTACATAGGCTGCGCACATTAGTGCTTTGTGCAAAAGTAAGCATAAACACAGATGACAAGTAGGAAAGTTTAAGGGTCTTAGCTTGATGTTTCTTGCTAATTAAGTGTCTAAGCATACCATCGTTACTTTGCTTCACAAAGGAGCCTCGTATGTTTTCAACTTACCACATGCATCAAGTCCGTGTCACTGAGTTTCTCTCAGTGTATTTACTTAAACTGTAATTTGTCCCAGAATTCATATTTGAAGGCCACAGCTGCTCTCAAAGCTGCAAAGTCAGAATCAAATTGCATTTCTTTATCAAATACATCTACCGTATTTCACCCTTTACATTTCTCTCATTCCAGTTTTTCCTGTCCGGAAGCTGAAGAGGCATTTAGCACAGTAGTGCAATATAAGCAAGAAAGTTTGAAGCTATCAACAGCCACTGCTTACATTTAGTCCCTTTACTGGAATCTTTACCCTCCCTGCTAGGCTTTAAAAATCCTTCAGGTAATCAAAAGCTTAGCCAACAAAATTAATTGTATTTTTTTTTCCAATACAATACTTGCTGCTACAGAGGAAGATAAAGCATCAAATATTTCTGTTATTTTTCTTAACAGTAGGTGATTTTTTACCATATCAAGAGCTGTGCTCGCTAAGGTTATTGTAGCAAAAATCAAAATTTGATCAAAATTAATCAGGGCACAAAGTAGTTGTGCTAGGAGATTGAGAAGAAATCTGTGTTTTCTTGGACCCCAAGCTTGGCAGATCACAGCTAGCTGGGAGATGACTAAAGACTTTGCTCTCTTCTGCAGGGTCACATGAGAGGCTGGGTGTTGAAATGGATTGACTGTTGATAGGATTTGCCATACTGGATCATGCTTTCAACTGTATGCTTCTCTTCTAGCCTATTACAAGCAGGCAGACTGGACACAAAGGCTGCATTGAAATATAGGTTAGCTTATATATAGCACAATAGTTAAAAATAGCCTCTGTTTCATGAGAAGTGTAGTCTGAAAGTGTCATTTTATTGTTATCTGCAACGTGGGTCTGGTCAAATCAGAATCTGTATTTGGGTGTTTCACAAGTGTTTTTCAAGTATTCCTGATAATTAAGAATTGAATCAACATTTATATATATGTTGAAGAGATACATTTTAAGACTTTGAAGCTTATTCTTTTGCATTGGAAAGTAGATGAAGTACATGGAAGGGAGAAAATAATAGCTGAAAGTTTTCTGTTCCTTAGTTTTTCCTTCTGGAGTGTGAATATAAATTGATGGTTAGGGCTTTAAAAGCTGACAGAATGCATTCAGAGATTTTCAAATTACTTTTGGATTTGCTTTAAAAGAAATCCGGGACCTGACACTCCAGCAGAGTTTAGAGATGATAGGCTTCATTTTTTTCAATTGCCTTACATTATTGGTCAGCTTCATCTAGTTCAGTAATTGAAAGACTATCAGCATGGCAAAGCAAGGTGAAGTTGGCAGAGCAATGGGAGAGCAGGTTGACCTGGTAATGACCCTGAGTTTTTTAACTGGAATGTTATATTCATGCTTACCTGTATTTAAGGGATGGAGACCCCTGGGGTGATTATAAGAATGCCATCATTACAGATGACAACTGTTCTGCATGGAGTGCTTTCCTGTCAGTTCATGCAGGGGCACCATAACCATGTGCTGGGTGCAGTTTTTCTGTACCTTCTAATTCTTCTGCATTCTGATGGATGTTCAGTCACACAATTCAGATATGCCTTTCAAGATAGTCAGTAATCTGAAACAGTTTGATGGTGATCCAGGTGTGTTCTGACTCCTGAAGCTCAGAGCAAGAACCTTAACTAAAGACAGAGGAGGAGCAAGTGATGCCCAGTAGAAATGGGCATCTTGTCAGCTCCCATCTCAGTGTCATCAGAGTCCACAACACCTGGAAGAGCTGCTGAGATACCAGGCTGTGTCCTGGCCATGATCTGGTAAAGCACTCTAATCCTACAGCTCTTGCTAAACTGGGAGATACTGCTAGCTGAAAACAACATGAGTGATGACAGTGACAAAGAAAAGGCTTTTCTGACAGCTCATTTAAACATCCAGCACATTTAGAGAATGTACGACGTTTTGTGTGCTAGATAAGAAACGGTCTGAGAGGCTAAAACGTTCGTGATCTGCTTATTATGAGCACCCCAGTCCTTGCAGGATCTAACAAGATAATTAGGTAATAGGCTTCCAGCAGCTGCTTTTGTTATATCTAGTCACGGAAAGAGAAAGAGGCATATCAGAAAGTGACGTAGGAATAAATGGCATGTACAGATACAATCAAAAGGCATAGGTCATCATGGAAAGCACTGCACACAACAACCCTAAACATTTTGATTACTCAGCATTATGTTCTTGGCTCCATGAGACTTACTTTACCAGAGGACAGGGTGACAAAATCAAGCAAATTGCTCTCAATCAGGGAATATCTAAAGGCCAGGTTTCTAAGAGCATTAGAAGTCATTCCTGACGAGGCAAAAGATATCTCTTGTCTTAAATGCTTGTGTTAGTGTGAGTGGTTTTTTGTTTGTCTGTTTTTAGGAGAACCAAGTGCCAGTAGTATAGATGAAAAAAAACACAAAAAGTAATCAGAAACCCCTTTTTGCATCTGCTGCCTTTGTCTGTGTATCTACTTCATTTCTGCAACTGCTGCTTTTTCTAATGGAACATTTAATTTTCAGAGATCAGACAAAAAAATGAAAATACACTTAAGCACTGTTTGCCATCCTTTTTCCCCCAAAAAACCTCCATTCAGGCTTCCTTTAATTTCATTTTCACAGTTTTGTTCATTACTATCCATTTATTAGCTTTTCTTTCATTCCATTCAAAACTCGTATGCATAATATAAGTCTCTCTGTAGGGCCCTTATTCTGAGTATATTTAAATCTCTCTTAACTCAATTCTTGGAAAGGGAATCTTTGAATTACGTATTTATTGCCATTGTGTTCTATTTCCCTTAAATTCTTTATAAATTCTTTGACTTGAGGTTTTGACTTTTCTTAAGTCAAAGTTTTCTTAAGACAGTAGGTCCTATCTTGAAAAACTAGGTAGGCTTCCCACTTGTTGTTAGCCTTCATAAACTGACAGCTGAATGCTGAAGCAATGTTGTAGCAAATGGGAGCACAACTGAGTTGTTTCCCACTGGAGAAAAAAGAATGGCAGTGATGCTCCAAGACTAAGCTGTTGGAGTTTTCATGATAATTTTTCTAGCAAGCAGAGTTAGTTGGATAGAATTACCAGCTGCAGACACAGTAAATGAGGCACAAATCATGCTCACTAGGCTGGGTGGTTTCAGGGAGGAGGATGAAATTTGTAGTGACATTTCTGTGTGTAATAGAGCAAAGCTCTGGTCTGTAAAAAAGGTGAAGGTATCTGCTCGCAGGTCCTGCCCCATGGTGAAAGCATATAGAAACTTGGGAAAATTACAATTCTCAGTTTGTGGATTATCCCCGATCTATGACTCTACACATGCATTTGCTTCAGGTAATTAAAGAAGCATTAAAAAAAGTGCCTTTTTTTCATAGAAATAATTTGTTACTTGAGATGACTGGTATCACTGGGTAGCTACAAAGCATGCCTTGTCCCTGGCATCTCTAAGAGCTTCCTTTTCAGATCCAGAATGATATTTTGAAGTGTGTGTCTCCGTTAGCTCTGTCAGCTTCCTACAGCTGCTGCCAGATCTGACCCTGTTGTCCTTTGGGCAAACTCTACTTGATGGGCCACGTCTTGTCCAACTTGATCATACAACCTCAGGAAATCATTCATCCATGTCTGTTTGCCCTGTAAACATTTACATTACTTTGCTGGGCTGAGCACAGGAGGTAACTTTCATTCTCTGTAGCCTGTCCATTGAGAAATGCTAATTCAGAGTAGTCTGGCATGGCTCACCTGTTATCTTCAGCTCCTGATTATTTAGATTCACTTAATGGCTGCCTGCCTGAACTGTGTCTTCCTCTGTGCTCAAGGATTCCTCTGGGAGCTTTACTCCATGCAAGTAAGATATACTGCAAGCTTTATAAGAGGCCTGTTTCGTTGTCTGTATTTTGTGTGTTACAGTTCCTCAGGGATTCAACTGCAAGAGTTGAAGTATTATGGTAGTGATTTACAGCATCCTGATGTTATGTATAGATCACTTAATTACATTTGAATGCCTGAAGACTTAAGAGATGCTTCCCTTTTGCAAAACCACCAGCCCAAAAGAGGTATTTTCAAATTAAAACATCCCCTCCCCCTTAAATTTTTTAAAGCCTATGCCCACTGTTGGGAAAGTATCATTTGTTTCAAATGTTACTGCACATACTGTAGCCTTTCTCAAGAGCTGCATGAAAAGATGATACTTTGATCTGAAGTTGGATCCCTTGAAGAAACATTTTCTGCATGAAATGAACAATTGTTCTGCATCCTCAAGGGAAACAAATTAAAAGGAGATTTTTTTCAGTCTCTCTTAATCCAGTACACAAGAAGGAGCATTTATTTCAGTCCAAAAGTATAAGATCTAGTCAGTAGATTATATGAGTGTTGTTGTTTATCCACAAAGACTGTAGGGGGAAAATGTGATAGTGAATTCTTGTCAGTGAAATCCTTTTCTCTTGGAGAACTGAGACAGAGCCTAAAGTAAAAATGGCATTTTCTTGTACTTGTGAATTTTAAAAAAAGTCTTTTAAAATGCAAAAGAATTTTAAATAAAACTTGCAACAGCAGGTTGTAGTAGGCAGAAATGTAATTCCTGGTTTAAGTGTGATGGTGTATTTAAAGAAAATACACCCCAAAGCTGAAGGACTATTTTCTCTCAAGCACAATAAAAGTAAATTTGCTAGTTATATGGACAAAAATTTCAGAAGTGCATCTGAAGCAAAAACTGTCACTGACCTTATTGTAAAGATACAGCAGTGTTTAAAAGTGCTCTAGGCAGGATTACTTCCCACTTAGAAGCAAATTTAAGGTTTAGAGGGGGGTGGTTGGAAGGAGACATACATAAATAATTGCCTCCTGATCTGGAATTTCCGCTTGGTTTCTGGCCAGCTGAGGAGTGGACGTTTTTAGGCAGGACAGCAGTTGTTAGTTTTTCTCACCATTAGCAGTCAAGAAAGTTTGTCCTTCGACTTGCAGCTAACTGAGAAAATATGTTGAATGGTAAAAAATTGAGCTGTCCTTGAGTATGTTCTGTCTATGCAGCAAGCCACATCTTTTAAATGCATTATCTTAACTTAGTCATTAAAAATAGTTACCTTCGAGGGGAAGGAGGCAAGGAGGCGTATTTCATCTACATTGTTTCATTGCATGTGCAAGACATATTTTACTACACACTTAAATTAGTAAGTAGTATAGTATTGATATCCCAGACTTGCTGATGCACAGCATGCCCTGACGTGTGTGCGTACACATGGCCACGTTTGTAGCTCTGTAAAATGACAAGACCGCTGATGTTAGGGACAGGCCTTGCTGGGTCAGGGCCTGGGGAACAGGTTGTCTGTTAGCACTGAAATAAGTACAAGGAAATTCGATTAAAAATTAAAACGCAATCAACTTCACCATTTTTTTTTGATGCGTGTTGGAGGATTGTCGGGCTTGGCTGTGGGCTACAGGTGGGGCTGTGTTTGCTCACGTGAGCCCAAGTGGCATCTTGAGCTGTGTCCATATTGTCAGTGCTGGGAAGGATCTCATAGCCCTTCTCTCCCTGCCAGGCCTGCCTCCCACACCCTGGCTGGCCCGGCAGGGCATGGCCGTGGGCCCCCCAAGCTGGGCCCCGTTGATGAAGGAGCTGTTATCATTTTCCTTCTTTAATGCCTGGTGGGAGTAATAGGAATTGAAGTTGTTTTCTGTTGTCACACAGTACTTTCAGTGCCAGGAGCCCTGTTTCTGCTCCCTTCATTTACTCTGAGTCAATGTCTGACTTTCTCCTGAGCAATTTCTGTTTAATCCTCCCTCTTAGTCTTCAGGAAGAAGTTGTCTTTCTCCTCCACTACTCACCTCCCCCACACTCTTTAAATGAAAACTCATTCACTGGCTTTCCACCCCTAGCAAAACAAAGAGAAGTTTAAGACAATTATTGAAGATGCGCTGCAGTAAGTAAAGGGATTATCAATAGCAGAATTAAAATCTTGGAGAGTAAAAAAACTTGGAGATCATGTGTGGAAAAATTAATGCTATGAGGGTCTCAAAAAAGCCAATTAAAATAAATCAATGACTTCTATGAGCCCTGCTAATCAAAGCTGTTATTTTAGTAAAAAGCCATGATAATTAAACAAGTTCTGTTCTACCTGGCAAGACACCGCTGCAGACACACTTGTATCTGCAATCGTCTACTTAGTCATATTCCTCATTTAGTTCTATATTGCTAAAACTCCATGGATTCTAAGAAAAAATTTGCCAATTATTTGTATACCTAGATATTGTGGTGTGACATAGCATAAAACAAGTAATGAATGAGAGATGCGCTGAGTGACAGCCTCACTGCAAACCTTTCTGTCTTCCCCACTGTTTAGTCTTTGAGAATAGGAGTAATGACCATTTAGGCTGCAAATAACGTGCTTACCCAGTAAATTGCCATGAGAAAAGTCCTTCCGTATATATCTGTTTGCTTATGCCTCCCTGCAAGGCATAATGCATGCATAAAATCCTACATAAGGAACACACACTTCGTTGTGCATAAGATTTATGTAGTAAATTTTATCTATGCCTGGAATCCTTTTGTTATTAATGATTATAATCATTAGAGTGTGTGAGCCATAGCTGCCATTCCCACAGGCAGCAGTTCCTCACCCCCATCTTCACAGCCTTCTAGTAGAATCACGTCTTTAGCAGCAAACTCAGATTTCCAGGTTTCTTCATCTTCTTTCCATCCCATCTTTACTTTGCTCTATCACCAGTCCTAGGTCTGCCCTCTCCACTGCCCAGTGTTGACTCTCAGCCTAGACATGGGTGATGTAATGCAGTTTGCAACTACTGCATTGCAAATCATATTTGAAATTGTTTTCCTGGGTTATTTTCCACTTCTTCCAGGACTCAGCTATCAATTTGTGGGTTATGCAGCAATTCTTTTTCAGGTTATACTTCGGGAGTCATAAGTTTTTTGCAAGTTGTTTTCATGTCATGTTAAATTTTTTTTAAAGATATATGCTTTTAAAGTGTCTTTTAAAAGCAGGTTCTAACCAATTCCTGGTATTCTTCCTTCAAAGGCAAATTCACAGAAAGAAAGTTATTTAAGTTTTTGGTTTTCTCTTGGTATTGTAGACCTACCTTTGGGTTATAGCTTACCTTGAGTACTCCAGACTCCTCCAGATGATTTTGTGTCAAATTATTCTGACAGTGAAAATGTCAGGGAAGATACATGCCCTTCAAAACACTTGTATGTGAGACAAATACTAAAGAATCAGTTTTCTGACAGTCATGGGAAAAATTAGAAATTATGTTGCAGAAGAAGAAAACCACTGTAGAAGTGATTGCCCGCTGTATGCAGGAAGTGCTAACCACTTTCCCTGTCCTTCAGGTTTCTTACTGAGTAGAAAAATAAGTAGTACTGTAAAAATCAGAGGGATAGTGGGTGCTATTGATGCCTAAAGAGGCTACCTGGAACAGAGGCTAGACAGAGTTAAAGGAATAAAGTAGGTATTTATTAAAAGGCCTTCAAAGGATACACCTTGGGCCCTACAAGAGCCCAGCCATGGCTCTACCCGAGATGAACCCAAGATGGATGACCTCTCACAAGTTTTCACACTTTCATAAGTTTTTGGTCTGTTTACATGTTGGGGTCAATTGTCCAATTACAGCTTCAGGTTATGAAGTCCCATCCTCCCAGTTTGCTCTCCTCAGTTCGCTGTTGTTTATACTGCTTGGGCCTGAAGCTGCAATGGTGTCTTTAGTTCTAAAGCTGGAAAAGGATTCTTTTGTCTAACTATGCTATGAAGAGAACTTGCTAACACTTTATATGAAGTATAGAGTCACACGCTAATGCAGTACAGAATCTGGAAAATATGAAAGCTAAAACTTAAGGCATCACTATTTTCACTGGTGCTCATTTACCTGTTGCATTAAGGCCATGCTTGGTATAGATAAACAAAATGTTGACTTTTTTGAATATCAGAGGGTATCAACAATACTCTCCAAGAGGGTAGCATAGTCAAGTCCAGAAATACTCACTGTTTCTGTCCTTCTCCTAAGTGTTTGCTGCATGCTTGGAGTGCAGATCTTGAGAGTGAGCCAACCTTGCTCCATAAATCTGTTGAGGGGTCCAGTCTCCACTTCTCCCAGACCTTTGTCTCCTGGCCCCTCTAGTGGATGTCTGTGTAGGCAGTGTGTCCTTGCAGTGGGACATGTTGTCCTTTGGTGGAGTGTATTGCAAGACCTGAGAGGTAATTTTAGCTCCAACAATGGCCTTGTTTGGTGCCAATCTGATAACAGCCATCCTGGTTTACGGAGATCACAATCTATTTTATGCTTGGTGTGCTGTCAGTCTTTTGCATGTTAAAAATCAAATACCGTTTATATAAAGAAACAAAGTGGAAAAATATTTTGTTCCTGTTGAGAACTTGTCAATTTATGTTACTAAATGTCATAATTTTCTGCTTTGTGAACTTGTGGGGGAAGCACTGCACAGTATCGTGTGGAGAGGAAGCTGCTCATTCGCTGCCCTGACCTCGGAGTGTCTCCTGGCAGCCCGGCCTGGGCCTGCTTCCTATGGGTTTTCCCACTGCAGAGCCTTTCCTCTGGGGACCAATCACTGTGAGCCAGTGCAGCCTTTGCCTTGGGATGCACAAAGTCTGCTCAGTCTCTGCACAGCACGGGAGGTTTTTAGTAGCTGTTTGCCGGGTGACATCAGTGCAGCGGCTTCTCTCCTTTGATGGGGAGAGCTGAGGATGAGTTCCCAACCACAGAGATGCAGCCTCTGGTGGTCTTGCCATCCACCTCCAGCTGGGTATTTGGCAGGACATGGAGCTGCTGTGAGCCAGCTGGCCACACCTCCCACATCGTCTCCAGCGCTGGGTGAAGCACTGATGGCACAAGGCAGAGGACAGCAAGAACAGCAATGCAGAAGGTACTTGTGCAGTCAAGGGTTCCCAGTTCCTAGCCAGGTCCTAGACTACAGTCTTATTAAACCCAAATTCTCTTAATCCTTCAGCTCATGCTACTGTATCTATAAAGTGCCATTGCCTCTTCATGAGAAGAAAAGCCTCCAAAATCTTATTTGTACATTTAAAGTCACTCCAACCCAGCAGCGTGCAGTTGCTCTTGCCTACTCCCTCAGTGCTCTGAGTTGTAGCCAGACACTGTTTCTGCTTGTGCTGCAGAAACAGCTGGTAAGCAGGTCTCATGCTTTTGCACCATCATTTAGTAATTAAAGGCTAATCTTACAGCTGCCTTAAATGGCAGAATGGAAGCTAGCTCTGCCATCTTCAGATCCTTTTTTTAAATTAAATAGATTACAGTGCAGCATGCCTGCAAAATCCCTTTTTCAAATAAGTTTTTTGCTCTTTGCTTAGTACATATCCTGTGGTCTTGCTACATGTCGATGCAGTCTCAGCTTCAGATCTTTATATGATACATAAGAATATTTTGCCAGTGTGAAGGAATGGTATCAGTGTTACAGGTCTGGTAATTTAGAATCTCAAATTGCATTCGTGTCAGTAAGAGTGCAATACTTCCTTCATGCTCCTAAGGAAGAGGAAATTAAATGGAAAAGTCTTTACATTTCAGGTATTGAAAGATGGTAAAAGGGCTGCTGTGAATTGCCTCAGAAGGAAAAAAAGAAGACATCCAGTCCTTTTTCATGTAACTGAGCATTATTATGTAGGTATCTAAATCCATTTCTTGTTGGACAAAGACTGCGGGATAAGCTTTACAGTCCCTTGTTGAAAGTCTGCCACAGCATCAAGGTGTGATGTGATGAAATCAAGACAAAGAGCACGTAAGGTGGCCTTTCTCTTTTCTTATTTGGGGGGATGTTTGGTACAGTCTATTCACCCCTCCACACCAAGAATAAATTGTCAGTGGTTTTTTAGTCTGCTGAGTGTGATTGATCTCACAGCAGTATGTGGTGTTTCATTATTTTCTTCAGTATTCTTAAGAAGGTCTGTAGGAGAAGTGGATTTACCATAATGGCGGCTAAGTAGTTTAACTTAATCCTGAATAAACAAACAGATGCTCTCACCAAGGACCTGGCATCTGGGACTGTCAGCATTTATTACTGCAAGGCTCAGAAGAGATAAAATTATCATTAGCCTTCACAGAAAGACTGTGGATATCTTTTGAAAGGCATGTACTTCAAAGCACAAACTAGCCTCTCGGAGAAACTAGTTTAGATACTTAGATGCCTGTATTAGTAATGACACAAGCAAAATGCTTATCTCTTCACTTGATTTGTGCTTCAGAGCTCTCATTTTACATGTTTGTGGTCCTTCCCCATGGACCAAGGCTGAAATAGGTGTGTTTACAATTGCACGTATGTGCATTTATGATTGTGTGAGTTTGTGCTCAAAGGTTTTATCTGCAGCTTCTGCTGAAATATCTCCATGAGGGAAACTGTATTTAGTAATTAACTGAGGTTTGGTGGGGTCTGGCCATCTGGCATCATGCTGCTGTTGATTAGTAGGCTGGGGTACAGTGCCCATGCACTACCAGGTCCAGGGGACTGTGTTGAGTGTCATTATTACAGACACTTGCATGAAATACCAGGGTCTAGGATTATTCAAGCTTTTGGACCATCAGTTGTAAGCCTGTACCCATCAAAAACCCTAAACCCACAACTACACGTTTTGCTTATTGCAATAAGGTGGTGAGTTTGTTTTCCATTGTTCTTGTTGGTGGTTTAAATAGTGAACTTCAAACCTAGATTTCATTCCTAAGAAAGGAATTGTAGCAAATTGCACAGGTATTTGAAAGTGAATTTGTAATAAAAATAATAGGTTTAAAATTACTCTAAATATTTCTCTGAGGGGAACCCCAGCCCACAACAATACTTGGATTTCCGTGAGTGGTCTAATACTCCTTGTAAGCCTGGGCTTAAGAGTCATCAATACAGTTCCAATGAGAAGGAAAATGTTTTCTGAAGGAATCTCTCTTCCTCCATACTATGCAAGCTCCCTCTTTTACAGCAAAACTAAAACTTTCAGGACTCTGCTAGGAGCACTTGTGCAGAAAGATTGCCGACCACTGCTGATTGCACCATACATGCTGCAGCCTGAGTCAGAAAGGCTTTGTTTTACATAGGAAATCCAAATACTCAGTGGAACTTTATGCCATCTGAAGGTCTCATCTTCCATTCATAGCTATCCTTCCCTAAAATAAATAGATAGATAGATAGATAGACAGACAGACAGTTCCATCCTTCCGAAAGACTGGAGAATTGTGTGATACATTCAAACTGTATCTTCATAGCAAAGTTTCCCAGTAATATATTAGGTGAATGAGTTCTGGAAGGGTCAAGTTATCCACAGGAGGAAGGATGACTTTCTGGTCAGGCTTGTCATAAACAACTATGCTTGATAGAGTGGAAAGTATTTGTATTACAAATTCCTCCAAGATTAGGCATTAGGGGTTTTTTGAGAGAGTATCTGTAGCAGGAGTGTGGGTACTGAAAAATGGCTTGAACTCAAAAATGTCTCCCTACATCAGTGGACTTTGGTTCTTACTTTCCTATTAAATTGAGATTAAAATCTGTTTCTGAATTACCTTTCAAAGAATGACCATAGAACAGATGTATTGAATGAACAGATCAGAACAATTTGGATAAAACATTTGGAAACTCTGAAATTTCCTCCCAACATCTGAGAGCTCTCCAGTCTGCACTGCTTCAGTTTTCTTCTTGCTCACAGTTGGCAGTACCTTATGCCAGGGGTAGTTGAATTAAAGTCAATAGGCTAGATTATGTCCTGAGGACTTGACCCACAGTAATTGTGGTATGTTGCTGAGCAACCTCGCAGGACTCCCAAGGAATGAGCTGTGCTTAGGGAGCCACAATTTACTTTTTTTCTTTTTTTTTTTTTTCTTTTTTTTTTTTCTTTTTTTTCCTAAGGGTTTTAGCTATTTGTTGCCAGTAAACTTCTACTTAGCTTTGTTCCAGTTCTTGCACAGTTCAAAACTTTAGCTGTTCCCCAGATACCTGTCCTAGGAGAAGCAAATGGGGGCCTGTTTCCTGGTCCCCCACATGTTTATATTCCATCAAGCAGCTACTTAGAGGTCTTGTTCAGAAGCCCACCACATCAAAATGAATTTTGACAGCACTGAGTTGCTCATTAGTTGTAAAAAGACAAATTATTGTCTGGGTTAATGTTATGATAAAAAACAGACTTTTTTTCTTTTTTCTTTTTTCTTTTTTCTTTTTTTTTTTTTGTGCCTACCAAGGCAAGCAACTTTTTAGTTTTCCTTTGAACAAGTTATTTGCATCAATATCACATTCATGTTCTGTGGTTCTTTCTGTTGTGAGCTGAAAAGAGCCAGTTCTTTCAAGGCCAGAAATACTGCTGAGCTTTGTGAGGGAAATAATTATTTTCAGAATAAAGTGACTTATTTCACATCAGCGTGTCTGCAGGGGAAGTGAAGCTACTCCAATTTAGTTTATTTTTCAATACCTCTTCCCATTAACTTCTCCATATCCAGTTCAGCAGTTTCAGGAGTTGTGCCACCACCATTTAAACTGGATGCTCATCCAAACCAGCACTATGATTGGAGAATTCTGACGTAACTTATCATTGAGACTTACAGTATGCAATAGGTGTTTGTCCACAGGCACAAATCAGTATTGTAAAGAGCTTACAGGGAAATCTTTTAATTTCCACAAATAATAAGAAAAAAAATTTAAGCCTTTCTCATAGAATCACAGAATATCCTGAGTTGGAAGTGACCTAGAAAGATCACTGAGTCCAGGTCCTGGCTCAGTGCTTGGAGATGCTTGGACAGAACTGCTAGGCTGAGAAACAGTTTGGCAATGGAGCCTTAAATGTTTTAAAATAATCTTGCTGCAAAGCCATGGTGCATGCTGTTAATGTTTGGGGGGGAAACAAGCCTCTGTAATATGTTCTTACTCTTTATGTAAATTCTATCTGTTTGGACCAACAGGTAGTGACTGCTGTGAAGCTGCTTTTTTGTTCTGTTAATCCACAGAATTTCATGTCTGTCATCTCTGTGTAAGCTGCATAAACTTGCAAGAGGTATTGTAGCTTGTGAGTTTTTAAAATAGCTGCTTTGCTGATGGGAGCTGAAATTTGCACCTGCAAAAGGTGAAATCTCTCCACTGCTGTCTTTCCCATGAGAAGCAGTTCCATTCAACTGCTCCAGATGAGACTTAGTAGTCTTGGGGGCCTTCTGTATATGAATTTTACCTGATAGCACACTTTTTGTAGGTATTAGGTAAGTCGCCTAATTGGGAAGGTGCAGAAGGAATCTCAGGAAGTGCCTTTCCCAACGAAAGGTTTGGAATGTAAAAACAGGAAGTCAAGAAGCTTTTTGTTTAGTGACGCTAGAATTGCAAATTATGGCTTAGTCTGGTCACGTTCTCTTTGCAAAACCTTGTTGTGTTTCTTGAATTCAATAAAGAAGAAACAAATAGAAAACTGAATGAAATGAAATTAAGGAAGAGATACAAAAGGACATTTTAGGCCTTGCCTTGGCAAATTTATCTACACAGTAGAGGAAAGGACTGCAGAAGCACTGATAGTAGAAGTGAAGTGTAATTAGCCAGCTCCATTGAGGGAGGACTTGGGGGTTTCCTTCCCCTGCACAAATTGCCTGAAGCTGAGCATGTGGGAGCTGTTGTTCACTGCTCTGATCTCCCACTGAAGCACCACTGTTTTGTTCCTTATGAACTATGGACTGCTGTGAGTCTGTTAATCATTATGGACTCTTACCAGGTTTGGGGTTGGGAACCTGTAAATAATCAAACTGGGGTTATCTTTAGCTTTGTCTACCTGTTGGTCAGTCATCGCCACTGTCACACAGAAAATGGGGAGCAGCTGGCCCAGATTTCATAGCAAGCTGCTGTCTCATTCCATGCATGTCTGCTATACAGTGCTTAAGCAGGGAGACTGGTGAATGTCTTCTTAAATGGGTGCAGTATTAAATGAGAGTGTGTGTGTGTGTGTCTGTGTGTGTGTGTAATGCGAGGAGGACAAGAGATGACATTCGTTGTTCAACTTGAGAATCTGTTTCAAGTCAGTCCCAACTTAATCAATCCTAGTACTAGTACACTTCAGCAGAATACTTGGGAAAAAAACCCTTTTTGCAGGCTCCCTGCAGGCTCTTTACTGTTGTGTCACTTCTATCCTATGTTCCCATCACCATTACAGTCTGTAGAACAAAAAGCCAACATGACATGGTGCAGGATCACAGTTAATAGTCAGGTAAGCAAAAGCTGCAAGTGTGGTTCTTCTGTCATGACATTTAGTGTGCTCCATGAATCCATCATCAGGAAAATGCCAGGCAGGTCTTGGAAGACTGTACCACATCTGAATTTGGCATTAAGAGAAATGATGCTGGAGTGCAGTGGCTGGATTTGGTGCGTGGCATTGGAGAAGATAACTGAATAATTTGCAGATATCTCAGAAAAGAGCTGCAAGAGTGAATAAGGGAAAAAAATAGGTTACTTCAGAAAAAAGGAAATCTTTTCAGAGAGAAAGCTTGAAGTGGTGATTGGGTTGGAATAATAGAGGAAACAAGATAATATGAAGCATTCTACTGCAGTGAAGGAGAGGCAGTGCTGACATGGAGGTGAAGTACAAGCAGCAGGTGGACCTATCTTAAACATTGTACAGGGATTACTCAACAGCAGGATCAGAGGTAAAAAATGAGGATTTGGGACACGTGTAGAAAGAAGATGCAGTCAGAAGTTATTCCAGCTATCCATCACAATTTTTCCTTATGCTCTTGCAAACTCGTTCCCGTCACTCTGAAGCAAACCAGACCTTTTCCAACCAGTGTCAGTTTATCAGAAGTTCACAACTACATCCATAAATTCTATTCCATATTTGCTTGGCAGAACTCCTCTGAGTTGTCTGGCTTCTGCAAGCTTAAAATAATTAATCGGTTTCTTGCTTCCAAGACTTCAGTCAAGCTGAGATTCACTGATTTGTGGTGCCACCAGATACTGGAGTGTGAATCCATCTGCTCTCCATGCAGAGGAGAAATAAAGGAAAGTACTAAGTTAAAAGCTTGGCAGCTGAAGAAATATTGACAGCTGAAGCTTCCTTGGTGGTATTTCTTCTCATGTCCATTCTTTCATATATGTATGCCCTTTCTCTTTTCTGTCAGACTTTGAACATTTCAGAGAAGACAAACTGGAGGAGCAAAATAAGTACAAAGTAAAAGTAGCTGAGTTTACACAGTTTGCAAAATGACATAAGTTTGTTTTGGCCACATTGGCTGGAAGCAGATGGTGATTGTCCCTCTGAAATCCACTTCTGGCTGTTAGTTTTAGAGACCTTTCTTGATGGCCAATGTTTGGGGTGTTTTTAATCAGAAAATGATTTAGTAAGCTGCTGTCTCCTACTCAGAATACAGTAGGCATTTCAGCATAGTGTCAAATTACGCCTTACTACAAATTTGTTGGTATCGTGGCAGTCTCTCTAAGAGACTGCCCACACAGTTTGTTAACAAAAGAAAAAAATTGCATAAAGTAGTAGAGATATTTAAATTTAAGAATGAGGGGAAGCAGATGTCTTTGGTGCAGCCATTACAAATTTCTTTCTGATTAAGGTAACTGCTTGACCCTACATTACTGCATTTTTTTATTTTTTTTTATTTTTTTGCTTAGCTTTTTCAGCATTTCTAGAGAGGTAGGGAGAGGGTTGTATTTTATTGGTGTCTCCCCTGTAATTTTGCCACACAAGCATTTTATAAGTTACTTGTATTTTTCTTCCACTGTCTGAGATGTAGATGTGTTAGTTTCTCTGTACAAAGGTCCAAGTTAAAACATCTCTGAAGCAGAAGGGGATTATTCTGCTCTGTTTTTAAAGCTGTGGTCAAGGAGGATTTCAAGGGCATGATTACCTTCATCATTTATAAACCTCTCCACTCTGGAGAAGATAACTTTAAAGGAAGACTTTGACTGTAATAAAATGAAAGATACCACTCTGTCTTGGATTGCTTTTTAATGATTCCTATTAATCTGGTGACATTTTAGGAATTCTGCCTTCTTTGACTTATTATTCTTAGCTAATGCATTTCAAACTCAGGCCAATCTTAATGCAAACTAACCTTATGTGTATAGTGAATTCTTGCCTTAAACTTCTAAGCTGCATGAAGTCCAGCTATTAATCACACAGTATATTTCTCTACTTATATTACTCAGTATGAAAACAAATATAGTAATTTAGTTGTCTCTATGATAAGTTGATCAACAGTGTGATATTTAAGAATGAGTAAAATACAACCAACTTAATTAATTGCATCTTGTTACTTCAGTAATAACCATAGACAGCAATTGTAGTTTCTCTATAATTCTTATATACAAAAAATGAAATTTTTATCATTTGTTGCTAGATTTTGCAGTACAATAGCATGTATATTAATGGAGGAAGAAGTAGAAAGGCAGGTTTTAATTTAAACTTTCCATGTTGCACTAGGATAACTTAACACTGCTTGTAGTTCAGCATGTGCCCCAGAAGAGACTTCATGTGAACATAAATACAGCAAAAAGTCATAGCTGTCTCATGTAGGAATACTCCAAAAGATACAGTTCACTTGAAAAAAGTTCCAAGTTAGATACTGTTTTACAAGTTCTGTACAATGTAATTGACATTGCTGAAAGTTGGTGTGCCAGTATGGATATGAGAATAAAAATATTACTTGTGTGTGCAGAGCACCTCATGACTGGGAGGAGGCAATCTTGTGGCCAAATTTTTCTGTATTGGAAAGGTGCAGTCTTACAACCATTGAAAGGACTTATTCAACCAGCTGAAGAAGTGAAGCAGGCAGAATGTGACTTTCATGATAGTTCGTGTTCAGGCTGAGCAAACTTGCAGAGCTCATATGAAAACAGATTAATTCCTGAACACTCCTCTAAGCCCAAAAAAATTAGCAGGAAGCCCAGCCTTTTTCTCCAGTAAAACCTCTCCACCTTGACCAGGATACCTCAAAACTGACTTTCCTACTCTTTCCCTTTTCAAAAAAACCAACATGCTAAAGTACAACAGAGCAAGGCGTGGGTGACTCTGTAGAAACATCCAGATACAATATGGCAACAACACTTTTGATTTGAAAGGTAATCAGGTGTTTATGAGTTAGGGTAAAAGTAAACTCCTGTTAATTAGGAAGAGAATGGATTTTTAAATTAATAATGGCCCACGATTAGCATACACCTAGTGTAAGATCTAGCCATAATTTTTAAATTATTTTTACTCATGTGAAATGTTGTAAAGGAAGAAAAAAGTGTGGTGTTTTAAACCACACGGTGTTATCCTGCAATTCCTCCTTTATCTGTTGTACATTTCAGAAGCATTGCCTTTACTTACGAGCTTGTGCATTAAACCCTCTGCCCTCAGTGTTACAGATTAGCTACTGCTTGAGACACTGGAAAAACACAGAAGCAAAAGAAAACAGAAGAATCCGCTGTTTTCACTTTACACAGTGTGAGTTATCATGCATGTAGTATATGTCTGTCATTATTTAGTACTTTCTGTGTTACTGTAAGCAGAGTCATCTTGACAGGAGCAAGAGCACGTTGGTGCTGCGTCCGACAGCCAAGTGGAGCCCAGTGAGATGTGGAAACAGCAACAGCACTGTGGCTGTGGCAGCAGTTCCCACTCTGTAAAAGGAGTTGTCCTCCTCAGAGAGAATATCAGCCCACACCTCTGTGGTCCCAGTGGCACATCTCTTCTGGTGCCCTAATTAGCTGGGCTGTCATGTAGGTGTCACACAGACATATCTTTATCTTGAATTGGCAATGACTAAAGTTACTGTTTCCCAGTCATACAGGAAAATAAAAAGGCAATTAGCTCCCTTGGTAAGTTTGCTTGTTGACTCCTACAGGGTCCCTAATCCTGAGAGTTAGTGTAGCTCCCACCTACCTAGTTCAGGCAAGAAGCTGCATTAACTTCTTTTATATTTCATGTGAACAGGCTGCTGTTAGTCTCAAATTCTATGTGTAGTGCTGGCAGTTCAGGCTGAGCAGCTATTTGCTCTTTTGCTAATGACCTAATTTTGATATTTATGAATTTAGATGTGATGACTAGTTCCCACAATAATTTTGATTACATGAACTACTCACCTTGGGAATATGCTTCCCCAAAAAGTTAGCTTTCTGTGCAGTCCTCCTGTGTCAATCTTGATCTTTCCTAGGGGTCACTTTGCTTGAACAACACTTTTGTTCCTGTCAGAATGGGGAAGGGAAACAGCTGATTGGAAAAATAACAAGTTAAGGTGAGATGATACTAAGAAAATGAAGGAAATTTGTTTCTCAGAAGGTGGTTCCCTAAACTTATGGATCTAAACAATAAAATTAATGTCTGTTTGTTCCGGATGTTTCTCCCCCAGCTTAGTTAAGGACCTGTAGCTCTCATTGCTTTCACTGACAATTGATTCTGATATTGCTCCAGTTTTATGTGAATTTTGAATTCCAAACTAAGACACCTTCTAAAATTTTGTCTATGTTGCTTTGATTTTACTGCATCCTTTCTGCTTTGCTTACACCTGCTTTGTAGGAGGTACTTCTACAAAATAGATGAACTTTCTGTGCTGAAAACTGAGATTGTTCTCCCCAGCGCACTATTAAAATTTCCTTTTGTTCTATGTTTTTGTCCCTGCAACAATTCCAATAGAAGATAGAGACAAAGGCACTTTCCACTTTTACAGTCTTGCAGTAATGCCATTGCTTGGGGCATGTTGTGAAAAGCTTACCACATCCTTGTTCAGTGCCTGGATCTGCATTCCCACAGCAGAGAAACAGACGTTCACTCCAAGTGTACGCTTTGGTCTGGTGTTTAAATATAGCACAAATATTCAGAAGGACTTTTCCCTTCTCATGCCCTCCTACCCTTGAGCAAATCTCTTATATAGTGTTGCTTTCCAGATGTTCTTGTGAGAAGCAGAGGGGAATCATTGGGGTTTTCATGATGGGAGATAAGTTGTGGGTTTTTTTCCATTAGCTCTGCCAGGCAACCTGAAGTGTGAGATCTCTAAAAGTTAGATGGGCTTCAAAACTGGGATGGAGAAGAGGAGACAAGTATTCCATACGGTAACAGAATTTACTGATGTCACTGGCTTGTTTGGTAAACTTTTTTTTAAATTATTATTATTCCTGTTCTCCATGCAACCAATAACCACTGCTGCAAAGGTGAAATCTGTAAGAATGAAAGATCTGTAGGCTTTGCATAGGTCATTTCACATTCTGGGTTTGCACTTGAATTTGTACGTATAGCTAAATATAAACATGAAGATTTAGTTATGCTGGTCCTGAGACTCTAAGGCATGAATCCAAACCTAGGGGTTCAGTGGCAGGCTGCAAGCATCACGAGTTGTTCTGCCGTCTCTGAGGTCTTTGCAGGGAGCAGTGGAATACTAATGATGGAAACAGGATAAATCCCTCCAGAGTCCAAGTGTTCCTCAGTTCCCTTTCTGGCAATTTCACTCTTTGAAAAACTGCACCCTTTCCTTTTGGACATACCCTGGTTGTCAGAAAAGTACTTCTAAGATAATACTCCTGCTATCTGGTTTGTTCCTCCCTGCAGTTAGAAGGGATGTAATGGAGACCCTGCTCACCTGCACTATCCTGGCTCCTTTTTCTTTTGCTGCCTCACAGACTTTTACAGAGACTGAATCATGCATTGTTAAGTCTTGAGTTTTTCTCTGACTGTATGTGTTTGCTAGGGTCATTGAAGAAATATTCCTGGTGGTATTCCACAACATTAGAATTTGACTTGATACACTACACATACATTTTTTCTTGCTTTTTTGAGGTCAAAAAGGTGTGCCAAGCACCTTTCAAAACACATAAAGCCATGCAAGACTTCACAAGTCTGATTTAGATCATAGTTACAATAGTTCAAAAATGAAATATTTGCTCAGAAGAGAGGGGAAGAGCCCTGACTTACCAGTGTAAATTTAGCTTATTAAGAAATACAAAATGTATGCATTTGACTCTCTTTTTGTGTGGATACTGTGTTAAAAAGTCGGCCAAGAGTCTTAGCCAAGGTGAGCACTGTCTGTGTGAAGAGGAATGAAAAGGATAAAGCGGAAGTTGAGAGAAGTGGGCATATTGGATGTTGCAGATTGGATTAATAATGGACCCGTGTTGGTAGTAAGGTATATAATTTATGTTTGACCTGTAAGAGGTTCAGCACTGAATCTTCGTAGTTTCTAAAGAGCTTTCAAGATTTCCCTTTATTTCTTCAGGAACTTGCAGTTTGCAGCAGCATGTTGGAAATGTTGGAGTAGCTGTTTTTGTGGCTTTTCACTGTATGTTCCCAGAACACTTTTCCTAAAAATGAGGATTTCTGCAATGAATTCAAGTACTGGCTTTCCTTCCGTCATTTCCAAAATTTTAGGTGTTTTCCAAGTGAAGTGGTAGCTTAAGTCAGATGAATGCTTCTTCCTTTGGTTCTGACCTTAAGAGGGTCAGATTATGTTATGTTTTATGCTATGTGCCATCCATTTCCACTGACTCCAAATGGAAGCAGGGAGTGCACAGGATCTTGCCAGTTTTGGCCTTTAAATTGCAAATGAGTGTAATGCTTTTGATGTTCAACTCTCAGGAATACCCTACTTTTTACAGAGTTGCTAATTACCTGGTTCATTAAAAGTAGTACTATATTGCTGTGAATGAGAGTTAAGCCTCCTTTTCAAACCTAATGCTAAACTTCCCAAAAGCACAGTAACCTGATGTCAACCACCTGCTGATCTTATACCCAACTCCTGTGAAAACTGGTGGCTTCAAAAAAGGCTCCCCACCTTTTATAAACTGTATTTGACGAAGCAGCTCTAGCACTACAGTATACATGTTTAACAATTCAGGTTTCTGAAGGTTCATTTGGTGGGATTCGTACATACTAAAAGACTTGGAAGGTGATGGTGAAACACCACCTTCGTTCTCTTCATGTGAGTTCTGGTAAATTTGAATCTCTACTTCCCTCTAGCTGCTGGTTCTGTCTCTGTGTCCTTACTGTTGGGGGGTCAGCAGAACTCCTAAGTTTTTTTCTCACTTGCGTGCTAGGTCCTTTTCCCTGTAGCAGTGTCTTGCCACCTGCTGTGCCTGCCTCTGCCTCAGTCACACAGCTATTGATGTTAAGCAGATGTAACTCCCACAGTTGGTTTGACCACCGCTGTCAGTGTAGCAGCAGCTGTGCCATTTGGCCTCTTGATAATTCCATAACTGTAGCTCCTTAATTACACCTCAGAGCATTTAGTTTACCTCAGATTTTGGAATATGGCTTTGCACTGGTACATGCTTGGCTGAACATCCATGAAGGAGTTTTTGCAGCCCTGAGAAGCCGAGAGTAATCCTGGGCTCTGCAGAATTAGTGTATTAGGTCCATGCACACAGCATGTAAAAACCCTCTCAGATGTTCCCGGTGAGTTGAATTCCTATGCACCTCAGAGGGTTTTTGTCAGAGCGCTGCCAGAGTGATGTGCAAGAGTGAGAACTGATCGTGCAAACCCTGTTTGGCAGAAAATAACGGTGGTAGTGGTAGCACAGGTAATCTCACATAGCTGGCATTTAGATAATTTCTGCTCTGCTGCATGCTTGCAAGTGATTTTTACCATCTCTTAGTTGTTCCAGGTGGAAGACAGAACTTTCATGAGTTCAGCCACTGGATCAGTTCATACACTTGGTCTGATTTGTTTTCTGCTAGCTTAACTGCCTAATTTTCTTTCAGTGGAAAAGAAAATGTGCTTAGAAATAGCCTAAAGATTACTTTATCAAAAAGTCATATGGGGCTGCATATTTACAACAGTGAAGTAGGCTATGCCTTAGTAATACTATGAAAGTTGCAGAACAGTAAGCAAGAACATCAGAGTGGATCAAAATTTATTGTGTAATTTCTAGATTACTCTGCTGCTAAAAATGGTTCTAAGACCTAATGAAGGCTGCACAGATTAATGAAAATGTGAGTCTATGTGGCACATGGTCATTAGGTGGAATATGATTCATATCACTACCATCCCTTAGTACAGCAGTGGCCTGCTAAGTTTAAAAAATATTGAACAAATTAGTCTGTTAATTTGCACTCTTGGTGGAAGATTTGAGACGTGATAAGTAAGTGTATGTGTTGTAAGTACCATCTAAATTTTCTCTCTCCATCTCCCATTTGGTCCCTCTGGACTAATGGCAAGGCAGCATGAGGAAATCTGTGCTCTCTCTCCCTTGTTATTAAGTGGCTGGGGTTTATGAAGTCTGCCCTGCTTAAAACTTTACAAAATCGCTTTTCTCTTGCACAGCATCACAGCCATATAGTTACAACTCTGTCCTGCTACTCAGCGATCAAGTACAACTGATAATCCTTCAAAGCTGGAAAGCGTCTTCCGCTTTGCCAGTAGGCTGGATGTTTACTTTTGTGAGAACAATTTTTTGGCCTCCTAGAGAGGTGTGCTTGAGGAAACAGGCACCTGGGGTAGTTTGTGCAGCCAGGGAGGAGATACAGGAGCCCAGGTGCCTCCTCTGCTGGAGGCCAAGTGGGGATTTGAGCGAATAGGTGAAAATACCTGCTGTTCTAGGGACTGGAAAAGTGTCCCCGGGACTGCGTGGTTTCAGGCATGCCTGCTTCGGTATGCCAGCTCTGACCTTGAGGGCAGCCAGGAAAGGTTGCTGGGATGTGCCAGGATCCAGCTCCCCAGGAGATCGGGAGCACAAATGAGCCCAGCTCCTTGCGTGCCTGGTGGCTGAGTCATGCATTAGAATAGATGGCGTTTCTAACAGTTGCAGCCCTGAGTTTTCTACAGCTAATGGGATCCTGGGTTCTGTGGCAGGGCTTCTGTGTCTCTCCACAGCCAGGAACCCAGGTAGGTTCTCCTGGTGCATGTGGGCTAATATGTTAAAACACTGCACTACAATGTTAAAAGGAAATCAGCCTGGCATGGTGGCCTGTTAAACCACCCTGTAAGAACAGCTCTTTTTCTTTGGGATCTGAGGCTGTGACTTGAGGGAGCGTGCTGTGTGCTGTGCTCATGAGACCTGAGTGAAGCCACAGTTCCAGCGGCGTTTCCACTCCTCTCCATGCTGGCACCATGACTGCCCACGGCTGATGCTCAGCCCTGCTGTCACAGCCAGCCCCAGGAGGAAGCATGGCTTGATCTCCCCTCATCCTCCCCAGCTGTATGCCTTGGTCTAATTAAAAAAAAAAAAACCAACAGGTCTAATTTAAAAAAAAAAAAAAAAAAAAAAAAAAAAAAAAAAAAAAAGAAAAAAAAGAAAAGCAAGCACACTTCCTTTTCCTCATAGAGATCATGCCTCAGGATGAAAGTGTGCCATATAAATTCAAGCAACAATGGTTGCTTGCAGCTGGTGTGGTTTTTGATGCTGCAGCCAGTTTGGGCTACTCTTGTCCTCATCTGGATTTTTTTTCCGCCTCTTTCCCCTTCATTTATTTCACCAATTACCAGTGCAGTCAGTTCTGTAAATTGGTTGCTGTTTCTATTGATCAGAGAATTGATCAGCCTATAACCTAATTCCTCCATGGTTTTCCTGCCCCTGAGGTCCCTTTTGGTTAGCCTGTGCACTGATTGGCTCAGTGGGTGCAGATGACAGTGGCATGGACTGCTGGGATGAGCCTGCTTCTTTCTACAGGAGGTCAGAGTGGATTTGGGTCTGCTCTGTTTGTGAGATTCAGCCTGGGGAGGATGGTGATGGTGAAACATGTGAGAGAGATTGATTTCCATCATTGCTGAAAGCATGTGGGTAACTACATCCAGTGTGGGTCAGATCACATGGGTTCATATCCTTAATGAATGGGTTTTTTTGTGTTGACCTCTACTGCTAATTAACATTCAAAAGTAAACTGAGATGGCCCAATATTTTTAGCATTTACTGGTAATTGATGATGCTGGTCAAAGCAAAAAGCAAATAAGCCTTTTATTAGTTTTACTTTATGTTTACCTTGTGCACATAAGTGTTTGCTGAACTGCCCAAAGCTTGTGAGAACAGGAATGGGATGCAGAACACATTCCCCTCATAGCATAACTGCTTCAAATGGTTGTGGTAGAAGAGCTGCACAGCCCTTTGCAAAGGGCCTGGCTTTCATCAGGAGGGTTTTTTTCACCTTTTCTTAGCACTGTGTTCCCTGATAAAATATTCCCCACTTCTTCACTCCAGCTGCTTTTGTTTCTTTCAGAGGGAAGCAAAGAATCTCACCACCTCTTCCACTTCTGTTTTGAAGTTGTTCCCTCTTCCTCCACTCACCTTCCAGCTCATGGTTTGTAAAGGTGTTTATGTGTGGGAACACTTTGTAGATGAGAGGTTCTTATTTTACATATTCAAGAAGTAATTGCTTAAATATACCTTGGAGACATGGTTTGCAAATTATGTTTTACACCAAGAGACTTCTTTTCGATCTCTCAGATACCTCAGCTCTTAGATAAGAACCAAATTTCTATGTTATTTTTCATGTTTCTTTCTTCTGTTTTATTTGGTCTTTTCTAAACTCCACATTAGTAAAGAAGGTTGAGGAGTTGAGATAGAATGCTGTTTGATACCTGGAGCTTTGTCTTCCTTTGGAAATATGCAGCTTTGCCTGTTTAGAACCCAATTGCAATGCTGAAAAGGTTGTCCTATGGCAGCTTCAGCAAGCATCTCTAAAATTTGCAAGTTTACATTCACTTAGGTTGCTTCTTCATTTTCTTAGCACAGTGTGGTGAGTAATTGTGTTCTTCAAAGACCTAAGCACTTTGCAGAGTTCATATAAATTCCAGTTGTAAAAAATATTGTTATTTCTGAATACACTGTCCAGGAAAAGAATTTTAAAGATTGTACTGTTTTCCCACACCAGCAGCCAAAACACCTTCTTAGTTTGTACACAAGGGAGGCTGGATGTAAAAGATGTCAAGGAAGTGATGTGGATGGATTCCCATAACACCTCTCCCAGAAATGTTTTTTGGTTATTACTGTGTTGTAAGCAAACAGTTGTTTCAAATAAGATAGTGGCAGGAATGTCACCTGTTTACAGTCATTGCTTCATCTGCCTCTTGAGTATTTTCTTTTCCTTCTGCCTGTGTTTCTGCAAGTACCACTGTCCTTTCTCTTTTAATGACTCTTCCACAGTCTTTCCTAGAAAAGTTCTGATTTAGGTGAAAAGAGAAATTACAGGCTGCTGGCTGATAGCATAAGGGGAAATTTAAATGATGCACTGTTCTCCTTCCTTTGTCCTTGATGCTAGAGAGGTTTGCATGTGGTGAGCTGTTAAAATAATCTGCTCTGCCTTTACAAGTTGTTTGTATTTGTTGCCACTATTAGCCAGAAAAACCTTCTGTATTACTGATAGTATTTATTTGGTTTTGGCATAGTACTCAGTTTAAATTTTTTCTTCAGCCCAAGATAAAGGTGTTTGCAGTTTCCTGCTTTGGCTTTTCCCTTCTTTTTGTCTAAATCTGCAGGGGATCAAATCAGTGCACTTGAATTTTGGGTTTTGTACATTTTATCTTTGAACAAACACCTACTTTTCCTGTCCAGATAGATCTGGATGACTCAGGGTTTGCTTGATGGGCCATGTAAATTTCTTTTCACGCTGAGAGAAGAGACTTTATGAAATATGATGGTTTTATTCTCTGTTAATAAACTTGCAGTGTTATTATGACCTTAAAAATGTTGATATTTGGTCAGCTTCTAGCTCATATGTTTGTAGCACTTCTTTTCCAAACTAGGTATTCTTCATGTTAGCCTTGTAGTTTTATTTTGCAACTTTTTCTAGGAAGGTGGACTACATGTCTTGTGAATGCTTATATGTGTATACTTTTAATGTGTATAACAGTAATCACTATGTCTGGAAACTTTCTCTCTTGTAGAAGGGCTGTAGCCTTTGGGGATTTTTGACACTGACAAGCTAATTACTAGCTTCCTGTGGCTTTCTTCACAGGCTTCTGGTCTGGCTAAATAAGAGATACCAGCTTTCACCAGAGGTCTGCTCTTTACCAGTGATAGGTTCTCCTAAACCCAGGGGGACACTGAGATTTTGCTTCCTATGCTGTTGGTGTTTTCAGGCAGCTGATGTCCTGTTAAAGCAGTGAGGCAGTGGAGTCCCTGTGATAAGCATCTCTCTGATGTTTATCCAGTAGCTGATCTTGCCAGAGTGAATAGACCAAGAAATGGAGCCTAGTCCAGACCAACTCACCTGAGATGTCTCTGGTGGTGTGAGTGCAGGTGTGTTGAGAAATGAAGGTCATCTTGATCTGGTAATTTCCTGTTACCATTTAAAGCCATGGTGTACCACTGACATGGATGTGTTTGTGCGGATCCAGATACATATCAGAAGAAACGACAGCCAGAAGTTTTTTGATCCCTCTTGTTCTCTGGTTTCTGGAGTCTTGGAAAATCCCCAATTCTCTCCTTAGTGCCTGAGAAATAAGGACAAATCCCCTTTTCTCTTTCCATCCCCCAGCTTTTACGGATGGATGATTGTAATTACACGTTGACTTACTGATAGCGAAATTTGACACAGATGAGTACAGTTGAAGGGAAGTCACTCAGCCTTTTTTTCTGAGGAGGCGTAAGCAGCACTTTGAAGTTGGAGTTTGGAATGGGAATGGGTATTTATTAACAGGAGTGCAGGCTGTGCTCCCCACCCCATGAAGCCGAGGGCTGTAAGATGCCAGATGAGCTGTGGCAGAGCACTGCTAATCACACACTGCCCAGGGTAAGCGTGTATAGATTGCCCTTGTAAATTGCTCTCAGAAATCCTTTTAACTGGATGATGGGCCTTAATTTTGTTTTATGACATTTGTTCTGGCAGGTCAGTAACTGTTTATGGATTTGATGGCATTTCTGCTGTCACAGGTGTCCTAACAGAAATATGTCCATTTGCTTAGTTGTCCTGAAAAGCCATGGGCATTTGGCAGGGAACACAACCTGCTGGGATGTATTTTAACTGAATCACTTCCCTTTGTGGCAGTTGCTCTTTCTCAAATGTGAACACAAGGAGCATCCCAGTGGAGAGTAACAAGCCTGGTTGTAAATCAGAAGGAAATGAATGTTTTAAATATTGTGACAAATTCAGTGTGTTTCATTGCCTTTACACTAAAATAAGATGTCAAGATTTTTGAAATAGTGGTCATTTCGGAATATTTCCGATTATTCGTTATTTCTGGAGGGCTTTGTTGGGTTTTGTTTTGGTATTGTTTGTTTGTTTGTTTGTTTGGAGTTTTTTTGTTGGCTGCTTTTGGTTTCTCTTTTTTTGTATCATTTATGCTTTCTGTAAGTGGTTAAACCTTAGAGTTCTTATGGAGCACCTTCTGTAGACAGCATCATGCCATAATCTCCACTTACATCACAGAATGTGGAAGTATATGTCTAGAGTAACTTGCTTGACATAGATCTGATGTTTCCTTAAGGGCTTTAGATTTGTGAGGAAGGATTTGGATTATGTTTTTGTCCTGTCAGGAAGTTTTTCCACTATTACATGCAAGTCGTGGACCCTTATGTATTAACCCTTAACAATTCTTTTACATGTGCAGCACTGCAAAACTTGCATTAAAATCTTTTGAGTGTACATTTCTCCCCTTAGTGTCATTTCTACCATGGTGCAGAAACAGTCCTGCAAGTCTTCTGGAGTACTGAAATTATCTGCTACCTCTGGGAGGAAAAATTTGCATGAGTTCATTTAGAGAAAGCTGCATTTCCAATATGATGGGGTGCTTCAACCACCAGTGTTCTGAGATTTTAAGAGCCTAACAAAGAGAATGGTTGTATACAACTGCTACTACTGATATAAACAGCTTAGCTGCTTTGTTTTGTTTTCCCTCCATCCAAAAACCATGTGTTTGATGGAAACAATCATGTAGTGGCCTTTTATGTATGTTACATGGCATGCCAGACTAAAGCAATGATCCCAAGTGCCTTTCTGACAGGAGATCATCGAGCCAGCAGCTCGCTTTGCCCTCTTCTCACAGCTGCTCAGAGCTGTAAAGGGATGGAACTGTGGCAATACAGACTCCTGCAGTTTTCTCCCTGGGCCTTTTCCACCACCTTGGGATGGGACTGAATCTGCCAAGGTGCTCAGCAGGGATGCTTGCATGAGTTTGAAGTGTGATAGGGATGTCCACATGCAGGTCAAGCAACAAGCAACTGTCCAATCATGCCGTAAAACTGGGAGGAAACAGCAGAAACTTGCCTGACTCATTGCAAGGAAAGCTCTTTGACAGAGCTGATGTCTCTGCTCTATTTTCCTGATTGAGAGAGAACTGGTTTTCACAGAAGAACATTTGATATTTTTTAATGTCTGTTTCTGAGGTGAGTCCAGAGCTAAAGAGCCATGTTTAAAGTTCTGAATGGACCAATGTCAGTCTTGGGGAATCTGTTAAAACTTTTTTTAGGTCAGCCCTTCTTGAGGCAACCTGTGGAAAACAGTATTTTAGAACCTGTGGAGGCTTAATAACCCAACCCTCTCTAATTTGCCTACTGTTTTTTAATAGAGCTGACAGTAGACAGCAGATTTTTTGTAGTAGTAGGTAGACAGCTCTCATGGCCGAGCTGAGCCTTCCTCTTACTTAGCAAGATAGTGAGTACCTGTTGCAAGGTATCCTTTTGCTGGCACGTTGAAGACTTTGGAGGAACAAGGGCTGCTTTGAAATGCAGCTTTCTCTCTCAATGTGGTTCTGCTCTTTTCCAGCCTAAGTACTGCAGAAATTGAGCAGGACTGGGGTAGGCAAATGTTGCTAAAAGCATCTAATCACAGCCTCAGTCACTGGAATACCTACTTGCTGCCCAGTGTCCTGCTTCACAGACTGAATTTTCAAGAGGTTGAGCCAGATTTCGTAGAGTGTCAGACAGAAAAACATTTGCTGTAAAAGGCAAGGGCACCCTCTTCCTGCCTGGAACAGCCTGAGCTGGTTATGAGCACAGAGCACTATTGTTCTGCCCTGGGAGATTGTGCTAAAAGCTTTGAGGCAGCGTTTGCATGTAGGTGTCAGTTTTCTAAGCATGGGTTTTTTTCTTTCTTTGTTAAGGAAAAAAAAAAAAAAGGAAAGAAAATGAAAGAGAGTACCCTGCACCCTCACCTCCCAGCCTTTTTTTGGCATGGCTCTTTGACTTGGTAATTGTTGATTTTACAAGATGTTGTTTAGGCTTCCCAGTTTTTCTTTGGCCTGGCTATTAAACTTCTGTTCCTTGTTGGATCAAAATCAGAGTATACTCATCAAGTTACTGCAGGAACTTTGCCATCACAGATAACAGAGGTGCATGATATTATATTATGCAGTACATTTTGTGGTGATAACTGATAAACTATTGTGGATGTCTAGCACTTACATTTTAAAATTCCTTTGTGAAATCAACAGGCTGCAATAGGAAATGGGCAGGAGTTTAAGGACAGTAATGCACAGCACTGCTATGGTGTCTCAGCTGCACTGCACAGCTCTTGGGTTGCTTGAGCCTGGCTTCTGTGAGCAGGGTTCATTAAAGTTTCAGTCCAGTGTCATCCTGCTCTGCCTCTGCATAAATCTCATTGAGGTACTAGAGGACACATCAAAACTGTTTTTAATCTAGAGTTTCAGGACTGCTGTAGATAATGTAGGATAAGCAATAATCCTCCTTCCTATGTGATTTTTCCCAGTCTGCTGACCTGCACCTGACTTGCATTGTGCGGGGAACAGCAATCATGGATATCTCTAAAACATTAAAGTTCAGCCAGTGTTTGAGAAGAGCTAGGGAAGAAATGCTCTTTTGCTTCACCATGTGCTAGTTTCCTGTTCTCTCTTAGCAAAATGCAAGCTCCTACCCAAAGTGGAAGAGAGAGGCATCTGTTTACAACAAAGAACATGAAAGTCAGTGGGAGGGGGAAGGGTAGTATAGGAAAGAGCCTGGTGTGTCATGCTTTATTACTCTTATCCCTTTCAGAAGGCAAATCTAGAGTGAATTAGAGCAAATGTGAAGAGCGTGACCTTTCTTTCTTCAAAGAGCCTGTGGGGAGCATGGGGTGATTGAGCACTGGTGGAGAGAAACTTCTGAGCTGGTACATGCAAGTTATTGGCCATGCAGGACAGAGTACTGCATGGTTTGTTCAAAGACATGATATTGCCGTACCCAAAAATCAGAAAATAAATTCTGCCAGTGTAAAAAGTGGGAAAAATAATTCCCCTTCTGTGGTGGGGTTATTTTTTTGTTTGGGTTTTTTTTTGTTGTTGTTGTTGTTGGTTTTTGTTTGGTTGGTTGGTTTTGGTTTTTTGTTTTGTTTTGTTGTTTTTTGTTTTGGTTTGGGTTTTTTTGTGTGTGGTTTTTTTGGTTTGGTTTGGGGTGTTTTCTTTTTGTTTTTGTTTTGTTTTTGATATTTTGATATTTTAAAATTGTGTTTGGATTGGTCACTTAGCCATTCACATGGAAACTGTGAAAGCCTTTTTTTTTTTTTTTCTGAGTGGATTGTCAATGTGTTGGACAACATGACTCCAGATATTGGAGCTTTAGGGAAATCATCAGGACATGTGTTTAAAAGGGTAAGAGTTTGCAGAGTGGAACAGGGCTTACTAGAGACAATCTCTGTAGTGATTCCTTGAAGTGACCAGGAAAGGCTTGACTTCTTCACTCTGGTACTCTCTTGGATGGTGGATAAATATGAATTATTCCCTTGTTTCAAGCAGTGGAACTATGACATGAGGAAGACTGACTGTGTTCCTGTTTGCCTGGATGTGAATGTGTTAGGAGAAGCAAGGAGGAGAAAAGTGGAGGAGATCACTGTCAGGAAAGGTGTGGTGTTCTTGCAGAGATTATGCTGACTTTCCTTAGAGCCCTCCTGACCTAAGCTGCATTAGGCCCTTGATTTTAGCACTCCTTCAGACAGCTGAAGAGGTGTCTGGAGCTACTGGGCAACACTGGATGAGTTGCTGGTGGCTGAGTGAATGGAACCATTGTGAGCCCAGAAGGATTCACATGGAAGGTTCCATGAGGGTCACAAAGAAGTGTCTCGGGCAATTAAGGATTCACAACATCTCATGGCTTCCCTTGACTGCATCCTTCTGTTGCCATATTATGACCTAGCTCAGAGGCTGTGGTCTGTTGGTTGGCCTGGTACTGCCTTACCTGAGGTGGGTGTCCCTTCTCCCAGGTAACAGGAGATAGGATGAGAGGACATAGCCTCAAGTTGCACCAGGGGAAGTTTGGATGGGATATTAGGGAGAATTTCTTTCCTAAAATGGTTGTCAAGCATTGGAAGAGACTGCTCAGGATGTGGTGGAGTCATCATCCCTGAAGGTATTGGAGAGATGTGTAGATGTGACACTAAGGGACACAGTATAATGGTAGACTTGGCAGTGCTGTCTTGGCCTTTGTGATCTTGGAGGACTTTTCCAAACTAAATGATTCAATGACTCTATGCTTTGGCCCAGGTTTTGCCAAAATGCTTATCAATGTTGCACTTTGCTACCTTCCCCCTTGCTCTTCCAGGAGCCCACGTCATCTGTAGGAATGTGCATGGAGCTGCATTTGAGAAAGATCAAAGTCCTGCCTGGCAGCTGCCTGCTCCATGGGAATAGCCACTGCAGGGTTGTCTGCAGTAGCTGCCTTTTGGTTCTTGGCCAGTGTGAATGGATCAGGCTTGTGCCTGCTGGGTTGCAGGGAAGGGAGGAGAGGTGATGGGGGTCTTGCCAGGTGGATCTGCCTGGGCAGCCCTCTTAGAACATGTAGAAAGGAGCAGAAACCATGGTGGAGGTAGGGATGCACAGCCTCTGGAAAAGCAGGCAGCAGCAAAATACAGAGTGATTTGGAGGTGCAGTAAAGAAGCTGGAAAGAAAAAAATACTAATAACAAAACAAACAAACAAACAAAAAAAACAACAACAACAAAAAAAACCAAACCCATAAAAAACCAATCCACAAAAACCCAGGGAGTAGAAACCAGGGAGAAGAAAAGGTGCAACAAAATTAAGACACACTTTAGAAAAAATAAATTATAAGGAGTTTAATTAAGGAGTAGGAGGATTGCAGGAGATTTTTGGGTGGGAAAAGAAATGATAAATAGTTCTACATGCCTTTAATCTCCCATAGTAGGCATAATAGTCAACTGAGAAAGTAAAATCTGTGAAACCTCATTTTATGGCTAATAAATACTTTTCTCTGGGATGCTTATTAGGGATGTTGAATTAACAGCATTGAAAATGAGGCCATTTGCCACCTTCAAATGTATTTTTTTTTTCTTTTTGTTCTCAAATAAATAATTCAGTAACTTCTTATGAGCTTTAGAGAACAAGCACTAGCATGGCAAAGTTAAGTTCTTTATCATCTCTTTTGATCTCTGCTAAGTTACTGTTGTGAGAAGTGTAAATTGTCCTTGAGTTGAAGTTGCTGCATGCAGCAGGTAAGTACAGAGTGTACATTTAACTGGGACTGCATTGCATTTGCACCAGCCAGCTGAGGGGGAAAGGGCAATTCTTAGGGTACACTTTACCAAAGCAGGATGCAAAGGTTTCAGCAGGGGCAAAAGATCTGGTTCTCTTTCAGAAGACCTGAAGGTGTTGAAGATGTGTGGAAAATGCTCAGGAAAATCTATTTTGAATGTAGAACCCAGCAGAAAAAACCAAACCAGTGGGTGCAAAGCTCGTTCAGAGAGCAGATGTGCCAAGAGAAGAGTTATCTGTAAATGGCACTGCCTGCCCTCTGCTGAAGAGGTGCAGCTGGGTTTGGCAGCTGTCCCCTGATGGGCTGATTAAGGGAAAAAAAGTGGTATTGCTATACAGGCCAATAGACTGATCAAAGCACAGAGAAGGAAAGTATTTTCACCAAATATAAGACATTCACTTTCCTTCTAGTCCACTGAGCTTATTTGAGAAAGCCTTGTCAGCTTTGTGTTGTGGAAAGTACACATCTGCAGGTTTTGAAAATGCTCTCTATAAGTGACACATTCATTCTTCAGTCTGATTTTTATAGTGTAGGTTTCAAAGCAACCCCTTAAACAATCTTAACTGTGTTTAAGCCATAATGAAGGAAGATCTCCTTGTGTTTGTGTCTGTCTTTCCAGCCTGCATCATGGAAGGTGAAGGAAAGCTCTCTAATGAGCTGTGATGAGACCAGGAGACAAGATAGAAGAGGGAGAACCAGGGTGTCAGCGGCAGGGGGAATGTTTCGTAATACAACCCTGAAATGAAGAAATTGTGCATTTTGGTGTGGTTTTTCCAAGCACTTGAGGGAAAAAAATCCTATTTGATTATTTTATTTGTAAAGGATAGATGACAAGGAAATAAACTCAGGTGACCTTCTAGAATGTGTTACTTATTTCTGGTTTCGATAGGAAAAAGAGCAGTGACATTTCAGTGTTCCTGATGTGCCATTAACAAAATCTATGTTTATTTATGCATTTTTCAGTTTGCTGTTGAGAGTACTGCATACCTTAGGAGGAAGAGAAGTTTAGCATAATGCAGGCTCAGAAATGTCCCCAATCTTCTTCAGTTCTCTTTGTGTAGTGTGCAATTTTAGCTTCTTTGCACCCTACCTGAGTGATCTTCGTACATCTTAGTGAAGTATTTGACAGTAACCATAATTTCTTTCCTCTTGACAGCTGAGTGAGGAACAAGATGTTTATCTCATTCGTTATGCTTAATTTATCATTAGAAATATTCATGTGATGTTGATAAAGATGGATATGAGATGTTTCCCCTTGTGCCTGCTTCTGCCCTTGGTGTGGTGGGACACTATGGATCCTTGAAAGGGAAAGGAAACCTGTAGCTGCTTCCTTAGTTCTGAGTACTGCTAAGTTGCTACTGCACAGTGCTCTTGAGAGTTCAGTTCCCAAAGAGTCATAAAATGTGGTGCTCTGCCATTTTCCCTCCTTTGTTATTGTGGAATAGAGATGACAAAGCTGTACCAACACAGAATTTCGTTTCTCATCTGTGGTAGCTTTCTTGATGAATTAATGGAAGTGTAACCAGACACTAAACAGCTGGTGATTGCTGTACAATAGGAAAAGAAGATGCAGTTCTCAGATTAATTAGCAATTTACAGTCCCTATAAGCAGAATATTGAAAAAGATTTTACAGAATTTTTATTTTCTTTTTTGTTTGTAATGATAGAAAAGGGAGGGTCTTGTGAACCAATTAAAGAGGAGGGCCTTCTCAGGAAAGTATGTAATTTTCAGAGGGAGCATGTAATATTGCAGGAATGTTACAAATTTTCCATGTTGAATATGGAGTTGGTTTTGCGTGATAAAATCATGATTCTGTATGTCGAACACAATGTTTCAAGTACAGCTGAAGTATGACTGAATGCCTGCAATTATTTTTTTCTGGGCTCTGCAGGCGTGTCTCTTCAGAATGATGAACTTGCCTAAAATTCAGCTTGAGAGAAACCAGGTCAGAGAGACATATAATGAGGCAGGGAGGTTATTTGGCACACTGGGATTGCAGAAGAGAAGCTAGCCATGGCAGTAGAGTGTGCTGCTCAGAAAGCAGCTCCTCCAGTGAAGGCTTTGCCAAGAAGCCACAGCCCAAATGACAGCCATGTGGAGCAGAAGGGAAATGATAGATTTGCTTGGTGTGTAAAAAAGCATGGCTTGGAGAACTGCAGGAGTCATGCTGTGAGTATGAGACATTACAGGCTTGTACCCTGCTTATACTTTTTTGATATAAGAGAAATAGGAATCTCCATTTCTGACAAATGGAAGATAATACAGATTCCTGGAGACTGTTCTTTGCTCTAGAAGATGGGGGGAGTTTCATACACAGAGGTTGTATAACTCTGCCTGTCGCCATGAGTTATCTTCAAGTACCAGCCTAAGAAGGCAAAGAAAACTCTTGTTGTCTTCAGCTAAGTGTGACTGGATGGGGGTTCACTTACCAGCTGGGGTCATCCCACCACAAGGCAGAAAGTTAAGCAGAAAGAAGTAAGCATAACATGTTTAAAAGGGTCAGCTCATTTTAGGAAAGCTTGCTTGTTACAAGTGGTGCTCACATCCAGCAAACCCACTTGTGTGTACCAGTGATAGGCACTGTGCACGGAGCCAGCTGGGACAGGAGCTTGGGTAGGATGGTGGCCACTTTTCCTCAGAGGTGCTGCCACCAGCAAGGGTCTAAGAACATAGCAAACCTCAAGGCATATTTCAGAAATTCTTCCTTTTTTGTCTGGATTTGGTTCTGCCAAGGTGTATGTACCCCAGCCTGTGCTGGGGATTGTGATTTCTGACTCTAGTTTTCCTGGTTTCTGACTCTTGTTTTCCTGGTTCCTGAATTCTGGGGTTTTTTTTTGAAAAGTTATGATACCACATGCTCAAAAATAAGAGCTAGCAATGAACTGCACACATAAATGCCATTTATTTGCTTTGATAGAGTACACTTGTCAAGTGACAGTGTTTGAGATCAATTTCAGCACAGGAAAAGATTTCACCTTCAGATGTGAATGTCATCCTGCCAAAGGGAAAGGAGTGTTTTCCTCTGACAGATTGTTTCTTCTTGGTTAATCAGCAGGCAGACACTACCTTATTCAGTTTAGCTCTGAAGAGGTGACTAGACAGTTTAATCCTACCCAAAGAGCATTAACATTTCTACAAGTTTGTTGAGGGCAGGAAAATAACATTGTAATTACTACTCTTTTCTGTCCTAGTGAGGAGCAGAAGATTTGTGAAGATTTGCCTAGATTTGCGTGAAGGTCTCCCAGGGAAGCTCTTTTTATGGGATGTGTGGCCTCTGGGGTAGGCAAACCTCCAGGACTTTGGACTAACCTAGGAGCTGGCAGGGCTTATGCCTTCAGAGCTAGGAAATACAGACAAAAGGAAACCCTCCTGGCTCTAATCTGCAGTACAGTCAAGGTTAATTTTGGTCTCCTGTTCACGTGTTGCTAAAGAAATTGTCACTACACTCCCTCTATGTTCAGATTGTGTAAAGGAGTTTTCAGCTCTTGCCCTTTTCTGTTTTAGGGGGGATTCCAGAATGACTGTCAAACACAGAAGTCTTCAGTGGTCATCAGTGTGAGAATGTTCAGGTGTTGGGCTTGCCAGCACAGCTCTCCTGGGCATTCCAGAGAAGATACAACAAGAAGCTGCAGTCCCTGTTGGGAATTACTAATGCAAGCTTCTCTGTGATTGAGATGACTTTTAGGGGACACAGCAGTGTAGTCACAGGGGGAGAGAGAGGCTGAAATGTGTGAATCTCCATGGGGATTTTGAACAATATCTCAATTTGGTTTTGCATGCCTGTCTGGTTATATGCAAATGACAGCTTCAAAATAATTTCATTGCGTGCTCCTCTCTACTGCCAAAGCATTTGATGCATCAATAGATTCCGTGGTCATAAAGCTAAATCCTACATTAGTTTCAGACTATAAGAATCTGAAATCATTAAGTCCTTCTAGAAGACAATGTTGGATGTGAAGAGAAAAGGATCATATGATAATAATTTTCACTCTGTTCACTGTTTTCAGCACTCAGTCAATCTTTTTGGTTATTTTCTGGTGGGAGGAGGTGGATGTGTGCTTGTGTCAATCCTTTTATTGTGAAGAATTTGATTCATTGGAATGGAGCAGAAGTGTTTTTTAAATAAATAAGTTTGAAATTGTTGAATAAAAATGCCAAGAAAAGAATGTTCCCATTGTGAACTTGAGCCTTCACACATAAGCACATTGTAGAATTAAGACTGCAGCCTTGTTCCATGTTCTGATACAGGCATCATAGGCAATAAATTAGATCTTCTCAAAACATAATTTTTTGTGCAGTGGTTCTGAAAGTAGGCTATTTCTTGTGCAGATTTTAAGCCCTTTCTCAGGAGCCTGATACCAGCTGAAACTTTTCAATGAAGTACTTGAAATACAGTGAATGTTTCCCTCCTTTGATTTTCAGTAGTGTGGGTAAACTGGTGTGGTTGAAAGCTCCCTAAGAAAATCTGCTTAGGGTGGAACATGAACTAGGAAAATTTTAAAAGGAGCTGAAAACAGTGTTTAATAATGGAAAGTGCCTGACAACCCAACTGTAGATGGCACTATCCACTCCTATGGTACATTCCATGTTTTTCGTGTGCCATCTACTTAAAATAAGTTACCCAAACCATAACAGGAGCTTTTCAAAGCTTTATAGCTTCCATACCTGCCAGTTGTAGCTGTACTTGCAAGCATCATTGCATCGAAACTGAATTCAAATTGAAATGCTAACACTCCACCCTTTTCTTCTGCCTTTAGTCTCCTTCATTGTTAGTGGCTTCCTAGAGTTGCCATCTTCAAATTTTTGTTGACAGAGTACTGTAAAGACTAACAAAAATCCTCCTGCTGTTGGGCATATCCAATTGATTTTTCCAGTACTGGTGATTCAGCAACAAATGCTGCAGCCATGTTGGTACCTGTTCTTCTGCTGGAATGCAGTTCTTTCCTTTTGTGTTTCTTATCCCAGTGAGGAAGTGGTATTTGACTGGATTATGAGTATCCCTCTCTGTAGCAAAACTGAAGTGTATTCCCTCTCCTAACTGATGGCAACAGAGTCCTGTGCTCAGTGAAGGACATTCTTGTACGGACTTTGAGTCCTGCAAGCACTGGGAGTAAACCTGAGGGCCTTCATTAGAAGCAGACAGATTCAGAGTCAAAAATATTATTTTATTGAAGAATTTTGGATTGCAAAGATTTTACATCACAACATAATTCCAAGTACACGGAATTTAGGAGGAAGATGATGAAGTGGAGAGATTGATGGTTTCATTACCAGAGCAACGGTTTTGTAGGGACTGATTGCAGACACAGTGGCCAATG
Source organism: Phylloscopus collybita (assembly GCA_027886175.1). Classification (NCBI taxonomy): domain Eukaryota; kingdom Metazoa; phylum Chordata; class Aves; order Passeriformes; family Phylloscopidae; genus Phylloscopus; species Phylloscopus collybita. The sequence continues at coordinate 22,329,557 of JAJNNQ010000006.1, forward strand.
GTGAGTTGAGTATTTTGTGAAATGTTCTTAATTGTTTGCTTTTATATGGGGCTACAACTTTTTTAAATGAGTGGGCATGACTCAGAAAGTCATTGTATGGGTTTAAAAATTCACAGCACATCAGTGTGTTGCTGGATATTAGGTTTGATGAGCAAAATTAATTCACAGCAATGCCTGTGGTGGGTTGAGGAACACTGGCATGCAAATTATTACAATCATTCTTTTGGAAGCAAAGAGGAAATCGCCTCCAGTTGCACCAGGGGAGGTTTGGATTGGATATTAAGAGAGTAATTCCTCATGGAAAGCGTTAACAAGCGTTGGAACAGGTTGCCTGGGGAGGTGGTGGAGTCACTGTCACTGGAGGTATTTCAAAGGCATGCAGACGTGGCACTGAGGGATATGGTGTAATGGTGGACTTGGCAGTGCTGGATTAGTGGTTAGACTTGGTGATCCTAGGGAACTTTTACAAACTATAAGATTCTGTGATTATGAAAGTAAAATTAAAAGGTTAGAGATTTTAACAGGTGATGCTTAACAATTCTTAATCTCAAAGAAAAATTTAGTTTCTACCTTGTGAAATCGAATGCTATTTATATTGTTATCTTGTTGAAAATAATACTCTTTCATTAATTTTTAAACTGTCTCCATACCCAGCATAATTCAGAATTACTGTACCTTTAAAATATGAATGTGAGATAGACGAATTACAGACTTTAGATGCTGTTGACATTAATTATAGATTAAGGACTTATTGAAGATTTTAGCAGATTTTTCTTCTGCTTCTCTTCTGTACTGCAGTTTGTTGTTCAGATTGGGAGGGGGCAGACTTGATTATGCTTGTGTAATTTTCCTCCAATTGTGCATTCAGAAACAATGTTTAAAAATATGGAAAGGGATTTGAATTCTCATTTTCTGGACTGCAGACATAACAGGCTAATGCAGCTGTAGAGATGTGCTCAAGTAAGAGGGTTTATGTTATAAAAAAGTTATTTCTGAGTAATTATAAACAAAACCATGGCCCTTGGGATAATATAAAACTATTACTCATAGAACAGTTGTTTTGTTACCACTAAAATATTTAACTTTTTCTTGCTAATTCAAGGTCAGCAGCTGCTTCCAAGGTCTGAAGCAGCAATTCTGCCTATAGCAGAATATAGCACAGTACATGAGGGAGGGGATAGCTCAGACTGTGTCCTAGTGACCAAGCAGCAAATACCAACTAACAGGAATTTTAAAAATAGTCTTGTTTTTTGTTTTTATAATTATCCTCTAAAATACAGAGGGAGTCTGGCAGGTGAAAATTAATGTATAAGTCTGTCTATTCACAGATGTGATGCGGTTCACTACTGGTACTTTGTGTTAACTTTGTGCTACAGCATCTTTGGGAAGCTTTGGCCTCACTCTGCTGGGCATTAGGCACATGGAGAGGGACAAACAGCCATGTGAAATGTTGACAAGCAGGAGCAGAGTGCTTTAGTTAAGTGTCATTCCTTGCACTAAGTGGGGACCCTGAACCCAGCCAGCTGAGAAGTAAGAAAGTGCTTGATGCTCATCAGTGTTTTTGAGGCCTCCAGAAGAGCAGGCTGAGGGGGCTTGGCTTTGGACCATGCCTATGGAAATGTTTCAGTTTGCAGGCATGAGCTCACCTCCCTGCTCCAGAGGTCATGGATGTATTTTCTCACTAAACTCAATTTTAATAAGAAGTGTACTTGATGTTAGGGTGCAGAAGGCAAAAGCCCAGCCCTGGATTGTATTTGTGAAGGGTTTAGAGGCTGATATTCATTAACTCCTGACTCACATTGCCCATTAATGTAGGTTAGGATAAAGCTGGAAAAAGCTGGAGAGTTTGGGTATGACTTGACAGACCTGCAAAACAATACAAAACAAGTGAAACACTAACTTACTCATTGCCTACTGGCACACTGAAGTGCTCTTTTATGTAGCCCATTTAAAAAAGAATTTTCTAATGCTCCCAGTTTATCAAAGCTCTTTAGATATCTTTCCCAAATTTTCCTTTTGGAGTATATAAGAATGTGTTCCTGTACTTGTTGTCAGCACCTGACGCTCTCTTTTTATTTAGAAAATATTTTCCTTGGACAGTAATGGTTACTTGCTTACCCATTAACATGAGTCCGAAGTGCCTTCAAACTCATCAAGTATAATTTGAGTGTAAAGAATGGCACCTGCCTTGCATGAAATTCGAAGCAAATTGAGTTTTTTTGTCACAAGAGAGAGTGAACAGGTTGGAGGTTGCATTTTCCCACTGAGAATCTAATCAAATTTTGAAGCATTTGTGCTCTGCAAGCAATGCAGGGCTTGCTGCTGTTAGTGTAGCAGAGAGGATGGCCAGTTTTTATTAGGTTTTTTTTCCCCTTGTAACTGCACTTTGTTTAAGCTGGCAAGGTGGTGGTAAGGTCTTACTGTGTCCTGATGGAGTACCCTAGGAAGAGATTCCTGCTTCTCTGTGTCATGTCAAAGGTAGCAGATGGTATAAAGAGACAGAGGAGTCAAGGCTGGAAAAATATTATGGAAGTGTGAAGGGATGAGACTAGAGAGGAAGAGAAGCTGTGGAGGTATTGTGAACAGGATAGCATTCCACCATTTGTGCTTGAAACTCGTATCTGCCCACATCTTCAGAAACATGAGAGCTCTCACTCATCCTCATTACCTCTAGCAGATACTTGGGTTAGATCCTGCCTTGAGAAATTGTGCCCAGGAGTCTGCTGAGAATAACAGAAATTAATTCTATCATTGTAACGAACAATTAATTTCAATATTACTGCAGTACACGTGTCTCATTTGAGTGCAGATATGCAGAGCCAATGTAAGTAAACATTTGAGAGGTAAGTTGTCTTTAAAAACAGATGAAGAAGCAAGCCTAAACCTGAGAAGTTCAGGAGCTTTTACAATTAGCTGGTGTTTTAGGAGTCTGCTAATAAGAGGATAGAGTCCACGATTTGCCTCACGTATCAGCATAATTTTAAAATTTGTTGGGTTTTTTTTTTAATTGGTCTACTGGGGTTTGCTTAGTAATGACTGACCTCTAGAGCAGGAGGAACTCTGACTGGCAATCAGGACAAAACCAAGGAAGAAGACCTCAAAACAGCTGAAAAAGAAAAAGCACTGTGGCCAGGACTGGCTGAGCAAGAGCTTTTGAGCAACCAGAGTGCTGTGGTCAAAGCTCGTAGCTGCTTCCTGCACTAAAGCAGTAACTTTCAAGAACTCTCATTTGCAAGTTGAATGTTTAAATTAGCCATCTATACTCTTCCATTTTTAGGCATTGTAGTGCTTTTGTGTACTGAGTTTTGAACTCCTTCACACTTTTCTTCTTTGAATTGTCAACCTAAGCATGCAGAAATCATGAATCAGCCTCCCTCTGCCTCCAGTGGCTTAGAAACCATGAGATTTTAAGAAGTAACAGATGTTTTGTTCTCTTTATTTGCCTTCTGGTTTTTGAGCTTGAAGAGTTCATATTTTAAAAGTGTTTCACCTCAAACCCCAGGCTAACACTTTATTTATTCATTCTTCAAATGTGAAACAGATTCTCCCATCAGCCTGAGTAGTGGGGGCTTAGAGAAGAAAAATTCTGTGTTCATGAGAAAATTGTGAGTTGGTATTGCTTGGTTCCTTTAGGTTGTCTTTGGGAATATAGGATGGGACTTAATTTTCTGGGTTGCTGGGAATGGTCCTATCTTATTGCAAGCAGCGGTATTATATAATCCCATGTGAAGTTGGTTTTGACTACATTTATTTTAAGTACATTTAATTTAAGTATATTTAGTACTTATGTTTACGACCCTGTTTATTCCCTGTGGAAAACTCTTCCAGAACCTCACTAATCAAACACTTAAAAATGCTGTCTAGTTTCTAGTCTAAACTTACTCATGGCAGGCTAATATCCACCTGCTTGTGTGAACATCCTGCTGCAGCTGTTGTGAGTGTGTAAATGAGTTTTATTTCTGCTTTTGCTTGCTTTCCTGACACCTGGCTTTTGTTTAGGTGTGGTCAACGTCACCTTCATCATTGTAAACTGTGAGAAAATCAGTATAACCTCTAATTGTCTTGAGCTTATAAACCATCCCCAGTACACACTGGCCTGCTATAATGTTCAAATGTTGACTCAGTTACATTAGAAGTAGCACAGTCTAGGACAAGATAAGGTTATGCTGCCCTTGGAAATCAGTGTAATCAAAGGTACGCATATGCTTTTGATGAACATTTCATTCTAAAGATTAAGTAGAATTTAATATGTGAAAAGTGATTTAATGGCAGTATGAGGGAAGAGTGGGGAAGGTATGCTGCTTACCTCCCAGGTGCTGTAGTCTAACCCAGTATCCTGTCATTGGTGTAACTGGTGCTGTATGGAAAGTTGGAGTGGAAATGGTATAAAAACTCAGGCAGAATGGGTATTCTCTGGAGGTTGTCCCAGGTGATCATTGTAGATTATATTAGCTCACATTTCAGTGAGCTCTAACTTTGAGAGCACACTTTTCAAACTTGAATGCTAAGAATAACAAATGAGGCTGACATTTTGGGACTTTCAGGGATGATTTAAATGCTGATTGAGCCAAAGACCTGCACCTCAGTCACCTGAAAGATTTAGCTGGAAATTTGTCCGTGTCCTGGGCTTGTTTGATGTACTTAAAGTGATGTCTGTGAACATATGGGACATTGTGTCAGACCTTTAGTAATTAGGGTTCTGATGGATTAGCTCTATGGAAGCTTCTATCTTTATCTCAGACTTTCACCTGTGTGTCTCAAATTCTGGGTCAAGGAAGGTGAAAAGTGAGATGCCTGAAAGTGAGAAAAAAAGCTTTCCCATGGTTATTTGTTCTCTGTTAATAAACAATCTTTAGATAGTCTGATTCCTAAAGAATCATGCTGCCTAGTGGCTGGCAAGTAAGATATCCACAAGTGAAAGACACAAGTTTGAAATGACAAAATGACAGAAGATCATAGAATATAATCACAGGATCATTTAGACTGGAAAAGACCCTCAGGATCATTGAGTCTCAATGGCCAGTTGCTGCTTCTGTTACCACTTTCCTGATTTAACTTCTCAGTCCTAGGGAATTGTCTCTTAGGGAGATAATTCATCATTTAAATACAAAAGCTAATGTTTTTTCATGCCCACCAATCCAGTGTGTTTTGACTATACCCAGGTTAATTGCTTGACAGTTCACAGTACCAGATTTTCTGGAACTGATATGCTGAGTTTTTACCAAACAGACTTGAATCATAATAATAGTGGGGGTTTATTTTGTTTTGCTTTTCTGGATGGTTATCACTATATGTAGAAACAACAGTATGTGACCAGACATACTGGATTTCAGCTGCATTTGTGGAAGAGTATTGATGCCTTTGTCAAAAACATTCGGGATATCTTGGTGCTGTTGGATATATTTTTTAATTATTTCTCTTAGAATTTTTTCTGCTTTCGTAGTCATTGCTTTTATTTTGAATTGCACGTAGAGGATGGTAATAGCCTAGAAATTTTATTCAAAAAGGAATAAGTTGGTTTTTTTTTTTGGGCATCAGTCTCTTGGAGGAAAGACCTACCACTTTGAAGTTCAAGTGGCAAACTAAAGAATATTGAAATATACTCTGTGCGCTCTTGTTTTTGTTTTGTTCTATTTGCCTCCACCCAAAGTACAGTTGGTTTGATGTTCAGCTCTCTGCTCTTGTTCAGCAGAGGATTTCTTTAAAATCCACTTACATTTCCTCCTCTCCCCTGCACATTCAGTGAAGGAATACCATTACTTTCACACTTCTGTGATGGGTGTGAGTCACTAGAGCTTGTAGGCAAAGGAATCCTGGGTCCTTCTGCTGCTGAGGCTTGCCAGCCCTAGAGCGAGAAGGTGACAAGGTGTCATCCGCTTACAACCCAGCAGCACCTGAAAAAGTTTGTCACCCACGTAAGTCCATGCACCAGGGATTAGTTAGGAAGTTTACTGCCACTCTTGTGACAGGGTCTGTTTTTGGGCTCTGCCTGTTTGTGAGAGTTAAAAATCAATTAACCATTCAGTTAAGCTCAAGTTCTTCCTCAGATATTCTACTTAGACTTCTGTTCACCTCTTGGGGTATTTACAGGAAGTTTCTTTAGTTTTGTTATTGAAGACATTCAGACTTTTGATTTGAAAGCATCAGTAAACTCAGATTCAACTCAGACCAGCTGTTGCTTTAGTTGTTTCTCTTTGTTATGGTACTTGACTAAAAGCTTATGTTTGTTATTTGTTTGTTCTAACTGTATAAACAAATGTCAAGAAAAAAAAAGAAGATATGCTTCTGAGGCTGAGGAAATGTAATATTCATCATTTCAGTCTTGATATAATCACAGGTTAATTTTTATTCTACTGGATATGAACTTTTATCTGCAAGTAAACTGCTATGGAGTGGGAAAGGCTCGCTCTTCCCTTTATTTTTGTATGACTTTGAGATGTGCCTGTCTGTGATAGTGTGTGCCTTTCTGTAGCACAGACTACAAGTAAAATATACATCTGCACACATCAGAAATTAATTAGAACAACCAAATGAGTTTTGGCCCTTATCCTTGTGAGTGTGTAGGGGAAATTTTCAGAGAGGGCTGACCCCAAGTTCTAGTGGATTTTAGGAATCTCCTCCTTTTACCTCCCCTGTGCTTGTTCTTGCCTTAAGGACACAAATTTGTTTTTCAATAGCAGTAACTTCTAGGCAGAGTTTTGATGTAAAGGCTGGTGTCCCTAACATGGTTGATGCCTTTGCAACCATAATTATGAGTTTAAAAATCAGCCATATAGTAGCCAGCACAGTCACTGAAAGGTTTATTTCTTGAAAAGAAAAAAAGAGTGTGTTGCTCTGTTGCTGAGTTTGAAAAACCCCCTGTTTGGTGAAAACAGTACTCACAAATAAATCCAGACATAGTGATGGTCTTGAGGTGGGAGACATTCCAAAAACATTAAGAATTTTTCGTTCAAGGTGTGTGGTTGTAAGGGACCTAAGTCTGTATTTTTGGGGTTTTCAAGTATGAAAAGTGAAACTTCTCAGAAAAGTAAAGCAGAATAGTAAGTATTGAAAGGTAAGTCTGAGCACAACATTTTGGGTGATATTTTCCATCAGTCTTTTTATAGGTGTTTAATGGTTTGAAAATGTAGTACTTGGTGTTGTGGCAGTGGCTTGGGATTCTCTATGAAGAATAACCATTCTTTTCACATAAGAACCACCAGAAATAGTACTATATCCTGTATGCTGAGTATTCCATTGATTGCTTCAACTGCAGGATTGAGTCTTGAGTTCATAGCACCTGTTGAAAACTTAGCAAATTATACTTCTCTTTCCAAAGCATGGTTCATGGCACCCTAGCATATAATTGTGTTATTATATATTAGTGTTATTTATGTGACGATTTGGAAGTTAGAGGTATGGTTTCGTTAAAGAGTCTAGTGCTGCAGGGATCTGAATCTCTAGCCTGTTTTGTCAGCCTTGAGGAGCTTCAGATATTCTCAAGAAAGCAAAACCTTGTTCTGTTTGCTTGTTTTTATTTATGTATCGTTTGATGGTGTATGGACTTCAGTAACACTTGGAGCTGTGATTTACATGCTGTATTTCAAGCCCGTTGTGAATCTTTAGAGGTCCTTCGATCCCCTCTGTAGGATTCTTGCCTCATAGTGACTGCACAAAACATCTTAAATGTAATCACAAAACCAGATTTCACAAACCACTTAACAGCAACACAAAAGGTTAATGTATGTTTTATGCTGGATTTAGGTCTTTTTGCAAAAAAACTCTGTTTAATAGAGTATACTATTGCTGGAAATAACAGTAACAGTAAGCAGATTTTTGCCTGTGGCAAATGCAGTCATTAAAACAGGGCTATAAATCTCCCCTTGTATAACTGCATGCATGGTGCATGCCATACGTATTTTTCAGCTTGTTACACTAAGTGGTGAAGGTAAAAAAGCATGGCTGCATGTACTTTCAATGTAGCTATATAGCTTTATAATGGTTTTTAGGAGTTGTGTCTTTCCAAATCACTTATTGATCTATCAGTGTGACCATGCTGGAATCAGAGACTTGAGTGTGTGTATTGGTTACTGTTACTTTTAATTCATAATGCCAGTTCTTCACAAGTAGAAAAGTATGGCTCTTGGACAGACATGTTGTTCCCATTATTTGGCATTTATTTTAAGACCTAAAGCAGCAGCTTGCACATAAACAGATTGGTTTACATTTTTCCTAATTGAGTTTCTTCATTGTTTTTGAAGACCAATGCTGCTAATTTTTTGTTAGCAAAGTTTTGCCTGTAGGGCCACATGTGCTCTGGAAAATACTGTTGGAGGTTCCAGCTGGCTGGCCTTGCAAGCTGCTCAGTTCCTGAAGACCATCTCTACATGTCTGCAGCGCTGGGGAGTCACTCAGCACAGGTTCTCAGCACCTTATGGGGTGGTGCTGCTATGCTGAAATTCAATCCTTATTCAGTAGGCTGCTCTTGGACCCTGCATCACCTTAAAGCCATTGATTTAAGTCTAAACATAGAAATCCTTATTTTCATAGAATTATAAAATCATTTAGGTTGGAAAAGTCCTCTTAAGATCATCAAGTCCAACTGTTAGCCCAGCATTACCAAGTCCACCATTAAACTACGCCCTTAAGCAGCACATCTACATGTGGTGGTCTTTTTAAACCTCCAGGGATAGTGACTCAAGCAATTCCCTGGGCAGCCAGTTTCACTGCTTGACAACCCTTTCAATGAAGAAACTTCCTCATAGCCAACAATTTAGACTGTTGTTACCCAAGTGCAGGACCAGCACTTGGCCTTGTTGAAACTTTGACCATTGATCTCAGCTCATCTATCCAGCCTGTCCAAATCCCTGTGCAGAGTCTTCCTGCCCTCCAGCAGATCAACACTCCTGCCCAACTTGGTGTCATCTGCAAAATGACTGAGGATGCCCTTGATCCCCTTGCCCAGGTTATCAAGTAAGGGTACTAAACGAGGCTGTCCCCGGTACTAAGGTCTGGGGAACCCCACTGGTGATCAGCCATCAGCTGGATGCAACTCTATTCACCACCACTCTAGGCCCAGCAATACTGAGAGATTTTTACCCAGCAAAGAGTGCACCCATCCAAGCCACAGGCAGGCAATTTCTCCAGAAGAACACCTCACCATGCTGTTGAATGGAATTGGTTATTTTTGCTTTGAGAAAACTTGGGACTTATAATCCAGAACTAGAAGCCAAATGTAAGTGTTGGTCAGCACATGTAGAAAAAGGAGAATTTTGCTGTTGCTCATAGCCTGTGCTGTAGCTCAGCTTTGAGAACCTGTCCTTGTAATGCATTCTCAATCCTACTGGTTTTATTTCTGTTTTGTCTGATGTTGTCTTCTTCAGGCCTCTCAAGACCATTATCTTGCTTAAATTCTCAGCTTTATAAAATGTATCTTTTTTCTGTTTCCCAGGAAAGCAAATTCCACATGTATGGCATCTCAGGCATGTGGAAAAGTGGCAAGCAAAAAGTGTGGGACCATAAAATCCTACCTGTGCAAAAGTTTTAGATAAGAATATCTCATCTCATCTCATCTCATCTCATCTCATCTCATCTCATCTCATCTCATCTCATCTCATCTCATCTCATTTTAGTTGTTTGAACATGAGATTCACAAGGAGTAAGGAAGGCTCTCCCAGTTGTCCATGGGGTGAGAGTTGTGTCAGTGGGCAATACACAGCCAGGGTGTGATCCATCTCTCTCCAGACAGGATGAATTTCCTATCATGATACCTCTCTCATGTCCAGCCATGGAGAGACAAGCCAGACAAAAAGTTAGACATAAAACATAATTTTTAGACAGCCAAAGTTGGGTTCCACTGTGTTCCATTCCACTGTGGCCACTGGCGCAGCTGTGGGAGTGCTCTGACAGAAACCCATTGCTTTTAATGCACTCATTGCCTTATTTAAAAGTATATTTAGGCACATTTGGGTATACAAGTATATTTAGGGACATTTGGGGACACTGTTGCCAGCAGTTATGAGAAGTGAAGTGGATTTGAACAGTGTCATCTCTTGATCGTAATTATCAGGAGTGGAGGAGCATTGGTTGTGCTTCTGCTGAAATGCAGGTGGTGGGGGAAGCTCAAGTCTCCACTGCTTTCAGGATGAATGGCTTTTTGTACAATGGCAAATATGGGATCTGTAGAATTTTTATATTTGGTATTGAATCCACATGTGATGTCAAACAGATCTTGTGATTTCTCAAGCTTTTAAAATTACTCACTGTAATCCTAACCCTAATTATAATCTCCAGCAAGGGCACATATCCAGATATATTCAGCATCACTCAAAAAGAAATATAAGCCCTTCCTTAAATACTTGATTTAATGTCAGGATATCCTGAAATAGCTGGTGGTGAGAGCTAGCCATTCATAATGGATGTGAACTACTTTTTTTTTTTAATTGAAAAAATATTTAGTAGTTTAATCATTTGAATTCAGTTTCAGAAGACTATTTTAAATATGCGGATTATGTCCTCTAATATCTTTTATGTAAGCACTTATCTGTTTCCTAACAGCAAGTAGACAAAATACCTCATGAATGTTAATGATAACAAGAAATAAGCACACCACCATGTTAAAGATCATGTAATCCAAGGGGAGAAGCAAAGCAGCAATGAGATGAAGGCCAGCTTCATCTGTCCAGTTTTGCCTGGCCTAAGTGTTTCTCCAAAAGTACTCTTTCTTTTCACTTGACATGAAGGAATTGCAGGGCAGCTTGATGCTTAATTGCTGTTAAAATGGAAAAATCTCAGCTGAAAGCTCTAAGGGTCATGAGGGTAAATATCTACTCTAGTAAATAAGGTGAGATTGTGTGTCCTAGTTAGCATGTAACTGGAAGTGAAGAGCACCCTGTTTCAGTGCTGGGAAATCATGTTTCTTTACAAGCGAGAAGGAAGTGTGTGGGCTTGGAATGAATGATTACTGACAGTGATGACCATAACTCACCTTTTCCTGGCCTTAATTGTTCACAGTCTGCTTACAGTTGTGATATGTTACATGAAAGGAATTATCTGGGAGGGGGTTGAATTCTTCTTCTGGATCACTTTCTTGTTTTCAGCCCTTTTCCCACTCCCTGTAGGCTCTGGAGAGAAAGTAGGGGCAGCTTGTGGCTGTAGGCACATGCCAGCATATGGGAGCTGCGGGAGGTATTGTCTGTTGGCACTTGTGCTTTCCTAAATTGCAAGTACTAGTTGTTTCCAAAGGCAAGATGGTGTCCAAGTATGATGGTCCCACAGGGTGAGAGCTACACCCTAAACCTGTTACTGGTCTAATCACTATATCCTATTGTCACTTGAGTAACCTGCACTTTACTCTTGGAGCAAATTATTCTGTAGCTACCTGTAGCACAGACTAATTACTTTGTAAGATTTTTAGTACAGTAGAGGGGATGAGATGTAAGTTCCAGTTATGACAGACCTCTGGATTTGCTAATATTTACATTTTCTCAGCAAGATTTTAGACCTGCTGCTTTATTACAAACATGAAGGCATTTTATCTTTCTTTGTGTTCTCTGAGTAGCTAAAAGCAGAACTGCAGCACTTTGGTCAATAAATCTTTGGTTTACCTGGGACATGATGGCCAACCTCCTCAGCTCCCCCCCCGACACACACACCGTGTGGTCTGAAGGAGTCTCCCACTGAGACTCACTCAGAAGTTGCTGCCTTTGGTTAGCTTGAATGGACCTGTTGAGGAGTAGTTGCAAAGAAGAAAGGTTAAAAGAGAAAGAAGAGTTAAAAAGCCAGAGAGGTGCCACTTAGCTGTCTCATCCTGCAAAGCCTATGCTTGATGTTTTAGTGTAGACAGGATGTCTCAAGCTGTTTGGTAGCAACAATTTAAGAAGTACTTACAGCCTGAAAAAGCAAAAGCTGGTGAGGTTGGCTCCTTAATGCCACATCAGGGTTACGTCTCTCCCTGGTTTAGTCACATGGTATTTTTGTCAAGCGTTTATTACACATTGTGATTAAAAACCAAGGCCAGTATGGGAAGTATGTTAGCAGTAATCATTGGTCAATGCCATTTTGGTCTTCTGTAGACAAAAGTTCTGTCCCTAAGGAGATTTATTCTAAGTCTGACAGGGTTGTCTGACTTCTCTAAGTAAATTATGATGAAGAAAGATAATTGATGAAGCTGGTAACAAGACTGTTTTTGTGGAGATCACTGAAGTATTTATATATGCTGGCACAGAACTTCACATGAGGGCTGGTGAGAGCCTAAACATTGGATAGCCCAAACATTTTATAAATAGGCAAAGATGAAGTATATTTAGTATATTTAATAAGTATATGAAGTATATTTAGTAAGTCTCATACTAGGCATCTTGGTAATAATCACTGGTAGCACAATCAAGGAAGAGGATTGTCTTGCTCTGCCATGTTGCAGCCTCATCTTGACTTCTGTGTGCAGTGTTGGGCAATGCAAAATAAGAAAGATATAAAGCTATTAGAGAATGTCTGGAGGATGGTGAAGGGCCTAGAGGGGAAGGTGTATGAGGAGTGGCTGAGGTCACTTGGTCTGTTCAGCCTGGAGGAGACTGAGGGGAGACCCCATTGCAATCACAACTTCTTCATGAGGGGAAGGGGAGGGGCAGACACTGATCTCTTCTCTGTGGTGACAGTGACAGGACTGAGGGAATGGCCTGAAGTTGCATCAGAGGAGGTTTGGGTTGGATATCATGAAAAGGTTCTTGAACCAGAGGGTGGCTGGGCACTGGCACAGGCTCCCCAGGGCAGTGGTGACAGCAGCAGCCTGACAAGAGTCCAAGAAGGTTTTGGAAAATGCTCAGGCACATGGTGTGACTCTTGAGGATGGTCCTGTGCAGGGCCAGGAGCTGGACTCCAGTAATCCTTCTGAGGCCCTTCCAACTCAGCAGATTCTGATTCTATGATCCAGTTATGTTGTTACAGTGTAAATAAAATATACGGCTCTTGCATAGTCCAGGAATCTCTAAGTTACCTGGGTATTAATATTAAATAAACCATATTTACAAATGTAAATCTAAAATTAGTTGTATGCTATCTCTAAAGACATAAGGACTGGGGTTTTAGCATTAAGAAAAACCCACAAATGAGATAAAATCAAATGCTTTTCCAGTCACACACATTATCCTCAAGGTTAAATGGATTAAAACTCTTTCTGGAGAAATTCAAAGTAAGACTGAAAATGTGGTCAAAAAAGTTTCATTGTGGCTGCCTGATGTTTGACTTTTGATAGCACATCCCCAAAGACTTCTCTTTGACGTACCTTGAACAGAGAATGCCTGTTTCCCACGAAGTCTGTTGTTGCTGATAAAGCTCATTTATATCTAAGTGGTATCTAATACGGCAGTGCTGTATTCCGGCCTTAAGAAAAAAACAGTTGAATGGCTCATTTGCTTTTTTAAACCTGCTGTGCCTAAAGATGTATTTTAGCAATTTTGTCCAAAGCCCAAATTATAGTAACTAATTTTCTACAACATACATTTCTGAACAGAGCATAAAAGAAATCATTGTGGCACATTAAAACAAAATAGAATCCATAAAAGTTGTGTTTCAGAGGCTGTGTTTATGCACTTGTGATAATAAGTAGTGATGCTTTCCTTTGATATTTGAGGCCTCTATCTGCGTGACACAGAGCAGATCTCCTAGGAATCTCCTTAGCTTGAGCAGTTGGTATGGCTGAATGAGCAGTGAAGCAGAAGGGTGTAAGTTATTGTCTCTGAAGTAGTTCGCATTAACTGCAGGCACAGGCAATTCTGTATGGTACACACACATATGTATGCACACACACACACAGACATGAGAAATGGTGGGAAATCAGGCGAAAGTTGAATGTTCCACCTTCAATATAGGTAAAAGTAAAGTCTTGTTCACAGTCAGGAGGAAGCTCTCTGGATTTTAATGAGAGGCTTTTGCCTGGCTCAGACCATGTGCTGTTAACAGGCACCATCTACAGCTTAGAAATCCTGCTGGCCTTTCTTCCCTCTTTACCTCCTCCTGCCCCAGAGATCTGAGCACAAATCCCTTCTTTCTCTGGTTTGCCAGAAATGTATAAGCAGATCTCTCCTCTGTCTGTGCTGCTTTGCTTTTTGATGCTGGGTTGAACATACAGGTCAGTCCCTGGACTGGAGAGGTCAGTCCCTGGTCAGGCTTGGGCTTTGAAGTGGCTGGAGGTGGAGTCACTGTTTTTGCAGTGCACACCAGCACCACTCCACTTGTGCTGCCCCAGTGATGGCTATGGCTATGTGACTCCTACAATCTAGAGGAGTTCCACCTTTCAGAGACCTGAGATGACCCATGGATGGATTTTTTAGAGGGTCTGCTATGTAAGGAGACACTGCAAGTTGCAGGCAGGCTTCAAAGAAGGAGGGGAAAAGATCCTCAGGATCTTTCTGAAATCTGTGCAGCTGTATTAAAAAGGGCGGTAGTTATTTTTTATCTTTCCTTGAAATTGTGACTTGACTACATCATTATGAGGTGCTTCTGAAATCTGCTGGTAGAAGCAGCCATTATTGTAACTCTTACTATACCAATTCCCCTAACTCATCTGTCCACTCTGGTTTGTGTCCCAAACTAAAGGTAGCACTGTTCAGTGATGCCCAAAACAGAGCTTGTACCTTCCCCTTCCAAATACCTTAAGTGTATAGACAGTTCTCACTTCTTCTCCTGTGTCTTTGCATGTCTAGAAGACAGATCAGACTCCAAGTACATTCAATTTTAAGGTCTTTGGAAGCTGCTTAGGGAAATGTTGAGCACTTTTCCTATACATCCATCAGATTGGTGACAGGTCTTACATAGCCAAACAAGAAACTCCTATGTACTGGGGACTTGACTGACAAAAAACTACTCAAAAGTTCTGCCTTTCAGATAAGGGATTGCTTAAATAAGGGATTGCTTTTGAGACTTGCAAGTTTTTCTTCCATGAAAATGTGTTGTTGGTATGCATTTTGCACATTAGGAGTGAACTCAGATCATCTCTGTTTCAGTTTCACACATAAATACAAGATTTCTCCATGTCCAATCTGGAGCAGTTGCAGAATGCTGTAGCCAAGCTTTTCTTAAGACAGTCCACATCAATTTTGGAAGACAGGCTGGTATCAAATGGATCCTACAGAAAATTTATTTAAATTGCATAAAAGGTTGACTTCCTTACCCTGCCTTGCACTTTGGATGTCAGAGCACTGCATCCAGCTGGAGCAGTGGCCTAGCTGAAAACAAAGATTTAGGGTGTAAAATTATTACATGATAGGTTAGCAGCAGCCACAGCCTGAAGGCTTCATCTAGGAGTGCCCTTTTTTGGAAATTGCTGTATTCAGTTGTTAAAATGTGCCTCTGATATAGTAAAAAAAAAAAAAAGTAAAATATGTACCATCCTAGATGGTGTGTGCTCTTTCTGAGATTAAGAGTATTGTTGAGACTGATGAAAAGGCTTTCCCTGTTGCGTTTGGTTTTGCTTGAGATTTAGGATTTAATATTTTACCTCTTTGGTTGTTTGTGGCTTTTGTTTTTGTGTGGGTTTGGGGGTTTTTTGGTGGTTTTTTGTTTGTTTGTTTTGTTTTGGGGTTTTTTTTGTTTTTTGTGTTTGCTTTTGTTTTGTTTTGTTTTGTTTTGGGAGGGGGTTGTTGTGGAGTTTTTTTCCAGGTCTTGGACTTCTTGCATTTAAATGAAATTATTTTCTTCAAAGGATTTTAGTACAATCATGGCTGAACTAAAATGTATCCAAATAGAAATAGTAAATAGCCGTTTTGTATCTCAGTCTGATTTTACAGTAATAACCCTCATGTTCTCATAACACTTCATATCCTCATGTTTCCAGTCTGTATGTAAGGGTTCTGTTTTCACATTTGATGACTTAAGAATTGCCTACTCTTTCATTCTAGCAAAGTGTTTGCTTATGTGTAAAGAAAATTAGGAAAAATGAGCAGGCGAAGAAAACAAAACAGAGAAGCAAGCACTTCTTAATGTTAAAAAAAGAAAACTTGAGATGGTGGTTAAATGATTTTTGCCTTGAAACAGAGAGGGGAGTGGTAAAAGTGGGAGGAAAGGGGTGAGGGGTGTCACAGAGTTTGGGGTTTCCATCCCCAATTATGCACTGGCTGCTACACTGCTGAATTACACTGAAAGCACTGAATGGTGCCATTATATTCCTTTTCAAAAGTTGTAGGCTATGAAATTCAATCTGAGGTATTTTTAATGAGTGTTCTGAGCCTCAGTTGCAGCTCTTCCCCAGAAACAACGAGCACAGTGTGCCACTAAATAGTGCCAAGGCTGGGGGTTAAACTCATTCAGTTTTTTGCTTGCAGGGAGAGAAAGTAATATCAACATTTATTTGACAGGTATATGCTTGGTTTCAGAGTTGAGCTTTAGTAAAACAGCTTTCCATAAAGAAAATGTTCTGAAAAATGAGGTTCTATCAGCTTTACATCAAACTCCCATCTAGTTTCTGAAAACAAATCTTGTGGTGTGTTTTCCAAAGCCAGTGCCCACAGTGCACATGCTGAGCTTGTTCTGTGGGCATCCTTGTGCTGGCAGGCACATCTCTACAGGCAGAGCCTTGTGGTGGAGGTGCAGCTCATGCCAGATGGAGACATCTGTGCAGTTACACCCTTGGCTGTCAATTAAACATAGATAACTCAGAAGTAATCTTTGTCAGAGAGATGCCTGCTGGCATCCCTGTGTCTCCACATAGTTGGAATGGCTTTGGTGTGACTCCCTCCCTTCTTGCTCCTCTGAACTAGACACAGCTTTTCAGAGAAGAAATTTTAGCGTGCACTTGGTTTTAAAAAAGCCATGTAGCAGCAAATATTATTGCTTTCCACCTTCCTTACATGCTGATTTGCAAAGTAGTTTGCTTCAGGTCATGAGGAGAGCGCTGTTTAATGCATCTGCCCTGCAACTCACACCAAGATCTTAAATTCTTGATGGGATGGCTCTGGTTTTTGCAAGTCATCACCATGCACTGTCAAGGCTCTGAGGCTGGAATACATCGCGTGGACGATACTCCTCAGAAAGGAAAACAGTCACTTCCAGCAGTGGATGGTTGCCTTGCTAAGGGGATAAAGAAGAGCCACAAACCACTTTCACTTTTGCTAGTAAAATTAGGCATAGATGACTCAGCATTTACAGGAGCTAATTTAGGGAATAAGATGACATATTTTTAGTAAGTTTTCTCATTGTTCTTTTAATGCCTCACTTTTCTTGTCCACACTGTGCATTTTAATGATGTTCAAGGAAAGTAATTTTGGTTTAGTAACAGTGGTGCTGCCAAGAGTTTCCCACTGGAAGTCTAAGAATTTAATTGTTGGTGTGTGAAATTTTGCAGTCTTAAACAGTTATTTAAAAGACTTGCTCTGCCACTGCTGATTTCCCACAAATGTTTTACACCTATCACAAGAAAGTTATGGTTGTGCTACAAGAAACAAGGTTTGTTTTTTTCCAGGAGGACTAATTAACTTCTGCAGAGACCTGTTTTTGCAGTTCAGTATTTTTTGGGGTTAGGGTTTTTTTGGCATTACTGAGATCACCATTCACATTTCATGGGAAGGAATGTGTTGTCTCCATTGGGACAATTTCTTAGAGGATTTTTAGGCAGATAACAATGAAGTTTTCCAGATGAATTCATAAGCAGATGCGATCAGAGCACCACTTTTAAGTTGATAAAGTGAATTTTAGGTGCATACATGTGAAATGTAGGATTTTGTAAAATCAGTACAGAAAAGTTAAGACAAGATCAGTTGTGCTTTCTAACTGAAAGTTAGATGCCAGCTAGTTAAAATGCTGTAAACAGAGCCAAAGAAACCAGTGAACCAGGAAACTAATCATGAAGTATTTTCTTAATGCTTTTCACCATGAGTAACATTTTGTAATAAACAGATGTGTATTTAGACTACTATGGCCAAAACCAGGATATTTTTGATTTATATGGTTCATGGTGTTTAGCCAGTGAGTTACAGTTTTTCTTTGGCATTGATGAAAGAAGGATGAATGTGTGAAACAAATTCTATGGAATTTTGTCCCTGCAACTACCTGAGGAGGAAATTCTCCAGGCTCCAAGAATCTGCCTCTTTCTTCTTTACAAAGTGCTAGCTTTGTGGTGGTTGCTGCTGATTCTGCAGTAACAAACATCTTATCCACTAGAAATCTGAATAATTGAAAGATGGCAAATAAAATCACTATTAATATCAATTTGCATTTGTAAGAACTGCAAAGAAATCAAATTATTGGAGGATTACACCTGAAAATGACATGTTGGTTTGTGAAAAGCTCAGTCCTGAAGGTGCCCAGCCCATCATCTCTCCTCCATTTTTGTGTCCCCTCATGCACATTGGAATGGCATATATAATAAATACAGTGTGGGTGGTGTTTGCCCATTAAGGTGCAAAGCTATGATTTTATGAGGCAAGTGAAAATAGACCAAGCAGAGACTCCAATTCCATAGCTTTACTATACTGTAATTACAGAGAGGTACACTTACCTCAGGATTTACTGTAGCTGAGTTTTGTATTAGTCTGACTCTGCTTATAAGAAAAAGCTTAACCAAGCAGTACTGAAAATAGCCTCATCATAAAACTTTTCATTAGTGTTGCTAGATAATATTTTTCTTTTTCCTTCCACAGCATTTAACTATTAAAGAAGATATTTAGTATTTACTGTTCACCTGAATTTTATTGTTGGCTATTTCTACTGAATTGGATTTTTGGGCATTGGAAGAGAGTTTAAGGTGTAGCAAGAGCAGTCTTTCTGCTTCTGCCTATTTTAGAAAATATTTTGACATAAACCAGTTTGTCACAATCAGAAATCCAAGAGCATGGTTACAATAACAAATCCATATTTCAAATGTAAAAAACTGCCGTTTTCTTTTGGAGACCATGCCAGAAATGCAAGCAAATGAGAGGGTTTTTAAACCCCTTCTCTTTGTATTCTTTGCCTCACTAATTGTGTTGATTTTTGGTTAGCAGCGAAATTCCTAGAATAGTTGTTGTTGAAGTTTGTCATAGCTGATAGGTGGGGGAGGGTGGGGCATGAAAGTTTAACTTTGCAGCTGCATTTTTTAAGGCAGTAAACCATACCTGAAGTAAAACCCACCATATCTTAAAATCCTGCTGGTTAAAAATGCGCCACCACCACCAAAACTGACCGAAATGTAGAAGTGTACATCAGAGACTGTGGAAGGCAACCACTGGCATTAAGGGAATACAGCTTATGTGGTGAGTGTAAAAGCAGTCCACTAAAATCTTGAAAGGGAAGAACACTAAATAGTCTCATTGTACACACACGGCAGATGATCAATCGCCTGTTTTTAAGGCAGCATAAGAGACTTATTCTGTTCCTGCTTTTGGCCTCAATCCGCCCTTTGATGGTATGTGCACAGTCTGTGCAAAAGCATCTGGGATACGTGCCAGGAGTGGAGCCCTCAACTACATCCAAATGGAAAATATCTTAAAAGCAACGAGGTGCCTTTAGGTTATCATAAAAATCTGCCTCTTCTACACCCTCTTTTCAAATGGGATGCCTGCCTGGTGGCTGCAGGTCCACTGCTTAAAGGTAGTGGTGGGAGTGTGTGGCTGCTCTGTGCAAAGGTGTCTGTCTCTTTGCTGCTGTTCTTTGGCCTGGTATGTAGGAGTGATGAATCACACTTCTTCCAGCACTTCTCAACTAACCAGTCTAAGCTGAACAGCCAGGTAAGCCCAGGTGTAAGAGCTATCTTTGTGGTCCAATGCTATTTTTGTAGCCATCTAATCCTTCCTATAGGATTAACACCTATGCTTTGAAAGAGAGGAGAGGAGAAGGACAGAGGGACTCCAAGTGTCTTGGCAGTATTAGGTCCAGAGCACTCAGACCAGTGCTTCTTGCCTTTAATCCCACCTTTCAGGAAATAAACTTCTCCTAAATATGAATTATTCATTTCATTTTACGCCAGAAAGGAGAACTGTTTAAAATATGAAATTTGTCTTCAGATACTGACAGCATTGTTCTCCTGTGAGTACTTTTTGAGCTTTCTTTGAAATACAAATTTCTGACAGGGTTATTTGTTTAAGAACCTCGTGCTCAATCTCATCTGTGAGGTTATTTTTATACTATTTGTTTATCATGAACAGTTCTTGGTTGGTTTTCTTTCATTTCAAAACTGTAGATACATACATAATTTTTAACAGTTTCAAATAACTGAGAAAGTTACGCTGTTAAGAATGTGGGATTGTTATTTTTAGTAGTGATTACAACTGTGTATGACTTCAGAAATAGTAATGAAGTTACTGAAAGAAATTTTCACAATCATTTCAGTGCAGTTGTTAAATTGGACTGCGAAAATAATTTGGCAATCTGATTTGACTGATCTGATAAAAGGCTGATCAGTACAAAGGATTTTTTTGGTGATTAACCCTGAAAGAGCAAATACATTTTAAACCTTGTGTTTAACCTTTGTGCCATTTAGTATTTAAGTATTTGTAATATTTAGCATGACCAAATTGTCACATTTCATTTTAGACCATTTGAGCACCCAGAATGTGGCAGGGAGACAGCATCAGTGGAAGAAATGCCTGCCTTTATGTGGTGGCAGGTGTGAATAATGAATGTACCTTTTCCTGTAAGATGAACATAAAGGAATTATTTTCTCTCCTATGAGCTGCTACTACTGTACAAGCAAGTGTAATTAATACCCAAAGCAACCCGAACTTCTTTCTGACCTATTTGCAGCAGTTTTGAAGAAGAGAAGGAGAACAGAGTAGTTAGTCTGTGTTTCCATGTGAAACTATTTGTTACTTCAACCAAAAATGAGTCTTACATTTTTCAATGTTCAGAAGAACATGTTTATTTTATTTGGTTCTTTTAAGCTGTTATTACTGCTCAGTAATGTAAAAACAAACAAATAAACAAAAACCTTTCAATCAAAGATCATGTTCAAGCTGGGGTCAAAGATTATTTGGCTGAAGATAAAAAATGGTAAAACCTCTATTTGACCATAAACACATATAATTATTTTTTGGTACATAATTAGTGAAATAATTGCTGAATTAACTGTTGGAGGTGGTGTAATGTGTCCAAACTTGCTTCTTTTAAAGCTCTGGTTATCTTCCAGATATAGCCAGGTACTTAGTTCGGTTTTTTCTGTTTGGTTGGTTTTGGTTTTTTTTCTTTCCCCCAAAAAAATCCAAAATGTATTGCAGTTTTTGTCAAAGAATGGTCTAAACAAGTATGTAGAGGGATATTTTTTAAAAATTATTGGCGTTTGCTAGAACATGAAAGAAATGTTGAACCTATTAAAATATTCACCACTGGAAGATCATAAGCAACATACTGTTTTGGATTTTGGTGGGAGTAGAGTGAGGCTGAATTGAGTAGGACTGAGATAATGAGAAGATAGCAAAATATTGAATATATAATGCATAAGCAGGCTAGCTTGACTTCATAGCTTGCAGCTAAATGTGGTGATGCACATTATTCATAATTTAGAACTTGACGTTCCCTGAAAATGTAAAGTGACTTTTAAAATGTGATTTCACAGAGCTAAATGAAAGACCAGTTCAAAATGCATTAAGCAATAAAGATGTGTAGCTGGAAGTCAGTGAGCTTCTTTTCATTGTAATAAATTCATAGTATTACTTTGGTGCAAGTAAATACCACATCAAGAGAAAACTAGTTATTCTCTGGTATTTCAGTGTGACTGGGGCTCACCTCATCTCAAATTGTTAAAACAGCTGTCAGAGCTCCTTGTTGTCAGGGCAAAAGATACACCTGTATTGCTCAGGAAAAGTTCCCTGCCAGTGTGCTCAGATGGCTGATTTGGAGTGGGAAGAATTGCTCTCTGGAGCTGCAGTATTTTTACATTGATTGGACAGGAATGTGCCTGCCAACAGAAACAGGGGCGGGGGACTGTCACCTGCTGCAGGTGATTGACTTCCCAGCCCCTGGGATTGCGTGTGACCCTTCCCCAGCTGTATTCCATCAGTATGCCATGCCCTCCTGTTTCCTTTCCCCTGCCGCCTCACAGGGTGGTGGTGTCTGTGGCAGCAAGTGGTCTGGAGGTATTGCCTTGCCACAAGCCTTCATTGCTTCCATGTCAGTGTCACCCATGGAGCAGGCTGGTGCTGGCATGGAGCAGGGAAAGCAGCCAAGCTCTGCCTTACACAGGTGCTGCCACAGCGCAGTGGAACAGGAGCCAGTGAAGCTTGCCTAGAGCTTTCTGTCTGAGGCATGGCAGTGGGGCCGTGCTTCATGGTTGGAAAATGCCTTCCAAGCATTGGAAGTGGAAAACTTGTGTTTTCTTACAGGCCTTGTAACCAGGCTTAAGTCAGGCACAACTGTTGACTTCAGATGATGTCATCGGTGTGGCGCACTCATTCCTGAATGCTCCCTCTGTCAGCTCGTGTTTACTGTGCCCTGAATGGCTCCTGGTTTGCTTCCATACCCAGTAGATTGAGCTTTTAATTTATTGTGTTTAAATTTTTTAGTAGGGATGTCATGGAACTGCACTGAATCAAGATCTCTCTGAAACCTTGTGAGTTCCTGCTTTTGTGGATGTTGTACTTCTCCTTCTGGTCCTGCAAGACCAGGGTTTCATCAGGCTTTAAATCTCAGCAGATTTTATATGCACAGCATTTCCTTTGAGAGAACTGTCAGATTTTATTTTGAGATAGACTGATCAAAGATAACATGAGTTTAGAATAATGATATTTACAAATACTAGGGTAAGAAGCATTTCATTTTATTGAGGCATACTCCAGAGAAAATGCCAAGTGACATGAATACTACAAGACTGCTGTTCCATCGTTTAAATGCCTATGAGAAAAAAAAAACCTTTATGAAAACACTCAGCAGGTTTTAATCAGAGGCTTTTACTCATGGTCTGAGATCAGACAGCTGTGTTCTTAGCTAACCTTGAGTGGCGTGGTAATGCAGCTGGGCTCTCTGCCTTTTTTCCTGTTGGTCAAAATCTCCACTCAGAGACACTTTTTTCCTCCTGTGAGGAAAGTTGAAGTTTGGTCTTTGTCAGGCAGAAGTCCATCAAATATTTTAGCTAGACATACATACATACTCACTGGCATGTTCCTCTGGTTTTGCACAAGTAGGAAAGCTTCTTGCTGTGAGGATAACTGATAAACCCATTCTTCCTCTCTCTAGCAGCCCCAGCCAAACTGTGAAAACCTGAGACTAGTCTGGAAGCAGGAGTATTTACTTCTAAATTATTTGTAGGTGTGTTTTCAGAGCAGTAAAGTATCATTCTTACCCTCAGTCTAATGTATTTAATATTCTTCTGCTGCCTGCAATGAAATGCACTTAGCAGCACACACCTTCATTGAGATGGTGTGTGTTTGTTTGTGCCTATGTACAGTGATAGATGGAGTGGAATGTGTGGGAAACTTTTTGTTAGAACTGACATACAAGGCACAATGGTCAGTGCAGGCTGGGTGGTGAACACTGGGAATGCTTTTGGTTCAATAAAGCAGGAGAACATGAAGTGTATTCAAGTATACCTGCACTTGAGACTTACTTTGGATGCCATTGTGTCAGATCAAAAGTGCTCTATCCAGAAAAACAGAGGTCTTTTTTTCCCTTCCTTCTTTGCATTGTCTTGGCATTTTACTATGAGTTACTTTAGTTACTGCAAGGTTATGGTGAATGCTTAAAAATATTTGTACTTTTATCAGCGATTGTTCTTTATGTGTTTTTTGACAGCATTCATGAGGCTAATGTTTGCAACAAGAAATATTAACAAACAGTTAATAGCTTGAGTGAATATTGTTTCCTGGTGGTTTAGCTCTCTCAGAAGCATTGGGAATATGTTGGGTAAAAACCTGTTCAGCAAGTTCTTGTAGAAGTAAGCTTGGCTCTTCCCTTCAGTCTTTCAAAACCAGCCAGCATTGAAGGGTTCAGTTATTGTGTCCTGCATGACCAGGGTGACAGTGCTGCTGTGGTAGCACATGCATCCTGTGCTTTCCCCAGAAAAACATCATCACTTGAATTTCTCTGGTGTAAGCCTGACTACTGGGTATTTATTTTTCACAGTTCATATTAGAAAATGTTAGATAAATTACCTTTGGAAAGATACTTTTTGTCCCTAGGGTATTACCCTAGGCGGAGAAAGCCTGTTGGGTTTTGTTGGGGTTTTTTTGGTTTTTTTGGGTTTTTTTGTATCCCAGTGAAACAGAGACCAGACTGCATTATGATGCTTTTGGGAGGGGGTGGGATTGAGCAGCTGCCCACTCTCAGCTAGGCTGTTGGTATGGGCAGTGCCTGGAGATGCCAGGGCCTGGGCTCAGGCTCTGAGCTGGTCTGCTCACCTGTAATGGTTGTCTTTTCTTCACTTGCTTACTATTGTTTCATTTTACTCTATTATTTACTGGGTTGAAAGGGAGGGGGCTAGTCTGTAGGTTGAGTGCAAGACCAGTAGTCCAGGATGTGATTGTTCTTTTGTAACAGCAGGGTTTGTGCAATTTAATGGGTTGTTATTTGTTCTGAAGTGAGTGTAGACCTGTGTTTCAGGGCCTCTTGAGTTAAAATAGGTGCATTTGTCCAAGGAACAAAAATATTTGATTTCAGTGATTGGTCTTTTTATACAGAGATGGGTTTTTGCAGAAGACTTGCTGGTGAACTGTAATTTGTAGTATTTTCTGCAGGTGTGGATTTAATGGATAGGCTGATGAAAAGAATCCTTACAATCAGCAGAGCGGTCGCTCTGGGAGCTAATACTGGGCTAGAACATCTGGTCTTTATGGAGGGAAGGCTTTCAGTGTATTTGACTCCTCCAAATTAGTTGCCAGCTCTGCCAGGGTAGCACAGACAGGCCTGGAGCAGCCTCAGTGCCTCCTGGCAGGAAGCTTGGGATAAGCCCACATGACCCAGTCAAACCCAGGGCTTGAGCCTGTTGTGTATCAAGGGGTGTCCAGCAAACCCTCAGTCCTTGGTGTTTTGTATGACAGGTCTGTCCTGGTTTCACTGTGTTGTACATAGAAGTACATGCACCACCTGACATCGCTTGAAGAGCCATGGGATAAAATAAAATCACAGCAGAAGTTAGCCTTGATAGAAATAAGAAAACTATATCCCAAATCCCCCTGGTCTATATCACAGTACTTTTCCCTCAAAAACTAAAAGTGCACTGAAGATGGATTCAGAGCTGCCATCCATGGATGGATGGTTATGGTCTTTAGCTTTAGAACTGGTGTAATTATTGTCAACTGCCTTGTGGGTATGGTTGTAATATCCACTGATTTTGTAAACAGTTTTGGCAGTGTTGTTTGCTGAATAATTTCTTAGCATAATAATTTTTCTGCCACTAATTAAAAACATCTTTGTAACCCTAGGCTTTGTTTTCTTCTTACAGCAAAGAGCTCCAGGGAAAGTTTTGCATGATGCTGTTTGCAACCACCTGAACCTTGTTGAAGGCGACTATTTTGGCCTTGAATTTCCAGATCATAAAAAGATGATGGTATGTTAAAGGATTCATTTTCAGCTGTTTTTCATCTGCATGCACACTGTATTTTCTCCTTCTGCTCCTTAGTTGTAAGATTTATTTAATCCTCGGCCTTCAAAAGGGAAAGGACTTTTTTTAAAAAAATTGTTCTTGCCTAGTGGAGTTGAAGAAATGTTTTTAAAACCTCATTGTTCCTGTCAGATTTCATCTGCATTGAAAGTAGTGGCTAATTCAGACACAAGTTGGAGAAGTGCTTTGTTTTTCTAAGTTGCTGTACAGGAGCCAAAGGCTGGACAGAGCCTCAACTCTTGATTTTACAGTCCTGCTGGATTTGAAGTGCAGAAGTAAACTTTCTCTGCTAATAGAGAAGTTGCAATGGTTGTGACAGAGTTAATGAAAAACATTATGGGGCAAAAAAAGAGGTAGATAAAATATTACATGGTTAATAAAAAGGAAAGCAAATCCAAGAACCCCCCAAAAACTGATGGGAGTTCTTTCTGGGGAGCTGTGTGGCACAGACAGGTGTCCTGGTCCTGACACTCAGGAGAGTGAGATCAGCTGCTGGCAACATTCAGGCATTGCACTACCCATATCATGTACCAGAGAAAGCCACAGGCTGATGACTTCTTAGTCTTTAATGACTTTCTTTTTGAAGTTTTATTTTAGACTTATGGTGTAACCTACTAGCATGTGTGCTAGTTATCTGGGTTTCTTTGCCAGTACATTCTGATGTACATTGGATTTTGTGCCTGTTAGGTGAATTTTGCACCAGTAGTCTGGATGACCTAAAAGAGATGACTCAGGGCAATCATTTAAAAAAAACAATCTGTGTTCTTTCCACCTAGCTAAAATATGCATAAAGAGCAATATTTCTTAATGAAGCTAACAGTAGGAATCTCTTATCTGTCACACCTTGTACAGGCACAGACATTAGACAATAGACATTAAAACAGAATGCTCATGGTCATAGTGTTCTAGGCTAACTATAATTAAATAGGAATTTTTTAAAATGGATGTTAATCTTTAGAAGGGATCTGCTTCACAGTGTGCTGCTGGAATTACATAAAACACAGTTCACTAGAAGGGTTAGCATTCTGCCAGATACCCTTGGCTAATAATGCTTGAGGTAACCTGAGAGCTTGATGTAACTTTTTTAAGTGTGCAACTGTGCAGTACTATTGCAGATACCATGTAGCTGTGTTAATAATGACATTCTTTTACATACATACGTTATTGATGTATGTATGTATGTATGTAAAACTGAAACAAATCCTAACATCTTTTGTATATAAAGTTGCTTTTTAGTTTTCTAGAAAATAGTGAAGGTCATTTGATCAACCTTCTCTACTTCACAGGTCATTAAGTTCTAAATAGATGACTGTCTGTGCTTTGCTCAGAGACCTGAAATAAACTAACAATTTTCAGTCTTGTGAAAACAAAGTGGTTTATTTGCTTGAGGCAGAACACAGGAGAGATTGAGGTGCTGCCACTGCCTGAGGCCCTCACAGTGGCAGGAATTGACTGGCTGGAAATACGTCCAGACAGATCACAGTGTGGGGGTGCGATTCAGGGCTGTGATGAAGAGGAAGGTAGAGAAAACCCTTAAGCACAGTGCCAGTTTGACATGAAGGAAAATGCTACCATGCACTGAGCATGGTAACTCAGCTGGCCCCTACTCTTGCAAAAGGAAGTACCAGCCAAATATCTGAGAGCACCAGTCCATGTTCTTGCTGGCTGGTCCAGTCTTTGCTTCTGAAAAATGGGCAGCTCCACAAACCTTGCCCATATCTAGGCAGCTGTGCCCCAAGAATGGTGAAAGTCAGTGGAATTAATGCATTCAACCACCTGAAAGCAACTCACAGAAACTCTGAAGCAGAAGATTTGATTATGAATTGTTGTTTCAATGTGGAGCGGCACTCTGAGAGTATTATTTACACTTAAATTATTGTAACCAGTTTATATGATGCAATTGAGGTGAATGTTCCCATGGGATTTAAAATTTTCTGAGCTTCATAAAGGCCATAATGTAGAACTCAAGCACTGTGTGAGTAAAAAATCATGCAGTTAATGGTATGTCTGAGAAATAAAACACATATGCATATTTTATATTCATATCATCTGAAGAGAATGAGTTGCTTTTCCAGTGTAGAGTGCAATGTAAAAGGAAAAATAAATATTTAGAGCATATTTGTTTGGATGTAATCATATGTATGTGAAGTCATATATTCATTATTTTGGCTGTGTTTATTTCAACATGCAAGGCTCCAGACCTCATATCTGACATATTGACAATGGTATGTCAAGTTGCCTGGCAGCTGTATACATTCAAGCATGCCATGCTTGGAGGAGACAAGATCTGCATGGGAGATGATTGTGGAGGGTCTGAGTGCTCTACTTCCTGCTGGGACAAGGAGGAAAACAAGGCACTGTCGTCAAGGCTGGGGTTTCACAGTTTCATCACACTTGATGTCTGCCCCAGTTCTCCAGCTGCTGAAATCTGGTCACCATCATGGAATGCCAGCCTTTGTTTAACAAATAAATAATCTAGCCTTGTAGTTCTGGAGAAAATGAAACACATTAATCTTAATTAAGTCCTTGAATTAGTTTTCCTTTCCAGTTTATAAACTAGTCTCAGACTGATGGTGTTTAGGCACTGTGTGGGAGCTGCATGATGCAGAAGTTTTGATTGCTTGGGTTTGGCCACAGTGGCCAAATTTTGGCCATTGTCATTTTGCCCCACTCTTGTCACTACATGCATTCAGTACATGGATTTGCAGTATCGAGCAGTCTGTTTGAGGATGTTATAACTTCCTTGTAGCATGGCTGGGAAAGTAGAGAAAAGAATGGTGCACTTGTGTGCTCATGCTGTACAATAAACCACCTCTGGGGAGAAGAGAGGGGGTTTTTTGGCATCAAGTGAAATACATTATTCTCATAATCTTGTAAATTGGCTATTTCATATTCAAGATGACTTTTCCCCCTCTCATTAAACTTGGCAAAGTCCCTGACCTTTGTTGCAGATTATGTACGTGCAAACTTTCTGAAACAGAACAGTTTTAAGTTATTCAAGTGTCAGTGTGTCAGGGCCAGTTTAACATGTGATAAAAACTGTATTGCTGTTCTTAGATAACCAAGTTACTTCAACCTCTGAAGCAAAACAACAACAAACAAACAAACAAAAATACTTTCCTAGACTGAGAAACATAAGAAGAATTCTGTTGAGTAACATAAGTCTGTGGGAAAGAGCAGGACTATGAGGTCGCTGCTAATTGGAATCACTCATATTAGTAATGATAAAAATGGCACATGGCATTGGAGCAGTTACAGCAGTGATACAGGCCTGCTCCTGTCTGACTTCCTGGGTGGTTTTGGGAAATGGATATTTTGAGTATGTTTCAGTCTCTGCATAATCTAAAATTACTAAAGGTCAAAGAAGTAATAATTTTAATACATACTCTTTTTCTAGAGGAAGACTCAGTTAATTTGTTTTTTAATGGCTTTAACCTTTGTGATGGTTGTAGGGTGTTCTTCCACAAATTCCAGATGTCTTTAAGGAAGGCCCTGTGCAATTCAGTGAGATAACAAAATATAAATCATGGGCATGGGTAGTTACCAGCTGAGGACTGTGAGCTGTCTCCAGGCCCTGTGAATCATCTGGCTTTTACCTTCTGCCTGATTGTTTCTTGACTTTCTGTAACATTTTGCCCCAACCTTTCTGACCTGAGACTGCAGGATGAGGAGATAGGCTCTCAAAACTATATTTCCACCCACTGCTTCACTTTTGACAGCTGAAGGAAAGACCCACACACTGTCCTGGAAAATGGCTTGTCAAGTGAACTGCATGCAGAAGTTACACTGTCCGCAGTCAAGAATGCCTGGGCCTGAATTTCCCAGGTTTACAGAAAAGAGAAAATGCTCAATAGCTCAAAAGTAAGCTTTCTCCCACCCATGCCTTGTCCTGTTGTCTGCTTCACACCTGTGATCTGAGAGGACATTCCTCCTGCAGGTGGTGGGAGGGAGGCTCCTTCATTTCCATGGAGCCCAGCAGCAGAGCTCCATAATTATGCCCAGACCTCATACTGGGATTCCTGTTTGGTCCCCCATACCAGTGGGCTGCTGCCATCTCATTTCTCCATTTGTCCAACATTCCCAGCCTCAAAGGCAAACACCAGCTCCATTCACTTCCCTTTCTCAAGATTATTCAGGGTTTGGAAGTCAATGACAGTATAGGACTGTCTTTTCCTAAACTCCTCATTTCAGTTGTTCTTTCCACAAAATTAGTGGTTTCTGACCACATGTGCTGTGATTGTTGGTGTCTGGGGCAAGTGCAGGGGAGATTTGCTCACTGTTTTCCAGCTCTCTGAATTTCTACTGCTTTGAAAGCTCTGCCCATTCACAGTGCTGTTTCCTGAGCGTCTCCCAGAATATTGGGGAGAAAATCCACCATGTATAATTAAGGAAAGCATGAACACACTGGAAAAAATAAGTCGGTAACGGGTAATCTGGGTGTTGGGATTAAAAATGCTCCTCAGATAGTTTGTTTAGAGATGATAACACCACCCTCTTTTATTTTCAGGTGTGGCTCGATCTTTTGAAGCCTGTTATGAAACAGATTAGAAGTAAGTGCTTCCTTGTTGACATTTCTTTCCTCAGTCTGAGGGTACTTGAATAAATTAGGACTCTGGCAGTTGCAATCTTTATATTCGCAACCTTCTGCACTAAATTTTGTTAGAATTATTTTTTAATTCTGGCTTGTCCTTAAGAAAATGTACCTGTGAAGTTATTTCACATGAGCATATGAACAGGTTGACCCCACACCATGGGAGGCTGGGGTTTAGTCAGTCACTGGAAGAGGCACTGGTGGCAGTGGAGAGAACAATTTCGTAGAGAAAAATAGTGCAGTAAAAGAAGGACTAAAGGAACATGCATTGCTGACTGGTAGTAGCAGGAATCAGAGTAGAAGAAAAAGAACAAAACTTTATTACTGGGAGGGAGCTGGCAGATGTATTACAACTGTGTGGACATTGCTGCAGAACCTGTGAATTTTGGAGACCAAGAGGAGGAAACAGTTTGGACAGGGGAAGCTACAGCGAGTGGTAGGAAAGAACAGGAAATTGTAAATAGCCACCAGCTCTGGAAGGAGTTGAAGTGAACAGGAAAGGTTCTGATTATTTTGTTTCTCTGTCAAATATCAGCCAAGTTTTTAATTTATTGAGCTTTGCCATTGAGATTCAGTTTTTCTAGGTGCTTTTCTGGTCATGTTAGTCTGAGTGTATGCTCTGGCAGCTCTCCTTCTCACAGGACAGGGATGCATTGATCCTTTTGTCACTGGTCATACTTGTAAGAATTGGAACAAATGTGCTGTTCTTAAAACAGAAATAGTAATTTCCTCGTGGACTTAAAAAGTAGAATGTATTTTGGCTCCCTCCTGTTCTGAAGCAAGGAAAGTAGATGCACATGTATTTTATTGAATCAACTGATGTAATTGCTCAGTATCCTGCATACTAACAAAGGACAAGAAGTTAGCATGTCTGTATGCACTGCAGGTTACATGAATCATCCCTTGAACATTATTGTGCATATTTGGCCAGCATGTTATTGACGTTTGTTAACTTCCTTTGACATTTTCCCTAGGACCTAAGCACGTTGTTGTAAAGTTTGTGGTAAAATTCTTCCCACCTGACCACGCTCAGCTGCAGGAGGAACTGACAAGGTTAGTAGTGATGTGACTATTTCTTCTTGTTAAATCTCTGATGGACTGAGGGGAGAACATGGAATTAGAGATGACTAGGTGAGGATCAATGAGTGCCTCTTACTTTTAGCTTGGTGTTATTTGTCCCAGCCTTGAATGCATCTGAAAAAATATGCCCTAAGATTCAGCTACACTCTGTGCTGAGAGGTTCTGCAAAGTATGGGAGTCCTTTGCATCCTTGCATGTGGAGTCCTGGGAGAGCTTTACTAACCCCAAGAGAAGTCAGTTTGGCAGCAGAGTTCTCTGTTTGGCATGATGAGGTCATGTATCAGCGCCCTGGGGTACCCCAAGGGACATGTGTGACTCTGCACCCTCATTTGGGAGAGAGCTGGTTTGTGTGAATTGCTGATTTGCAGCAGCATTGCACCCTGTCTGTAGAGCCAACACAAATGCCAAAGGTTTGCACAGGTGGCAGTGTGACTTTGGAGATGGAGAAATGCAAAGGAGAAGGAGTAAAATGAAAAGTAAGAATGTAGAGAAAGATATATATGCAGATAGTGTACCTTAATACTAATCTTTAAATGCTTTTCAATGCATTTCAAAAACTTCCTTTAAGCTTTGAACTTCACACTGTAAAAACCTCCTATTTCTCTGTGAGTAAATATGTGTATGAGGACCTGTTAAGGTTCTTTCTCACTTGCAGGTTCTTAATTTGTGGTCAGAAATATTGTTTTGTTGCAGTATTTTTTTCACTGCACCTTTTCACTCTTTTTCTAGTCGACAATATTATTAGCTTTTAATTACATGTTTCCATTCTGATTCAGAATTTTCATTGTTAGTTTTTATTTTCAATCTTCTCAGAAGACAAAGTCCTCTTTTGCAAAGAGCTCTGGTGTCCTTATGACTTGCATTATAAAGAACAAGTCCACTTTTGTGATCTTCACTGTTTATCTTTGTCATGTTTCATTTTGGCAATAGAGCATCGAAAAAAAAAAAAAAAAAATATTGCTGTTTCTTGATGACCTGGAAAGAGAAAAGTAGAAATGTGGGGTAGGAGAAAGGAGTAGTTACTTGGTAAAGACTAAAGAATAAAAGAAAGAGTAAAGACAATAAAGGGATGAATGAAAACTTGCAACATTATATTATTAATGAAACATTTCTGTTTCTGAATAGATATTCTGCATATCTGTTTCTTAGTATGTGAACTGAAAATTAGTTTTTGGTGATCTCTCTCTGTACCTGGAGATGTGTCTCTTAATCCTAATTACTTTTTTTGTTAGGTTTTAAATATGTATGCTAAGGGACTTGAATGTATATACACAGCAGTGTGTAGGATGTGAAAGAATATCCATGGGGAACTGCTTCATCACTTAAAGAAGAAGAGACTGTAACATTTTTGTGCTATGTTCCTCTACTAGGCTGAATTTTGTATGGGTAGACAGATGTCTGCAGCTTTCCAAAGGATGTTATGTAGATCTGCTTTATTATTTTCAGTATTTCAGACATACACAGTACTTTTCCATACTCCTCAAATCAGCTTGCCCTTTTCGTTTAGTGTACCTACATCTTCTCATTCAGAAACTCACTTTTCAAATGAGAGCTTTTCTCTAAACCTATTAAAATCAAATCTTATTAAAATTATTGAGATCCTAGTATGAGTTTTTCAGAGAAGTTGCAGTCTTCGGAAGGCTGGTTAAAATGTGTCTCACCACTTCAGGTTTCATATCAGCTGCAGGAAACATGCTCATTGCTAGCTCTTTGTTGTTGTCATTGTTGTTTTGGAGGAAAGAATTAGATACTGAGTGGAACTAAGCCAATTTCTGTTGAAGCTAAAAGAAATTTAAATGGTGAAATAACGTCTTGGATTTCTGTTGTCTCTGCATTTAAACTGGCGGTGTAGAATTGCCCTGCATGGCTGAAACAGTTTTATCAATGTTAGAAAGGGCTGGTACATGGACAGTGCAGATATTAGGACCACAAAGGTATCAGAGCTACCTAGAGTAGTTTGATCAATATTTTGCACCTCACTCCCAAATGAATGTCAGGGTGGAAGTTTAGAGTTCACTTTGTATTCTACAAGAACCAACTGATAACTCTACATCACTGGTTTATCTGTTCATTTCTTCACGGTTAGAAGCAGCTGCATTATCTCTTGCTGAGTACTTAATAGCTGTCACGTTTGCTAGCACTGTCATGTCTCATTGCTCTGGTTCCAAACAGAGGGAGGAAGAGAGAAAAAGAGAGAGATCTTGGTTCTTCAAAGCAGCCACCATTCACAGCTCTAATGTCAGTAATACAGTATCTATTGTGTTTTATTTACCCTCCAAACTTAGGTAATTCAGATCAGTTCTGTAGATTCCAAAACGTGAAGGGAATGTGCAGTCAAAGCCAGAGTTGGGATACTTTCCCCTCTTTCCCTCCTGCTTTGTGTAAGTCTTTGTTCACTTTTGTTTTGCAGGTACCTATTTGCATTGCAGGTGAAGCAGGACCTGGCACAGGGAAGGCTAACGTGCAATGATACCAGCACAGCCCTCCTAATCTCACATATAGTACAGTGTAAGTTCCCTTTTTTCTTCTTTCCAGACAGATAAACAGGGTGATTGGTTGGACATGCTTTGCAGGGTTACCTCCTAGTAGCTGCTGTAGGGACAGGTTTAAGCCATATGGACAATTTATGTAGTTCTGCATAATGGCATTCAAATACAGATCATTTACTGTTTCAAATAAAGAAGAGTTTCTGGTCACTGGTTTTGAATTTTCAAGGCATTTTATAGGCTGCCAAAGACCATTTAAAAAGTAGGCTTTGTAGTCAGTGGCAAACATGTTGAATTCTGCTGAAATCCTGTTTTATTGTACTTTGCATGATGTCAGCAGGGTATTCAAATTCCTGGAGATCTGTATGATGTCTAGAGAATTTAGTAAATAAACATGCTTAGAATGCCAGACTAAATCACAGTCCTAAGAGGAAACTGATAGGGAAGAAAAAGAAAACAATAGATTTTAAGCCCCCCACCTTTTTTTTTTAATTGCAAAGTATGCACAATAACACTGTCCAGTATAATCATACATTAATTTTGTTTATGACATCAAAGCTTCTTTTAGCTTCCACATCACTTGAAAGACAGTGTATGTTTTGCCTTTCAAGACTTTTTGGATACTCATCTTGACAATAACATTATGAAAAACCATTTAGCAGCAAGTATAGTGGTTGTAATAGACATTGTTTTGTGTGGTCCTTGTACAATTCTGTATCATGAACTTCCACTGTAATGTGTTGTATGGAAATTACAGTTCACAAGGACATTTGGAAGCTCTTTGGAGGTGAGCAGATAAATCTCATGATTCTTTGTCATAGTCTGTTAGAGAGTTAGGGCAGTTTCTCATCAATTGCTGTTGGAAAGGCAGGTGTCTTATGGTTCTGTTTGCTATGGTCATAGCAGAACACACATTGACCAGTGTGACTGAGTAGCAGTAAAATGCTGTGAAATTCTGAAGTCCTCACACCATTTTAAAGTTCAATATTTTGGCAGCACAGACTTAAAAAAATAAAATCCTTGACTCATGAGGATTTTGTCTCTTGTTTTTTCCTGTTAGAGTGTCCAGCAATCTAGCTGTATTTCTTTTCTCAGTTAAGCTAGTTCTAACTTTCTTCCGTCTCAGGCAATAAAAAAAATCTTGATCATTTGGGGAAATTGAGTCTCATTTGCTAAATTGCACTCTAGGAGTCTGAGTTTTCCTACTAAATTTCTATGCACCAAAGAAAGATGTTGAAGAGGGAACACCCTAGTGCATGTGTCTCTCTTCATTTGAGCTATTGCTTTATCATCATGTTTGCTAGAAACCTCTGCTAGAAGTTTGCAATTGTCTTTTTTATTTGTCTGTCTTGTGTCTTGTGCAGATTTTTCTGTGAAAATTTTCTCTGGTAAGAGTCTATAGCTGTATCTTACCTGCATGGCTGTCTTTATTTATTTTGTCTCTAGCTTATTTTTCAATAGCAAAAGAAATATTATGTATTTGTCTGCAATAAAAATCAGAGCAAACAGATGATAAGGGTAATGGTATCAAAAGGGAAAGATTGAGAATGCAGGTTAGTTATTGTATGTCTTACTAATGCTCTGCCAATGAGTGGTTTCCATGGGGAATATCTGATTCCAGGAGGCCCATATATTATGTATGCAAGCTTATGTCAATGTTATAGACTGTTAGTTATCATAAAATCACAATATGACAGCAAATAGGTTTCTGCTAAATTAGCATGTATATTACAGAATGAAATTTTTATTTGAAACATTCAATTTAAAACTACCTTAAAAGCATTGTAAAAAGTGTTAGAAGTGAGAGGACACTTAGATACTACAAATGATACACTACAGTGAGTGTGTGAAGTACGAAGATGGGCTGACATGAGCCAGAGTGTGCCCAGGTTGCCAAGAAGGCCAATGTCATCCTGGCTTGTATCAAGAACAGTGGGACCATTAGGACCAGGGCTGTTAATCTTGTCTGTCCTCCTGTACTCAGCATTGGTGAGGCCACACCTCAAATCCTGTGTCCAGTTTTGTGTCCCTCAGAAAGACACTCAGGTGCTAGAGTGTGTCCAGAGAAGGGCAAGGAAGCTGGGGAGCATTCTGGAGCAAAGGTTATGCTCTTATTAGGAGCAGCTGAGGGAGCTGAGGTTGTTTAGCCTGGAGGAAAGGACAATTGGGAGGGCCTTAACATTCTCTACAATTGCCTGACACGAGGCTGTAGCCAGGTGGGGGTCAGCCTCTTCTCCCAGGTAACAAGTGACAGGACAAGAGGAAATGGCCTCAAGTTGTACCAGGGAAGGTTTAGATTGGATAGCAGGAAAAATTTCTTCAAGGAAATAAGAAATTCAGGCATTGGAATGGGCTTCCCCAGGAAGTGGTAGAATCGCCATCCCTGGAAGCATTTAAAAGACGTGTAGGTGTGGCACTCGGGGACATGGTTACTGGTGGACTTGGCAGTGCTGATTCAGCAGCTGGATCTGATGACCTTAGAGGTCTTTTTCAAATGAAGCAATTCTGTACTTCTGCCATAAGAAGAAAAGAGTTGAAATAGAAAGCATTAAACGTATCAGAAGTGCTAATGCAGACAGAACACAGCATGGTATAATGCACTTGCAAAGTAAGAGAAAAACCATCAGCAGTGTAATTAAGTCTTTGGCTGAATGGCACCATAAGATTTTAAAGAATAGTTACATGTGAGGCTGACAATATTTACAATATAACTCCCTCTCATTCTCAATGGAGTGCTACTAGAAAGTCATTTAAGGTGGAAAAGGAGGGTAAGGCAGTAAGTAAAAGCTTGTGGAGTACAAGGTCAGAGAGAACAAATTCAGAAGTAACTTGAAAGCCAGGAAGACAATTTTGATAATGGATTAGCAGTTGAAAAACGCTGAGAACATTTTAGAAATCATGTAGAGGTGAAGAAAGTGTCTTCTGTACTGTTGACTCTGAAGAAAGCCCTACAGGAGGTGTGTTAAGCTATCTGTGTACAGACATAGGGGTTTTGAACTGCATTTTGAAGAATCAGGCCCATGTTATTTGAGGTGTTGCAGCTAACCTTGGTGGGTTTATGGCTTCATTAAAGAACAGAAACTTGCCATTTATTTGAGGTAGGATTAAAGACAGACCTTGAAGATTTTTGAGTCTAGGATGAGTAAAACTGGAAGGAGAGAGCTATTTCTGAGATGGGGACAAACAGGACAATTTTAAAATGGAAATTCTCAAAGGTTATGTAGTATTTCTACAGTTTTAAGGAATGATTGAGAGCAGATGTGGTAAATGAGGGGGTGTAAACCAGACAGTCTCAATTTTCAACTCTCTTCCACCTCTGACCTTCAAAGTAAAAAATGTCATCATGTGTCTGCAGGCAGTTTGGGTCAAAAACCTACTGCTCTGTCTTTCACAGATGCTTTGGTTCCTCATTTTCAGTGCCTGCACAGGCTATTTCTTCCCCTGTGCATTTAAGGTACACCTGATCCCAGTTTGTCAGAAATACAGTGTTTTAAATGTGATCTGAAACCTTTCCTTTTTCTGAACAGACTTAGTTTGAGCAGAACTGGATCAAGGGTTCATGTACATGGCTGGAACTGAGGCGAGGATGAGGCAGGTGTATCTGAGCGTGGGTCTGTCATATCCTGGGTCAGCTGTGCAACAATGTGTCTGACTGCAACCTGCATTTAATTTGAGGGCACTGTATTTTAATTTCCCTGACGTTACCAAGGTAGCAGCCTTTGTTGCAGTGATGTCGCTATTACTGAGTCAGGTTTGCAGGCAGAAGCTGCTATGCCTGTTCAGTGAAGAAACTAACAGCAAGATTTTCGAAGACATTCCAAGAATAGCAGGCAACAAGATAGTAATTTGGCACCCACAGATAGATTGCCTGCCCCTCACCCCCCCACCTGCCAAAAAAAGGAAATTTCACTGAATGGGCTGCAAAATGGAAGGTGGGTGTGCCATACTGTTGCACACACAGTGTTGAATAACTGCAGCAGATGGGAGCAGCTTTGAGGAGGAGGGAGACAGAATGTGTCTCAAACTGCTGCAGAATTAGAGGAAGACAAAGGTTTCATAATCCCATGAGGTGGATTACAAGATGGTGTTCAAACAAGCAAACAGAACCATTTTCCGACTTTCTCTCAAAGGTTACCATGTGGGACATGGGGCTGTAGAGGAAGATAGTACTTGGCTGCTCCATGGAGAGGCACCTGAGCACCATGAGAGAGTGTGAGAGAGCTGGATGAGTTCTGCTCAATTAATGCTGCCCTCCCTGTTACCCCTGCCCTTATACCCCACACAAGTCAATGTAGCACTGATGGCTCCAG
This sequence comes from Phylloscopus collybita, assembly GCA_027886175.1. NCBI lineage: Eukaryota > Metazoa > Chordata > Aves > Passeriformes > Phylloscopidae > Phylloscopus > Phylloscopus collybita. Next base: position 22,367,501 of record JAJNNQ010000006.1, read on the forward strand.
CTCTTCAGTTGACATCCAACAACTTACTTAGTTGTGGTAGATGGGAGAAATCCTGGGGCTTCTTCTCATATATCAAATATTAACACAGAGGAGAAGAGAATAGTCTGTGGAAGATAATGTAGTGGGAATCTGAATCATAAAACGATGACACAGGCTGCAAGGAACTATGTTTGCTTCTCTGCCCTCTTCCCAGCTGTCTGGGTCTTTTGGATTCACCAGATTATTCAGCTGTAATATAGTGTTTTAATAGACTCCTCTTAAAATTCTCCACAGCTGAGATTGGGGATTTTGATGAAACCATAGATCGTGAACACTTAGCGAAGAACAAATATATACCTCATCAAGAAGCACTAGAAGACAAAATCATGGAATTTCACCGTAACCACATGTAAGACTTTGTTTTTGTTATTGCCCTTCTTTTCCTGTAGAGTAGTTCTAATGGTAAGTATATGTTAGATCTAAAGTACAAAAGAGCTAGTTTCTCAAAGGTTGCTTCTCAAAAACTGTTAAAGCCCTGAACTTTCTGAAGGTTACTCCTGCCTTTTTCCCATCATCATAACAAGATGTTTAAAACGCAATTGATTTGATATTCATTCAAGCATGCTGTTATTTTACAGTCTATTTCATACAAAATGCTTTACTGCTGATTTTGTGCATGCAGGTATGATTGCAAATCACGACTGATCAGTCAGCCACTTCTGACAGTAGTCCTTTGGTTTCAAGGACACTGAATGTTTCCTTTCAACGTTTCCATGCTGTATTTTGAGATAGGTTGAAGAAGTGATAGGGGTTTTAGGAAAAACACAGAGTGCTTGCAGAATTACAGATTTGGGGGAACAGAATTCAAGATGATGATGCCAGTTGGTATCCTAATGTCTAGAGAAAAGACCTGTACTAGAAAGATGGTGAACAGAAGTACAAATAAGGCATAGAAAAGTATTTTTTAAGTGTTCAGAACACTTCAAGATGTGAACAGTTTCATTTTTTGAGCCAGGTTGAATAATAGACAAGTGGTAGTGATTTCTGTGGCAGTAATAATCAAAGCTTTGCGTAATTACATCACAATTAGTGATGGTGCATATGTCTTCACAACATTTATGGTAAGGTTTCATGACTTCTGTTTTACTTCATCTAGGTATTACATTCACTTTTACAATGAATAGCATCGTTACATGCTTCCATTCATGATATTTTTTTTTAGGAATATGGTATGTTTTCCAGTGGAAAAAACAAAAAGAGGTAGTAAATTTTGTTAGAGCTAATGGTTTAAAACCTAGATGTATCAAATGTCTCAGAATTGGAGCAATAAAAATTTATAATAGACTGTAAAATATGTGCATTTGATATTTGTTTAGACTAAGTTGTTGTTCTAGTTGATTTAAGTCTGGGGACATAGAAAAACCATACAGATATTATACCTCTGACAGTTCTCAGTCTCTTTGATCAAATGTCTCTTTGTTCTCTGGAGGACCTCTTGATCTCTATTAAAAGGTGTGACAAGCTTTTGAGTGTTGTTTGTTTTCTTTCTCAAGGGGACAGACACCAGCAGAGTCTGACTTCCAGCTTTTGGAGATTGCCCGGCGGCTGGAGATGTACGGGATACGCTTGCATCCAGCCAAGGACAGGGAGGGGACAAAAATCAACCTGGCTGTTGCCAACACAGGCATTCTGGTGTTTCAGGTTAGAGCTGCTCAGGACGTGATTTTGTACTTCATAAAGCAGAGAGATTTCTGACAACAGTAAGAATTCAGGAACTCAGCCATGTCTACAAGTATTCAGTTGGGAAAATGCAGGAACTTCCCAAATTTTTCTAAGAATGGTCTTCAACCTGTTACAGCTGCATTAGGTCCTTCACTTCCAGGGACTCCTACCTTATGTGAATGCACAGTGTAGAACTCCATCTGCATCCACAATGTGCTGTTCAAGATGCAAACTGAGCCGTGGCTCACGATTTGCAGGTTGGTCATGCTGACTTCTCCTACATGTAGGAGCAGGAACATCTTGCAGGTATGGTGCATATTAAATGGGTGAGAAGCAGAGACAGGTAAAACAACAGACAGCTGGAGTCCATGTAGAAGGATGGAGGCAGTAAACACAAGCTCTCTGTAGTGTTACCTCATCAAAGTTTTTTACAATTTTCTTGACCAGCCTTGGCCATTGTGTCTTTGCTGTATCTATGGATCTTACTTCTTTTCCTTAAAGATCCAAACTGTTTTCCTTTTATTTCTTTCCTCTCCTACCCCAGTCAGTCTAGTACCTATTCCTGAAGTGTCATTAGTAAATTTGTCAAATTCTTGTTCTGCAGTTCCCCTTAATAAATAAGAAATTTGGCTTTTAGAATTGTGAAGCTACAGTTAGTCAGCTGGTGTCAGCTGCTTTCACTTCAGATGCTTACCTGGCTCTGTGCTAAAAACAGTAAGTAAGCTGTTGTTTAAAATGTCCCTTTTTACAATTGTCAGAAAAGACTATTCATTTCAATTGTTTGACTGTAATTAAAATACTAGTGTTTCCAACCTTACAAAGTATTTTAAGTCCTCTCATAAAGAAAAGTAACAGCAACAAACAAGCCCAGAAGTGTCTGACCCAAATGCTCTGAGATAAGATTTAAAAATCCATAACAAACAAACAGCCAGAAAGAGGCAGCAAATTAAAAAGATCTCTGATTTACTAAATGAGTTGGTAGAAGAACCCCAAAACTGAAGCATAGGTTGGAACATGAGGACACTAGGACAGTGTTAAAAGTGCATACAATTCAAGCAATTGTATGTTCAGGCCCTTCCCCCGCTCCCCTACAGCATTTTCATCAGCTGAATTAATGAATTGCCAAGCCTTGTAAATTAAGATTGCCTTCAAGGTGAAAGTGTGTGTCCACAGAAAGCAGCATGGACTTCAGAGTCCCTCAGCAGACAGCTGAGATCCTTCTGTAAAGTGTTGCTGCAGGTTGATGGCCCAAGGCTTGATTTATCAAGGTCTGAAGTCATGTCTTTTTGACCTAATGTGTTTGGGAGTTTCAAAACAGTTTTGTTTTCAAAGTTTCTGAAAAGCTTGAAAATTTTACTGGGTCAAGCTCCAAGACTGAATGCTGAAAAGGAAGTTGGGCTTTGACCTGCTGGAGTCTGCCCAGCAACTGGCATCTGTCAATAGGCTTAGGGCTTCCTTCAACCACTTCATAGGTCAAGAGCTAAGTTCTTGTTTTTATTTTAGTTATAACTGATAGAAACTGAAATATGAGGATCTCATTAGAATGACCCCAATGAAAATAAGGGTTTACTCTCAAATGGCATAAGCTGTAGTCAGACTTATTTTAAAGTCTGCCATTTATTTATAAATCATTGTCAGTGCTGCTGATTATTTTAAGTAGATTAATTATGTGATTCTTAGACAGCTGGTTGACTTAGCAGAGATCATTACACTGTCATTACTCCTACAGCTGTCTAGTGATGGTACCCAAATCAACGTGTGTTTCTGCATTTAGCAATCCTGTAGTAGTTCTCTGAAGCCTCTGTGCTGTGCTCTAGGAATGTTTGCATTGAAGTGCTAATTGAACAAACTGCCATAGTGAATATTTTAACATAACACCTCCAATACCTGCTGACATAGATTAAGAATGAAACTTCTGGAGGCTAATGCTGTAGTGGCTGGGAGTTGGAGTACTATGAAGGTTATTTTCTTCTTGCTGTTTGCTTATGGTATTGCTTGCGTTTTCCCAGAAAGTCATTTTGTGGCTCTTCAGAGACAAATAATTTGTTTAGATTGCTTTTGCTTCTGGTGAAAACAAATTTTGACCCTATAAAAGGTCAAAATACGCACAGTATTTTGTACTTCCAATACAAAACCTGCGGTTGCTTGTTTTTTCCACGGCAATATTTAAAGGATTATTTATTTTGCCCTGCAAACATAAAAAGAGGGAGGAAATCTACTTCATCAAAGTGAGGTGGCATGTCTGGATTCCCTGCGTTCTCTGTCACTGGTGGAAATAGAGTGAGGCACCTTTGGAAGGTGATTTAGTCCACAGAAAATCTTGAGTCTGCATAGTGGTGCAAGATAGGAAAATCTGGCCCACCCCATCTTGTGCAGTGATATTGGGTTGGATGTTTTCACAGCAACGAGTCCTGTATTGCAGGAGTTTAACCGTAAGTGCCTGCCTTCAGTCATTGCACCAGATGTTTATGGTTTGCATTATCAGAGGATGAGTTATAAGAAATACCATCATTTCAAGTTAAGTGAACAGATGATTAATTTATGACAAGCTTCTTTCGTGGTTTAGATTTTTCCATTTGGATCTGGAATGATTAAACCCAGCTGGCTTTGTTCTCTGTAGGGTCACACCAAGATTAATGCCTTCAACTGGGCTAAGGTTCGAAAGCTGAGCTTCAAGAGGAAACGTTTTCTGATCAAACTACGGCCTGATGTGAATGTAAGTCCTTGCTAGGAATTGCTGAAGTTGACAGAAGGTTATTTGATAAACTTCTACTCACAGATCACATGTGGTTTTTATCACCTCATAAATATTTTAATTGCTTTTGTTCACTGTTGGTACTGTGCACATCAGCCTGGCATCTCAGGTGAGCAGTCCTGGCAAAGGACATGTAAACTGAACCAATCATAATAGAATGTCCCAGGGTCATCTTCCAGTTGCAACTCTGGTACTGTATCATCAATTCTTAAGGTACAGCATATGGTCAACTTCTTCTCATTAACATTCATACCACTGCTTTATCTCTGTAGTATTTGTCAATGAAAGGAAGTTTGAGCAAAGCTTTGATACTGACAGGCAGACCAGTGATGTCTCAATGTTAGAAGGATAGGGCCTGTTAAGTCTGAAAGCCAATAAGTTGGGAAGAAGCTTTTGCGTTTTCTGTTTGGTTGGTTGGTTGATGTTTGTTTTCTTGTTTTGGTTTTTTGTTTTGGTTTGGTTTGGTTGGTTTGTTTTGGTTTTTTTTTGGTGTAGCACCTGATTTGTCAATGCATTTCTCTAATCTATATTGTTTACCAGCTTACATTGCAAATGCTATCCCAATTTTCAGAGTTCATTCCAGGACACCCTGGAATTCCTTATGGCCAGTCGAGATTTTTGCAAGTCTTTCTGGAAGATCTGTGTGGAGCATCATGCCTTTTTCAGGCTTTTTGAGGAACCTAAACCAAAGCCTAAACCTGTTCTTTTTTCCAGAGGTTCTTCATTTAGGTTCAGGTAAGACATGCATTCTTTCCACATTTGTTGCCTCTCCATTTCAAAATCACATCCATAATGGTCTAAGATTAAACTTGTTATTTTCAGCTCACCTTTTTTGCATTGTAGTTTGCTCCTTTATATTTTCCATTGCATCTTCTCAGCCAGAATAGTGTGAAGAACGCTGTAGGGGAAAACCTTGAATTAATTCTGTAGTCGCTGTTGTAAAGTAGCTTTCTGGAAGTCAGATATAAAGTATATCGGGTCCAGCTGGTTTTGCACAAAAAAATTCACCAGTGTCCTAAGCAATACTAGCTAGCAATTTTTGAGGATTCCTTGAATCCTCTGTCCTATGTATCAGAGTAGCAATTTGTATTTTTGTTGCATGTCTCTGTGATAAACCCATATTTGTTCAGTTAAAAGCAATGGCCTTATGCAGGAACCTTTATGCTCACAAAGGATTTATGTGAGGTGACCACCTCTGCTAAGACCAGGTATACCTGTGATATTGTTAGACCTGTAGGAAAGCTTTTAATAGTTGGGTTATTGTTTTGGGGTTTCTTTTTGTAACAGTGGCAGAAGCATCATTGTAGATATTGCATTGTGTATGCCAGGGGGAATCCTTTTATTCATACAGTTTATTTTGTTTGTGAAGCTGATACAGGCTGTACAGGCAGAAACGCTCTTTGCTGAGATGAATGATGCACGCTAGATGCCTTGCACAAGAACATAGTGTATATATAGCCATTCTGACTCTCTTCCCACTTTGCTTGCTGCCTGCAAAGTAAATTAATTAAGATGGAAGGACCTGTGTTGGGTAAACAAGCTATAACTTGTTAAGTTTCTGCCTGAAGTAGGTAGAAAACTGTAGGTGCGTGCAACTTATCTCAGGCTTTGGAAAGCAAGTTTTGGCCTCATCCTTCACTCACTGTGATCTGTGTTACTACATTCAGTAACCTTTTCCAGGCCCTGAAAGCCTCTAATGAATTGGAAGAATTTGGCTCTCAATGGAGCATTCTTGAGGTGTGGGTTTCCTGTGCTGCTTTCAGTTTGCTTTGGAGTTTGTAGCTTTGCACAACAGATGGCGCTGGGCTTTGTCGCTACTTCACACCCTGTAGCAGAAGGGGAGAAAGGGATTTCCAGCCTAAATCTCTGCAGAAGAGGTGTGTTTTATAGTAGCAACCAAGGAATGAAGTCCATGTCAGGGGCTTTCATCTTGGTTTCGGGGTTTACCAATATCAGATAAGGCTGGTATTTGACTAAAAAGGATTGAAGAATATATTCATTTGTGAGAGGAAAGCTTAACCCCTGCTTCACTTTCATTTGTAGTGACTTCCCAGTAATGTAGTACCCTATAGGGCCCACACAACTGAATTTAAGCAGTTCTGAAATGGCATCAAAAAGTAGCTCCATTGCAAAAAAAAAGAGGCAAGTAAGATGCAAAATGCTAAAAATCTATGTATATCTGACCAAGTCCGCTTCTGTATGACCTTAATATGAGTTTCTGCTGATAGTGACAAATACTTTTCTAATTGCTCTGACTTTATATGCAAGCCAAATGCAAGTTTATGATGATCAGGTGGTACATTGTATTAAATATTTTAACTCTGGTTTTCTTCCAGTGGTCGGACTCAGAAGCAAGTTCTTGACTATGTTAAGGAAGGAGGGCACAAAAAAGTGCAGTTTGAAAGGTGAGAGGAAATAAATTTATTATCCTACTATGTAATAATCTAAGAAAAGTCATGATTTCCAGTTAGTTATAGTCTGAGATCTTGGCACCAGTCCAAGGCAAAAATTCCTTCTCTGCTGGTTTGACAGTTTATCACATATGTAATATCCCATGGTCCTGAATGTTGTGGCAGAAGTTTCATAACTTATAGTTCACTTAAAATCAGTAGTCTTCAATCTGTTTTTCAGCAATGAATGTCCTACTATCACAGGTAATTTTCTCCCAATTTGATTTGCACCCTCTTTGCTGGGATGTGGTTAATGTATGTAAACTGACATACTGAGCTCAGAATAAAACTAAAAGTAAGAAAAAGTACAGCCAAGCTCAAGGGAGTGGTCTCCAGGGAAACTGAAAGTCTTCTAGCTTGCTAGAGCCAGTTCTGTCTGAGCTCATCATACTCATGGTGAGCTGAAAGTGATGGCCAAAATGCCACAAAGACCATGACAATAGTTCATTGCTTATGATTCATGCTTACCTGATAGACCATTTTTGCTTCAGTGCTTCCCCATTTCTTACAGTGGTATGTTTGCAACCCATAGCCCATTAAAATTTTACGGAAAGGAGGAATGTTAATCTGTTTTGGAGCAAAATTTTATGAAAGCTGTTATTCAAAGGTTTTGTTTTAAAAGAGGCATGTCTCTTGATTCTTGTATGTAGAAAAAAAAACTGAAATAGCTCGTTATGTGATTTTCCTTTTATCTCCAGGAAACACAGCAAGATTCATTCCATCAGGAGTCTGACTGCACAGCCTTCAGAACAGCATACAGAGGTGCCAAAACAAGTCAGTGATGTTGATGAAACCCTGGAAATGAAATCCTTTTAAACATTTCTTGTTAGATTACCCTCCACTGATGGCTGTTTCGAAACCCTAGGAGCATAGTTTTCTGCTCACTTACCATTTAACTGAAAGCTAAGGAGCCCTGGGTGTCATAAGCTTTAGGTTCTGCTGAGTGAAACAGCATTGCTTACAGACAACCAGGCAAATATAAATAGTGAGCTTGTCTGAGCTATACTAATGATCATCTGAAAAATTGCAACCCTCAGTGTTGCTGCCGGGGTCCTTGGTTGTAGCTGGCTATTGCATCTGGGGAAAGTGTAATTACTTTTCTTTGCTGAGGGGTCTTGGTTGCCCATTTCAAGGTGTTAGGTTAGTATTAACCAGGTATTAACCAGGGAGGAGAACAATTATTTCCTCAGAAAAATTGCACTTCTGGCCTTCTAAGCCATTATCTCTGATAGATACCATATGTACTTATCTTATGTTGACAGCTGCTAGGAGTTCCCAGGTCCAAAAGCCCAATAGTGGTGAGGCTGCAGCAGCTCTAAGTTCCCAGGTCCAGCTGGTAGTAAGGCTGAGCATGTGTTCACTACAGGCACCCACGTGAATGCACACATACAGTACGTGAACACATAGCCACACATGTAAACACAGAAAACACCACTCCCAGAAGCTGAGGAGTCTTCTCAGACTCCTCAGTGGCCTCACCCTCTTCCAGTCTTTGGCTCTAGTTTCTCCAGTTGCTGACATCCCAGACATACCAAACATATGGGCTGGTGGCTCTCCTGGGACAGCCTTCAGAGAAGACAGGTCAGGAGGCTTCATTTTCCTGACTCGATTGTTGTGGTTTCTCCACTTGGCAGTGTTTTCTGTGCTCATCTGTGTCTGTGGAGATGAACCTTGATCACGTAACCTTATGTTAGGTAGAGCTTAAAATGTCAGGAGCAGTCTACTAGGCTAATGCATTTAAGAATGCTACCTGAACGTCCACCTTCCATGTGTCACTTCTTTTGATATTCACAAGCTCACTCCTTTTTGCAAGTTCAGGAACTTCTGAGAATTCTGTTATAGAAGGAGCCCATTTCAAATAGCTTGTAGCATTTTTAATGTTGCTGAGACAAGCTCAGGTAGATGGAGCATGGCTGCTGGGCAGAAAAGCCAGCCTATGAACCGGTGGCAGGTATGCTTCAGGGAGTGAATGTATGGTGCTCAAAAGCCCACACATGACTTTTTTAGTGTATCTAAGTAGGTTGTGCAGAATTTGTCTTATGCTTTTATCTTTTCCTCCAACTTCTCAGAGTAGTACGAACAGGTTGATGTTTTTAGAGTGTTAGTGGCTGCCTTAGAGCATGGAAACACCTCAAATACCCCTTTTTAAATTGTCACTGCATTGTCTGCCTTCTCTTAACTTACTTAGCCTATATTTTTTCTGTTCTTCAAGATCAGAAACCTCTTTTTTTAAAAAAAATCTAATTAGTTTTGAGGCTTGGGCTACCTCTTTCCAAGAGACTCCTGTGTTGCTGCAGATGCAAAATTCTGGTGTGTAATTACATGCAGCCTTTTCCCTCTGGCTCCCATCCCTCCCAAACCGCTCCCCTCCCACCCTCCCTCCCCTTTTGTCTTTCCCTTTGTCTCCCCCTTGCCTTCCCTCTATTATCTTTCCAGAGTGCTAGAGCCTATGCAGACAACAACGATGCTGCAGCAGTGCAGAGCTGCCGGCAAGGGAAGGAGTTGAAATCTTCAGCAGAGGACACTGGACAGCACAAGAGCCCTTCCTTGAAGAAGAGTCCAAAGGAAGGCAGAAAGGTGGATGGAGCAGTGGTCTCAACAGTGGAGGAAGAAGAGGAGCCTGCTAAGGATAGGATGCAGCAGAACAGACCTCAATCACAGCAGCCAAGCACAGGTCCAGCTTCCAGGGCTGCTCATGGCAGCAGCACCTCCATTCCTTTCATTGACTGCAGTGATGTAGATAGCGAGTATGATCTCCTCAGAGGACAAATAACCCGGTCATATTCCCAAACAAATGACAATTATGAGGGTGATTTGACCAGTGGTGCCTATATTCACTACAGAGATGAAAATCGCAATAGAACTAGATATAGGGATTCCTCAGCTTCTCTAAAGTCTTCCCAGTATCTCTCTGAAGAGTACCTTGATGATAACACAGCTAATCTCTCCTTCTACCCTGGGGGAAGCCCCAGGATGCCAAGGCATAGCTCTCTGGTTGACGAAATGTTCAGAGGGCCGGGAAGCCGTAGTCCGCTGGCCACTCCATTGCCTCCCAGTAGCAAAGAGTCGAGCCCTAACATGAGCCTGAGTAGAACTGGCTCCCAGGGTTATGTCTCAGAGAATGGGCATGACTGCAGGGCGAGGACTGGGGAGGAGGACAGCCATGCCACTAACTGCCATGGGTATTGCAGATACTCTCCAGGTTCTCAACGGCCTCGTGCACAGAAAACCCATAATCTCTGCAATAAGTCAGTTACAGATCCGTTTATCCTAAGCCAGATATCCTCAACCCCTGGGCAGGAGTACAGATCAGAGAGATACAGCAAAGGAGGTGGGGTGGCTAAGATGTCTTCTCCAGAAGGCAAAATGATGGCCAATGGCATGCCAGCTGGGGCACAGTCCAAGCAGAGCCCAGTGATGCAGTCGCTGCGTGCCAGTGGCATGATGGATCACATGGCTGCAATCCAGATGATGGAGGGCTCCACCAGCAGTGGGACGGAATCTAGTGATTCCGACTCCGAGGTCATTAATCCCTTCACTCACCCCCTGGTGTTTGGAAACCCCGTTGTGCTGAGCTCCTCTCCCATGCCTAGAAATAAGTACTCCTTTGGAAGCCTTCAACTCGATGAGGAGGTAGAGGAGGATGTGTCTGTTGGCCTGAGTGATGAAGATGGTGTGCAGGTCTTCAGCTGCTAGGCACCAGTGTGTATGAGACCAGGGGATACTGTGGTTGCTCACCAGAGTGATTGCATCTCCTGGGGTTCATGATGAGTGGCTGGTAATAATTTCAGTGCATGGGCTACTTCAGACACTTTTGTTGTACAGACCAGCCAAAGGGAAAGGATGCTGGAACACAACAAGAAGTCTCTGTGATGCTTGGCAGTTTGCATCTCCTCTGAAAGGCAGGAGGAGAGTAAAATTATTACTGATTTAGGTACCTCTGTAAGACTTTATACTCTCACCTCTTCTTTGTGTGAAGTCTTGTTTTAAGTGTATGTTGTAGCTGCTTTGATATTTGACTAGTTATTTTGACAAAAAAAACAAATCAAATCAAGTTAGGTACATTGTGCTCTTTTGTACGTCTATTACAATCTTTTGCTCTCCCACATAAGGAGAGCTACTTATGAGTGCCTCAACAGAGTTAAGAGAATAAAAAAATAAACTTGCAGCCAAATGCAGGCAGCTTGATATTCAAGACCAGGACTTGCTGAAATCTTGAAATATGCTGGAAGTTTTTTTCATAGCAAGAGCGTGTCTGGTCTACTCTTCTTCATAACTCATTTTATAATCTGATGAACTGAGTGTACAAAGCAGGCATGTATAAAATGACAGTATTGTCAAGAAAAATGACAGTACTGTCTTTTTCTTCAGTGGGTTCAGCAAACTTGATTTGGTGATGGAGATTTTGAAACTCCAAACATTTCCTTGGGCAAGAAAAAAAACAGGATGAAAGATACAATTCAAGTGAAAAAAAAACACTTGAAAGTGATATGTACTTTCAGTCAAATTATTTTAGAGACATCAGAGTTCTGTGGTGGGTGGTTTGGAGATGGTGGCTTTCCTTTTTGCTTTGACCACAAAAAATCTTTATCTGTGCAGGATCAAGTTAGTCTGTCATAGGTTACTTTTCTGGTAGTGCCACCTCAGAAATTTTTCATCCCTGACAAGAGAATGATAGAAATAACTGTGTTCCAGGGTGATTATCTTCTGTCCATAGAGTGGATATGGGCAGAAGGACGAAGAGACTAATTCTGTGTATACTTCCTTTTCACAGGCTAAAAGCACTGAGAATTAAAATATCCTAATAAAATCTGATTTTAGTTTCTCCAAGTTAAGTAAGAAAATCCAGATGAAAGGTCCTCTGTATGAAAAGTGTCCTAGAGCTGGGAGAAAAGATGTGCTCTATATAATTGGCCTTATTTTTGACTTTTATAATTTTTTCTTGTGGAAGAATAGAAACAAATCCCAGAATTTTAACTGATGAACAACACCATTGACTGAACTGAAGGTCACTCCCAGTGATCTGCATCATGAAGTTCATACATGCAGCAATGATAAAATCATTGGCATAAGTACAGATGAAAAAGTGACAGGACTTTGTAAATTTAGACAATATAAAATTTTCAAGAATGTTTTTACCAAAATTATAAAATAAGAAATCTTTTTAATTTTTCTAATGCCTTGGTCTATGCACACTTTAACAGAGTTTAATATGAGTGAAGGATATTTAAAAATATACCTACAGTAGTTAGGCATGTGTTGTTATATACTGTTTTGAAAGTAAAATATATCTTTGTGTAAATATAAGTATTAACTCTCTCATCTCCTTTAGTGTGTTGGTTTTCTTAGAGATTAGATACCTCATTCTTGAACAGGAATGATTTAGAGCATCTCTTTAGATACTGATATTTTGGGGAGAGGGAATACTCTCATTTATTCCTGTAGCTAAAAGCATGAATCTACAAATGGTGAGATTGATAATTAGGGAAAAATTTGCTTGTATATGATTCTGAAAGAAGATGGTTTGTGTTTTGGGTTTAGAATAGCTGTAAAATAATTCCCTTGAAGTTCACAGTATATAAGATGAAATATAAGTAGTTGGAGCTCGCATCAGCAGATAGTGTGAGCATGGGGAAGTGGGTGCATGACTCTCCTTTTGATTTACTTTTTATTGCCTGTGCAGCAAAAGTACCAGTAGGTATAAAGTAAAATAATAGCAATTTGGACAGATTAATTAATTGCTTCATTAGCGAATAAAATTAGAGTTCAAGAAATGGATTTTCAACAAAAGAATTTGCAGTCATTTCTGATACTTAAGAAAAATAAACAGATTTCACATTCTTTGGATTTAAGTGAATATAAAATTTTATAAGTAGTGTTTGTTAATTTGCATCCTTTCAGATACTGTTTCCAGGCCTGATTCTTCTCTCATATGTCTACGAAGATATTGAATTCATAACTTTTTAAGAACAGACCTACTGGGTAGCTGGAGCTAGCCTAGTTGCTAATAAAGTATCTCAACAGCTTTTCTTTCCCCACTTCAATATTATCCTCAGAAATGCAGTATGAGGAGTTTTCTGTCTTCTGGCATTCTTTCAGCTTTGAATGTTTAAGTAGTTGTTGTTTTAACGCATGGAATTCTTCCACTTAAAAGAGGTAAAGTTTATAAATTACATAGGAAATAATTTCATTTAGGATTAATTACTTCTGCAACATTCTAATGCCAGAGAAGCTCCTTTTAATATCAGCAGACAAGGTTGTAATTAAAACAGTCTGTGGGCCAAATTCCTCCACCAGACATGTGGTTTATGTCTGAGCCCTTGCCAAGAATGGTGAAGTGAGAAAGGAGTCTTAAACTAATATTTCAACAGGATCAGGCCCCTTAAAAATTCATCTGGGAATTTGTTTCTGTGGGACAATCAAAAGGACCTTGCAGAAAAAACCAGAAACCTTTAGGGCAAGACTGCAAATGAGATGAGATGGAGGAATTCTTGTTCTGGTTCACAAAGGGCTCATAGAACTGACTAGAGCTTGTTAGTTCTCGTTCGCTGTTGCAACCGTTTATTAATGTGAATACAGTGGACAACAGCAGTGATCTAAGCATACCTTTGTCTCAAATATAGCAGGTAGTTACTGACAGGGTAACTAACAGATTCTCCCACCAATTCCAGTAGATTTTGGGATGGGGCTGATGGTACTTTGATTCACCATTCTAAAATTTTTACTGTCCATAATGAACTTTCAGTCCCATACCCATCAAGTGCCCAGGTATCCTTAGGCAGTTGGTACAAATGAGGCATGTGAATGCCAGTGAGACTGACCAGCTGTGTCCACTCTGAACTGTGTAGTCCTGAACCACCCATCTCCTGTCTTTCCAGAGGATGTAAAGAAGCCTCTTGTTGGGTTGATAAATCAGCTCTGTCCATGTGGTTCGGGTAAGTATGAAGATGAGTTGCAAAAGTATTTAGGAGTTTGTCCATAATAATGTGCAGATCTAGGTAGTCTCTGGATAAAAGGGCCTCTGATTCATTCTTTGCTATTCCAACTACTTGACCACATTCAGCCATCCTCTACAATGGCAGTAGAAAGGTCATGTCAGACAATTTTAAGTTCTCTCCTACTCAGCAGCTCAAACAAGATCCCTCGTGTGATCTTCTGGATTTTTTTTTTTTTTTCATGGCAGCCTTTCCTAGAATCTAGTTTTCCTCAGTGACCTAGGATATTTAATTTGTCAATAAATAGATGAAGGAAAGGTGGAGAGTGGCAAGTTGTTATAGGAGCTGAGAACTGCATAGGATAGTCAAGGTATGGAGCTTTGAATAGTTGATATCTGAACAGCCTAGACTGCACTGTTTTCAGTTTAAGTCCGTATCCCCTAGCAAACATACTCCTTCTGCATGACAGAGAGGAGTGTTCTCTGAAGATGATTTATACCTAGTGCTGTCATTTCACCCATGGCTCAGAGCTTGCCTAACAGGCACCATCCCACTAACCATTGCAGTGCACTCTAAATACAAATTATAACAAAGAAAAGCTGGAAGAGAAGTTCCTGTAGGTGAAACATGTGAACATGTGACTGAAAGTTTTTAGGTTTGCTGTATTCGCATTTACTTTATATGAGCTATACAGAGCTGAGTTATAGGCAGATCAGCATAATGAAAGAATTGCATGTCAATAGTTTGAGAAAGCATATCAGTCTATTAGTTTACAAGATTAAAGGGCATGCAATACTAGAAAGAATTTTCTCCACAGGGCAGCATTGGTAATGTTGAATGTAATCAGTAGAACCCAGTAAATGAGGGTTCACTGAATGGGGCTAAGTATTACTAAACCAGACTGCTTCAGGACCTGTATTTTCTCCCCTGAATATTTGTAGGATGGGTTTTTGTTTGCAGTGAGGCTTTTGTTAGTTGAAGCAGCTCTATTCATTCTGAAGCAAGAGCATTCATGCCAGAAGTTCCTGTTCTGACCTCTCTATCTGTACATACAAGTACTTGGTGGTGACCAGAGAAAGTCAAATAGAAAATGGGTGAGACAGATCTAAAAGCTATTTAGAAGCCCTCTTTTTCTTCACTAAGAGGCAGAGATGTTTTAAATTCTGTCTTCTTCAGTCCCACAGTAAGCACACAGAGTCGCTGTAATCACTAGAAGTTTCTTCTGGGGAGCTCAAGGAAGATAAGGAAAAGAGGAGAATAGAAAACATCTTAAGGACACAAAAAACATCTAGCCCTGTTTATTTGCAGTTCCCTTTGGCATAATGTGCTTTCCACTCTTTTTCTGAGAGTTTAAAGTCCCAGTAGTTTATAGGGTACCCAGAGAGCAAGAATTATGTTGATCAGTTGAACTAATGAAGCAGACCCAATTTTGAATTTTGGTAAAACCAGTGATTCAGATCACATCAGTATTATCTACGTGCAATTAGCAGTAACTGTAGCTATTTCTGGAACAGTTCTTTAACAGAAAAAAAGGATGCCTGACCTATAAATTCTGTCAAATTCTGTGTTTGTTTAACTAATCTCATTTGTCTTAATGAGCTGTTAGACTGCTGTCAGAGGTGACTTTCGAATGAGATTTTAATTGCTGCAATTTAACTTCTAATGATGAAAAACAAATTACCAATCCACGTTTTTTCCTGACTTCCATACATGTTTGAGGAAGTTGGGTGTCACAGCCTTGTGCACAGAAATGTGGATCACTGGAGAATCCCTGTCATTCAGCAGCATGGTTGTCACCACCTGGAAAGAGCAGTGAATGCGAAGGAAAGAGGTTCTCTATTCAAGCATGTAATAAGGTGAAGTAAGCCAAAACCCTTTTAGTCTTCCAAAAATGCTTCTCTCTCTCTCTCTCTGAACAGTGTAGTTTTGTAAGGCAGCTTCTGTACACTTTACACATCTCTTTCCTCTTTATCTAGGGGATCAATCCTCTTCTCCATAAAAAATAAGGGAAGCCCTAAATCTATGAGGGAAATTGAATCTTCTGGAACAATTTTGAATATGTAGGCCTTTCTTTTGTTAGCTGCTGTCAGACACAAGTGGTAGAAGAGTCCTTCTCTCAGAAATCCAGCTGCTTGTTGGTGTCTCCTCCTTGGTGGTGATGGTTGTGGGTCCTCTGATGGTAAGTGGCAGATGCACAGTGTTAACATCATGAGGACCCGAGGCTCAGATTGGTGTGTAACTTCTCTCAAGTGTGAGTAGCAGTGGACTCTGGTTTCAGTCAAGCTACGTTAGGAAAAGGTTTTGCCTGCACTGTCAGGTTCTAAAAGAAAGGAAATTCAGATCCTAGGAAACTGACATTAGCAAAATCTTTCCTCTTCTGTTTCAGTAGTTTCTATAGTTACTGAAGTATGCCTAGACAAAGGCACATATCTTAGTTACTTACTTGTAAGGGAAATAATTGTTGTGCAACATGTGCATCCTGAGCAAAGGTATCTTCTGTGTTCCTCCCTATGGTTAGGCTGTGTGGTGCCATTGACATTTTTAAATACAGAATTTATACTTAAAAATCAAAGGCATCATACAAACAAAAATCCTAGTTAGGGTGACATGTAGCAGTTTTACAGAATGTTTTGTCTTCTGTTCTAATTCTGTGTTCTATAAGGAGCATGTAGAATAAGCTTGGTTTATGTTGTTCGTTATTAAAAGCAGTGAGCACTTTCTTTTAAATGTTATGAAATCTGGAAAGCCTGTGTGCCTGGCTGAGCTATGTATTCACAGGCATGTTTTTCACAAATATGTGTGTAAATAATGGCGGTGTTATTACAGTAAAGGGAGTAAAGACCTTAGGATCATAAATTTGCATGGCATAATGGTAAATAGTTTGCTCAAGAATGGTTAGAGTTTTAAGATGTAATTTTCGTTGATGATTTTTTTGTAAAATTTTGGTCCCTGAGAACCATAAAAATCTACAGTTCACACTGATAAAAATCAAGTCTAAAGGCAGTAATGATACAGCTGTCACTGACTGAACATGGAAGGTTGAAGGAAAATGAATGCTTTCTGATTTGAGAGCTTTCAAGCTTGTTAAAATTAGATTAGATGCTTTCTTTAAAATGCTGCAAATCTTGTTTTGAGAAGAGAACAGGTTTTTGCCTTTGATGGTTTTCAGCAAGATCAGAGGTAGTTCTTTCTATTTAGTTCAGAGAATGCTGGAGCTCATGCCTGTTGCTTTTCCATGAGGCACTTCAAAATATTTGATTAGCTGAATCCTTATATTCCCCTTTTCCTGCTAAAAAAATCACGTGGGCCCACTAACAAAAGTTCATAAGCTTGGCAGTGTTTCACTTACCCACCCCTTTTCTGATTTCTATGTGTGCACATGCTTCGATTTTTTAAAAAATAAATCTCAATAGTAAAAATTAATTTTTAAAATTGGCAATGCTGGGGACTTCATTCTCATTTTTGTCATTTGTTTAATACCTTTTGAAGAGAAACATTTTTTGTTTCATTGTATACACTGTTTTGTCAGCATGTACCTCTCTGGGAGAAAAAGCCTTTCTTCAATGTTCTGTCTATCCTCAAAGCATGGTATATCTTCTGTTCCTTGCATTGTTTGGAGCACTGTCTCAATGTCCTTTTACTGCAGAAATGCCTATTTTGTATTGGGAGTACCTCATTCCTCCTATTGCAGTGATCCTGCCTCACGGAGCACTCCTCGCCTCAGAATTAATGAAAACCCTCACCAGGTTGTGACTCTCGGGTTGAGAAACCACGCCATGCTGAGGAGCAAAAGAGAAGAGGGAAGCGAGGGGAGAAAGTCTCTTTTCCAGGGCATTTGGGCTCCATTGAGCACAATCAGATTGCCCTTCATTTCCTAATGAAGGCTGCACCCAGCAATCAAGGCTGTGGCTCGTAAGCAGGATCACTGCAGACCTGGGGAGGTGTCTTGTTGGAATGGACAGTATCTGTGGCATAAGCTTACGTGGGGGCTGAAGGTTTCCAAATCTATTGTAGCACTGTGTCATGTTGGTTTAAAGGCAAACAAAGCCAAACTAACCCTAACTCTTGGTACAACAGGAAAACCTTCTATAGGTTGCTCTACTTCTGTCTGGAGAGATCAAGGCTAGACAATGGATTGATGCCCAGTGACCTTGCATTCTCCCCAGACTGTAATGCTCACTCTTTGTTCTTAAGATGTGAGTAGACCCTGATGTAGGCCAACAGCAGTTACTGTCTGATTTCACACTCACCGCTGTCTAATACTGCAGCACACCAATAAAGCATGGACCTTCACCAGCTGAGAGGTTGCTGGCTACTAAACCAAAACCAAGCTTGATGAGACTGTAAGCATGTCAAGCCATTTAACTGTGTATGCATGGAATTAATTTTTTTATTATTATTTTTAGTTTCACCTGTACCTGAAGGCTTTTACTCATTCTAACTGGTATTTTGCTGTACAACTGTCACTGGTTTAATTGTTCTGTCCAATTGCTGGCTGATGCTTTGTCCTAAATATGAGGAAATTGGTTCATTGAGAAGGTGCACCATTTTCCCAAATTCTGCTCGCTGCCACGGGTGTGCATTTTGAAGCTGTGAAGTCAAAGTGAACCTTTCTTCCTGTCAAGTTCCTCTTCAAGCCAGGCAGAGTTAGTGGTTACGTGTGACATTGTGTTTTGTCACAAGTTTGTTTTTAATTCCTGTTCCTCCTCAAAATCTTTGGTACTGCATTCAGGGATGTTTGTACATGAATTTATGGCTGTTGTGTAACTACTTTTCAAACTAACAAACTGTATCTACTGCTCCAGCTTGATTCATGTAATGGGGAAGAGAAGTGCAGCTTGATGAACTGGTTCCCCCTCAAGCTTTTGTGGAAGTCAGTGGGATTTTTTTCTTACATTGAGGGAGAACAGAGCAGAATCTCCATCCCATAACTCTTCAGCAGCATGACTGTGCCTGGTTTCACAGCTGGGGAGAGAAGGGATGGACACCATTATTACACTCTTCTTCCATCTAAGGTACTTTAGTGATTGGTGAAGTGCATATGAAAACTCCTGCTGCTTCATCTGGTGCTATCTCTCCCCCATGCCATTTTGTACTATGCATCTTCTCTGACCAAAAGGTTTAGATACACAATAGAGCTATGCAACCACTGTGAAAATAGAAAATTAAGCTAGACTCTGTGGCCACAGCAGTGGCAGCTCTGTCAGATACTTTCTTAATAAAGAGCCTTCATTAAGTGATGTGCTCAGTAATGCCAAGGAGAAAGGGGAAACAACTTGGGTTTCATCTGCCAGACTGGAGTTTAGAAAACACTGATTTGACATCAAATTTGAGTAACTGGGATATGGATGTCACAAACCTCCCCTGACTGCAGAGCAGGCCATGGAGCAGGAGTAAGAGAGAATAAGCCCTACAACATTGCAGGTATTGAGAAAGGTGCTTTTCTGGCTCTTAATGTCTTTTTAATTTCTGATCATAATAATAGTAACCTTGAGAACAATAAAACTCTTAAGACTTGATGAGTTCTTAAGTGGTACATGAAGTTTACCAGCAGAATTTCAGTCACCTTTAATAATGGTTGTTGTCTTCTCTCAGTTTCCATAATTGAGTCATTTTCACTTCTTGGTACTCCACAGAAAGGGAACATTCCCATGGGCATCTTAACACTGCTGTAATCTTCCTCTCTGTTAAAGAAACAGTGTGTATGGATGGGAACTGCCCTTTTGAAGCAGATGCAGAACACTAAATAAGTTTGTTATTCTGCAGTTTCAGGAGAAAAAGAATGGAGGAGGAGTATCTTCAGGACACACTGAGATACTAATATCCCATTTCTCTCCCTTACAAAGAGGGGAACTCCCATGTGTTAGTTCAGTTTCTAACCAGGGATTTCAAGTCATCTTATGCTGCCTATGTAGTCAACAAAGAGGCAGCAGGCAGTTCAGGTCACCTATGATGTGAATTGACCTCTGAGAGAAACTTCCTTCATCATCTGGAAGGTACTGATTTTAACTGTTTTTCCTTTGATACGAGCCATGTTTAAAGCAGTATCACTCAGCCCAGCACTCCATAGGCACCACCCTCAGCCCCTGTGCATTCACAGCTGTATGTGACAGGATCCAGGAGTAATGCAGGCACAATGAGTAGGGTGGATCATGTCTGGCAGCCTGTCCCTCTCTGGCAGGGCACCCACAGCTTGCCAGCACTCTGTGCCTTCCTACCACCAAATTGCAGCAAGCAACTGATGTGTATTTTGACAAAGATGTAGCTATTAAGTATTTGATTCTAGCTGCTGGCTTCTTTTTGTGTGGCACATGGAATACATATGTTGGTGGGGAGTGATTTGAGACACTTGTAAAGCTAGGAAGATAACCAATACTTTCATGTCCTGTGGCCATGTAAAATGCCATTGTCATTTCATAGATTTTTTTTTCCCAAGTTAGATTTCAGTCAAGTTTTGCTTCTTTTGTCACCTTCTCTACTGCAGCAGTTTTCCCTGGTGTCAGGAAAGTAGACTGGCTCAGTGGAACTAAGAACCACTCCAGGTATTTTGACATTGGTGGGCCATGGTAAAGTGCATTCTCATTATTTGCCACTGTCATCAACCAGTGTTGGTCTCTCTTCTTAAACCCATGCTTAGAAAGTAATTGCATAGTAATTCCTACCCACTCCTCCAAGGATGTAGTTTTAGTATAAACTTAAATAATCCCCAGATAAACATTCTTTTGTACTTTCTCTTGGTTTGTGTGTATACAGCTGACTCCATTAAATTTGAAAGATGGCCCAGTTCTGAATCTAAATAAAAATCACTTGAATTATGAGCAAAGACAATTCCATGTTACCAGCTACAAACCATTTAGACCTCCAGTGTGCAGTGACATTTGCTATCTGGCAAATGACATGCTGATAATTGCCTGTCAATACATGAATCCTTTAGGGTGAATTGTAAGGGATTGCAGTACCGTGTAAATAGGATTGGTCTTCTCCCTTCTGCTTGTTTATATTATGCAGTATGTAGTTGATGAGTAGAGCCTGTATGAGTATACTCTACTGTGGCAGGAGATCTGATGAAATACTTTGTTAATTCAGGTTATTTATTCCTCACCTCCGTGAAAAAGAGAAAGTCACTTTGCAGCACTGCCGTGACCCATCAACATGATATGTGTCCTGATTGATTGGTGATGTGGGAGGGAAGAACCTCCATTTTCATTTCTTATGGCTTACTGACGTTCTCACACCAAAATGAACTTGTTTCCCCCATTTCCCAGATCAACATCCAGTGTGTTGATACCTGTGGCTGTGGTGGTTGCAATTAGGCCCCAGAATGTACTAGTGTAAGAACATTTTGGTGCCCTTTCGTAATGCAGCCACTTTCTTATAAACTAGTTCCAATTTTCACTTGTTCAGTGTATTGGTTGGTGGGATCTGACTGACCTCTTGCTTGTAGGTGGTGGTGGTGGTTGGGTTTGGTCACTGCTCGTGCCCTCATTGGTACCTAAAGGGAGGATGCAGCATTTCAGCTTGCTGCAGAATAGCTTAGAGAATGTCAGTGATGCTTTGACATGCAAAGTCTTCTATCAATCGGGTGTACACACAGTGCTGTGAGCCGCCAGGCACATTTTTTGTGATACTTTCCATAACACTTTTCCCAGGTTAATGTCTTCCAACGGTAAGATAGGGCATCTTTCTAATTCATTGTCCTTTTGATATTTTGTAGTTTGAAATACTTGAGTTGTACTGATAAAAGTTACAATACATCAGAACTTAGATCTAGGATTATAGATAGGTAGGTAGATATGTCAATATATCTATCACAGATAGGTGCTATTTAACTTCTAGACTACAATGCTGTGAACTTCTCACAGAGGTGCAAATCATTTATTCGCTGTCGTATGACAGGCATAGTGCCAGAATTTCTTTGTTTCCACGTTTGAGGTGATATCACTTTTCTTATGTCTTTTGTAATGTAGTTAAGTACTTTTAACCTTACAACCTTGCTATTAATCTGTTTCACTATTTCTCAATGATGAATTCCATTTCTTTGGAAAATACTGTATACCAGTTGTGTGCTAGTGTCAATAAAATTGACATTTGTGTAACAAGCTGTGGCATTTTCTCAGATTTCACTGAACATTGATTTAGTGTAAAACTGTTGGTAAATCCTTTCTTGGTAGCTGTAATAATACAGACCTTTATTCCAGACAAATACTGCTTTGACTTTGATTTATAATAGGCTACATAACTGTCATGATTACATAAACTGATAACTGTGCTGTTTTTTCCTTCTTTTTTCAAAAGAATGATTTATAAACGTGAACTGATCTGGAACTGGAAAGCATTCATGTTCTAGCAATAAATCTTGAGTTCTTCCAGAAAATAAATAGGTTTTACTGCTGGCCTAATTATTTTATATTATGTTTACTGGAATATCTCGGCTGTGTTTTTTTAGCAACAGGAACATTTACCTATCATAATTTAGGGAGGACATAATCACATGATAGTAAATTGTATTTGACCCTAATTATATACGACGATGTATGTGTTTTACATTTAATCTTAAGACAGCCTGTTGGCTGTGGTAGTCAAGAGCTTGTCACTTTTTTTTTTTTTTTTGGATTTTAATGTATGATGCCAAAATGGCACAGACTGTAAATGTTCTTCCACATGACAGATTCTTCATCTAAAACAGGTTTAGATTTTCGGATGTATGGAGGAGGGGATAACTGGGAGAACACTGGGCATTTTTGGCAAACTTTCTATGCAGTCATTAATCTGGCTGCATCCCAGAAGACAAAATGCTAATTCCAGTAATTTAATGTAGTGTATATGGATCCATGGAAGTGTAATTAATTGTCTAATTCTTTAATACTTTTAATCCAAAATGAAATGGGACTTTATATTTGTGAAAATCTGAAATTGTCATGCTTTGTGCATTAAAAATATTGCTTTTCTTATGTAAATGTAATGCTACCATTTCCATTCCAAACAATCAGAGGAGCATGGAAAGACTTACAAGGTATAATATACATACTCGTGTTGTGTGTAGAAATTGGGGAACTAGTAGTTTTCTTTTTCTCCCTTTATGTTAGATCTGACTGATCTTAGCAGCAACACTGCTGTAGAAAGTCATCCTTTTTCTCTAGACTTCAACTAGATAAATTTGTACTAACATGTGTCCTGTAGTTCCCTATGAAGTACTGATTTGAGTGTTTGAAGTTCTGCTTTGCTGGAAAGAATGGCACTCCTGGAACGATTCCTGTATTGTTGTATTTATTCTCTTTTATAGAGTGGATTACAATGATGAATTTTTTATATTAAGTTAATGTTTAGAATCATAGACTGGCCTAGGTTGGAAGAGACCTTAAAGACCACCTAGCTCCAACCCCCCTGCCATGGGCAGGAACACCTTTCACTAGACCAAGTTTTTCAGAGCTCCATCCAGCTTGGTCTTGAGCACTGCCAGGGATGGGACAGCCACAGCTTCCCAGAGCAAGCTGTTCTACTGCCTCACCACTCTCACGGTAAAGAACTGCAGCTCAGTCATCTGTGCCTTGATCCCTTCCCTACTGAGATAGTAATTTCAGCCAGTTATTTCAGACACTTAACCAATCCCATGGTGAATGCAAGTGGATGCAGTTCTTCTGGCTTCAAGGCCATTTGGGCTAGTTTGAGGACCCAGATGGCTGTGTCTTGTAGCATAATTTCACGTGCTGCAATTTAAGATTATAGCTCCTTGTGGTACTTTCTTGAGAATGCTTGTCCTAACTGATTTCTCTCTTATCATTTTTCTTAGCAGGTTCTCTGACTGGCAGCCCTCACCTTTCAGAGCTTTCCATCAATTCCCAAGGAGGACCATCAGTGGCAAATATGACTTTATCTCCAAACTTGAGCCCTGATGCCAAGCAGTCATCTCCCTTGGTCAGCCCTTTGCTGAATGACCCGTCATGCATCAGGGCTGATGATGAGGAGGAGGTCAAAAGAAAGGTAAGGCAAATGAGGTTGGCCTTGTCTCTCTTCTCTCTGATGTGTTGTGATAAATCTGGGTCGTTCCTGTTGGTTGCAACCTCAGGAGCTTGTTTGGACAGGTCTCCTATAAATCTAACTTGCTTTTAAGGAGTGGAGTTTGGTAGTTTGTTGTAACAAAACAGTCAGCTCCATTGTCTTACTGGAGAGAAAATTTCCAGGTAACAGAAAAGGAGCAGTGTTGAGCCTGTTGTGGGAGTATCCAACCCTGGCTCTCCGGTCTGTCTCAGCTGGGAGCACCACTGGTAGCATCTGGTTGTGGGAGTAGAAAATGCTCTCTTTGAGCCACAGCCTGCAGTGCTCAGCTGGGAGTGTTTGGCTCAGACCCATCACTGCAGCAAAACCATAAGGGAGCATCACATCCAAAACTGCTTTCTGAAGGTAAAGCGTGTGTCTGAGCCGGGGTGTTCTGGGTGCCTGCTGGCTCATCCCTCCTCTGCTGCTGGCTGAGAGGGGCTTCCTTTTGTCCTTCTGTGGCCATTTTTTTCTCCTCAGCTTGGAGAAATCTCAGGAGGGAGAAAGAAACTCTGATGGCTTTGCTGAAAAGTGGGAGTTTGTGTAAGGAAGATCTTTTTTTCCCACTGTGCATAGTTAGCAAGATGTGTGAAAGAAATTTGAGAACAAGAAAATCCGAGAATCACGTGATAGAGTCAGGACTCTCTGTGCCAGTCCAAGATAGAGCAGGCAGTGACTGTGTACTCCAGCCTATAGGGATGCATTCTGACTAGGAAATGCCCACACAGACTCCCTTTACATGGCATTCACAGTGTTTCCACTGCATCATTTTGTCTTCAGGGAGGAAACAAAAGAAAAATATCTATGGAATTTTTTTCTTAATTTTTGCTTCCTGAGCAACACAGAGGAAGATCAGCTGGGTTCCTTTGCCTCTTCAGAATTATGAAATTTTAAATCTGTAGCTTAATCTAAAATCCTTTCCCTCTCCCACTGTTAGGTTGTCCAGCTAAGAAAACCTTACAGGTTTGAATTTTTTGGAAGTATTTTTCCTGTGGATTACCATCCTGATGATGAAACTTAAAATAATCAGACACAAATTTTTGTCATTTTGTCAAATTTGACACTTGATTTAAATGATCATTTAGCCTGCAAAATGAACTTCACAGTATCTCCTGCTCCAGAAATAAACTGAAAGGAACATCAGCACCCCAAAGCAGTAGAAATCATCTTGGCAGAAAAAGAAGTCTCTAAAAAACCCACAGAAAGTTCTTGTTCTCTTGTGTTTGCAAGGAAGGCTTGTTTTTAGGGCTTCAGGGCTTAGGAACATTCAAGCATGAGTCACAGCATAACCGCAAGCAAGGGTCACTGGTTTGTAACTCTCTTTGTGATTTATTATCTACAGTTTTTTTCTCTCCATAAAAGCAGAGGAAAACCTAATGTGTTTGCAATTTCCAGAGGTTCCCAACTGAGAAGGCTTACTTCATTGCTAAAGAAGTGGCGACTACGGAGCGAACATACCTGAAGGACCTTGAGGTCATCACATCGGTATGTGTGCTTGAGCGCTGCCCACGGAGCACGGGAGGCTCCACTCAGTGCTGGTGTTTCATCTGCTCCATTTAACATCCCAGCTCTTCCGTGCTGCTTTTGCATTCTGCGCTGTGGATGCTCTGTGCTGTGCACAGGAGTTCTCCTCCGGGGAGGAAATAACACGAAAATCAGAGAGTAGAGGTTTGCTCTGTGGTTAGTAACATGCACTAAGAAACTGTATCAGGTTGAGGAACTTGGGACACACTTCAGTTATATTTTCTTGCTCTCATGCTTTGTGGTTATAATTACTAAAAATGCCTGTGGGTTTTCAATGGCTGCTCTTAAAACTGAAGTAGCTCCTTAGGGGCACATATAAATGTTTTCTGATGTATTAAATGCCCTCCATTTAGCATGAAATATTGTGGACTACCTATTTGAATGATTCTGATTTTTCAGAAAGTGAAACTGTGTGTTAAATGAGTCATTCATCTGTAGCATCTGATCAGAGTGTGATTGTTAAAATCACCAAGGCAAATAGCTGCCATCTTTGCACACACAGCAACAGTCTTGTTTCACTTTCAAGAATAACGTGTGCAAGATCTGGTCTGAAATAAGCATTTTTCTGTGAAATGGCACTGGATCCAAACCCCTTCATGGCATTTTGGCCAGCTCCAAACCTCTCAGCTCTTAAATCACCCAGGGAGGTGCGTTGTCCACTCGTGTGTTGAGTGTTGTAGTAAGGAGGACATGCTTCAGGGGAGAGTGTTGGCACCAGTTGGGAACCAGGGACACACTTTCTCCTCAGCTTCTTGTCTGTTCCAGGATCCCACGTGACAGATGTAGTGACAATGAAAATCAGAGTCCATCTTAGACAGAGTCAAGATAGCATGGTTTTTACAGGCAGCAGGGTAGCTGTGGCCCCACTGCTGCTTTCTGGGAAGCCAGCCTGCTGAGAGAAGAGGCCAGGCTCTCTGGGGCAGTTCTGCAGTCATTGCTGCAGTCTCAACAGCAGATATGCTGTTTTCATCTACTATTTCACCCAGTGGCTGCAGAAGCAAGTTTTAGCTCTTCAGAGCTAAAGTGCATTTCCCACCTCATCCTTCATTCTTCTGGTAGGCAAATTTGAATTTGTTGGATCACCAAGAGGGATGGGCCTGGCGATTAGCATACAGTTGTATCAACTGTGCTCCACAAAGGACTGGCCCAGGAGGCCACTGAAAGTGAACCAGTAGCCAAATTAGCTGGAAAAACTGCTGTGTATTTTGAGACTTGATAGATGAGCTTCAACTTCAGCTCTGCTCGGTGCTGGGATAAAGCAGGGGAGAGGGAAGCTTGGGAGGGATCTCTTTTTATTCCAGGTCTGGCTCAGCTCCAGCTGATGCAGTGTCAAGCAAGACTGCTCTAACAGTCTCTGTGGTCCCAACAGCCTTCTAGGCACTGCTGGAAGTCAACTACAGATAGCTGGAACCTCTCAGGGCAGGAAAGAGTGAGCAGTATTACCATGTTGAAGATAATAGGCATTACTACCTTGGCAAGCTGCCTAGTCCTATGATTTTATGTCTCCCATAGTCTATTAGGGTGGAATAAAGAGAATATGGAGTAAGACTGAGCAGGAGCCTGTTTCAGTCTTTACAGTGTCTGGCACTGCTGCTCCTGTTTTGTGATAGCAGTGTCTTCCACTTGTTCACTTTCCAGAGTGCACAGTCTTCTGTGTGCACACAGCAACATGGGTGTGGGTGCTTACTGAGCCAACTCCTGCCAAAGGCATTTCAGACAGAACTCAGCAAAAAGAATTTTTTTTGCTTTTACTGAACTGTTTACAAGTATTGTAATGCTCTTTCTATTGCACCTCCAGCACTTGCAAATTCAGTTTGTATTGACTAACCAGTTTGGGTTTGAAAAGAATTTTCAAGATTTGATCAGTGAAGGCAAGGGGGAAGGAAGTTCCTTTTTTAACTGTGCTGGTTCTGATCTCTGATAAGAGCATCAGTTCAGCACACAGGAGTGTCAGGGATAGTGTGGGTTGTATTGCTAGTGCCAGCTAAATAAGATCCTTGCTGGCTTAGCTGTTAGGAGTATTTGGGTTAGGTACGTAAAGACAGAAAATGATCATGCCTTCTGCATTCCACCCACTGATAATTTTGCTTCTTTTTTTCCTTTGTAGTGGTTTCAGAGTGCAGTGAGTAAAGAGGATTGCATGCCTGAAACACTGAAAAATCTCATTTTCTCCAACTTCGAACCTTTGCACAAATTTCACACTGGTTTTCTCAAGGAAATTGAGCAGAGACTTGCTCTGTGGTAAGACTGTTGATTGTTATTTATCTGTATTATTTCATGCAGCTTAGCATTTTCACATTCCCTTTTTGCTAACTCCCTTGTGATCCACTGTAGTGCATAATTTGTGAAAGTCACAGATGTTGGTTATTAACAGACAGGGTTTATTGAATCGTGCTTTGTTCATGTTTACTTGACAAACTCTGTTGTTCAGATATCTCAGTTGCAGACATATGCAAATGAGATCATAATTCTGGATGAAGCTTTCTCTTGCCAAATGTCAGTGTTTCTACATGGGAGCTCTTTTGAAGAACATGCTGCAAGCAAGGCTTATCAGTAGTAAAGAGGGAGAGGTGAAGGACCAGGTTCTGTTTCTGTCAAAACAGGTACAGGCTGGGAGGATTTCACAGACCAGCTTCTCATTCTGCAGCATCACAGCTGTGACACACACAGGGTCTACAGAGCACTCTACAAATTGACAGAGTGTTGGAAGAGGACACTGGGCTTGAAAATTATCTATTCTTAACATAATAATGACAGTTAAACATGGCATTTTTACAAAATAGCTATGGAACGAATAATTCTTCCCTGGCAAGGCTCTTAGCAGAGGCAGCAGCATAAGCAGAAGCCTTCTGCTTGCTCTGATTAGACCTGTCTGGACTAAATTGTCTTGCTCTATGTAGGCATTTTTTGGTAACTTACCTTTGGTTCTGGGAGCTGAGCTTTTTCTTCTCAGAAAAGTGACAGTGAAAATCACATGAGAACAGAGCAGGCAGACCTAATGGGTCTTAATCAGTTTAATTAAGACAGGTGCCTCTTTAACTAATGGATCAAAACAAAAGCAAAATACAGTCTCAGGGTGTGAGTTTAACTCTTGTAATGTATTGAGGTCATTGAATGAAGGCACAGCACTTTGCAGACTAGTGCTGTCCAAACCCACCCTGCATAGCTGCAGAATTAGCAGGTGTTTTCTGGGAAGAGGGAAATGTGGTGCTGCCTCTTAGAGCTGACATCCTCACCCAGGACTTCGGTTGACTTCTGATATAATTATTTATATATATTTTGTTTGAATATATGTTTATATGTAACTAACATAGTTACTCCTAAGATATGTTCTGCACAGCCACCCTGCCTGTATCACTCTTTTTTTTCACTAAGCTGCTACTGGTGTTAATTGCGTGGCACTAAGCAGCATTTATTACAGGTACTCCAAGAAGGCTCTTTCAGATGTTATAAAATACTGATTGCTTTTTTCAACCTTGGTGTAAGATTAACAGTAGTGGGAGTTAATCCCCAACTAGTTTGGGTTAACATGTGTGGAGAGAAAAGGAAAATTTATGCAGTTAGTAAAGACCGAGTTCTGCTCTCTATCAGACCAGACTAATCTCACTGGGTGCTGATTCCTGGGCACATGTTGAAATGGAGATATCCCCTATATCCTTCTGCTGGTATTAGAGGTGGATGCAAACCTCCTGTTCAGGTGTGACATTTTTCAAAAATTGGATGATGGCTGCACTACCAGCCTGCTGTGAAACGGTGACGCTGTAATAAGTGGAGGGAAGGATCAGTTATGTTAAAAGAAAGAAAAAAAGTATTTAGGCTTCTAGACTTTCCATGGTTTTATTTAGTTTCTCCTTTTCAGTTAGCTTCTTTTAGACCTGAGTAACCCTTCTGTTTTTCAGCTTCTCCATAAAGTTTCACAGGGTAGTAAATCTCAGTTTAACGCTTCTAATATCATATTTTAACTGCTATGCTAACTAACATATTTATCCTGTGATTTAAGGTGCTGATCTGCTACAAAGTTACTTTGCAATCCAAATTTGTTCAAAAATATTCTGCTGAGGTAACTTTCTCCCAGCTGGGCACCTCGTTCTGACTTTGTCAGCTCAGCTATTGCATGTCCTTCCACAGTTAGTGTAAAGCCACTGGGATTTCTCTGTCGGCTGCTCTGAATCACTTGACAGAAAAAGAGTCACGTTCCTGCATTCAGTTTGCAACCAACAGCTTGGATGCACCTAATGCAATACCCCTGTTGTAGACAGTGATTGTTGTTAAAGTTCTGGAAGATTTGAGTACGTGCCTTGGGAAGGCAGGCAGACTTGCTGACAGGCATTATTTTGGAGGTGCTGATGCTTCTATATGATGCCACAGATGCTGAGATAAGCCGCAAGCAATAAACTCTATCCTATAGAGATTAGTGTTTAATTAAACAGTGAGTGACAAAATTAAACAGTCCCTCAGCATCTACAAGAAGCTGGTGGCTGTGTGGTAGGAAATTCCTTCAGTTGCATGGTCAAGGTCACTTACCTGCATGTCCACACTGCCAGAATGCCACTCTCTTTAGCCCCAGGTATTTTTAAGGCAGTGGGCTCCGGCCTTGTTCATTATCTCAGGGCAGGTTGGTCCCAGCTGCCAGCAAATCATGGGCCTGGCTGAGCTGGTGGCACAACTGCAGGCAGGTGTGGGCAGGATTCAAGCCAGCTCATTTAAATCTGACTCTTCCATGTCAGCTCTTCAATTTCCAGGCAGGTGGATGCGGGGGAGGAAGGTGGGACACTTGTCCTGAGACATGAGTTTGCTCTGCATTTGTCAGAGGGGGATGTGTCCTACAAACAAAGGACCTTTGAATGAAAGGGTTGTGGACTTCATCAAGCTGCTGGAAACCCCTGGCTACCAACATGTACTGTGGGAGCTTGTGAGGAGAGAGCCTCCTGCAACCAGTCATCTGTGTTCCCCTAGTGAGTAGGATGCTGGGTGTTATCAACTTGAAGTGCAACTCAGCCTGCTCACTCTACACAGACATAAGTGCAGTTCTATAAAGTTTGTTTCAAACTTCATGCTGCACATTGGAAGATCTAACAGGAGGTCATTCCCTGCTCTCTTAGGCCTTGGATCATATTGAAGCTGACGCTGATGCAAAAGAGCTGTGATGAGAGCAAGGCTTGAGGGGATTGCACATGGCAATTGTTAGATGTCTCCATGCCTTTAATTTGTTAAAACATCTATAGACTTTTAGTATTTGGCTGGAGGAAGTTCAGGTTGTGTACATTATTAAAAACATTCCTGGCTTGCTTGAAGGCTTCTGAAGTGTTCGAATCTGCAGTCAGGGGCAGGCTGTTTGCTACAGAACATCTTAAGCACCAGTATCCTCTTGACCTGGTTATAGATTCTGGCAGGTCTGATCTGTTTCTCTGCACAGTTCACCCCTTTTTCTCTTTAGTGCTTCATTTCCTAAGAGCAGCACATCTCAGTGTCCAAGGCCTAGTGATAGTTTTTAATCTGACGTAGATTGATACTGACACCAACAGTCAGCTGCCTAATATAGGAAGTCAGTGCATTTTTCTCAGCCAGAGTTTCTTTCTGGCCATGAAACTGAGAAGAATCTTGGTGGTTTTATTGCACAGCATCCTAAGATGAATGATACCATGCTCTGGGCCATGTTTCCAGCACTGCCTGTGCTGTTGCAGGGCCAGTAAAGCAGCCCATGTATCTCCTCTGTTACCCTGACTGTGCTGAGCTCTGGAGACTGGCCATGTTCCTGGGAGCAAGTGAAATACCCCACTGGGGGCCGTGTGGTTTGAGGAGAGGAAGGATGACCTTTGGTGGTGGATGAGGTGGATGCAGGCAGGCATAGTGCTTTGCCCTCTCACACAGGAAGGGAAGAGAAGAGGAGAAGAGTAGGAAGCTGCCTCAGGTGAGAGGGGGAACAAGCACACATCAGGCTGTTCTGTGAGCAAGAGCCAGAAGAGCTGCATGCAGCACCTGGGCATCCAGATGCTGGTTCTGGCTGCCAGGACTCCTCAGCAAGGCTTTGAGTGCAAGGCCAGGAGTTCCCAAGCCTTTTTGCTGAGAGAAAATATGGGAGACTGTGGGTTATCTTCTTTTTTCTTAGAGCCGGGTTTAAATGCTCAAGAGATGGATTTTCATGTTCTGACTCAGATGTTTATTAATTTCTATCTATAGTACAGTCTCAGAAGTTGTGAATTCTAGCTAACAAGGTGAAAAATGGCTCTATCTCTTTCCAAGGTCTTTTAAGCATAAATTGTCTAATTATGAAAGGACACCTAAATTATTTTTACTTTTAACCCAGTAACCAACCACCCGTGGTCCGCAGTGAGGATTTTCCTACCCAATTACAAGATACCACCCAAACCCATGAAGAAGAAAGAAAAAAAAGAAGAACTTAGCCTACGCCCTTAATCCTCCATGTTGCTTTACATATATTACTAGATTCTAATACCTTAAACTCTTAAGTTTTCCACCCTGTGATATTACATACTTCTATTCAAACTACATACCCATAATCCCAGTGCTGTCACTCAATTTTGGAAGCCTTTTCCACGGCCTCAGGTCAAATGCAGTGTTTTCTTGAGGGTCAGTGCCTGCTAGCACCAAAAGCCTAAAATTCTCAGGGTTTGAACCCAGGGTTCCAATAGGAGGCATATGTCAGTGACTTCAAGCTGGCTCCTGTTTCCCAAGACCAGTGAGATTTTATGGCAAGGAGGAAGAGGTGAGGGCAGTGCAGGCAGAGTGTGACATACTTTATCGCCTTCTGGGCGGTTGAATCTGAGAAGTCGTTAGGTTCTACTCCTTTTATCCCAGCTCTTTAATAAACTATTCATTTGGGCCAACAAGCACCATTTTCCACCCAAAAGAATTGAGCTCATCTTTCTACACCCTGTTACAAGTTTCCACACTGATTTCTTTAAATGGTGACAGAAAGTGACAAATAACGGCAAAGTATCCCCCTTTTCTGACCACTGAACAGCATAGAGAGCAATGCTGGGGCAAGCCAGGATAACTGTTTCTGCCCAAGGAAGCCTTCATCAGATAGTACAAATCTGTGTTTTTGGCCTTATCTATGTGCTAGGAAAGAAAAGTGTTATGTACCTTCCAGAAGTGCAGGCAGACTCTTCTTCTTCCAGGGAAGCTGCTAGTTTGATGCGCAGATCTTTCTGGAGGAAAGCTGCTGCTCAGTGTTACCAGATGGGAATGTGTGGCTGGTAATTTGCAAAGAAAAGGGCTCTTAATCTTAGCATATGAAAGGAGAAGGCGCAATCAGGATTTGTGGAAGCAAAATTGAAAACCTGTAATAAAAAAGCACTCAGAGTGTAGGAAGATGAGCCAAATGTTGATTTGTTAACCATTTTTTGTTTGAGAAGAAATACTTGTGCTCAGGAAGAACAGCATGATAGACAGTTTATATAAACAAGGCAGCAGTCCTTATCTGCCTTCTCAAAAGCAGAGTGCTGGCTGTTGGGCTGGTTCTGCATGCCTGGTGAGGAGGCACGAGGAGGGCAGTTTCAAAAGTGTCTTTGTCCTGTCTACAGAAATGAGGTATGTGTTGCAGTACAAACCTCTGAGTTATGCACTGCAGATTCCTGGGAACAAGACATTGAGAGAGGCTTGGTGCCAGCACACTGGGCTCGACTTTGAGAGGATAGTTTTCATTGCTGAAGTCACTTTTAGGTACCTCTGGGGATTGGAGCTGTGCTACGCCCAAATTAACTGGAAATCGTGGGAGAGAAGTAGCACATCCAGGATCTGTTAGTCAGAGTTAGAGCCATGTTGCGTCCGTCTCTGTGGCTCTCCCGGCAGGATATGCCCAGGATCAGCTCTGAGGTTGTTCCACAACAAGATATGGAATGCTGTTGCATTTACAGCGCATTTTCATGCAGTGGTCTTACTTGCTCGGATCCCTTACCATTTAAAAGTGTTACTGATTCATGTTTGCGGTAGGTTGGGTTTCTCCCACAACAGGAGTAGCCATCCCAAAGTCTTTAAATATGTGCACACCATCCAAAGGCTTGATATGACTCTGGGAAACTCTGATGGCTTCAGCAGTGTGTTTCTCAGGCTCTGAGCAGCGTCTCATGCACCACTCACTGCTGAAAGTCCAGCTGAAGTGCCAGCTGCAATGGGCAGGGCAGTAAGAAGCACTGTGTAACAGCAGGGTGTGAGCAAGGAAGGGGGTGTTTGCTTTTATTGACTCTTCTTTTCCAATTACAAAACATTCTTCTTATTTAAAAGGCAGTTGTAATGGGGAATGTTTAAGATATTTTTGAATATTAGAACTTTAGTTAATAATAAAATCATAAAAATCTTCAAAGTGTCTAGGTGTTCAAAGAACAGACTGTTGTATTCAGGAGGGAGTTCCTGAGCATGTAACACAAGGTCACACATTGTAAATATAATTTGTTACAATTGATTTATTATTATTTTGGCTGCAATTCAAGGGCTGTAATCAAAGACTTCTGTGTTTACCTCAAAAAAATCTTTATTGAGATATCTTTCTCTTCTTTTTTGCCTTTCCACCGTCCCCATTGAATTTCTGTTCGTTCTGATTGAGGGTACGGGCTGACTTGAGATTTCCTTCTATTATTTTTTCAATTATATACACTAAGAACTTTTTGTAATTCAAAAATCTGACAGAGCTACTTGTGCAATCCCTGTAAGTCAAGCTGATGGCTGTTTGGAGCAGTATATATATAAGGTAGTGTCTGAATTTCTTACCAGTTGTAAGTCAGTCTCCTCTTTTTTGCTGTTGTACACTTGCATTGCTGTTAAAAGGAAGGGACTACTTAGATAAAAATGGAAAATGACCTTATTATACAATAATGTCCTCATTTTTCAGCATGGTTTTCAGTGACTTTAGACCTCCCCCACAATGTCAGTGGATTAAAGGCACATTATGTGTGGGGAAAGCTGCTCCTACATTCTTCTGTGGAGATGGGCATCATAAATCAGCTCCTGATGAAAAGCTGTGAGACCCTAGGCTCTACGCTTTGTCCCTTGTCACTGGCAGGTAGATACCATGTTCAAACAGTGACCCACGAAAACAAGGAGTAAGAAGAACAATTTAGCCATTGATGCAGAACAAATGAGCATCTCCTTCCCTCTCAGCAAGCTGAGTGTTGTTATTCAAAACATACACCACAGGGAGAGCTCTCTTTTCTGCTCCTGTGCTTTGGGCTGTTGCAGCAGTAAGACATCATCTGATATGTTGTGTGTTTGGGTTTTGTTTTTATATTCTGTGTATTTGGATGCTCTTTTCTTGGTATTTCTTCTTGTTTTCTTAGGATTTGCATGCTGAGGATCTGGGGAAGATGGCAGTGTAGCATAGGGTTTGCTCTGGGGTCCCAGCATGGAGCTGAGGTAGAGCGGAGGTTGGGTTTTAGGAGGCAGATGGGAAGCTGTCACATTCCCTCCCATCCAGCTTCAGCTTTCCCTGCCTCTCTGTCCACATTACAGCCTCCATGCCTGTGCACCATCCCCAGTGGGAAAATAATCTCTGTTTCAAGGGAAATTTGTTTGCCTGGAAATAAATAACTAAAGCAAGAAAAGTGTCTGGAACAAGGAGCAATATGCAGCCATCACATTTCTGTATTTTCTCCTAAGAAAACCCTGGGTTTACCTCTTCCAGCAGGATGCACCTGTGTGCAGCACAGGTTGTCTCTGTGGGCCTGGGCTGAGGGCTCTTGTACCATTCATCTCTTCACTGTTCAGGCAATAGCTGGAGAGAGGCTGTTTCTTCTGGGGAACCCCCTTCTCTCTGTCTCTGTCACTCTGCCAAGATGCAGAGCAAGTTTTGAAAGCCCTAAAAGTCTGTGGCTGATGCCAATGAAGGAGGATCATTTCTGATGCTTTGTGTGTGACTGATGGGGTGAGATACTGTGCAAGCAGTCAGTGCTGATGGCGCTGAAGAGGGTCCAGCAGGTCAGCTTTTAGGAAATAAGGACCTACTGTTCGATGAACAACCCCACTAATTCTTGGCTGTTGGAAGCACTCCTTGTGACTTTGGGAGGCTTTGGCTCAGACTCTGAGTAGCTGTAGTAGATAGGACATTTGCAATGTGTATTCTAGCCAATCTGTATTGTAGCCTTCAGCTCAGAAAAGCAGTGTCTATTTAGAAAAAGCAGTCTGTAATGATGTACTTAATATTTACCTTGGCAGTAAGTAGATAACTATATATTTCATACTCAGAAAGGTACAAAACTGCCGAAGTGCATTAGATTAAATCAAATGTAGACACATGGAAAAGGATCCAAGCATTACCAGATAATGAGAGAATAACACATAAAGCAAGAATTCTTATAGAGATAGTTGCTGAATACCATGCCATTGCTGGCAGCAGCACAAGTTCATCTGGCTTTGATATTCCTGAGCTTGTGTGTAGAGGCACAGCATGAACCATTTGGGAGGGGATGCTGCATGCTGGCTCCATGGGTGGAGGGTGGCTTTCCCTTGCTTCCTGCCAGTTTGGGACTACTGCCTGGGACTTCAAATGGTTGTGGTTTTCAGTCAGGGGCACTTGGATATGCACCACTTGGAGCAGAGCTTTAGTGGCTAAAAGGTTTTATTTACAACCTGTCAGAGGAAATCTCAGTGGGGAGAGCTGCTGGAAGGGTAGGACATGGAGGAAGGGAGAATTAAGGAACAACATGGAGTAGAGGTGATTAGACAGAGGCTTCCAGAAATGGTACTTCTATCCTCAGGTAATGTGAAAACTCTAGTCTTGTCCTTACATACCTCTGCTGTTGCTTTCAGTTTAGACATTTCTTGGACATGATTTGACTATGGCAGTGTTTATATTACATAATGTTTTTGCAAAACAGTGATGGTAATTAAAGTTACCACGGACACAACCCAACTTCCTACCCCCAGTGTAACCTTTGGGTTCAGAAAAAAAATTTAAAACCCTTGTTGAGAGCAGTTTTTCCTTGCCTAAATAGGCATGTGAGAGCCTGGGAGTGTTAACACAATAGGAAATCATTAAAGACAGCCATGAAACTGGGTGTTGTTCAAATGAACATGGAGTAATCCTTTGTTTATCAGTGGAGTCTCTTTGTCTGTTGAAAGATAAAATTGGAAAGGGGAGAGGGACGGTGCTTCTCCCTTCACACTCTTAGTGATTTTCTTTTGAAAGCATAGCTTTGTTGGTTCTTATGGTCATGATTTTTCCTCCTGTGTTTTCAAAAAACATGTGTTTGGTTTCACTCAGAGCGTGGTATCCTTGCCTGTCTCACACACGGATTTAGATACAGGAATATCTTTTTTACCAGGAGCTGTGTTGCTCCCAAATGCTGCAGTCACCAAAGTGCAGCTGGCTGGGTGGGAGGCAGCACTTTGCATTTGTAATACCATAAGTGAAATACTGAACAAAAATTCCTGCCAGTATGTAACACAAGTCAAAGCCAGATGCTGGATGGATTTTTTTTTTTTTTTGGCCTCACTGTTCCTTGCACAAGCAGAAAGTTTTTCAGAGGAGGAACACCCCCTCAGGTCCTGTTCTGGGGTTCAGTCATTGCATCTGAACAAAATTAACCTTCTGCTCTAAGATCACATATTCTCATGGGACTCTGATGTCTTCTTTTTCCCCAAACCATTTCCAGTCTTCTCTGGTGTGTTCAAAAATGCTAGCAATTTTCTTTAGAAGTCTAATGCTTCTGGTAAAGTGCCTGCCCTCTCTGTTGTTAGGAGTGCAAGCCAGGCTGGGTGAAGGGTGTGCTGTACCTGGGAATTACATGTCTGTCAAGAAGATTCCTCACAGGCTTCTGAGAGAAGGAGTCCAGGGGTCAGGATTTTAAAAGAAATGAGCTATTGAGTTTCACTGCTTATCGGTGATTATGCAGTTTTATTGCATGACTGAAGTGTGTGGCATTTCTGTTCCTGACAGGGAAGGCCGCTCTAATGCTCACATTAAAGGAGATTACCAAAGAATCGGAGATGTTATGCTGAAGAACATTCAGAGTATGAAGGTAGGAATGATCCTATAACTACTAAGCTTTGACATGGATTAACATTAGCATGCTTTTCATTTTCATGTGATGTTGCCTCTTATGCTGGTTTTTACCAATTGTAATGAAGGCTTATCCTAGGAAAGTTTCCTTTGATGACGTAGCAAGCATTTGGTGGATTTCCCTGGGATTTCAGAATTGCAAGCTGATTTGAAATTGTCCAGCCCCTTTTCTCCACTCTCCTAAGAACAGAAACAGCAAACATGAAAGTTCAGGAATATTGAATTTCAAGTTCTTTTTTCCTTCAGATAAGAAGGCAAAGCACTGGAATTTGTGTGGCTGAAGAGACTGTTCAAATGCCGAGCGTGCCTATTTTTCCATGCAAATATTCATGTTAAGATATTGCAGAATTAGTGACCATAAACTGGATATTGATTCAGCTTGGGAAAGTTTTATTTGTGTACTACAGTGCCAAGTTAGGTGAATGGTTTTTGAATCATGAGAATAATTGCCTCTGAGGCCTTTAAAACTAGAAGTAAAAAAGTATAAATGTGTATAAACCTTAAATCTAGGTGTAATGTTCGGCAGCCTTTACAACTGTTTTAGTCTGGCCAGAGCAGTATTCTCAATGCTCCATGTTACTGAAAAATTAGCATGGAATGCAGGCACGGGAGCCTGTGAAAACTCTACCAGTTTGTAGATGGATGTAAGCTCACCCTACTGTAATGTATCTACACATCCAGGTCAGTGCGGGGCAAAACATGGCATTTCACCTTCAGCACGTGGATCTCAGAGTGATTTTGAAACTCCAATAAACCTTTCCTTGGGGATGGCCACTTGGGCATTCTGCAGTTAGTAAATGGAGCAGCCTTGAGTCCTGGGCTGGAGGAAAGGGCAGTTTAATCATTACAGCTCTCGGGAGATGTTCGCTGGGACTCGGTTTGTCTTTCAGAAGGACAGAGAGAGACACAGCGACGTGAAGTGACGCACAGGCGATTTTACGGCAGATCAGAAACAGGGAACGTAGCAAGCTCCATTTACCATCCCCAACACAGACAGCCTTGTCACCAACCTCTCTGCAGTGTACTTAGCCAGGAACTGTTTTGCCCCTCAAGATGTAACCACATGCATTAGAAGAAATGTAGGAGGGGACTTTTTTACCTCCATCTCTGCTCTCAAGAAGTATGCAGCTCTTCACAAACAAAATGGTATGCAAAAGTTTTTAGCATACCAGAGAGCTTTGGACAGACTTTGTCTCTGCTCTCGGTATCTTGCAAAATTAAATTGTCTGTCCTTTGCTGTCTGCAGGTCCTTCTGGGGCACTAGTCTAAAGGCAGTGTACAGTCCTCACTTTAACTTAGAGCTGGCAGTGTGCTTTCTTTCACCTTTCCCATTTTCCCTTTCCCATTGAAGGGTTTTACTTCATTTTCTTTGAGATCCACCACCACTGATCAGCTGGTATGTGGAGTAAAGAGGCAAAAACTAGTTTAACTTAAAAGAACTGCACAAGAAACAAAAATAAAGCTAGTTAAAACTGTACTTACTTATCATGAGACCTGTTAAAAGATCTGCAAACTGACACTACATGTTTAATTAACATAGGAAAGAAGTTAAGAGCAAGTAATTAATGGGCAGCCTCTGTAGCAGCCCAGAGGGTCTGTTGTGTCTTTTCCTGAGTTACAGACTTGTAAAATGAATATACAGTGTGCGGAGGAAGCAGCTTGGCTCTAGGGGAGGTATGTTTCTGGTAAACATGTCACAAATCACAGGAGAGAGAGAGTTGACTGGAAATGTGTCAAAAAGCACAAACTTCAGATTAAGCCAGAATGTCTTCTCAAGTCCATTCAATTTATCCATTCAGTTTCTTTTTGCTGCTGCTGAATATTCTACCATATAATGGAAAACTTTAGTTGGCTGCTCAGAGAAGCTCTGTACAGCCTGAAGAACCAGCTCACCTTTTGCAAAATATTATTAATTCGCTGTGTAAATTGTTAAATAAAAAAAAATGCTGAATTATTTTAAGGGGGAGTTGTGAATATCTGTGATACTGAGACCTAAATGGAGTTATGTGTTTCATGCAAACCCCATTCATTGCTGGTGTGCAGCTCCCCTGCTGCCAGTGGGATTATTTAGAGACTGCACTAAAGAGAAGAGGATGTAGCCCAAGGATGAAGAGCTTTATAACATGCCCCATTTCTGTTGGGCAACACCTCTGATTTTGTGTTTGTTGAGTTTCCCAAGAGATGCAACTTCTCATTAATAAGAGAAAAGCAGAAGCCAGAAGTCCATTTGCCTGCATCTCAGTTCTCCATAACCACAGAAGATAAACTGGAGCATCTAAATCCTGTCATCCTTTTAGAAAGTCCCATTCACATTTTTTGGTTGTCTCCATTGCACCTGTTTGCATGAGCTGTGTTCATGTCATCTCCTTGCCTTTGGATTTCTCACTGATAAGAGAGTTAGTTTTGTTGAATTATGTACTTCAGTTTTCCTGGGAATGCAGAGGGGGTGGGGGTGTCTACTTCAAATGAGTCATGCCTTTTCTCCTTGGCAAGTGAATATTGTGTTGTACAGTGATTTTGTTTGCAAAATCCTCGCTGCTGTGCTAGTTGGAT
The DNA here is from genome assembly GCA_027886175.1 of Phylloscopus collybita. Classification (NCBI taxonomy): domain Eukaryota; kingdom Metazoa; phylum Chordata; class Aves; order Passeriformes; family Phylloscopidae; genus Phylloscopus; species Phylloscopus collybita. Next base: position 22,407,470 of record JAJNNQ010000006.1, read on the forward strand.
GTGTTATTGGATTAGGTATGGGCTGAGTCATGTCTCTCAGTGATTGTTAAGAGCCTCCTCTTTTCTTTCATGCATAAAAGCAACTGACAATTCACCTGCGAAAGCACAATGAGATTTTAATGGAGCTGGAGAATGGGATCAAGAGCTCCCGCAAGCTGGAGACCTTCTGCAGAGATTTTGAACTACAGAAAGTCTGCTACTTGCCTCTCAATACCTTCCTCCTCAGACCATTACACAGGCTTATGCACTACAAGCAGATAATGGAGAGGCTTTGCAAGCACTATCCTCCAAGCCACGTAGACTTTAGGGATTCAAGAGGTAAGTAAGAGAAAAGATGTCAGTTCCTGGAGGTGGGGGATGCCATCCAAATCCATCAGAGGTGTATGGCTGGAGAAAAAAAAAATCTTTTTTTTCTAAGCCTACATCAAAAGAGGATTGAGTTGCAAAATCCACCACTCAAACACCATAAACAGTACGATTAAAATTGCCCTTCTATACACATTACACCACAGTCTGGGCAGGTATTTGGAAGAGAATTCTGCTGGGGGTTATTAAACACGCAGAAATTACAGCAGGTTCAGGAAGCCTCTTCAACTGAAAGCAGTTGGGAGGTTGGGAGAGAGCACAGGGAACATAACATATGTTCTTGTGTTCCTAGCTTTGCCTAGAGATCCTCTAATAACACAAAATACTAGCCCAGGTGAAGCCTTAGTCTGACCCAGTAGGGCTGCTGTTAACATGTCTTTCAGTGTTGTCTTTTTTTTCAAGAATACAGTTTGTTCTGTTACCATTTCCGTGATTTGTTTCAGGAGCTCAAAGCAGCCAGCATGGCTTGGTTTTGGATTTGGGGTTGGTTTTTTTTCAAACATGAAGAAATTGCCCTCCTGTAGCCTGAACTCACTGCCTGCCATTTCTTTCTGATGGGTTGTTCTCCTTCCTCCTTTCCTACCTCCAGCCTACAGAGGCTGCCCCACACCTGTTGTGAGCTGTGTGTGTTCAAGGGTAACTCCATTATCTCAACAGCATTGGTGCAGATCCATGGAAGAACTTGGGCAGGGAGCAGTGCTCAGCACTGAGCTGAGCTCCCTCAGATTCTGTGGGATGAGACCCACAGCAGGCAATGCACAGAATGCAGAGCTAACCTGACCTGAGGCAGTAAGGAATGCCACAGAGACCTGTGACCCTGGGGTGCTGTGTGACACAGGTGTCGGCCCAAATGCCGCTGCTCCCTGAATCATCTCAAAGAAGGCAGTGAAATGCAGTGCCTGCATTTCTTTCAGCCACGGCTAGAGGATGAGGATGATGTGTCCATTCTCCTCTCCCCAGAGAGTGTAGCAGTGTGATTCCTGCTTCACTTTTGAAATGGATACAAACATAGGTTTCACAGGTGAAAATGAGAGAACATGAGGACAGTGTGACACAGAGATCCCCTCACTCTGGGATCAGTTTTTTACTAAGGTGTTTGCAGATTTTTTTAAAGGTCAGAGTCTAAGGGAAAAAAAAGTGAATTAAATCCCAGAAGAGAGCATAATTTCACCCACTAGCAGGTGGGTGAACTCTGTACTGAGCAATGATGTAAGAAGGAAGATGGGACCACTGTTACTGCTCACGTGAGTGTGTTTTATTAACAAAATAGCTGTAGCTGCTCCTCTGGCACTGCAGTCAGCCAGTGTCTTTGGCCCATTCAGAGACTGCCCACCCAGCCAGGTGTATCAAGGCTGGTGCTCCACACAGGGAGTTGGTGGTCTTGGTGAGAATGAGGTAGAGCCACGATGTGACTCGATGACGTGCAGCCTTTTAGTTGTTCTCATTGATGGGACTGAGGACAAGCCCCAAGGTGTTTCCCATCTGAAGTGATACAGTAAGCAACACTGCCATTTCCTGCTGTTTTCAAATACGGCCCTGACCCAGTGTGCTGCAAGCAAGGGGGAAAAATGCATTTTTTTCAAGCCTGGAGAACATCCCTAGATTGATTGGAGTTGTAGGAATTTTACGTCCTTTATGAGAATCTATTTGTTGGTGCTGTGGATTGATCATACTCTTCTTATAAAGTTCCTGTGGCTGAAACAGAGCGAATTTTTGGGAAATAGACTGTCTCTTCATCACAACACTCCACCCCTTCCACTGTATAAGATGATGTCCAGAGTTTGTGTAGGTTTTAGTCTGCCTGAGTAGCTTTATGCTGTAGAGGACAAGAAGGTTCATGAGCTGGGTACTGCTGACAAAAGCCATATTTCTTTTTGAACATTCTTGTAAATTTTTAATAAGCACTTTATGGATTTGTCCATCTAGCTGCTTTGGCTGAGATTTCTGAAATGGTGGCTCAGCTCCATGGCAATATGATAAAGATGGAAAACTTCCAGAAGCTGCATGAACTGAAGAAAGACTTGATAGGCATGGACAATCTGGTGATCCCTGGAAGGGTAAGTAACAGAGTTGTGATTAAGATTTTATACCATTTCAAATCATTAGGTATGTTTCCCAAACCTGCTTATTAGGGGCATGTGTGAAATGGCCTTTCCTCATCTGAACCTTTTTCTGTCAACAAAAGCTCTCAGATGTAAACATAATAATGCCAAATGTCGTGATTTAACCCAGCCAGCAGCCAAGACACACACAGCTGCTTGCTCACTGCCACAACAGCAGGACCAGGTAGGGAATCGGAAGGGTAAAAGCAATCAAGAGAACTTGTGGGTTGAGAGGAAGACAGTTTAACAGGGAAAGCAGAAGCCTTGCACACAAGCAAAGCAAAACAAGGAATTAATTCCCTGCTGCCCATGGGCAGACAGATGTTCAGCCATCCCAGGAGAGCAGGGCCCCATCACACATAATGGGGACTTGGAAGACAAACACTGTCACTTGAAATGTTCCCCCCTTCCTTCTTCTTCCCCCCACTTTATATACTGAGCATGATGTCAGGTGGTCTGGAAAGTCCTGGCTGTGTCTCCTCCCAGCCTCACATGCACCTCCAACTCCCTCACCAGTGTGGCAGTAGGAAAAGAAGAAAAGGCCTTGGCTCTGTGTAAGCCCTGCTCAGCAATAACAAAAACATCTCTTTATTATCAACCCTGTGTTCAGCTATTTGTGCTCAGCACAAATCCAAGATACAGCCCTATACCAGCCATGGTGAAGAAATTAACTCTTCCCCTAGCCAAAACCAGCACACCACAGAAAACAGCACCTTTGAGGGAGGAAAAGACAATCCTCTTTATCACCTTTTACTGACTTTTTAAGTTCTATCTTTTGTATAGATTTGGACAGTTTTAGGCAATTCCAAACATCTTTTACAACAGAGGCAGTAAAAATGTATTTATCACAGCATTCAGAGCTTGAGCAGTTGCACATTGCATGCTGCCCATATTTTCTTTTCCCAGCCCTTGATGCTAGAGCTTGACAGATTAAAGGCAAGTAAGGCATTTGTGCTGGAGGAACTTCAGCCCTTTCACCATGCCTTACTTTGAAACTCATGGCCCTGGGGAGGAGCAGTCTCTTCAGTCTACATGTAACATTAGGCAGTAATTTTTGAGACAGTGTTGCCTTAAGTAAACACTTTTAATTGTGGTATAAGAATACAAACATCTTTTTCTTACTTATCATGCCTTTTTAAAATCAAAGGCTCATTTCAGAAAAATGAGCCACAGTGTAGTATTTGTAGCCTTTTTTTATTTTCTTAGGCACATGTATCTGTATGTGGGAACTTGAGAGTTGTCTGTTGCTGAAGTTTCCTCCCCACTCCCTTGATTTTTGTGTGTAATACACAAAACCAGAACTTGTGGCCGGGTTTGATGTGCCATTGGGAAGGCAGTGCTAAGCACAGGTACTTCTGGATTTGTGGCTGTTCCCCAGTCCCTCCCTTTTCCTCTTCCCTGTCTCCAAGCAGCTGCCACAGTTCATGTTTCTTTCTAGTGATCCACAGACTGTTCACATCCTTGGCAAGTCCCTCAGGACGTTTCACAGCCTCTGCATCTCTCTATCACATGAAATTAGATGCTGTCATCGGGTGTTTCTGCTACCCTAGTCTGTTAAAAGTGTGAGCAGTCTTCCTGTCCTGGGAAGTTCAAGGAAAAGGCAGATGGGGGGCAGAAGTTGTTCGCCTGCCAAGACAAGAAGCATTGGCCACCACGCTCTGGCACATGCCCAGGCTGTTGCTGCTTCCAGCCCTTTGGCTGTTCTTCTGGCTCTGACTCAAGTGCCTGCCCTGGTGCAGGCAGGGCTGGGAGGCAAATGCCACTGTAACCCCATCCTGTACAGGTTGTCCCAGAGCAGGATGTCTGCTGCTGAGCTGGTTCCTGTCCTGGATGTGAAAAAGCCCCGTGGCTGCTTGTCCCTGCAGGTGGCACTGACCTGCAGCTGTGGATCCGTGTGCCCAGCACTGCCGGCCGTGCCCGTGCCGAGCCTGCCAGGGACTGTCGGGTGCTACCACATGGTCCTCTTTATGATCAATATTCCTTGGTGGCCAACAACAGCTCCCAGTGGCCTCACTGGTGCCATGAGGCTACTGTGGTATAGGGATAAGCACCTCTAGCCACTTTTCCACCCTTCAGCCCTTCGGCAGTGCAGGGAGGGGGGGACTGGACACACCAAAGCAAGCCTAAGCCATTCAGATTGTTTCTCTGAACAGGTTGATCTGAGACAATTTATTCCTAAGGTGCAGGTGATTTAAGTGCTTTTTGTAGGATTTTACATCCACAACTATGAGTAGAATGACCTTAGAAAGACTGTAATAAATAAATATAAACCTCTTAGCAGAAGCTGGAGGGAGTGACTGAAAAATTACATTTTCATGGGTTTCAGAGAACTATAAGGGTGAATTACTGCATAGGTCACAGTAAGCCCAGGAAATCTAGTACTTTGAAAGTTTCAGATGTGCTACTTTTCCTCTGTTTCCATCCCTAAACATTCTTAAACACTATCTGAATTAATGTGCTGTATTATATGACATGGATGGTGCTGGGGTAACTCACACTGCCAGAGAAATGTCTTTCTTTGTCTGCTGCTAACGGTGATGTTGAGTCGTGTAGCTGGTTTTACATTGCAGTGAATGAGAGCAATGTATGCCATATGCACCACAGAAGATTACCAGTGGCTAACCAAGAACACATCCATCATTAGTTTTTATGTCGTTTGTGCTGTGAAAAATACTCACTAAAAACTGATGAAAGAGGGAGCTGTCTGAAGGAATTAATGTCCAGTAAAGACAATTTTGCTTAGCTGAATTTTCTTAATATGAATGAAAAGAGTTCATCCTAAAGACAATTACAGACAGAAAGGAATTATTCTATAAATTAGATTTCTAACATATTTAATAAAATTAAAAGTCTTGGTAACTGATAGTCAAGTCATTTGTATGACCAAGTAGTCATATTTCTGTTTACATACTAAAAAAATCACAATTTCTTCAGGAGATATATTTTTGTTTTGTATTTGTTTCCCACAGGAGTTTATTAGACTGGGAAGTCTTAGTAAGTTGTCTGGAAAAGGTTTACAGCAACGGATGTTTTTTCTGGTAAGCAAGAAGACAATTTTTCTTTGTACAATGAAATGTAACTCTAGGCATCTACTAGACATAACTGTTAGAATTGAATTTTGAATTAAGTATTTTTAAACAGCCTTATTTAAATTAACATAGTACATCACCCGTGCAGCTGGTTGTTAAGAACCTACATTTCTGTTCAAATTCAATATTCTCTTTGTAACTGCTTCTTACAAAGATAAAGCTATTTTTCATATGACAATGTAACTACAATGATAAAATAATACCTCCTTGCACCTTGTCTTAAATAAAAACAGAGTCATTACAAAATGAAAAGTGGCACCAGGGATAGCGATCATATTTAGAAAAGAAGATAAAGAGTGACTCCTGGTGATATGAACAATAATTCACATAATGCTCTCAGAACACATTAGAGTATCAAATTTTTCCATAAATCATCCAGTTCCAACATGAGAGCCCAGCATGTTGATGGACCTGCCTGTACTTGGAGATACATTTTGTAGGCTTTGCACTAGGGAAGTGTCTCCTCCCAGCACTCTGACATTATGGTGATCCCACTCGGTCTCTGATCCACAGGATTCCACTGTATAGTTCCTCCTCTCTCTTCTTCCCAGCCAGCTGATTTGCTCCCAAGCTCCTCATGTTACTGCTGTTGTGCCCTTGGTGCTGGGGCCTTGGGATGCCCAGCAGAGTGCACAGATTCTTTAGTACACAAAACCCTGAAGAGTCAGTGCAATGTGGCAGAAAAATGCTTCTTTGACTTCTTGAGAGCAAAAGGTAAAGGCAGTGGCTGTGCAGAAAAGCTCGAGTGTGCTAGATTTTACAAGGTGGTTGACATTTAATCTTTCAAGTGGGCCACAGATATAACCTGATAAATCTACCTGAGTAGGATTATCCTCTGCCTTTAAAGGCACTGAAGAGGAAGCCTAATAAATACAGTGCATATTTTCTTGCATACCAACAGATAGTAGATAATGCCTTGGTATTATACCTGTATAAAACATTAAGAATCTGACAGCTAGACTCTCAAGTCAGTTGCTTTCACTGTCAAAGAAGTCTTTACCTGTCTTAAGCACCAGAATCTATTTGGAGGTAAAATCCCGGGTCAGTACTGTGGGATTCCAAATACATGTGTAATCATTGGCAAAATTAAATCCCCCTCTAGTGGCTGATCCACAAAGCTTCATTAATTACTGCTGCTGCATTGTAGAGGTCTGTGGTGGGAGCTCTGTTTCACACCACTGTGTGATTTTCCTGATGCAACCCTCGGGTTTGAGAAAAATACCCTTTGACCCAGGTGGCCCAGTGAAAATATTCTGTTTCTTTTTATGGCAACAAAATGCAGGCAGTCATTCAACATGCTTGGGACAACTGTTGTTACCTAAAGGAAGCTCTACAAATTGAGATTCTCAGTCTCTTCACCTGGGTATTTTTAACCTAAAACCATTTACCTTAAAACAGGTCTCCCAGCTTCCTTCTGAACATGGGGAGTAAAAGACAGCCACTCTGTTTTTAAGGGCTGAGTTGGACACACCTCTTGGGCAGGTTTACTTATCTTTTCTCTCAAAGCAGGAGAAAGTATTGGTGAAACACACACCTACCATAGCTTCAAAGTTCAGCAGAGTGTGAAATGTACTGCTCTGTTTCACTGCTGTTGTGGCTTGATAGTTCTGACCCAGAGATCACAAAGGGAACATTAGAAGGCATGGGAAAATACCCAATGTGGAAAATTATGGAAACATACCTAAAAGTAGCCGGAAAGGAGGGCAGGGAAGATAACAGGTGCTAACACAAGATAGTGGAATATTGTGGAAACCAATATTTTGGATTCATGCATTGGGATTGCCATATAAATATTCGGCTTTCCTGTATTCACTGTTCGGATTTTTTTTCACATACATCCATGCCAACCAACACCATTCTAATGATGCTTATCCTTGCTTTTTAGTTTAATGATATCCTGTTGTACACAAGTAGAGGCCTGACAGCATCCAATCAGTTTAAAGTCCATGGGCATCTTCCACTGTATGGCATGACTGTAAGTATTGTGAGAATTTAAGGGATTTGTGCATAAGTGGCCATTTGTGGTCCCATCTTAATTGCTTGATGAATTTCTGCTGGGCTGAAAACAGCAGCAAAGGGAAGTGTTCTCTAAATCTCTCTCGAGTTCAGCATCTGTTCCTGCAGCCTTCTGCACAGAGATGATCACATAGCAAAAGTGAGGGGGAGAAAAGGCATTTTTGAGGTCTGCTTCCTCACAATGCAGACTTCTGGAGACGGATTATTCGGTTTTTTTCAACCATCAATTTGACAATATTTCTTACAAGTAATTAATCACCAATTCATTACAGACACAAGACAAGTAAGCAATAATGACAATCTAATTTCTATAAAAAAAGCATTTCCTAATGTTTCCAGCTCTATATCTTAAACTCAAAGTGGTGGGAATATGGCATCAAAATGTCATTTGGAGCTCTTGTTGCAATTCTTCTGGAAAACAGCCATTTCAAGCCAATAGCACCTCTTCCTGTATTGTTTGAAAAATATTTTTGCTGATTTCAAAACACGTTCATTCCCTCTCTTATTTTCAGTGGAACTTCTCACTGGTTTGTATCAATTCTGAGAATTGAGTTAAATTGTCACTACCACAGCAACTGATTTTCTCTAAACACTTGAGAGGTTTCAAGTTTTATCTAGCATTTCAAGGAATCTACTCCGTTTTTGATGGCCATTTGGCCTGGACTTGCTCTCAGCAGAACTGTGCTATGCTACAGTTTCCAGAGCACTCTGAGGATTTAACACATCCTTTTGTACAATAAATCACTCTTCTGATAAAAACACCGCTATTTTCTTTGACACAAAGCAGACAAAGCCATGCTTTTGGTTCAAGACGTTTTTGCAGAACTAACTTACTATTTTTCCCACTTGCAAGGCACTGGTTTTTTTCCTCAATACCAAGCTCAAATTTGTTTGTGAGCATTTCTCTTAGTTTTCTTTTCCCCAATGTAAGAGCTCATTCAGTTTACTGTTTCACTTTAAGAAATAGGCACTTCCTGCAATCTGACTGCATTTGGCCTTTTATCTCTCAGATGGAGGAGAGTGAGGAGGAATGGGGAGTTCCTCACTGTCTGACTCTACGAGGTCAACACCAGTCCATTGTTGTTGCTGCAAGGTAATTCAGTGGAGACAAAGTCCACATGTGAATTGTATTTCTCTGCAGCTGTCACAGTGGGACAGAGAGGCATCATTTTGTTTGTATTTGCTCCCAAAATAATCTCCTCAAAGGTGTCTTCTTTAGTGAAAGCCACTTGTTAAGAAAAATGTGGATGGGACACAAGAGAATGGCAATTGTGCAAGTTGGAACTAAGTTATCGAGGGAAAAAAAGTAGCATCTTGTGCCTGAATTTACTTATTTCAGTTAAAAGTAAGCTCAATTTGTGTCTGTTTCTTAAGAGTTTGCTTTCTGCCTGTATGAAAGTGAATAAAACCTGAATTTTCATTGTTAGTACCCGTGCTGAAATGGACAAATGGACTGAGGACATCCAGATGGCAATAGACCTGGCAGAGAAAAGCAGCGGCCCTGCCCCAGAGTTACTGGCAAGCAGCCCACCTGACAATAGTAAGTAAATGCCAGAGAGTAGGTTTTACTCACCTCTGTCATTATGAATGGTGGTTGCTGCTAAGCAAAGTGGTGAAGAGTGCTGGCCACAGGTCAAACTGAGACATTTGAAGTTGATTTATATACATATATATGCATAGATATATTGATACGTGTGCCATTTTAATGTTCTTGTTGATGTTTCATTGAATAGAGAAGTGAATTAAGCGTAATGATTCCAGGAACTATTTGGGTAGTGCCTGTCCTTGGAAGGTATTAAAAACACCAACAAAGCATGGTAGTTAGCCTTTAATTCTAACGTTTGCAGAAACATGTAAATTAGTTACATAAAATATGATAATCTATTTAAAATCTGGACAAAATTATTTCTAAAATGGTGTTTTAAAATTAGTTCACAATACTGCGGACAGAATTGATTTGTTTAATTTTTCCAATTATATATGTTGTTGCATAGAGGAAGAAAGATGCTTTTTCCCTGCATTTCATAGAGTCTCCTGATGAAACTACTGTAGACCAGGAATCTGAGGACGACCTCAGTGCATCCCGCACCTCACTCGAACGTCAGTCACCACACCGTGGCAACACTACGGTGCACGTCTGCTGGCACAGAAATACCAGTGTTTCAATGATCGACTTTAGTATTGCTGTGGAGGTATCTGCCTCAGAACCTGAACTGCAGCTCCAGGCTCGCTTTTGAATGACAATTTCCTTTTTGCTCCTCCTTAACAAGTGTGCTGTTCCCTTGTCTCCTCCTGGGAAAGTTTCAGGCATGCTTATTAAACCGCCTTCCCATATCCTCAAATGATGGCATAAACCATCACTCAGGAAGCACAGATCTGCTCCTCTAGTGCACCTCTGTAAAATCAGTTAGAGCAGTAATTTTCATAGAAGCAACTGTCAAAAAAAAAGCTGATGCCCTTTAAAATGTAAAGCAGTTGAAACTCCTTAATGCTTTCAGTTACAGAGGCATTAAGTTGTTGCTCGAGCGGAAAGGATATTGTCTTTAGCTGCTGCAGCCAGAGTTTTAATTATGTGTATTACTAACTTACTTTCTTTACCTAGCCATCTTTTCTGGAACCTTGTCTCATTGCTCAATCTCATCTGCTTTTTCTTTATTTGCATTTTCCACCTCAAAATAAACCCCCTTTTTACCCCTCTGATCACAGCTAAGCCAATTTGGTACACATTCATTAGTTCTGTTCTCAACAGCCAAGGTGCAGACATTGTCTTTTCAAAGATTGAAATGAAAGACTCCTAGTTCAGCACAGGTGAACCAGGTTCACCTGGTTTACCTGGTTCACCTGGTCTAAGGTTATGTTTGATATTAGACCAATCAGTTAAACGTGGTACATCAGTTATTGAATTAACCTCTGAAGGGTTCTTTGCTTTTGTAGAAACTACATAGTCCTCTGGATTGAACTGGGGCAAATTAGAGCTTTGTGTTAAGTTTATGGAACTAGAATTAAATAAGGAAGGACCACCCTTTGAGCTTATTCCAGTGTCTTGTATTTGTGTAGAAAATGCATGTATTGTTTCAGCTGTTATTGAGTTAGAAGCAGTGACAGGTATTTGTGTTGTAAGCATTGGCTATGACTATATCATTAGGATGAGGTGGTAAGCCTGCTGAGGTGTTCTTCCTTCACCAAAGAGAGTCCAAGGAGCTCTGCATACTTTATCACAGCCCTCAGCAAATGGAAGTTTATGCTCTATGAAAATGGAAGAAGGAATCGTAAAGATGAGTGGATTTGCACTCGAGTGGCAGCCCTCAGACATCAGGCCACTATTGCTCTAGAAAAAAGATACTGACACAGAACATAGTGATGCAAGGACAAACATGTTCATAGTTTGTGTAACTGCCTCTGTTTTTAATCAGGAGGTGAGTTTGTTACTGAGATGTGACAAAATTATTCCATACTAAAAAATGCTGACTACAGAGCCTCATTTTGGTCCCACGTAGGTGGGATTTTCCATTTTTCATACCCTTATATCCTGCAAGGGAGGAATAGTTCAGAACAGGACAAGGTCTTGTATTTTTCCCTAAAGCAGAGGGCTTATTATAAATAGATATAAAACTTACACCAGTGACTCATTCTAATGATTAAAACATTTAGTTAGGCAAATCTAACTAGGTCTGCGATCAGTGCTCATTGTTGCTCATTTTGTTCCTTCCCTGTGCCTCAATCGAACACAAGGCAGCGAAGACCGAGCACAGCCTGGAGCCATGCGTTGTTCTGTGAAAACATCTCCAGCTCCACTGCTGCTCCATGCGTGGCAGGTCCCACTCATGCTCACGTCATCCTGTCGGTGCCTCTCACTTCAGCATTATCGTTTATTTTCTTTGTGTCTCTCCCTCCTTTCTGTCTCTCTCGTGGTAGAAGATCCTCTCTCTGTCAGTGACTGTTCCTCCCTACCTGCTGGACTGATCAGTGATCAGCGGCCTGTTTCCATTTCATATGTCTGCTGGTACCGAATGCAAAGCCTGTCCTTTTATGATATCCTCCAGAGTAATGAGGTAACAGAAAATTAAGGAGTACACCTGTAACTTAGGGCAAGGAGACAGTAGTCCAGATATCAAGAGAACAGGATGATTTAAAGGAAAGGCTTTAATGCATATCCAAGGCTGGTGAAACAGAACTTTTTAAGAACTTTCACTTGTAGTAGCTACACCAGGAACCCTAGATTTTGACTATTAAGCTTTACAGATTAAGTTATTAGCTTCTGCATTAGATAAAGAGATTGATGTAAACAGCTACTGTGATCCAAGCAGGAGCCCTCACAATCAACAAGGAATGGAAAGTCATTAATAATTCACTGAGACCCCGCCTTCATTTGCAAGGAACAATGATGCTTGGCTTGCCATCTTCACTATGTGAAGAGCAGTTGCTTTAAATACATGTAAACATATGGCTTTAAATACAGCCATTAAATACATGTACTTGGTTATGGCTTTCTCCTCCTTTATGTTAAACTATCCAAAATCCAGCTAAAAATAAGATTAATGGTCCTTGTTTTTGAAATCTTTGAAAAGTACCATGTGAACTCCCTGGGTATGGAGACCTCAATCTCTATCTGCAATTCTAATGTATGTCATACTTTTCCTTTACATCACAAATTCATGTCAGACTTTCTGTTTCCATTCTATTTAATTATCATTCTAAAAGAAGAGAGTAGGATTAACAAGACTGAGGTTTAGCAACAGATTGCCAAAAGCCACCTCAGTTGGTAAAATAGTAGCTTTGAGTTTTTGGAAGTACCCAGCTGCAAACAAAAAAAAATACATTACATAAAGTACTGCTCAGCCGTAGAAAAATGCAGAAGAAAAGTACGTCCAGCCAATCCAAGCATTTTCATTTACAACCAGGTCACATAAAACAGAAAAAACAAATATTTTTTCTTACAATATCTAAGCTGCAGACACCTTTCACTGTTTTACTTGGCTGCTTTTGATCTGTTTCAGAACCAGCTGTCTGGAAATCTGTTAAGAAAATTCAAAAACAGCAACGGGTGGCAGAAGCTTTGGGTGGTGTTCACCAACTTCTGCATGTTCTTCTATAAATCACACCAGGTAACTGACAGGACAAGTGTGGGTGGCCGGAGAAGACAGTGTGGGGTTCTTTTCCAAAGAGGGAGCTGAGAGAAAAGTGGATCTCAGTTGTGGATGCTGTAGGCTGGAGCAGCAGGTGCACTGGTCACGGCTGCACACAGAGCCTTCACTGCCACTGGCACACAGAGCAGGGCTTGTTCTCACTCTGCTCCCGCACCAGTTCTTTCCTGAAGCTTTCAATAGTCACAGTACAGATCATTCTTGAAAGCACAGTAGAGCTCACCATTGCTCAGAAGCTGTGGTGCAAGTTTAAACCAGGCTTTTCTTACTGCAATTAAAAACTTAATAGCAACTTAAAAATGCTGTTTACCGTTACTGACACTTAAGCCAAGCAAGAGAACAGCAGTCAATGATTTAATCCACCTGAGCAAACATCCTACTGCAAAGGTAGGGGACTTCTGTTTAGGATCTGTTGGATGTTTGAATCTGTTTGAACAGGGCATGAGCAAAAAGTAACTCACGTCGCTGCATTGTGCTTTAATTGTTATAGAAATCCTTAATGATTAAAGGAGGAATTGGAGGATATTCTACACATAAGAGGGATGAAGAAATCCTTTGCCATGCAGTAAAAGGACTTAAGCAGTGAACCTGCTGGGTGGTCAGCATAGCTCTAAAGGAGTAGGAGTTTGCAAGCTGAGGATGAACCCGTGTGGGGCCATGCCAATGGCAAATGATGAGCTTTATCTTCATCAGTTTGAAAGTAGTGAAAACTCCAAGATATTAGCCAGCTTTCCTTCACGGAAATACTGATAGGATCAGACTGCACCAGATGCTTATGCAAAGGGTGTGCAATGGTGACCAACTGAAACTACCAGACAATTAATTTTATTGTAATTGTATAAATCTGGTATTTTTCTGCACACATGTAGAAGCACAGTGATCTTTAAATGAGTGTGTATTTGCTTTCCATTTACTTTTGTGCTCTCTTTATTTAAGGGCATTTGATCTCACAGCAGTTTCCATCCTATCTTTTCAGGACAATCATCCTTTAGCCAGCCTTCCTTTATTGGGATATTCACTTACCCTTCCTTCTGAATCTGAAAACATTCACAAAGATTATGTGTTCAAGTTACATTTCAAATCCCATGTGTACTACTTCAGGGCTGAAAGTGAATACACCTTTGAAAGGTAAGTTTGTTTTCTGTGAGAGAAAATTTTTGTTAAATTCCAGGAGCATTCTTCCAAAGGTTAGTAGATGCAGAGTTTATTAAACTCAGTAGTTCAGTAGTACAGGCAGTAGTGTGGTTCAGCACAACTGGAGAAGGACCTTTTAAAATTATAAAAGAAATTTTAAACCTGACACCGCTAAAATCAAGTGATTGTTTGTGATACTATGGAATCAGCAATAGTAATTACTGCAAAACCTAGAATTATCCAGTCAAAGTTGATCAGGCTGGCTGTATGGGGAGGTCATGTCTCAGACTTCAGGAAGCATGTGAACAGATCACAGGACACCTCAGTAGCTCTTCAGAATAGCTTTGCTTCCTCTAGAACAACTGCATGGAAAGTCCACACCTGAAATAAAATTCCAATTTTTATAGAAGCAGCTACTACATATTTATGTCACTTCACCATCTAATTTTTGTACCTCCCACTGAACTTCAGATACACAGAGAGCCAGGGAAAAGGCACTACTCCTGATTTGTGGTTTGTGGTTATTCATACAGGGAACTAATTTACCTCTTTTATATGAAGCATGAACATATCAAAAATCCTGATGTCTTCATCAAAAAAAGCTGTTCTTAATTTTTAGCCATGTCAGTCCAAAACTATAAACAAACAAATCGTGGGAAAGTGGTGATAAAATACACAAAATACCTTTATCCGTTCTAGGAAAAAGAAGCAGAAATTCCAGCTGAAGTACATTTTTTTATCTCAAATTAAGAATGGTTGATCTCAATTGCTCATTGCTTGGACCACTCAGAAAAAGTTATTTGGTGTCTGCAGAGCAAGTAAAACCACTACTAACTTCACGAGTTTTGGGTCCCATACCTGCTGTCTGTTGTCTCTAAACCTCCTTATAGTTGTGGCAGTTGTGTGGATCCTCTTGCTTTCAGATAGATTTGGGGGTGAAGTAGGAAGATGCTCCCGCAGGCACTGAAATCAAAACTGTACAACCAATAGCAAGCACAGACTGTATCTGTCAAGAAATCCTCCCCTGAGAATTGACCTCTCTTTTGTTTGTCTCTCCTCATGCCTTCTCACAGATGGATGGAAGTGATCCGAAGTGCCACCAGCTCTGCCTCACGCACTCGAGCTCTGAGTCACAAAGAGCCTCACGCCTATTGACGGTTGAACAAGTGTTGATTGTCCAGCAGCTGCTGATTTTCTAGAGGACATTTGAAACTCTTTTTCTCCCTCCAAGTTTAGGAAAACTTTACAATTTGGTAAAAAGAAGAGAATAAGTATGGTTTTGCAGAAACTTTCACAATTCCTCAGCAAAACTGTTCAAGTTCTCCATAAATACAGACTAGCTTACCATCATCCCAGTGGCTGCGGTTCATTTCATGTCTTGTATTTTGTCATTCTGTGCTGTTTTTAGCTTGTGCCAGTATTAAAATATTGTCCTTATTAGAGTGCCAAATGCCAAAAGACGTTTTGTTGCCTCAAAGATTGCACCTAAAAGAACTCCCAGATGACTGAAATCTGAAAACTTTTTCCTCTGAGGCAAACACTATTTCCTTCTCTTTTCATAAAAATATATTATTTTTTTTTACCATGTTAATCTGTAGGCTGCTGGGCTTTTAAATGTAGATGGATTTTCACAGTATAGAATATAATTATATATACAGCAAGCAGTCTAACAGGAATGAGATAACTTTCAGATTTCATGCTTTTTTTCCCAGTCTTTCTACATTTAATCAGCAATGATTTACTAATTTTCTATGTTTAACAAGGAAACAGTTTACAGCTCATTCTCATTTCCCTTTGGGGTCACAAATCCATGTGGTGTAAAGAAAGTATAGGGTTCTTATCTAACCATTTTCTTGGTGCAAGTTGACCAAATTGTTCATCTGTTGGCTTTGAAAAGTGAGTACTACTTGCAAGATGAAAAATTTTTTAAATACTCCAGTGCAATATTATTTGGGCTGTTAATGTACTGTGAATGGTTATGTACAAGAAGAAATTAAAGGCTGTGGTGACATTCTGCTGTTTGTTTTACAAACTTGAAAGAAAACCTGTATGCTACAAGAACCGCAGCTATTTGTGATTCATTTGTAGTGTTTTGGTAACTAAATTGCTCTAAGCTGGGGGGTACTACTGAAGCCCCAAGTTTTCATCCTGCTTGCTACACATCCCAAATTGACTTCCAGTTTATTGTTGGAATTTCAGTCTCCCTCTCTCCCCTGGGGCTCAGGCAGACAGAGAGTGACTTACACAACCTGCAGCAGAATTACCCATTTCCTACGCCTGGCTTTAACAGCAGCTGGCACCGCGTTTTGGCTAAGCTGGTGGCAGGCTGAGGAGGTTGGCAGTACCTACAAGGCTTAGATGCTTTCCCTCATGTTTTAAGAAACACTGTCACTTGGGTGATGTAAAACTTCCATTAGCAGAAGATTGATGTGCTGGTAACACCCATCACCATTACAGGCCTTGGAAGAAGCACGGTGCTAAGCAGAGGGGGCCTGAAGGTCAGTCTGGGAAATGAAGCTGGGGAAGTTCTAACCCTGCTTTTTCCTCATCCAGCTACTCGCTTTGTTAATGGCTTGTATGTATGCGATGTGTAAAATGGCTTCTTACAGCTTTGCTCACAACAAAAGGGAATAAAATACCTCACAACACCATTGTACATATGCCTGTTTTGAGACAGTAAAACCTTCTTTCTGTTACCCCCAATCCTAAACATACCTCTGTCCAAGATGAGTATGGGCTCCAAACCCCTTTGGACAAGCAGCAGTCCCCATGGCCAAATCCAAGCACACTCTGACCCTGGCCAGGTAGCGTGCTGCAGTTGCTGTTTTCCTCAGCTATTGCCCCTGGCTCTCCATACCAGTGCAATAATCACACCTACCCTAGAGCATTGCCTCTGGCTCGGACGTGCTGAAGGACAAGCTTGGAAAAGTAGGTAGGAAAATCTGAAGCCCATTTCTCCAGCTGCAGGTCCCACTGCCTTGTCCATTCCGAGCCTGTGACACTGCCCTGTAGTAACATACAGGAATTCCAGTGCTTCAGGACTGACTGGGAATGTGAGCAATGATCTGTCTGGTGAGGAGAAGAGGAAATAACACAGCGTAGAGGAACAACTCAGCTGCAGCCTTACTGGTCTGGGAAAACAATGCTGAAAAAGCAACAGCACTTGATGTTGCTAGGAAGTAAAAGTCTGCAGACCTCGTCCGGCTAAAAATTATTGAGTGGTAAAATAGTACCTTACAAGACAGGGCCCTGCCTCTTCCCTTTAGAATTGTCATCTGTGACAGTGAAAAGTTTTTTTTTACTGGGAATTACATTGAGGGCCATGCCCTTAATTCAGTCAAAACTGACTATTAATTTAGAACCCTGGGGTTTGTTGGATACAATGTTCATTAACTGCTATCTGCTGCGATAGTTCATTCTGAGCTCTCTTGAGTAACACTTTTTCTCATTAAGTTTCATTTTTACACAAGGTGAATTTGGAAAATAAGGCAAAGACCAAGACACAGTGATATTTATTGTTAATGGCAGAGACCCAGCTAGGCTGTGGATGCAACTTTCAGAGTACCCACCTAATCACCATTTTCACCTTTTTATTTTTCCCATTAAAAAAAGTTTAAAACAGGATTTTCTTTTCTTCTCTAGTAGTGTGATTTTTAATTCCTATTTAAAATGGAACCATGTGAACTGCTGTCACCTGTCAGCATTTTTCTAGGTGTCTATTCCCAGGGCTAACCCAAAATTGAAATGATAGTAAGAGAGTAAAATCAATTGTCTTGATGCTTGTATTTTGGAAACAGGCAGAGTCTGCGTGTGTGAATAAAACTCAATGTACTAGAAAACTGTAATGTACAACCACTTATTTTTAACCCTGATTCACATCATATCACTGCCTGTTCAGCCAAGCAGGGCCTGCAGAGAGGCAGGGTTATTGTGTGCCAGGTCAGGAGCTAGCACTAAACACATCTCTCTCAGCTGCAGGAAAACCTCAAACAGAGCACTCCAGGAGATCTACTGCTGGTGTTGTTATTACTCACCATGAAATAGTTGCCAGCTTCCAATAATGAACAAATAAAAACAAAACAGGGGCTTTATTGCCTCAGGAGGTTGCACCACAGGCAAAGGGATCAAAAAAGCCTGGACTCCTGTGGTTTTTTCAACAAGATTAAGCATTTCCACCATTTATCTGCTGTCTAATCTAACCTCTGTTCAGAGGTGTTTGATAATATACCTCAAACATACCTCTTTTCAGAACATTTTATTTAAACAACACTGACACCTTAATGCCTTTGTAAATTCAGCTGAAACCAGACAAAAATGACAGACTAAAAGACAAGCCAGCAGGTAGGGGAACACATACTGGGATTGCAGGTATCTTGATAAAAAGCCTCTGGCTAAAGAGGAAGAAAGTCTCATTTTAGAGACAAAATCAGGTGTAATAGCCTACTATTCCATCAACCAAGAACAAAACAGAGGATTGAGAAAGATCTGAAAAGCCCAGTTTTGCCCATTCTTTTTTTCTATACAGGACCCAATTCCATGGTCTTAGCCCTCAAAAGCACACTTAACCTACATGCAGGCAGATGCACAATTCCAGTTGCTACAGCACTGACACTGCCTCTGCCCTGGGGGCCCAGGAAAGCTGGTAGGGGACAAAATAATGGGCAATGTGCCACACATACGGTTTTTAGCAGCAGAAAATAGTAATGAAATACAACTGCAGGCATGCAGCTGTCACAGAGTTTGTCACCAGTTAAAGGTGCAATCCTTGGCAGGGGGTGAGAAAATGTAATTTCTTGTGAGCACTTCCATCAGTTTCACTGGGCTGGCAGGATGGAGACTAGAAGATGAGTTCTAAATCACTGCCATCTGCTAGTGCTACAAATTCTGAGCTCATTACCATTCAAAACCAACCACTGATTTATAAACTTTCTGCATATCATTACTGACACATGGGCAATAACTGCTCTAGAAGCCCACAGAGCATCCTCTCCAGGGAAGGGGCCCTGAATCTCATCTCACTGACCACTCAGGTGGCAACATCTCATGAAACTCTTCCTTCTTTATTTCTAACATAGTTTACAAGGAGGTTTACTGTGTTGGTGTAGAGTGACGAAAGTAAAATTTAAATACATGGTTATAAACAGGCAGCAACGTTACAGAAAACAAGACACACATTTTAATGGTCCTCCGTAATCATGCATTAAAGGCAGCAGGAAACCCTTCCATACGATTTGTCCATGGCATATGCTCAGTGCAGTTACCAGCACATCTGCTCAACACAGTTAAAAAGAGGAAGCAGGTTTGTGCTATACCTTCAGCTCCTCCCCAGCAGCTTACAAAACCCATTTGCAATTGTCCTGATCCTTGCATTATCGGCACTCTGGATAATCTTCCCATGGTGACCGTTTTTGAAGGAAAAACACATTTCCTTCAAAGTCAGGTTACTGTAATATTACTATGAACTGGTACCACACAGTTTAAAAAGTAGTACAGAATGTCACATAAAGTAGTGGTAGCTAAAGAAGACATTGCCCAAGTACATTAAAAGCACATTAAGAGGCAAATGATGGGGTGCCAGGGTACAGGAGGATGGGAAATCACACTGAGCCAGCTGCTTTGCAGTGAGGTGCCAACACACCCAGCCTCACTTTCCCCCTCCCCTTGCCCCTCTTGCACAGCAGGGGCAGAACATTGCAGTTAGGGCATTCCACAAGAATCAGTTTATCTTCTGTTCCCACAAGCTCGCACACAATGATGGAGTTGCAAAGGAACTGTGGCACTGCAGAGTGAAGTTACTGCTTTGTTACTACACCAGAAATGTTCTGTGCACTAGCATCTCATCCTTCAGTAAACTGGTCAGCAACTGCAAAGTGCAACTGCAGGGAAAATTAAGGTAAAAAAATAGATCTGAGAGTTAAAAAAAGCAAGCCTTCAGTTCAAATAACTGATTTTATTGTTTTTAAACAGTGAATTTATTTACTGCCTAATCATGAAATCCCTGACAAATAAGCAGTTCTACTAATTTAAAGGTTTGCATAAAATAGGGATAGCTTGTCATTTAGTATAGTCGAGACTGGGTGAAGTACTACCTGCACAGAAAAATCATCAGTGCAACATCATAACACAGACATGTCTTAAGCATGAAAAAACCTCTCAAAAATATCAATACACTTCATTTTCTCTGAGAAACTGAGGTGGTGCTTCTTTCAAACGAAGCTCCTCTTCTGTTACCAATATAGACTTGATTTTTAAAGCATCAATACTTTTCAATAGCAAATGATTGTACTTCTACATTCAAGATACAGCACGCTTTTTTTTCAGTGAATCTCAGTTTAAGATAGTCTATATTTAAATAATCTGTATATTACATATAAAAATACACATCTCTACCATAAATGAGGTCTTGTCTTCTAAATGCCCAAGCCTTTTGGCCACCTGCCCTCACCATAAGTCTTACTCATCTTAAGCTCTGACACATTCATCAAGCAAATTCTGCCACCATCTACTCAGAGAAGTACTTCCTCAACATACAGTCCTGGAACACAACTAAAATGCAACTCAAAGCACATAGATATAACTTTTCAAATGAGTGTTCAAAGAGTGTAGCTTAGAATTTAATTCAACTTGCTGATTGAGAAATTTTTGACAGTCAAGCCAGCAGCATAAATTTAACTTCCCCACTATGTCTCAGAGTTCTGTGCATCTCCAAGTAAGCTCACTTTAACTTCCAGTCCTTACATTAACAGATGACTAGGGAACAGCTTACACTGATCAATTTATATTTCCAATGCAAACACACCTGTTGATTTCCTTGTGCAGTCATAGCACACAGATCTACTGAAGGCTGAATATTCTCACATTGAGACATCAGCAGGTAAATTTCCCGTTGCACTACCTTCTGATGTACATTTCACAAAAGCAGTGCTAAATTTGTTTCCTCAAGTGTGAGCCTATCCATAACTCTAAGAGCACACTAAACAACACAATTAAAGATATTAATCAAAGTGGAGTTGTAAAACATTGCTCAAACTTTAGTATTGTTCAATTTACTTTAAATTCCCTTAGCCACAGAGGAAACCCATTACCTCATTAGGCTGGCAAATGAGTAGTGCCTGAAAGCATGGCTACAGGATGAACACACACCTACATTTCTTCCAACTGTTGTTTCAACCTGGGCAGAAGTTTATTAACTCAGTTAGCAAGACAGTGTCCTCTTACTGTTAAATTCTTAAATTAATAAATTAAGGCTATTAATATGCATAGACAAAGGGCTACCATGGTGATAGAAGTCCTGGAAGGAGACCTCACCAGCTTCCACAATGGTTAGTGTACCTGGGTTTCTTGTACCAAGCCAGGCAGATATGCCTGTACTTTTAAAAGTTAATCCTTTCTGTTCCAAAGCTCCCATCTATATATTTTTGAAAAAGTAAATATATTAAGTTACCTCACTGTCGTGCAAAGCATAAAGTCATCAATTTCTTCATTAAAAGAAGGCAATAATGCTCTATTAGCTACTGGAATAAGAAGTACCTGAATATAGTCTTGGTGAAACCAATCAAGGTAAACCTCAAGAGTTATATTGTGGGGGAAAAAAAATAGCAACTACCTAATCAACTGTGCATACAACTAATGAACTAGTGCTACTGTTTCCAAGATCTATAACACCTGAAGTCAGCTGGCTAGAAGCCCTCACAGGAATAATGGAAATTTCAAAATTCACAATTTCAAGAAGTAACTTTTCTCTGGAGAGGCAACAGGACCCAGCACACAGCACTTGGGTTGTTTCGCAGTCTCGCTGTGCAACATCTATCAGTTTTGGTAAAGAGATGCACAGATCAAGGCAGCGAGACCGAATATTGAATCTATGGATAATTTTTCTTTTATGCTGAAAGACGTTTGTTTTAATGATAAAAATAAAGAAATACTTGCCACTGCCTCAGAATCTACACCTTAAGGAGATATTTCAGAATAAATGAAGGGAATAAAGATTTGAGTGAGCATTTGAACACGTTCAGGTGAAAAAAAAGACTGTGTCTGAATTTCACAAGCTTCACAAATATCTGTTACTAAAACTGAACTATTTCAGAATTTCCATTGGCACTATTTGGAAATGAAGATATGAAAGAACTCATTTTCTAAGAAAAACAATAATTCAAATTTAAAGCTCTGAGAGACCAGGTGTATCAAATTTAAAACAACTAGAAGTAGTACCATAAATAGAAAGTCACGCTCAGAATATAAGTAAAAAGAAAGAAATGCAGGAGAAACAGATTAAAATTGTGTCTGTGCTGAGGTACAAATAGAAGGTTCTATAATACAGGATTAACTCTTTCAATGGCAAATACTTCACATACAAAAATCTAACCGAGATTCACTTATCACATAATTCAAACTTTACATGTAATAAAGGCAAGGCAATACTCAGTTATGGCCTGTCAAATGTTTACCCCACTAGCATTATCTACAAAAGCACTTTACCATTTTGTACACAGTGATTCCTTATGCACATTGAAAGGCTTTCTGTTAAAAAATACATTATATACATATCTGTACACAATTCCAACAACCATGTTCCATCTCCCAGTGGAATTCTTAAAGCAAGATACCTGAGGATTCTCAATATCTTCAATTTCTCTATCACAAACCTAAATATACATTTCAGATTTTACAAAAGGACACCTCCCTGGAATATGTTCATTATCATTTTAAAAAATTAGAGCTTTAAAGAGCTGGAAAAGATTGCCTCCATCCAAGAGACTTCATTTTCACTCTTAGGAATGTCCTTCCTCCCAAGGACTTTACAGAGATTGAGAGGCAGAACATTAGGGTGCACGTTTTCAATGCAGACACCAGGGGATCTCTGCTGTTTTAGGAAAGCCGGGACAGAAGAGTGTATCAGTAGGATGAAGAACTTCCTCCAGCTAGGGAATATCTGAAGAGGAAAGGAAATAGTTACTGTTGCAACTTTTAGAAAGGCATTCTACAAGAAGCAGCAATTTAAGTTATTCCATTTTATCCCCTTGAAGTTCTGGCCTTTTTCCTTGCACAATGGAACTCACCACTGCAACCACACTTCAAAGGAAGAGCTGTGGAACTGAACAACCCTGTTAGAGTATCACTGCTTTCCTAACAAACAGCAACAACCTGTGCTCAAGTGTGTTACTGAGCAGCACTTAATGATGGAAGAACATTTAGTGACTCCAGCTGCCCTACTTTGCAAGTTCACATCAAATATTTTCAAAATATTACTGGGCCAGGAAAACTGTATTTCTTGATCTAAGCAGCTTCTTAAATCATCCAAAGAAATAAGCACACCTTTTAATCACATTAAGTTTCCGTTAACCTTCATCAAATATCCAAAATCAAAACTGGAGGGGGAAGGTAACTAGATTCACTCACATTACTGGGCAGCTATTCTGAGGGTCCCAATTAATTCATTCAGACAAACTTACAAAATCCAGTTCTAATCAGTCATAAGGGGGAGTGAAAATGTCATCAGAAACTTGTTGAAAACCTGTCTTCAGTAATTAGCTACCAAATTGAGAGGATATTGAATGACCTAATGATGTAACAGAGCATATTTCTTGAAGCACTTGAACAAGAAGGAACTATTTTTTTCAGAATCTGACTAGCTCAAAAAAATAACTTTATCCCCAAGGAAAACCTACTAAGCTATGGAATGATTCAAGGTCATTTTTAGTGGGAGTTCTTGCTATTCATTCTTTCACTCCCTTTGTGGAGTCATTATCCCATACTAGCTGGAATATCACCCCTGAAAAAAAATGAAGTTCACCCAGATGTGATCCACTGACAAATATTCTCTATGAATAATTATTTCTCTCCTTGAAAGAGAATGAAGTGCCTGCCTTCACTATTCTAAGACATTATGATCATGGAAAACAGTAACAGTCCAAGGAAGCAGAACAGAAGGAAAGCAATGCTAAATGGGTACATATAGGGTTCTGAAATCTTTCTCATAGGACAAAAATGGTGAATGTTGCTGTCATGACAGAACAAGTAAGACCACTTCCAGCATCCCCAAAAATGCCCATGTCTGGGCACTGTCTCCACATGGTCATTTTCAGCCTCAATTGCAGCATCAAGTCTTTGAGGTTTCCAGTTCCAGGAAGATCCTGTACCAGACTGATAAAAATACAACACTGACATATTAGCTGATGAAAGCTGGATTCAGTTTTGGAACCCCTAATGGAAACAAACTGAGATGGAAGTTCCAGCAACTCTTTCAAGTCTGCCAGGATCAAATGAGACAGGACAGGACATCTGGCATTAGAAGTAACCTTTCAGCACTAAAGATGCTGACTGGGCTTCATTCTTAACAGCCCATAAAGCAACAAACACAATTGCTTGCAGGTTTCTTGGCACTGATTTTTACTTAAGGAGAAAGTGTCAGCCTGGAAATCCTGTGCTTCAACCTCAAAGTTGTGAATTCCTAAACCTTACCAAGCTGTGGTTAGAGACAGTGTAAGGAAGACACCTGCTCAGGGTGATATTTTTCCATGTAGTGGTCCATGATTAATCATTGACATGAGTTTTTTCTAGTACCAAGCAATCCAATCTGGCTGCTGTGAGATTCACAACAGCTGTGGGCTCCTACATTCAAAGTTGCATTTATAGCCTCTTCCAGCAGCAATTCTGAAATTTATACTCCTTACCTTCTCTTGTGTAGCATTTAAAGGAACAGAAAATTGAGTATTTGTTCATAATATATTCCTAAGCAAGGCAGTTAGAAAACCTAATTAAATCTGGCTTTTTGAAGTAAGACCAAATATTGATTTTGGAGGTGCCACCAAAAGGCCATACGAACTGTCTTTAATGAATGAACAAGGAACCACTGACTATGTGAGTGAAAGACACATAGACCAACTGAACGGCCAATTTATCCATGTGGGTTAAAGAAACTAAGAGTGACAAGTGTTCTCTGGGATACAGAGACACAACACACACCCAGACACCAAGAAAGTGTGTGTCCCTTACATGAACTGCAAAGAGAAAAGCCTGTCCAGTCTCATTTGACACACAATATGCACATCAACAGGATGAACATATATATGTGCTATCACCTGAAGGCAGAAATTAGAACTGCTGATATGATTAGGTTTTTTTTCCAGTAAGCAAACACAATTGCACAAATTGCAGGCACAAGTGGTTTTCTTCTCCATTAGAAATAGAAATGAATTCTTTCAATTTAACATAAGCCAAATATTTATAGAATCAGATTTGCAGCTTTCTGTAAGCCATACTGAAATAGTTTCTTTACCTCTGAAGCCTCTGCACAAGGTGTGACACCATGGTATCTACAATGCCTGGACAAGCCTCTTCAGCTAAATAAACTGCCTTCCTCAGTTCTTCTATGGAGTCTGTGTTACCACCACACACCTCACTCTTCTCTTTCAACTGAAAGGAAATATATTAATAAGGTAGTAATAAATATTTCTACACACAATATAATGCAGAAGCTTGTTAGGAAGCGACCACCAGTGTTCACAATGTCAGCATTTGACTTTCATCATACACTCTCACATACTGAAGACTTCTTTCAAGCAGAACTTTGTCCTTACAGTACTTATCAGGATGTCATTCACCCTCATGTCTTCAATCTTCACACATCCTTTTCAGCTGCTCACAGTCAAAAATGACAAGAAAGTATCCCAAGAAAAAAAGCAGCATTTACCCGTTGCTGTTTGGTGTCAAGCTGTGCTTCCTATACTTTAGTAACCATACTTGCAACACCTATAGCTTATACATATACACTGCAGTAATTTTATCAACTTTTTTAAATAATTGTATCTTCATAAATTCTTCTCTTACCCTTCATATATTCTTTTTCAAAGTTGTTTTTAAGTATTTGGGCGAAAAGTATGAAAAATATAAAACTCAGAATGGGAACAAAACACAGTTTTCAACACTGAAACTCAAAAGTAAATTCTTGATGATCTGGTCCACAACTGTATCTTGGAACAGTAAGGAGCTTGAAATTTGTAATAAGATAAATACATAAAGTAGTGTCAAAACCAGAATTTTGAAATTCAAACACCTTTTTCTCATCATGTTCACTGCTTTAGGCCATCATGGCTGATGTTAGCACCATGCATATGAGGTATTGTTAGGAGGAAAATACAGATCTCAGTAGCAGACACACCAAAGGCACAACTAAAACCTAAGCAAATTCAAAATGGGTAGTAGCAACCTTAGGTGTCATTCATTATATTTTTCTTTTTTTGTTTTTCAGATAAACCTTGGAATCGTTAAGTTTTAAAGCAATAACTTACCTCTGCAAATAAAGGGGGTATAATTGTAGACAGGCATTGGGATAGAGGCCTCTTTGGGATATCCTTTTCCTTTAAAGAAAAAAAAAAGTCTGACCAATTTTATTTCTGAAAAAAGGCATCTTTGTTGTAGTCTAATTAAAGACAAGATGCAGTTCCAACATGCTACACTTCATGAAAGCTCTGTTTCCATACATGGAAAACGTTCTGCAACATACTATTCCAAATCACTGTGCAAAATAGAGGCTGAATTAAAATTTGAGACTTCAGCACCTCAAATGCATGCAAGCTCAAAATTAGAAGGAAAAAACACCAACAAACCATAAACCACAAATTAAAACCCCAAACTCCCACAATTCTCCTGAGCATGAACTAAATCATAGACATGGTGATATTTACTAGGTTCATCCCATATGATACAGTATTTTTCTTGCATTTCTCCAGAATTTTCAGAGATAGGACAGTAACCACCTGCTCTGGCCACAGATTGCAGAAAATACAACAGAGCAATTCCTAAACATCCCTTATTCTGAGTTGTATGGGCTTGGGGTTTTTGTTTGTTTTTTGGACACATACACATTCTATTCTTTGTTAGACTGTAGTCTTTTTCCTTAAAAGACCGAAGTGCCTTCTCCAGAACTCCAGCCTAGATTTGCACTGTACTGGTTTTAGCTTACTATGCAGAATTAAGATTTCAAAAATACAATATTGCCTCCAGTGGCTGTATTCTTCTTCCAGTGGTTGTATTTCATAACTAGAGGAATATTTTGGTACATATTTTGTCAACTACAAAAAAGGACACATTAACAGAATGCCCAAACTTCAAGACTT
Source organism: Phylloscopus collybita (assembly GCA_027886175.1). NCBI lineage: Eukaryota > Metazoa > Chordata > Aves > Passeriformes > Phylloscopidae > Phylloscopus > Phylloscopus collybita. Next base: position 22,434,439 of record JAJNNQ010000006.1, read on the forward strand.
ACTCAGAAAGTTTTGTGAAAGGTGACTGTAGAAAATACATTTTTAGCAAAAGTTCTGAAAGTTTCACAATAAAATTGCTTTTAAATGCATAAAATAAAATCACTCCACTAAATTATTAAAGCAAGAATCATCACTTTGTATTATAAAGTCAATATTTTGAGCACCTTATTTCTTTGCAACTCCAGAGGCTGAGCTGCTCCATTCTCTAGATTCTTGGGGTCTTTTTCTCTTATTGTAAAGATCCACTCTTCTGAATCACTCCCACCTGAAGCCTGACCATCTGCTTCACTTCAAGGGAAAGAAAAAAAAAGTCCATTTTTATTACCTACACCTTACTGCTGATGTTCATTCAATATACACACTAAATATAAAAACTACGGTAAAGACCAAGATCAGGATTCTATTGTGCAGGGCACTACGTATAAAGACCAGTATGAAAATCAAGGTAACTTTTCTTCTGGGTAAATTAAAAATTTTAAACTGAGATACTTCACCAAATGTAAGGAACTGAGGAATTACAGATTGAAAACATTTTCCCAAGTAACATTAACAAGTTACATGAAGTGTTTTACTGCTATCTGAAAACTGGCTTTAGCAGAGTACCTCTAAGCATTAAGGAAAGGGGAAGAAATTAGAAAACTTAATTCACTTTCCCTGTCTAGAAAAATGGCTAAGACAGTGGAACTGTGGTCACTGGAAGACATGAAGCCATTAATATTGTAAAGAAATATACAGCTGTAATGTCACCCAAGAAATAACCTGATGCTTGCCATCAGCATGCAGCCTGGAACGGCAGAGAATAGTTGTGTTTTCTTTACTATGAGATATTTAATCCATTTGTGGATAAGTTGTAGCAATCTCTTCACTTGAATTTCACTTGCACGGTGTTACTCGGCTATGGCTGCAGAACAGCTGGCTTCATGTCTAGGAAGAACCCTGGAGCCCACATAAAAGAGAAGATAGCAAAGAACATGGGCCAGAAGAGTTTTTCTCAGTGACTGTTACTTGCATGAAATCCCTGGAATACTAAAATTAAGATTGCATTCATTTACCAAGTTGAAAAGCTGCAAATAACAGAACACAGGAATATATGTGCTAAAAATAACTCCTTGGCTCCTCACAGAGGATATTTTATAGACTCATCAAACTTACGTATCCGAGTCATCAGAACTGGAGTCATCGTGACTTTGCTCAGACTTCCATCTCTTGTGCCTGTCAATGAGGTCAGCCAAGTAAGATGTTTTCTTGGAGTTTCGTAAAATGAATTTGTGTTTTAGAAGTTCTTTTGCAGTAGGTCTCTTAAAAGAAAAGAAGAGAGAGTTGGGATTTTTTACTGTGTTTGAGAGTGTTGAATGACTCACTATAAAAACAAAGAAATCCAGCGTTTAGTCTTGATACAAATGAGATTTTAAGCACATACAGTAACTAAAAATATACCTGTCATTTATGTCACACCTTATCAGAGAAGCTGAATGACACTTATACAATTCATGTAAAGCAGTCAAGTTCTCTACTGCACACTAACAAACATGAAACTCACAAAGCTTGGGTCCTTGTTCAAGCAGGCCTCCACAAATTCTTTGAGGGATTTACTGAAGTTTCCTTCCAGTGTTGGTGGATTGTTCTTAGGAATGAGGAACAAAACTTTCATTGGATGTAATTCTGAATGAGGTGGCTCTCCTTTTGCAAGTTCTATGGCTGTTATGCCTAATGACCAGATATCTGCCTGTAAGAAAGAATGCTTTTAAGAATAGGTTGGAGAAAGAAAAGAGAATAAAGTATTGGCTTGCTATTCTAGTTTAACCAGCCACACACATCTGCTTGCTCATACTGTCCCCTGGTGGAATGGGGGCGAAAAAAAATTTAAAGGGTAAAGGGGAGAAAACTTGTGGGTTATGAACAGTTTAATAACTGAAATAAAATAACAATAATAATAAATTGTAATGAAAAAGAAAATAACAGTGGGAACTAAAACCCAAGAAAGGCAAGTGATGTAAGTGGAAACAGCTGCTCACCACCAACAGAAAGATGCTCAGCCAGACCCTAAGCAGCAGACCCCAGCCCACCTTCCCCCTGGTTTTATTGTTGAACATGAGGCCATACGGTGTGGAATGTCCCTCTGGTCAGCTGGGATCAACTGTCCTGCCTGTGTCCCCTCCCAGCTCCTTGCACACCCCAGCCTGCTCACTGCTGGGTGAAAAGCAGAAGCAGCCTTGACTCTGTGCAAGCACTGCTCAGCAATAAGGAAAACATCCCTGAGTTATCAAAACTTGCAGCACAAAACCAAAACACAGCCACATACCAGCAACCGCAAAGAAAATCAATTTTATCCCAGTCAAAACCACCACACTTGTAAAGGTAGATTTTTAAGCTTTACTGTAAATAACATCATGTGTAAATTGATTTTGGTACCATTGTTTTATGTGATTGGCCACATAGCCCAAGTAAACAGAGTTTCTTGGTTGTCTCCACTCTTCAGTATAAAACAGTTCTACTAAGTAGAGTTTTTAAAATCAATACTACTACACCAAAAAGCAATGGCAGAGTTACTATAAACTAGCATTTTGTCTACCATATTCGAGTACACCATGTAAATATGGGGCAAGTCTAAAATATTTACATAAAGTAAAATGTTTTAACTTGCACAAGATTTTTCCTCAACATAAATTAGCTAGTACAACCATCAGAAATTTAATACATTAGAATATAGAATTAGAATAGAATTAGAATATAACTTCCCTGGGGTTTAACACTGGTTTTATATATAATTCTTACTCACAGACTAGGCTTGAACAGTAATATTCTGCTTTTTGGTCCAAGTAGCCTCTGAAAGTTTTCGCCACCAAAATGTGCTACTCTTTCTAGGGAATGCTGTCTCCCTTGATACAAATCCTATTGCAAATCTGTCTGAAGTAATGTGAAGTAATGCATTATAATTCTTTTATGTTTTGCTGAAATCACAGACCCAAAAGTCAAAAGAACAGATAATACATCTGTCAGAAAGGCAAAAGAAAAAAATTTTCACAGAAATGTCTGTTCCAAGGACAAGATACCAATTAAAATATTTATGTTTGGGTTTTTTCTGTTTCTTTCTAAGTGAAAGCAGAACAAAGGCTTATTCTCAGGAAAACAGGAAAAACCTGACATGAGCTGTCTGGTTTTACTCCCAAAGAGAGCAGTTGGAATTTTGCTATGCTGTAAACAGATCTATTTCTACATACTGAACAGAGCAGAGATTTCATTTATCACTGCTCTATTCCCACCTCTCAATTCCCACCCCTCATCCCCACCTGTATCAGCCCTGTGGGTTCTCATGGTTATCTCTGACTGACTTGCACACATCCATTCCACTATCACAGCCACAGTGCCTGGCCAGAAACAAGCTCCTCCTTCTTGTTCAGACAATATCCTACTCTTATGAGCTTAGTTACTTAATTTTGCAAGTGAGAATGAAAAAAAAAAACAAAAACAAAAACAAACAGAGTCAATTAGCATACCATCAAATTTATGAAATGCCATTTTGTTAGTCCATGTTACAGAACAGTTCCTGAGCACAAAGAATTACATCAGCACATGAGCCCCAAGTTTCATTTATCTTAATAAGAGCATTATCAGCTAAGCTCCCCTCAAGCCTAATTGTGGGTAACTTCCCTCTAGCAGGAAAGCTTTTGTGGTTACAAAAGAAAAATGTCACCTGTGAAGACGAGTCTTCATATTAACAACTAAGCATTATTATTTCCAATTTATTCAGAATTTCAGTTTCTCAAGAGTGAAGTGTTAAAGCCATATAAATGGATAGATTTCCTTCTGCCAGACTTTCAGCCACAGGTGGAGCATGTGTATACACAAGTATAAACATCAAATTTACATGTGTATGAGTGCATAGATAGCCACCTGCACACACATGTATATAAATACTTCCTTTTTTCTAAAGTATTTACAACTCTACCGCTAGAGACCTTCCTCTACAAAAATGAACAAAAAAGTGCAACAAAATATGGCTGCACACTAGACTCTTTGAAGTCCAAGATGGGTTTTGGAAGCTCACTCCTGTTGAAAACATCAACATCTCTTCCCATATTCCTCTGAAACTATATCCTCCCCTTTCACAGATAAGAAAGGAAGTACCAATTGCATATGTATCCAATTAGGCATTTCTAGGATGCACTTGACTGTGACAATGAAGCCCCAACACAAGAACAAATAGTTCTCGAAATGGAGAGGGATAAGCATGACCTCAGGATATGGTGACACTACATTAAGTTTTATCCCATGTTGTGATTTTTAGAGTTTCAAATCTTGACCAAAATTTCTTCTTCCAAGTTTAGATGACAGTCAGCAAGTCACCAGTAACTACTATTCACTGCTGTAGAGGAAAGGCTGCCATAAGCCTTTTCTCTTCTAATCTAATGAGTAAAATTCAGTCTGGCTTTGAAGTTCTTGTAAGTCAAAGAAAACAGGCTATGTACAAGAGAAAGCCATTTTCAAATAAAATGTCTATTTTTACAGTACAAGTTTTATAGCAGAAAGAACAGAGAACTAGGCACATGATAAATGAAGCATGTTAAGAAAATGTGTTTTCAGATAACACAGGAATCAAAACAGGAAGCAGAAGCACTGCCAAAAATAGAGCCCTTTCAAGCTTTTATTTGGAATCCCTCATCAAGTATCCAAGACTCTAATGTCTGTGTGACATTGCAGACTGAAACAGCCAGAAAGGAAAACGTAAGGGCTGAATCACACTTGTCCAAGTGATGGTCATTCCTAGGAGCCAAACCTCAAAAAACCAAAAACACCCAACCCCAACCAACCAAAACCAACAAACAAAACCCCCCCACGCAAAAACATACAAAGGAAAAAACACTAACCATCATTCAAAAAAAGTTTATTCAACTTTAAACTGGGATTTTGGGGTCATTTAAGCTTCTACAGGCTCTACAGTGTTTTGCTTCTTATAGCCTCTTTACAGAAAGATATCAAATAGGGAATTACTACAATCAGTACTACAGCCTAGACCAGAGTCAGCCGTGGCAAGTGGAAACAAACATCCCAACCTGTCTCATTGCACAGAGGTACAGCCAATCAACAAATCCCTACAGGGAAATCAGAGGGGATGGGCAAGGAATATGAGGTCAGGGAAGCTGAGGAAGGAAATAAGGAAATGAAGCCCCAAAACATTATGATAATAAAACTTTATGATAATTAGCCCCAAAGCTAATTATCATAAAGGAAGCAGATCTTAACAGAAGTTTAGCTTGAGAGTGACCTTTTTTTCAGACCTTCAGCTGCAGCTGCAGCAGTGGGTTGGGCAAAGAGCCTTTCCTGATAACATGGGTGTCATGCTGAGATAGCTAGGCCGTGTGGGGCAGGGAGTAGGCAGGGGCAGCAAAGAGCTGTATATGTACCTCAAACAAATAGAAGCATAAAAAACAAGTAAGCAACACAGTGAATTTTGAAAAAAGCAATAGGCTTGAGCTGGCTTTAATGGGCATATTCCTTCCTGGCAAGTAGGGACATGCAGTGCCATACTGGTGAGAATACGGAGAACAGTAATGGAATCACATTTCTATTGTGACCCAACGATGTATCACAACTGATATATCGTGCTTAGGTTGAGATTTCAGTATGCTGATGTGCCACTCTGCTAAATCAAAATCACATATATAGATAAATTCAGTATTAAATATTAACACCTCCCAAACAGCAAATCTGAAAGAACACAGTCAGAGTAGCACAAACCCACGCAGCACATTCTGCCAGAGATGAGTAACAGCCCTTTCAAACATCACTTTCACATCCACCAAATCCATATTCTTCAACTGTTGCTGGCTATTTTTTTCTAAAAACAAGTGGAAGAATATTAACATTTTGTATATATTTGCACTCTTCTACTTTTAAACAGCCAAAAATACTCATCAATAGAGTGGGATAAAAGATGATGGGATGTACTTGTGAATACTGCATCATTTCTTGCCATCTGGATTGTCTTAATAAACTAGGAAGCTTAAACTTTGGATGCAAATTAGGAAATCTTTTCCACACCAACAGCTTTTAGCTGCTAGGTGTCACCTGAACACACCCTCATGTGGACACAGCCAAAGTTATTAGCTGTGCTCTGAAGACCAACCTATGTAATTCAAGTTAAAAAAAAGGAAGGGACTTCGGTAATGCCTTGAAGTACCTTACCTTTGAATCATACGCTGATTGCTTTATTACTTCAGGTGCCATCCAAAATGGTGTTCCCACAAAGGTATTCCTCTTTATCTGTGTATCTGTTAGCTGTCCAGCTACTCCAAAATCTGCCAGTTTTACTTCCCCTTGTTCAGACAGTAATACATTAGCAGCTGGAATAAAGAAGAGGAAATACCAGAAATGAAGGTATTTGACACCATTTAACAACGTAAGGGTGCTCATTCGGGTTGCATGAGTTCTTCTGATATTCTTTCATCACAAATAATAAAAGAATTTACCTTTAATATCTCTGTGGATTTTCTTTTCCGAATGCAAGTAATCAAGTCCTTTGAGTATCTCCCTCAATATTGTAGCAATTTGAGTTTCATCAAGTGAGCCAGGTTCTAACTAGGAGATGCAAGAAATGTTTGAATATATATAAAAAAGGGACAAACAGAGAACAGAAATAACAGTGTGACTATAAAAAGAAATTACTCCTTCTGTCACCCCTCAAACGTTCCAATTTTTTAACTTCATAACATGAGACAAAACAGAATATTCTTTTGAAAAACACATGGTTCTAAACTAAGTGGCCTAATGAACAACAGGCAAAGAAATAATTTATCTAAAATATTATGTAAAATTTGTTAAAGGTGCCATAAAGACAGAGTCTCAAGTTATTGCTTTGTGGTCAGGTCATAGATATACTCTGCCTTTGAAAAGCATCTGATTGTTAACATTACACTCAACTTAGATGTGCAACTCCACAGACCCTAGGTGGACCCAAATCTCAAAGCCTGAGTAAGAAGCTAAGGCATTCAAGGTACTACATCAATCAGTCTATGACTACATACTGCACTGGATTTTGAGAAACTCTCTAAAACACAACTCAAACTGACAGGCTGAGAGAACATTACATATTTTAAAACATTAACTTTTTTCATGTAATACTGGAAATACTGGATATGAATGTGCTAATTGTTTAAAGATTCCAAATAATTCTTATGAGAAGAATCAGTAGTGTTAGATGATCCCAAAGATCTTTACATCTGATAAGAATTATAAAAGTGAGAATAACAGTCGAAAGGTCACTACCCAGAGAGACTCCTTAAACAAGAAGGGCATCTAAGGAGAGACACTGAAACTTTGTGTTCAACAGTTAATACTGGAAATATTCCACTATTCTAGTTTACTCCACAATAACACTCACTGAAGCACAATGAAAAAGTTGTGCCTCTAAAGCTTCATTCTGTGAGAAGGAAAGCATTTCAGATAAGAATTTCCAGATAAAAATTAAAAATAGTACATCCCTCAGAAATCCTCCTGCATAGCAACAGAGGTAATATTTCATGTAACAAAGACAATGCATTTGCTTTATCTTTGCAGCTTTAGTTATAATCTTATTTGCTTTTTCTTAGCTCTGATAATACACACAATATTACCACTACCTGAAACTCACTACGACATTCTTAAAGCTTTTCTCCAGCCAGGCTCTGAGCACCAGTTTGGGACTTGGTAACATGACACAGCACATCTAACAGGGGAAAAACCTCTTATGTCAGATTCAGCTCACCTTAGTGAGGAGGAATTACTGAAAACAGAGTAAATCTGAGAATACTGGCACTTGTCACAAACTTGAATTATTGTCACCTTGGTCACAAACTTGAAGTTTGGACAAAAATGTACATGCAGTTGCATTATATGTACTTTCTCTTGTGAGGCAGGATTTTGAAATCATCCAGTGCATATTCAAGTACAGAAAAGACCAAGCTAGCACAACATGTCTGCAGGCTGAATATGAAATTCAAGATTCTCAGTAATTCTTGCTTCAAGTATGAAAACACGGCAAAGATGTCAGATTCCATCTGAGAACCATAATGCTCATGCTAGAACTAGGAGAACATGCATCAGAACATAAACTGAAAATTAATGAAGCACACAAAAGGTGCTTAATACACACTTACATGATGCTTTCAGTTCTGTGGTGCAATTCCTTCAATAACATTTTAAGATGTGAACAGGGACTTTCTACTATTTCTAGGCAACAAACTTAGAGAATAAACACACAGCCATCACACAAGTGAAATTTGTGTGATGAAAAAAGAAGAAAATATGCTAACGTGTTTTCTGCCCTTTTATACCTATACAACGAAAGTAATAGCTAATTTATAAAAGCAAACTTTATTTCTAATTGCTTTTCTGTCAGGAAGAAAAAAAAGCGATCACAACAATAAATAAACATTTTTATTATATCTTTATGGGGAACATCTTGAGTTTTCACACAACCACAGAACTCCTAACAGATGTGGAAACTAAAGGCATAAATGGGTTCAAATGCAACTGGAAGTCCACATTTAATACCCACTCCTGTCTTCTGGATGTCACCAGCAGAATCCCTTTACAGTGACCTTGTTCCTTTTGCTCTTTCCTCCAGCATTTATCAGTTACCCCATTTGACAACTGCAAACTCTGCTTCCAAGACATTCTGCCTCAATTTGTATAACAATTTTCACATACTTAAAACATGCACTATTATTATTTCTATAATAATGTTTTTTAAATCCACAATACACATAAGAAGGTGTGTCATTTGGGAGGGAGCTTGGGTGTTTTTTAATAGCTAAAGTGAATGTCAGCATACAGTCAAAAAACATGATCTGCACTGACCCCATCAAATTCCAATTCAAACCTGAATGCTCCATCCCAGGTGCAGAACGAGGCACTTGCTCTTGTTAAATTTCACAGCCCTTTGGTCTATCCAGGGCTCCCTGCAAGGCCTCTCTACCCTCCATGGAGTCCAGAGCTTCTCCTACTTCTCTGAAGTATCATTTTTAATACCAGCCTAAATTGTTTTTCAGTCTGTTTATACTTCAGAAGGACTTCAAACAAGGAACCTTTTGTTTATTTGTTTGGGGGAGAGGGTGGTGAGGAAGATACATTCAAATGTATAAACTAGGAAGAGTTGTGGTGGCAGAAGAGATACAAAAAACTCTTTTCAGGCACTAGTGCCCTCTGGCTGACTGAAGATTAGCATTCTAAGATGTTTATATCCTGCTTCCAATAGTATGTTGCTTAATTCCCTTCTATTTACACAAATAATCAGTCATGCCTCATAGAAAATAACATTTTTCTGGCATTGACAAATACTTCTCTCCTTTACTGAAAGTGAACATTGCCATAGCCAAGTGATCTATTATAGTTTTCAGAATTGTAAGACAGAAAAATAATTATGTGAAGTAACAAAAAACGCATGTATAATTTACTTACTAGATCAAGAGCAGAGCCTCCACCCAGATATTCCATTATTATCCATAATTTTGTATCCTGCAAAACAACAAAACCAAAAAATGTATTAAGGTTTTTAAAAAAAAAAAAGTAGTAACTTAAATTAATGGGACTTGTTCCATTCTTTTTGCTGAAGAAATTACCTGTAGTTTTGAAACACCACTAACATTTAGCTGTTCCTCAAGAGTATCTTTGGATTATGTACTCAAGAGTGTGTGCATGGAGGAGAATGCATTTTCATTTTAAAATTCCAATTATGGACATTCCAAATATCAAATAGTGTTACATATAACATATTGCCTTTCCTTAGAAAACATTATCTCAATTCTGTTGATCGTCATCATTTGTACAGATACCTCAAAATATTTTCTTTAGTAAGCTGTCTAGCTTAAATTGAAATAGAATTTATTCTTCATTTTTCTGCACTGTTTCATTTTCTTGAACAATGAAGTAGGTTTTCTCCACTAATGCTTACGTATTTGATATATGGTACAGAATTTTGCACAGTTGTGTTCAAGAAAGAAGCAGCAAAGTAGTAATGAGGATTGTTTAAGATGACTATAACAATTTACTAGCTTCAGCTAGTAAAAGGAAAGCTAACAACAACATCAAGCTACTATACTCCTTAAGAAAACCTTGGTACATATTACAGAATTGTTTAACACAAGGTATACAATACACTCTGCTAAGAAAGAGACTGGAGCTAATAATTTCTTTCCACTGTTTGCAGCATCTTTTTCCCAAATACATTAAGAGAAGCAGTTAGTCCAGCTTTTCCTTGCAGTACCAGCCTTAATACACACAATAAAGCAAAGCCACAAATCTACTACATAGGTATTCAAATGAAATTGCTGCACAAAACACACTGGTAGTTTAGTTTTTATGATTATCAAGTTACTTTTATATTTTATAGATATATATATTCATGTGTTTGTTTATATATATTTTATTTATTATTGCTATATTTATATTTTATATAAAATATATTTTATATACATGTATAAATATATAGTCCAAAATATTATTCATTATTATATTTATATATATATTTATGTATTTGTATATTATCAGGCTTTGTTAGTTTCACCTCTGTGGTACATACCAAACTTTCACAAGACCTCTAGCATAATAATATAGATACCTCTCAGAGCAAGGAGCCCATAAATAGTAACCATATTCATTTACTTTATCCGACCGAATAAAACTTCAGGTAAATACAATGGCTCACAGCCAGGGCATCTGACTCTGAATTCTCATCTCTAAGGATGGATTCAAATTTTTAGGCAAGTGGTAAATGTATTGCAGGACATAACTTCGCCTAACTCCTCTGAGGGATTCAAATTTAAGCCCTTAGGATTCACTTAAGCCTTGCAGTCATTATTGCATCCATAGTTCACCACATCCAGCCCCTCTCTGGGCTCAGAATGCACCTGCTGGAGGTAAATGTGCATTTTTCCTACCTCCAGTTACACATACCGTACTATTTTTAGAGAAGACCCTGGATTAGAGTTCCTTCATCATCCACTATTTTTAACACATAGATTCAGCTAAATTTAGATACCTTTCCTCAGGAATCAACTCATGCTATTTGACAAACACAGTCTTGCTAAAAATATTTTAAGAGAGCCACATTTTTTAGGAAGAAAGAGTAATTTAAAAATATAATCTATCTCAACACTGACAGACAACATCCTGATAGTGCTTACTTTCTGCAGACACCATAAATATTCCAAGAACTGTAACACATTCTGGTAGAGTCCCTTACAGTACTGAAATAGTTACTTTTCTGCTAAAACTTTTTCATGTTTTTCCTGTCAATTCAAAGCTCCAGGTACTAGCGGTTCCAGAACAAGAACATAACTGAGATGTGTCTTACAGTGAGTCATCCTCAACTTTATCAAAATTTTATACTAATATTTTGCTGACAAAATGTTTTAAAGCTACATGAAATTTCCTGAATATTCAAAACTTGCACTTCATTTTCATAGTAACTTAAATACAAACATGTCAACTGCATCACTACTTCATGCTTCACTGGAAATGTCTGGTTTGAAAGAACAAAGTAAAGGAAGCAAAAAAAATCCTTGACCCTTTCAGGAACAGGGAAGAAGAAAATTTAAAAAGATGCATCTTCCCTTTTTTATTATCTCAAGGATTTAAAGAGTTAATATAATAATAAGTTAATAAGTTAAATAATAAGTTAATATAAAAATAAGATATAATTTCCCAAAAGAGAAACTCTCTGGAATGCTAGGTACCAAATTCTCCAGCTAGAAACTAGAAATTAGAGGTAGAAAATAACTAACAAAAATATTTAAGAATATAATTTTAATTACATAGTTACACAATCATATAACACAATTACACCACTATATATTACTCATAGTCTCTTTAACTCATTATTTAGCATTTCAATTATTTTTCTAGTTCAATTAGTCTTTGCTCCTGAAACTTTCATCAGCTGCGTGAGGCCACGTGTCTGAATTTACAATACAAACAGCACTGATCCAGTAAACTCAGTAATTCTACATTTTAAAACAAATGTATGGAAATACACCTAAGAAACACACACCACTGTATTTGTATCCCAAAGTAAAGATAAATAATAGCAATCTATTGCAATTACGGCATCTTTTTAGCTGGATCCCTATATTCAAAGTTATTTTTAATTCCCTATAGTTCCCCCCTTGCCTCAGAAGTAATAGTCAACTTCATCAATGATTTTTGGTTTTTATTTATAAAGTTTCCATCATTCATACGATGTACTCAAATAAAGTTAATTACTATGGTAGAAAATCTTACTACCACCTTTCCCTAATTCTTTTTGGAAATTTTTTAAGCTTTCTTATATAAAATCTGTATATATTGTTTAACAAGGAGAATCAAAGACATCCTTTTGGTGAGACAGCTGTAATGAATTTCTCAATATGTATTTTATCTTAGAGCAAACAACCTATATATGCTGACTTTATGTCTGTGGAGGCTTGGATGCTAGGTATCCCTCCAAAAGCACCCTTTCTCACCCTGATATGGGAGAAAATATAGCAAAAGGCTCATTGGGTGTGGTAAGGACAGGCAAAGAACAAGCTCCAGTTGCCCTCACGGGCAAAGTAGTCTAAAACTGGGGACACCAGTTCAATTTATTATCAGCTAAATCAGAGTATTATAATGACAAATAAAACCAAATCCTAAAACCCACTCCGCCTGGCCCCTTCTCTGTGGGCATTAATTTCACTTCCAATTTTCTCCATCTTCTCCCTCCAGTGGAACCTGGGGATGACGAATGGGGATTCAGTTTATCACATATTGTCTCTGCCACTCCTCCCTCCTCAGCAGCAGGGCTCCTCACGCTCCTGCCCTGCTCCCACATGACACAGTCCTTCATGGACTTCTCCAACATGAGTCCTTCCCATGGGCTGCACTTCTTCAAGAACTGCTCCAAGTGTGGGTCCCTTCCCTGGTGTGCAGTCCTTAGGAAACAGTCTGTGGGTCTCCCACAGTGTTGTAAGTCCTGTCAAACCTGCTTCAGAGTGCATTCATCTCTCCATAAGGCCAGAGGTCATGCCAGGAGCCTGCTTCAATGTGAGCTTCCCACAGGGTCCCAACTTCATTCAGGCACATCCACCTGTGTGGGTGGTGTGGGTCTCCTCCATGTGCTGCAGGTGGATCTCTGTGCTCCCATTGAACCTCCAAGGGCTGCAGGGGCACAACTGCCTCACCATGGTCTGCACCAGGGGCTGCAGGGGAATCTCAGCTCCAGCATTTGGAGCACCTCCTCCCCCAACCCTTCTCCACTGACCTTGGTCTTTGCAGAGCTGTTCCACTCACTTATTCTTACTCCTCCCTGCAGCTGCAGTTGTGCAGGTTTTTTCCTCCCTTCTTAAATCAGTTATCCCAAAGGCACTGCCACAGTCACTTACTGGCTCAGCCTTGGCCAGCAGCGCATCCATCCTGGAGCCAGCTGGCACTTTGTGACTCGGGGAAAGCTTCCAGCAGAAGCTGCCCCTGAGGCCCCCCACTACCAAAATCTGGCCATGCAAGCCAGAGATAATGCCCTTTAATAACAGCACAAGGCCAGCACAGTGCTACTATCAATTGACTCTGGCATCACCACAGCAACGGGCCTCCTTCTTTCCTTCTTTTCTGAGTATCTCTGGCATGCTTCACATTGCCTAACTTAACACCTACTGGCACTTTCTTTTTTAAAGCTGCCTAAATTCTTTTTTTGCTTGAACTTCTCACCCTCTTCAGTATATATTCCCCTTTTGCTCTCAAACAGAACTCCAAAAGCACTACATTTTCTTCCATAGCTAAGATCAGTAATTATATATTACACATAATCACTTATACTTTCAAGAAGATACTACAGTTATATACTGACACCAGCAACATTCAGTGCTCCATTTTAAGATCTGAAACAAGACCAGTTTTCTTCTTTTAAGCATCAGCCACAACACAGCATTGAATTTTCTTCAAAATACAGCGAAGCCATGGTGAGTCATCCATCCAAATTTAGGATTATTATTTCTCTATAAACTTAGATGAGCAGATTAATGAGGGCACATGGAACATTTCCTTTTTCACAGCAAGAACAAGGGGTTTTCCTCCAATACCATGAAACTGAAGAAAGGAACAGCTCTGCAACCTAGAAGAAACTCTGTTAAGAGTTTCTGTAGATCCTTTCCAAACTATGGTTGCTCTTCTTGAGGTCTGACTTTTGATTTTAACTCTAGAACCACAGAAAATCTTACAATAGCAACTTTACCTCTGATGAAGTTTCCTTCATCAAGTTACTTCTATACCATGAAAGTACTTGCAAAGTAAGTGCAGATACAGTAGGTAAAGAATTTCTAGTATGTAAAAATTGAAGACTGCAGACTGGAAAAAAAAAAAAAAAAAAAAAAGGTCATCCACTAAAAAACTCCTATAGAGTTTCAAAGGTACATTTTAACTGAAACCTGAGGAGGACAGAAGACTTACAGAAACAAGTAATCAAGATTAACATGTTTGGTTTTAAGTCCTTACAAAGTTAAAAAAATCTGAATAAACATGAGAGAGGCTTCCCTTCAGAGATGCTTCGTATTTCTTTTATGTGAAGAACGTACACATTTCTTTAGCACAGGGATACTATACAGGAGAGACCAAGCTAAAGCAATCAACACATTGAAACTGGTGAAATTGTTTCTAAATCTCCTTTCTTGTGGGAAGGAGAGACCACAGAGGAAAATCTGACAGTCACAAAAGAGAAGGACTGGAAGGACCCTGAAGTGCACAGAATGACCTGTACAATTTAAAAACCATAGTAACAACAGTAAGCATATGTTTGTTTGTAAGTGAAATAAAATCTCCCCACACCTATTGTGAGAAAGAGAATTTCCCAACTTGAATTCCTTGTGAGAAAAGGCATTTCCCACCTTGAATTTATGGCACACAATTAGCAGCAGAACACAGTGTATTTATAAACATGTGTTAAGAGCTTGTTTAGTTATGGACACAAGCCATGTCCAAACTCCACTTAGAACCTCTATTTGCAAGGATTAAAACACCTACGAACAATCAGAAGCTAGAAATAATATATTTGCTTGAAATAACATAACAGATTTGCTAAATTGACCTATATACAGAAATTTTACCATCACTGCATTAGGAGAAAAATCTAGAACTGAAAATATATATATTATACTGATATAATACTGAATATATATATATATATATATAAAAAATACTGAAAAACAAAGACACAACTTCAACTGATCTGGAAAGAACAAACTAGTACCAAAATTGATATTCACTGCCCAACTTGATGTGTGATATTTTGTTTAATACATTTTTCAGTTATGCCAAAGTAATAATGGCCAGGAAAAGACTCTTATATTTATACCAGTTCTTATATTTAAGTACTGGTATAAATTTAGTATTTATATTCATAATTCTCCAAGCATAAGAAACCAGATTAAAAGAACCTTGAAACACACAGTGCACGCAACAGGATACCTTCTCTAAATTGCATTCCTGCTACAAGTAGTTACCATTACATGGAAATTTGTCTTCTCTTAATCTGGTGTTTAAAAACCCAGAGAAGCCTGACAGGTGTAGCAATCAGAAGTTTTTTAAATACCTGCATACTGATCCTTAAATGCTTGACTTGAAAAACTACGTGCAGACATCACGTATCTTGTCCTCCATATCTACTTTAAGCCACCTTTCCAATTGATTCCCTCCATTTTTGAAAGAAAGAAGGATTTTTCAGGATTTGTTCACCCTTGTGCTTTTAACTGCATCTGAAGCCCCTGCTGTTCGTCAAAGCCACCAGGTGGCAGAATCATGTAATGCCATGATTCTGTATGCTTTCACCAACCTCACGCTCACAAAAAAACCCCAAAGGGTCTGCCCCAAAACAAGCCATGTAACCCACTAAAGACAGAAGCATAAAACTACCTGTCTAAAATGAATCTAAAAACACTTATTGCCCTGACACCCTTCGTAACAAGAGGAAGAATGATTAACCAGAGAACTATACCTTAAGGGATATGATAGTTCATATATCTGGATTCTTCAAAGTGCCTTCCTTTCCTCACAGTCATCAGGCACAGTTTCAGGCACCATCTTATTTATTCACCCTCTCCTTTCAATAGCAAGTCACAACTGTAGCCACTATCTCATTATACAGGATAAAGAACCCTGGTATTTGAGCTCTCATTATTTATTAACACACATGTACATTGGGAGGTTACACACAAAGATACTGATTAGGCACAAAAAAAAAAAAAAAATTAGGTTTTGTATGGTGCCATAAATGATGCATTCAGGCAATGACAGGAAATGGCATTTACATATTTGTGGTTCCTGCTCCCAAAAGTTTCTACAATAAAGGTCACTGAAAACATGTATCAAGACCTCCAAAACATTGAAGATGTCCTTGCCCTGGAGCTCATCCTAGCATAACAAATAATACACATACAAGAAAATAATTATATAATGCTTTAGAGAGGACACCTATGAGTTGATGTACTGCCATTACATCCTCGAAATTAATCAGGATTTGCAAACTTTCCAATAGCTGACTGTTCTATTTGTAGACCCACATATTATTATTAGAACACATACCAACTGCCAAAATTGAGTTCTTCAGTAGTAAGCACAAGGTGGCTATTACTGTTATTCAGCAAATGAATAATTTTGATAAGGAATAAAATTCAGATCTACCTCATGGCCTCAATTCTTGTAATTTTTTGACTAACTAAAAATGTTATATATATATATACACATATTATGTATTTTTGGCTCAATTTAAATCTAATCAGAACTACACCCAGTGCTGCCATATGTTAACAGTACAGAATGAGTAGCTTATCACTATCTGCCCTTTCATTCCATTCCTTTCAGTACACAATCCTTGGAAAGGGACAGAAGGTAAGCAACGCAACTTCAACTGCAGCCCATCCAGATACCGGTCTGATTGCTCAATGTCACAGAATAACTCTTTCAATAGACAGCAAGCATTTAACAAAGGATAGAATCACTGATACCAAAAGTAAGATACTCACATTAAGTTTCTCAAAATTTGAACATTATAGGTACCCAATTCTGTTAATATAAGAAGTAAATAAAGTCCTCTCCACTGCAAATGGACAAATCAATCCTATTACTCCAAAACTCCAGTCCTACGGCTGTTAAACAGTTTCAGGAAAGGCTATAACATTTTCAAAACTTTTTGGAATTGTCTTCACAGAAATCAAAGTCAGAGAAAAGTATCTTTCTATGCTAATTCACATCATCTTTCTAAGACAGTATAGTTTGTTCTTGAAGGCAATCTCAGTAAGCACTGTGGTTTTTTCTCTGCAAGAGAAAAATATGTGCAAGAACAGAAATATTTTTTGCCTCATTAATAAGGAATAAAAATACCACCATTATTCCAACATTTCCTATGAAGCACAGAGTTCCACAGTGCACCTAAATCCTTCACTTGAGCTTTTCTTTGACAACCTAATAGTTTGCTAATGTCCTTCCATCTAATTCCTCCTACTACTACAACGTGAATTTGTATAGATTGGTGTATTATTTGAATGCTATTTGCTTACGCTACTACAGGTTTCATTAAGTACAATCAAACTCTAGTATTTCCCAAAGACATTTGTTTCAAAGCACTTGAAAGTCAGATGGCATGGAAAGACAACTGTAGGTTTCAAAGAACAAGAGAAACTGTTTAATGAGATAACAACACTACACATAGAATCATCTGGATAAACTGTCCTCTCACTCCCTATCCTGACACAACAAAATCCATGCTTCAGAGCAGCCTTCAAGTATTGTCCCGTTTTCTTAAAAGGTAAAAAAGTACTGTAACACCAACAGATGCCATGAATTAGTTATCTGTAACCTTGCAAATTAATATACCACCTTGGAGTTTTGAGGTGTAAGAGGAGCAAAAGCAGATGGTATGAAACAGAGATTAAGATAAACTATTAATCAAGAAAGTATGGCTAGAAATCTTGCCATTCTGAAGTAGATTATCTCTTATACTACTAAAGTAAACAGTTAAAATCGATTTTGCTTCCTAAGTGAATGAGCAGTTCTATCAGTTTGAAAGGCTCCGAAGAGAAAGAATGTTGCTTTGAGTATCAGCTTCCTCCAGGGAAAACTGACAACAGGAGTAACTAGATTTACCTTTAAAAGGAATTTTTTAAGTATTTCATGAATTCCAGAGCCTTCAAATAATATAACACTTCCCATCTATAGCTAGGTCTCTCATTTTACCAGAAGACATGCCCATCAACAGACACTTTTAGACTAGAAAGCAGTCCAGCAATTCTCAGTCCTCTTTCTACTCTTCCTGCCTGAATTTCTAGAGAAGCAGGCATAAGACCAAATTTATTTAAAAATATGTCCCCCACCCAAAGAGAAACCAAAACACACACATAAAAAAAAAGAAAAAACACACCCAAAAAAAAACCCAAACACAACCACCTCCACTTTCACTGACAGTAAAAGGCAGATCAAATGAGGGAAAGAAAAGTTGCCTTCGTTTCCACATATGTAAGTGTAGAATTAGGCAGAATATTATTTTCCAGGACAATCCACTTTTTTACCACCTCCTGAGTGCCAACTATACTCTCCAAATCCACACTCTTAGAAAAAAAACAGCTGCTCAGCAAACATATGGGCATCTTCACTAAAGGTCTATTACATGCCCAAACATTCCTACAAAGAGGAAAAAAAAACCAGAAAAGGAGTAGAAGGGGTCAACGCCACCCCTGAGAAAGTCTGCTTTTACAAAACAATAGATTTTAAAAAGCTACCATGGGCATTTTGTTTAAATTTATGACAGCAAAGTAAATTTCTGTTGATTTTAAATTGCTTTCTCTACTAAATTACTTTTCCATAGGCATTTGAAAGGCTGTGCTTCATGTAGGTAGCATCTCTAACACGGAAAAATGATTCCTAAGGACATATTTTCCTCAAGGAGAACAAAACGCAGCAATTTACTTCTACAGAACTTTTCTGGAATAATGCTCACTAGAAATTCAAGCACACAAAGAGTTAGGTGAAAATCATCTGGATATAAAGGGCTAATTCAGAAATCTATGTTTAAAATGGTTTAAAACTGTGTGAAGTAAGCAGCATTTGGTTTTGGTTTCTTTTCCTTCTTCCTCCAGCTTTAACCCTAAGGAAAAAGAATTAAGAAAAGCTCAAGTTTGGACTTCATCCAAAATATGAAAATAAAAAACTAAGGGAATGATGGGAGCATATGTCCGAGTTATACTCCAGAAGTGTAACATGTCTTTTTCCCTTCCACTGGGGGCATATTCTTAAGCAAACTGACAGCAATGGACAACTTTGTGAATCTTAAGGGAACTGCAACCAGCTGATGAGGCCCCATAGAGTTCTCAAAAAATTGTCACAAAGGAGCCATGAATGATGGTGATGGTGTAGTAAAGAGTATTACCACGCTGGGGGGCAGGACTGACAAGTATTTTGTCTGGGGAGCGTTTCTGAGGCGCTTACCTCCTTTGAAGTCTCTTGGCGTCAGGATGAATGCTAGCTGTCCTGGGGCTGCCATCCCTTTGAGGGGAGGGAGATACGGATGAGCCCAAAGGTTCTCTTCTAAACACAAGTCCTTACTGCAAGCTGGCCAAAAGGTCCCTGCAATCAAAGAAATCATTGTGGTTTTGCATGTGGCGCATTTATGTCCTTTCATCAAGGTTTGTCAGCCATCTAACATGTTCAACCACAAAGGAAAAAATAAAGGCATCTGCTGGATAGCCAATGCAGAACAGAAACTAAGTAAAGAGAAGAACTGTTCATTCCAGTTTGGACTCTGTGAAGTCCATGAAAACCACAGGTAACATGACACTTCAGACTAAGCAGAACCATCTCAGTATACAGCATTTTGTGCATGTGTACATGTATAAAAAATCTGTTTGCCTTTGGAATCATTCTCCAATGCTCTAAAACTCCTGCCTTCTTCACATCTCAAGAAAAAAAATGTCACATTTTAACTCCTAGACATACCAGTCCATTCTACTATCCAATCCAGTAGACACTCTTCAACAATTACCTCCTGCAATCACCACAGTATACAATTAATCTTTAAATGCATCTCTTTTGCCATAAGCTAGTTGTAGCAGAGCTTGCAGAGCCACTTGCTTGCAATAAACCCCACAACAATGAATGTTCTGTCACAGTGCTGAAAAAAGATTCCTTCTGCAGAGCATTTAGCAGACTTTTGTGTTTGCATGCCAACATGCTAAAGCCACGAGCTCCATGTTTTTCCTAATGTGAGTCATCTCTAACAGTATCCATATTCACAGCCTCCTTGGCACATTTCCTGGGCACATGCCCTTCCACCATAGAAATGCTTCTTTACAACCCAGCTGTCACAAGCCTAGGCATGTCATATTAAGCACATGATTTCCCAGAGCTGCAAACTAGCGGGCAATCTGGATCTGTAACTTCTACCAAAGTATATTACAGTAGAAGCACTGTAGACATATATAGACATATATTTCTTGAATTGGCTGCAAAACCAGCTCCTAGCTAGTAAATTCAAGAAGCTTGCACAACAGAAGAACAGCACACATTTCACTTCATAAAGGAATGGGTAACCACTACTTCGGAATACTAAGTGTACATGAACCCATGCTTTTTCTCTTTCCACCTGCCTACAGCCACTTTCCCTTTCCTTGCTTCATAACACAGTGGTGGAAGACCAAAAAATCCTGTCCCTTACAGCCTTTTAACTGTTATGTTTTTTATTCTTAGTGGGACTGACAAGATTCATCCTTCCCTTCCCTGTCCACCAGGTAAATAAGTACTTCATAACTGTATCTACCAAGCCATTGTCTTATGGGGGAAAAAACCTAACTGCTGACTGGCGTAAATCTTTTCCCATGAAGTCCACTTACAAAGATTAACGAGTGATTTATGTGGTCCTATGACAATCCCAACAGACCATCTACTCACCTATTACAAATAATCACCAAGAAGGCAAGTAACTCAAAATTGTAACTCATAATCAAAGCTCCAAATGGAACTGAATTTTACTGAGTGATACTGATTATTGATGAACTGTACAAGGTTCCAAAACACAAAATTGGAAGCTAAAGCAAATCAAGAAATTGGAACCAAAAGTAAATTAGCATCAGTTCACAGAATTCTTTATCTAAATTGGTAAATTGCACAATCTAATAGGTAAATTGCACTACATCTAAAGCAGAACTAGCAGAAGAACCTTGCAGCCAATGAATACTGAGATTAGCAATTCCCCCCCCCCGCAAAATGTCACCATACACCTGTGTATCTTAAACCTTCTTCACTGGAGTAGTTCACATCAATACGACTCAGGGAGTTGATAATTACTCCCTTCTCTATAACAGAAACAAAATTCCAACAGCAAACATGAGGCACAAGAACACCTTCTTCTCCATTGTCAAAAAATACAATTGCTCAAATGCTTACATCTGTTCCTGTTTACCCATTACATCAAATTAAATTCAAAATGAAAGTTACAAATCAGATTTATTTCTTAGCCCTGGTATCAATTCATTTATAGGTTTAATCCCTTTTTTTACCACTTACCACAACTTCCAACATCTTCTGCACCCTGCTCTGCATCTATTAAGCTATAACCCTCTTTTCCTACCCCTTCTGCATTCACATGCTACTAAATTCCACTACTCCCTTTACAGAACACAAATAGGCCAATCCTTCTTCAAAACTTTTACTACTAATGTCATTGTACACACATATATATCAACACTACAACAGCTCAGGATCTTCAAGTCAGATTTCTGTCAAGCTAATCATGCCAGTCCCAAAAACACGTAATTTTTCTGGAAACCCCTTATTATTTTCCACTTCTTGTCCTTACAGATTTTACCCTGACTCTAATTACTGGTAAAAACACCTTCTATTCACATAAATAATTTCCATTCTCCCTTCCTCTTTTATGTTTTTGTTTTGTTCTTACAAGTTGCTGTTTCAAGGAACTGTTGAAGGAAGCAGAAAGAGAGAAAGCTCAGTACCTTCATATGATCATTTTTATCCCAACTGTTATGCAACAGCTTAGAATTTATTAGTATAATGAAAGAACCTTAACAATTTGTTTAAAAACACTGGCTACTAAATACAAGAACTGCAATGTTTTAGAACTACTACAGTCCTTAAACTTATTCACTGTGAAACTTCCCTTTTGAAGTTCAGCATTTCTGAGTCTAATCAACTTTTTCCAAATAACAATTTCTGAAATTTCAACATTCAACCATTTAAAAATGCTTACTGACATGTTTTGCAACATGCCATAATGTCCCTTAAGTGTAAAGAATGTGACTCTTCTGCTTTTATACCACTATGTGCATACGAACACACTTATTCTAAGTAACTTGACCCAAAAAGCTGTATCAATGCCAAAGTACAGTGAACAATACAGACTACCTAACATTCATATTTAAGATGCAACAGAAACATCTTACTATGTAAGAGCACCAGATGATGACGGATGTAAGTAAAGAAGTTTTCAACCACAATGTTTTAGATGTTCATGAGAACATCAGATCAATAGGCTGGCAACCACCTGATGGCAGGAATAATAACATTCTAGATGAAAAGCCTGGTGCCAGGAATTCTATCAGAGGAAAAAAAAAAAAAAAAAAAGGAGGAAACCAACCCACAAAACTAATGAACCTAAACCTGGGCATAAAGACATCCACACAGCCTCTTTTTTCAGCTCTACTGTTGGCTGATGGAAGAAGCTTCATAAACAATGTATTGGCACCGGGCTTGCATAAAACTTTAAATTAATCTGAACCATCAGTGTACAATGCTCTAATCCTTAAGACAAAAGATTTAAAAATATAAATAAAAAAGAGGTGATTAGTCCCCTGCCTACTCAGTGAGCTGAACCACTTCACTGGAAGTTCCAACAGCCCCTCTGTGGCCACTCGCAAGGCAGAGTTGGACATCCCCTCTGCAGCAACAGCAGCAAAAAGCTTGCACCTCAACACCACATTAATATTCTCCCTTCAGAGGCCTGCAGCAAGAAGTGCAGCAGTCAACGCACAAGTTACAGAAGGACATTTGACACAAGATTACATATGGATAGAAAGCAATGCTACATCACCCTGACCTGTACGGTCAAACTAAACACAGGGCTTCATGTTACAGCTAATCTAGAAGTAAGCCATTACCAAAAACTGTGGTACTTTTCTTTCCCCCCACCTCCCAGTTTTTAGGCCACCCGAGCCTACCATTTTTTTATTTATATCTTTTTTGCACCTGACCTAGCAGTTCTGTAGACAAAAGTCAGAACTGGCTGATCTTTTAGTGTTCAAGGTTTGCTCTTCTCAAGAGCTGGGTTGTTTTTGGTAGGAATGGGAGAAGACATTGAGGAAACTTGTTTCCCATGTCAACCAAGTCATGATGCAGCCAACAGACCCAACACAAGTTAAATGGCAGGAACACATAAGCAGGATGAGGAACAAGATACTGCTGCTGCCTATTTTTCATACCTGTTAGATCTGCCTGAAAGCAGGTACTGAGATGTGAAATTACACACACACACATACCATACAGAGGCCAGCAATCACAGCAGTAGAGAGGCAGCTTTTAAGGCCATCACAAGGACAACACAAACATATTACTTCCAATAAATGATATTTTACATTAAGCTTTCTAAATTTTTATTTAAAACAAGATCAGAATAACATGATACAGTTCTTACATAACAAAATATTGTTACTACAGACTCTCACTTTTCTTTCTGATATACTAGGTGATGCTTCCCAACCTTGATATATTTGTACAGTAAGAATTAACCATAAAAGGCTAAAAGTGCAGAACTGATGAACAGCAAAATTCTTGAAGTCATCATTGTTTACTAGGCAGATTTTCAACAGAGGTGAAAAAATAGAACAATATGATGCAGATACCAGAAGGTATTAGTAATATTTTTGACTGCTAAAGGAAAATACTGGAATAACAAATTTCTAAAACTGCAATGTAAAACAGTACCTTTGAATAAAGACAATGCAAACAAGGGACTTTTTTCTCATTAAGAGCACAGTAAATAACTACAGGGAAAGACAGAAGTAGTAAAGACTATGGGCAACAAAGGTTCAGAGTTCAAGCCAACGTCTGAAATACAAAGAGACCAAATTATTTTAAATACAAAAACGGGACTTCACAGCAAAACTACATGGCTCTAGAAACAAGAGTTTAGTGGTTCTTTGGCAACCTTTTGCTTTTGTCTTATTTATGGCTACGAGGGGCTCTATCAATGGAAGCTTTCTACTTGTTCTCTCAATCAGTAGACTGACAAGGTCTGAGAGCCTATCAGAACCATTACAGAAACCTTCTTGCTACCTCCCTCTGAGCAGTCCAGTCAGATGCCTCCTCCCCATTTACTATGGACAAATGAAGGCAACATTCATTCAACTTTGCAGGCTAGAGTTGCCTACTGAGAGCCGAGGGCTACCAGGGTTCAGAAGAAAAATAAGCATACCAGAACATGGGCTGGCTCACAGGAGAGTGGGCCTCATTTTGTTCTCAACATTGCCACAATAACAGAATTTGCAACTCCAGCCTTCCTCTCATTCCAGCTGCAGGAATTCCTACAGGTGAAGAACAATTCCTTCTAGCTTTGCTGAAGAGAATAAAGAAAGCATTTCAGTGCCTCAACCCCTCACAAAATGCAATGATGACAACATGGCTGCAATTGTAGCAATAAAAATGAACAACAGTTATAGCTTTTTTCATTCAATCCTGCCAAAACAAGTCCAGGAAGGACAATGGGGGTACGGAAGGGTGTGGAGCACAAGTCTCATGAGGATTGCCTGGGGGAGGTGGGGGAGAAAAGGAGGCTCAAGGGAGACCTTACTGCTCTCTACAATCACCCGAAAGGAGGCTGCAGTGAGGTGGGGGTCGGTCTCTTCTCCCAGGTAATAAATGACAGGATGAGAGGAAACAGCCTCAAGTTGTACCAGGCAGAGAAATTTCTTCACAGAAAGGGTTGTAAAACATTGGAACAGAGTACCCAGGGAACCATCCCTGAAAGCATTCCGAAAATGTGAACACATGGTTTAATAGTGAACATAGCGGTCATGGCGCTAAGTTAGTTGATGGCTGGGCCTCATCTTGAAAGGTCTTCTCCACCTTTAACAATTTTATGACTCCATGGTTCTAACACCCATCCAAAGTTCAGGGACCGTAGTTTGCAAAAATCAGGTCTGCAAGGGCACGTGCTGCTGCTGTGGGGCTGGGCACAAAGCACAATGACGGATCATCAAGAAACTACTCACATATTTCACTTCTCCTCACGCTGAGGTAGTACCCCCTTTTGCAGTGGATTCTACAGTCTTAAAGTTAAGCAGGAAAAACCTCCATTTTATCTCCCACCCCAATAAGCATGATGAAATATGCCAAAGGCTGCCTGCTCTCTCAAATGACGACAGAATGCACCAAGTCCATTAACTTCTAGCTGACCCACAGCATACATTTAAGGTCGCATCAGTTCAGAGATGCTCGTAAATGTCAAAGTAAACCAGTTAAACCTGTAAAGCCAAAGAACATCAACTTCAAACTTATTGAAGTCCCACATAAACAGCCACATTCCAAGTTACATTACCTAGAATATTCAACACATCCACATTAAAGTTCATGAGTCTCCTAAAGCATTCGAGTTCAGGTTCTTTAAATTCAGCAAATACTGATCTAAAAAACCCCAAAAACTTGCTAGTGGCTTAAAACCCACCTCATATAAGCTGTTACAATATTTAAGCTGTCTTCCCTTTAAAACAGTACATGAGATTATCACATGAAATTTGCTTACCTTGACCACTCAGCAAGTACATATTGTCATATTTCAGCACAAGTGATCAGAAAGCACTAAACTATCAGCACTTAAACACAGAAGGGCTTTCCTGTATACACACTGAGTCACATCCAACCTTCTCTAAAAAAAAACAAAACCTAGCCTGAACTTCAGTCATCCTCCAGAATACTGGCTTTCCAAACCTTACACTGTTCCTGGGAAGCTCTTTACTGACTGCACTGCAGTTTTCCAGCCCACTGTGAACTGGCCGTGTTACTGCGAGGATCACTGATCCTGTGTATACCAAAGCCCTAACCAGCACAAGACTTGCTACAGCTCAGCCACAGAGCCAACCTCACATTCATCTGACCATCAAAAATAAAACCACAGATTAATTTCAGAATCACCATTTTTCATGAATAAATTTCTGTTCTTGTTGGAGTTCATTTGCCAGAACTCACTGTAAAACACTGTAAACTTCATAAAAGCAATTTTATTTTTTATTAGGGTAGACTGTATCACTCATAAAAGTCAACCAGAAGCTATTTTATGTGTCCTTGCTGTCTACAGAAATACCAGATTCACTTTCAGCAGTAGGTATCTTACATTCTAGACATGAAATAAAAAGCCATACGGGTTTTAAGTAACATAAAGCCTGAATTTAAAATTATTGGCAGCTATCCTTTATGAGCCTTCTATCACTGCTTCCTATAAGCTTTTTTTAAAGAATTCTTAAAATACATTTATAAAATGGGAAGCTGTCCATGTGAAATAAAGGGGGAAATATACTCTTAAGTCTTATTCTTCTTGGGTCAATAAATTTAAACAGTTCAAAAAAGGGTATTCTCTGAAGCTCCAAAGTGTGCTAGAAAAATACATTTGAAGGATGAAGAAACACAAGCTTAGAGACAGTTATATTTTTTAAAATGGAGTAATATTTTTTAAAATACATACTACA
This sequence comes from Phylloscopus collybita, assembly GCA_027886175.1. Taxonomy (NCBI): domain Eukaryota; kingdom Metazoa; phylum Chordata; class Aves; order Passeriformes; family Phylloscopidae; genus Phylloscopus; species Phylloscopus collybita. Next base: position 22,461,159 of record JAJNNQ010000006.1, read on the forward strand.
AAACTAGTTCAATACCAGTTTGATATCATTTGCACCTAGTTACAATGGATGATGAAACTACTTATAAATTATTTGCTCTGCCACTACATACATGTGTACAGAAGTCTAAGACAAGGAAATGGAAGAATTTTTAACATATACATACATATAAACACATCGATCTCAGCTTTTGATCATATACACTTACTAAGCTTTGAGTGTAATGTACATAGACATATATGCCAGAAAGTCAAAGGTCTTTAATCTTCAATGTTTTAAATATAAACATAAATTAATTTGCTCATGTATTTCTAAGTAAGACAAGATCAAGAAATATAAAAACACTATTGAGTTACAATAAAGCCACACTTAAAATTATTAACAAAACTGAAGAAACATTACCAGAGAGACATCTGAATCCTGAAAATAAAACTGATCTCAAACAACAGGGACAGGAGAAACAACCATAGAACCAAATCTAACTAAGCTCATGAAAAATTAGTAAAGCAGAATAAGCTGCAAAAAGCAGAGCTGACAAGCTTCTAGACTGAAAAAGTTTTAGAATAAGTAGCACAGCAATACTTCCTGAGAGTTCCAGCACAGCAAAACTCAGAAGAGGCAGCAAATTTCAGCCAAATTCATAAGAAATAAAAAAAAAAAAAAATTACAAAACCAAAAGAATCCCTAATCCACTACAAGAAAGAATGTGGACACTGTTAATCTAATGTAAAGAAGTAAACAGACCCAGAGAAGTTTCATGAATTAATTCCCTAAGGATCTAAAAAGAACTACTCTTCTTCTGTCCTTGGAACATTTAAACAGATCATAGAGGAACAGATGAACCTTTCACTTGGAAGACAGCAAGGAACATTAATACAGGTTTTTCACACACCACGGCAGATAAGGAATGGCAATCTCTGTAGATATCTGCACCCATGTAAACCATGAAACTGCAATTTACTTTAAGAGCAACACTGCAGTTACTTACTATATCCTACAGTAGACAAAAGACTGTTTTTCACAATAGAATGGGAGCATTAGGACATTGTATTTAAAAATACAATGCCTTTAGAAAAGGGCATTTTCATTTCTAAATACTTTTTGATTTCTGAGAAAATGATGTACTACAAATAAATTTATATTCAGAATGATAACCTAAACTGATACCACTTCACTGTTGCTTTTCTTCCATTTACATGAACTCTGACTACAGCAACTGTACACAAACCTCCAACAACAGATGCACATAACAAAGTCAAGAGGGAACACGAGACTTGCTTTATGGAAGCAGGAAGTTGCTTCTTATTCAATTCTTATTCATGGTGCTAAAGCAGTAGTATTTCATATGAACAGATATGGCTTAGTTTCTGGATATGAAAGAAGAACTTGCTAAAAAGCAAACACATCTCCAAAAGATTTAATTAGGATATACAGAGTTGCAGAGTAAGAAAATTTAACAAGGCATTTGGGTATATCACACTATTCTAGCTAGAACCTAGAAATTAAACAGTGTTTTTTAAAAGTTAGTAGAACAAAGTAACTTCCAGTAACTCATTAAATTGTAATAGTTATTTCAAGCTGTCCTACCACATACATCATGCAGTAGGCACCAAGAGCTTGACAAGCTCTTCTCACATCATCTCAAGACATCATCTCAAGAGGCCTCAGGCAAGCACAGTAGTGTTATATAAGTCTTCTAAAATTTCAAGCAACAGGTTCCTGAACACACTGGAATATTAAAATCACATAGCTTAATGGAAGGAGGTGTGGAATAACACAGAATGAAGAACAATACAAAGATTTCTCAAAGACAGATAATGTGGTTTTTTAAAAAATAAACAAATATTAAAAATCTGAAGCCCAAAACATTCTGCCCACCTAGAGAACCGATAGCAATTCCAAAAACAATTTCAATCTGTCTGCCAAAATAATGAATAGAATATCAAATTAAGAGTTCTCTATAAACAGTACCTCTTTCTATCCAACATCCACCAGACACATGGTCAACACACACAAGGCTGCACAGACTAGATGATGATAATTGGTGAAGTGGCTGGCAATATAAACTGAGATCCTATTGTTTTCCTACTTGCTTACTTCAAAGAAGTTTGTTCTGTGACAAGCCATTATCTTTCTCATAATTAGTGCTAGACTGTCCAATCACAGAAGAAATAACATCTCCTAATCACTCAACACATGGAAAATTAATGTGTTGAACATTCTCAGTTGACAGATTATCTGCACTGTCAGAAACAGCTAAAAGATGGTCAAACACTTAGAACTACATATGGCAGTCCTGGCTTCCAAATACAACAGAGACCTGCAGCAAATAAATTTAGAGTTCTAGCCAAGAATATGAACCAATTCATTAAAATATTAGTATTTTAATTAATATCTAATATTAAGAATATTAGTATTAGTCCTCTCTGTGTGATAGACACATTATGTCTATCTGATAACAAGACCTGACTCTTATTTTAAAAAGCAAATAGAAGTGCAAAATGTTTCCTTTGCAAAGATGCTACTATTTCAGCATCATCTAATAACCACCACACATTAATTTTTAACAGCATAAAGAAATAAGCTTGTTGTTTTGAAGACCAAAAGTTCTGTAGTACCAAGTGTCTTACAAAAAACACATATTCACAAAGAACTGAAGCAATGAGTACACGAGTAGTTGCACATTCTACTAACTGTAGAAAGAGCTGTACTTCACTGCAGAAGTAATTGAGTCATACATAGCCACTATTGGTGCAGTATTTTAGAAAGCTGACCCAAGTTGAAAAACTCACAGGCTACTGCACTGAACAGAAAAAGGGATGTGGAAGGTATCAGAGGGTCCCCCCCACAACAAAAAGCACAAGTATCCCTATTGACACTCGGACCCAGCCAAACTCATTCAGGGTACAGAGCCCTACAGTCTCCTCTACACCGTCCATTAGGAAAGGCAACCACTGCCATAAAACCTTCAAAACACATCAACATTCACTTAGTTCAAATTTGAACACTCGATTTTCTTTTTCAGCCTCATTGTAATTACACATTTTTAAAACTAGTAAGAGGTTTCCCCATCAGACTTTTTTTTTATATTCTATTTCTTATCCTCTAAGAGCTAATACCCCTTGCTGGTTTCTCAAGTGGCCTCTAAGGACAGCAAGGGTAACTAGAAACCATCACATTCCATTTCAGGCCTCTGGAGATGATACTCAAGGGTCTGGAGGCCCAGGTCATCTTTTCCTTGACTACGTCAGTTTGGGTGAATGACGAGAAGTAGATGGATTTACAAAGTAAATCAGCTGCACAACTGGTGCTGGCAACAAAGTTTTGGTTTAGGATTCTGCTGATTGGAAGAGATGGAGCCCACCTCACAAAAAAGGTCACACAAGCCTTTGCCAACTTGAATGGCCAACCTGGTAATGTAACCTAGCTATGAACTAGGAAAAGTGGGAGAAGAGGAAAGGACTGTATGACATTCCCTTGCACCCCCACTGAGACACAGACACACCTAAATGCCTCTGTGAAGTGCTGGCACACCAGTGAAGGCAATATAGGGAACAAGCAGCAGGAATTTGAGACCTGTGCGCAGTCACAAGGCTTTGATCTCACTGGGGTTACCAAGACATGATGGGACAACTCACACAACTAGAATGTCACAGAGGAGGGCTACAACTGTTTAGCGCAGACAGACCAGGAAGGCCCAGTGGTGCACCTACCATACTTCATTTAACTATCAATCCATGACACTATAATTTCAAAAGTATTAGTAGAGGCCATGAGGAAAAATTTATGCAATTTACTGTGCTCAATTAACTGCCTTCTGATGCTTCTGAGATCAAATCTATACATAACATCTAAGTCCAGTTCTGGTAACAGGTTATCAGGTATAAAAACTATTACCAAAGCCCTTCAATGACAAGATATCCAAGCTAACTGGTTCAGAGCACAAGGAAGAAAGGAAAAACTGTCTCTCACTTGAGTAATGCCATGGTCTCTTGCTGGAGTAATGCATCTCCCAGATCCAGAAAAAGTCCTTATTTCTTTGGAAATTAACTGGCAATCTCAGAAATAAAGAAATTAAAGAGATAAAGCAGGGTCTCCCTTTCAGAACCTTCATGTCTTTGCTCATAGAGTATTTCCCCAAAAAGCAAAATTAATTATTTTCTGCCTGCTTCTAACTTCAAATCCTGTCAAGACAACAGTATCTTACCTAGATTCTCATCTCACTGTCATATAAGAAAGAGCTATTGAGACTGGAACAAAGTCTGCCCAAGGAATAAATACCAAAAGCTTCCAGATATTTCCACTACCTTCAAGATGTAATAAATTGTTACATCCATCCAATTAAAAATAATACAAAAACAAAAAAACTTTTAAAAGAGCAAATTATCTAGCACACTTCAAACTGAATCCTGACAATAATAATATGGCAGTGGGAGGAAAGGGTAACAGATTACCAGACAGTTAACAGAAACCCCTTCCATTATTAGCTTCACGTATCGTCTAATGCGCAAAATAATTTACTTTCAGATTTTAATTTTTAAATCACTCAGACCAAGGCTAGGTTCAGTCTCCTCAAAAGGACAACGTAAGAGCTTAGAATGATCAGGGATCAAATCCTGACAAAAAAAATTCAGGCTTCACAAGACAGCTGATACTAATTGATTTTAATGTTTTGATAATTCAAATGCAGACTTAGGTTGAATTTTCTGAATTTAAATAGCCTAATATTAAGAGAATATAAACATACTAGAACTCAACAAACTCATGTTATTTAAAGGGTTTTTTGTACAGAATTAGCAGTAGATGTGCATTTTTTCCTATTTAGTTCTGTCCACATACTTCACAAAACATAGTAACTCATTCTTTCTTCAGAGTTGAAAGGACAAAAATACATTTTTCTTCAACCAAGGTTTGACAAACCTCAGCAACAAAAACAGGCACAACTGGAAAAGCATTACTTGTAAAATCAAATTGACACCATCTGTGAGTATCTTACCTTTAAATAGGATCCATAATATTTAGTTACATATGGACTGTCACACTGACTCAACACCGTGATTTCTTGTTGGATGTCTTCTATTTCATCTTCTGCTTCTTCTAGGTCAATAATTTTTATAGCAACAACTTTCTGAGTCCGATTGTCAATTCCTTTAAAAACTTCACCAAAAGACCCCTTACCAATTCTCTCCAGCTTCGTAAACAGTTCTTCTGGATCTGCCTTGAGAGTCTGTTAAAAAGAAATATAAAGAGAAAACTCACTCAGTATTTGTAACACTAAAACAAAATGCGCTACTTTTAAACGCAACAAACACTTCAAATTGCACATATTCCTGTTTATCCAGCTCCCTTTTCTACCTCCATAATGGTCACGTTCTTTCTAAATCCCTTATACGCACACACGGATAGGTTTGTGTTTCGCTGTATATAAAGAAGAAATTTAACACTGGCCGGCAACAGAAAATGCAGCTATCTCAATTTCTTTTTGTTTGCCAATAAAGAGTATCCAGAATGAAAGATCGTTACAAAGATTTGGTTTTCATTAAAACCAAATAGATCAAACACCACTACCAATAAAAGTAAGCCTTTTGTTTAACCTTATCTCTTGAAATTGGTTCCTTCCTAGATCCCAGAATCCCTCTTTTGTATTTTTCTCGTACCTCATCCACCTAAGGATTTCACCTTCTTCAGTGCACAGAGCACTATTTCTTTTTGTTTGATGTGACAAACACCTCTTCAATTTTCTTCTACTAAGGATCACCTGCATGAATAGCCATGTTTCCTCCTTCTCCCTGATGCCAAGATTTTCTCAATCAGGATTTACTTAGCTTTTTCTTCTCTCAGTTGCGTGCAGTCAGTCACACCTAAAAAACGTCCTGCTCCCAGCCTTCCTGATTTGAGCAGTCACATAAAAACCAGCAGTGCTCACCTAAACATGCAAATGTAAGACTTACACAGACCACGCTGCCACATTTTGCTTTTCTCCATTATTAAGTATTCAGCCTGCTACTGCTGCTCAGACTTCTCACTTTCAGTGCACAGATGGTAAATTCCACAGCATACCTTCTTAATCTAACAGCATGGAGCCTCACTAGCTAACAAAAATTATATATATTACAACTACAGAGGGGTTGGACTGTATGATCTTTAAAGGTCTCTTTCAATCCAAACTATTCTATGATTAAACTGGAAAAGACATAAATAGAGGGAATAGTCATGAAATGAAGAAAGATAGGATAGGATTGCTGAGAACATTGTCCATAAGAAATAAAACTAATAATTTAGAAGACTTGTTTGTGTTTTTAAAAGGATAACACTTATGCTAGCTAAGTGAAAATACATCATTGATATAGAAAAAGGCTCATACAAGAAGACTTCAGGAATGCCTAAATAAGCAGAAAACCACAGTTTATACTTAGTCCAACTGTGTAGTGGCATGAAGAGGGGAATAACAATTTCTAGGTTACCACTGTCAAGCACTGAAACAACAATCAAATTTAGCTTATAAAGCACTTCCCACCTATACTTTTCTGCTCTCACATCTCAAAGATTACATAATTAACCCACACAGCTGCAAGAGGAAGATAGCCTAGAACATAGTTTTTCTGGAGGTATCTAAAACTCACAGCTGAAAGAGGTGTTTTGAGGACCAGGTAGCTGGGACTGACTGAACCCAAAGATAAACCCACTCAGTTCTCAGAGCACTTTATCACCATCTGGCACAAACTGGGAGTACACAACAACTTCTAGTACATTAAAGTCAGCTATAAGACATCATAGCTTCCAGATAATCATTCCAGGAACACATCACTGGTGAGATCAGCCCAAAGCAAAAACACTCCAAGCGTACCTACTGCAAGACTTCACCAGCCCCAAGAAATTCCGCCTGATTTACATCTTACTAATCCATCCTTCTATCCAAAGTCAGTTTTGGGAAACAAACAGAAGGGCATGGGGTTATATCACCCTTCTGCCATTAAAGGAATGGAGCAAAAGATCCACATCCCTTCCACCAAAAGCAGCTTGTTCCTCCTTTAATTTCAATGTAATGAGAACAACATACTATTACACACTATTAAATATTACATGCATAATCTATCTATATATGTGTGTGTATATATATATCTCCCAGTTGGAAACCAGACCAGGGCACTTCATCTTTTCCCACAAACAGCCATCCCTTGGCTGCACAGTAACTCTTACCAATACTTCCAGGGACGTAATTTCTAAGAGATCCCAAAACTACAAACTAAATTGTGTTTACTGGTTCTTCTCATGCCTCACAGAATGCTCTGCTGTCAATATTCAAACCAGCCTTCTCTGAGAACTCCTCATGAATAAAAATAACCTTAACACCTGCATCAGATATTTTCCTTTGTGGAAAACAATTACCTGTCTACACTTTCATACATTCTGTGTTGGAATCTGAGATGATGTGCTGTAGAGAGCTGTGCACGCCTAATCCATCCACACATGCCTTCTAGCTCCATTCACTAGCCACAGGAATCTGAGCATTACATCATTACAAAGGCATCTGGGTAAGCCACAAACCAATCCCAGTCACAGTTGCCTAAAAAATTCCATGTTTCACCTCCTGAGACTAAAAAGCTAGCAGTGCTCAGTTGCAGTGCACTGCAGTTGCTCATATATACAAAATGCAAGAGGTACCTGCCAGCAGCTTTTTTAAGTCCTGCTGGCTATACGTATACACCACCTATTTTCCCTTTTCCCCTTAACAATTTATGACTATCATATATTAAAGCCCCTTGTTTCACACCACCACAGTCTTCAGAGACTTTCAGGAACCTCACAGCTTCTTTTTTACAGTGTCAAGCTCTTGGGATTCTAGTGTTAGGCTAGCAGTTTTATAAGACAACTGTAAAAGAAAATTAACAATTACAGAAAAGCAAGGAAGATAACTGTTCCTGGAAGACCCAAGAAGAAGGGAACAACTATTTGAATTTTTTATAATCGAAATTTTGCAGCCATTTTGAAATGCTAATTGTTCAATAATAACAGGACTTAATGGGATCAAAATCACTATCAATAATAAAGTTATTTCAGAAGTTTCCTGTGACATGTCTAATTATTAAACAAACAAAAAAACCAAACCTTTCCTTCCCAGTTCTGTACAATTTCTGTAAATTCATTCCTTTGTCCAAAATGCCATTCCTGAATTTTCTTCTGAGCAACAGGAGGTAGTTTCAAAAAAAGGTAAGTTGTTTCAAAAAACCCAAACAACACACTCTTGCTCTGTAAGAAGGTCTCAGTTTTCTTCTCTGAACAGCAGGTGTTTGAAGTGAGAGCCTTAAACTACTGGCAACCTGTGGTTTTTTGCAAAAACTAAGACTTGGTCTCTTTAATGACCTGCTGTCTTTCAAAAATATAGAGATCAGGCCTCCAGATACATAATGAACTGCTTGAATCTGAAACTACACGAGTGGCCGATTCCCACCCATTTTTCCAAGATCACATCTGGAAAGGATTCTTGCCAAATTTGTTTGTGCTTGGTTTTGTAAATACTTCCAACAGAGACAAAATAAGCAAATAGCTTTATAAATATTCTCTCTACACAACTACATAGAGAAAATTACTTCCACAGATACTGTCACTATGGTTTTGCTGACTATTCTTTGCACAGAGTTTATTCCTACTAACAGCAAAATAATGGGAACTGATAAAAGAACCTTCACGTAATGGAGCACATCAAATATTGCTAGAAACCAAACCACATATCAGAACATCAGTATCTGTTACAAATGGGTAAAGCTAATCACCTTGATAAAGAACTAGATCTCTAGCACTACAACATTTTTTTCAAAACTTGTCACAGAATACATACTGCGATAAATCAAAAACAAATTATGGAGCATTCAGATTGAAAAATTCCAGAACGTTCCATTTCCATAGACATTTGAATTACTTTGCTTTTTATTTCAAATAGTTTTTCACACTTCTGAACACAAACTGCAACCATCTTGTCTCACTGTCCAGCTTGTTCAGCCATGCAGAACAAAGTCCTTTTCACCATAAGCAAAGCCACTATTCATCCAATAATTTGAGTAATCTCTCTGTACTTGTTCCACATTGGATTCATTACTTTTGACCTTAATCAGCCAGAAAAACATACTCCATTTAAAATTAACTCTTCTTAGCACCTAACAACACTGTTGCCTACTTCTACAGAATAAAAATAGTCCCATATATTCTCAGATCCTATTTGTTCAATTTGGCCTCATGGCTCAAACTCAGCTGCAACCAACTAAACCAAATCACCTCTTCCTAATACTCTGCATTTCCAACTAATGAGCTCCCAGACTTTTGCAAAGGCTCTTTGTAATAGTCATACTTATGACAAGCTGTACTTTATGCTGTTTTGCTCAGTAATTCCAATCCCCAGGGTTGTACAGTTCTTCAGCACTGCCTCTCACGTGTAACAGGTGCCTTTAAATTTTGTCTTTTCCAGGCATTGCCTTTTTCTATGCGAGGGTCACTTTTCAGTCAGCAACTGCCGAGAATAGTCCTGGAGAGAACAGCAGCATCACCCACTCTGACACCACCTCTGCAGTACCCTCCTCACAATCAGGATTACACACATCTTGCACCATATTCATTTCTATGAATCCCCAGTTCTCATCCACTCGAACTGTCCCTTAAAGCTCAATGGAAAATGCTACTGTAATTCCAACTAGTTAGATCCAACTTTATCCCTAAGCATTCTGAGAAGATACGGCTTAGAATCTTTTTCCACATCTCACTCCAATTCTTATTTCTAACCTCTTTTGATAAAGAGTTATTCCAGTCATTACAGAAAAGCATTAAAAATATTTCTCTTTAACTTACAAGAGTTATAAAGCATCTCCACAATTCAAGTTCTTAAGCTTATCTGTGCAACTGATTTTACTTGCAAATCTGTAATTTCTCTATGCAGCTTGTTTGAAATAGACAATCATCTCTTAACACCTCATTTTGTATACTTTTCATTTCACCAAATCAATTTCCAATTTGTCAGTCCAGTTCTCATTCCCTATCAAGACTGAGACCACAATATGATAATCTGAAGAGGTTTAGAGGTTTTTAGAGATTGCTTAGCTTGGAAAAGAGAAGTCTGGGTGCTGGAAATCTTATTGTGTGTGAATACCTGAAGGAAAGGAGTAAAGAACACAGGGCCAGACTCTTCTCAGTGGCGTCCAGCAGAAGGACAAGATGCAATGGCCAGAAATCAATTTACAGGAAACTTCATCTAAACGTCCAAAAATAAAAGTGGAAAATAAAAAGAGAAAAAAAATACAAAAAACCACAAAGGTAAAAACCCAGCCTTTCTTAATGTAAGGATAATCCTACACTAGGTTAGGGCTGCCCAGGCAGTGGGATCCTTTGTGGATCCTTTGAGGTATTCAAAACTAGGCTGGATGTGATCCTGAGGAGTCTGATGACTCTACTTTGAGCAGGAGGTGGACTGCATGTGCTCCAGAGGTCTCTTACAATCTCAGCTATTCTGTGATGCACTTCCTATCACATCAATAATTAGTTTTGCTGCTAAATTTACTGCACTAATTTCTAATTTCTTCAGAAATAAGACACCATTGCTGCAAATAATTTCTTTAATTTTTTCTTTGGTCAAACCAGAGAACAGAAATCTGCCAGAGAAGTTCATACAGGAAATTTTCCCACGTACTCAGAGAACTTTGAGCCTAAAGCCAGTCAGAGTGAACAGCAGGCACAGCTGACGTCATTCTCCTTCACACAGCTCCCCATTTCAAGAAGGCACTGCAAAGGTTTCCCTAGATCATGACTTGCAATCTTTCAAAGACCATTTAAAGTCTCTCCTCAACACAGATCAGTATTAAGCAGCTCCCCTATCCCCAGTTTACATTGATCCCCACAAAGTTAGCAACACAGAGGATAGTGGCAGAGATACGTAAATTTGGGTAAATTGCACGAAATCAAATTATGCAGCCCTCACACAAATCTGGGCTACTAAAGCAGGGGCCATGAAATAAACAAGGAAAAAAAAAAAAAAAAAAAAAAAGGCAACCACCAATTCCCCAAAACACCCATATACGATCGTTTTGCATCAGGAAAAAAACTACTTCCAGGAAGGAGAAGCCTCAAACTTTCAGCATTTCAGCTTTCTCAGAAGCTCACAAGTTCTTGTTGTCAGCAAGATATATACACCTTATATGAATAACAGATAACACACAGAATTATTTCCTGCAGTTGCTGTGAAATTGAAATAAAACAGAGGCAGTAGGCAGATTATAAACTGTTCAATGGTTCAATTGTATCAATCCCTACCCATACTTTCAAAGAGCAGACAACTAACCTAGAAAGACAAAATATAATCAAGTATTTGGATTTATAGTCTGGGACTTTTATCTAAACAAAGAAAAAAGACATTTTTAAGGAGCCTTAAAACTGGAACCATATTTGAACCCTCTCTCAGACTTATTTATTAATAATAAGTAAAATGAGATTAACTACCATAGTCATCTTATAATTATCATGAAAAGCAACAACTGATTTTTAAGACTAATCATAAAACATTGACTGAGAGGTACAAAGACGAGAATGAAAGCAGTTATCTCTAATAACTAGGTGTAGAACTAAGATCCAGCTCTTCCATTGAGAATTTGTCAATTATAAAAAATAACACATAATTGTTTTCTTTTTTTTCTTCATACACATTCCATATTTCTCACTTTCCATCACCAACACTATAATTATTCAATTCGGACATATGTTATCATAAGGGAATTGCCTTTTTTCTGGGAGAAATACAATATACCAAAAATAGAGAGATTTAGCAATAGCAATGCTTTAACAATTGAGAAAAAGGAACAACTGCCACAAATGCTGTGAAACTTCCGTGAAACAGGTGAGAGAGGAAGCAAAAAATAAAGCTGTAAACCTTGCATCTCAAACAGTGAAGGTAAAAACATTTAGTATTAATCATTATGGCCTACTAATACTCATATTTGTCACACAGTTCAACTCTCGTTTTGATTTCTACCTAGCTTGAAATAGGGTGTAAGCACATTTCCAGCAGGAATAAAAAAGTTACCTAAAGTTAGCCTATCATAAAAGTATTCCTCAACCCTTGTATGACACCCTTGTATGACTCTCTGACTTATTTTCAGGAAAGATGCACTTATCTTGGATTCAGAATGCAAAATATTTGATTCTTTATCAGTAATGCAAATATACAAAGCATGCTTCCAGATTTCTAATTAACCAATACCATTTTCTGGGTACAAATCAGTCTGAAGTTTTCTGATCTTTTTCATTCAGAAAGCTGCTTAGTGTACAACCCTAAGAGTTTAATACCAAAATGAATAGTTACCTAACTGTAGCCTGCTTCCAGAAAGCATATTTAATTGGAATTTATTCCTAGTTTCTGAAGTTTCTCAGTTTTTAGTGCAACATCATTAAAAAATTTCATAACCTGTACCAGACTTCCTCCCTTCCATCCATTACACTTCTAAACTGTAAATTACTGCAATTCAAAATCCCTCCATACCTTGGGCATGGAGTGAAAACAACACAAAAGTATCAACAGTATGTAGAGTATGGCAGTGAAACACAAGACGTATTTTAGACACCAAGAGAAAAACAGCTAAGGAAAAATGTCCCAAAAACAGTTTTAGAATAATGTCTCACATGTTTATGCTTGCTAAAAAGCTAAAATGCTGTAAAAATCACTACTCATTAGCTAAGCTGCTGATAAAAAGAAAAATAAAGTAGTAGCTATTTAGGGAAAACCCCATCATTACGACAAATGGCTGAATAAAGAATGCTAAGAGAGGCAATTAGAAAGTTATGTGGCATTAATACTACTTGAGAAAAATAAGGAATATAGCGAATTTTAGGTTCTACAGCAGTCCCGTAATTTGAGGGGAGACTTGTTTTGCACCCATTGCATCTGAAAGAAAACTCAGACATTTGTCTCAAGAAGCTGCCAAGCAGAGCAAATAAGAATACAATAAATTCTCCTGATTCAAGCCTCACTTTTTATCAAGTTACACTGCAGAAAGCTCTTGGTTCTATACTAATATACAACCATCAGAGTCTGACATTTGTGCACACATGCACATGGAAACTTACCCAGATGAACAAACAGTACACAAGTAAAACCAGTTTTGATTATATAGCTGCAGCCACGCAAACTATCACTTTTAGGCACACAGAACACTGCTGAATTAAACAGTACTCCACAAAAGATGTATCATCACAAAAGCAATAGCCAGATCAAATTCAATCACAGAATCATAGGAAACCAGGTTGGAAGGGATCTCAAGGAAAATCTGGCCCAACCTTTCCTGGCAAAAACACAGTCTAGACACGGTAGCCCAGCACCCTGTCTGGGCAAGTCTTAAAAGAATCCAGTGCTGGGGAATCCTCCACTTCCCCAAGAAGATGATTCCAATGGCTGACTGTCCTAATTGCAAAAAATTTTCCTCTTGTGTCCAGTCAGAATCCTCCCCAGGGGTACCTTGTACCTCTTACCCCTCATCTTTCCATGTGATTCCTAGTAAAAAGGGAGTCTCCATCTTCTCTGTAGACACCTTTTAAATACTGGAACATGGTAATAAGGTCTCTATCCTGAGCCACCCTTTCTCAAGGCTAAATACACACAGCTCTCTCAGCCCTTTCCTCTGTGAAATGCTTCCCAGTCCTCCAGTCATCTTTGTGGCCCTTCCCTCGACCCTCTCCAGCTGTCCACATCTTTTTAGTATAATAGGGACCAAATTATTATGGGATGGATGCAGTATTTCATATTATTATTAATTTATATTAGATGCCTTGTTGACTTTGTCCATCAGTGTTTTGTGCATCCTCTATTCCCCTTCCCACACCACCACCAAGAAAGGGAGTACGAGAAGAATTTAAGTAAATTTTGAAAATGCAGCCAAGACACATTTTCTGCTTCAGAAACACAAAAGATGCCACTATGTAAAAGCTGACATCAGAGCCTTGTACACCACTCATAACACAAGGCCAGACATTTAAATGTGTTTGCTACATCAGTAGCCTTTTGTTTCTCTGGGAAACAAAGATGCCAGCTGGCTAAGAGGGTACCTTACTCAAACACCAAACCGGTACATGAAACTTTCCACGACACAGGGCCAGTCCAACTGGAGGATCCCAAAAGACACAGTTGCCAGAAGCTGTATCTATTTACCTATTCTGGAAGGCCACCCAATGGAAATAGGTTTTCCTGACTCCTCTCAAACAGCTCCATACATCTATTACATAGCCCTGAAACAGCCTTTGACTACAGAGTGAGAAGATGCCCTCTTCATTTGCACTAATTAAAACTCTTTTGTCCTGGTACCCAAGGGCTGAGCTTGTACTATGCCACAGAACCATGACATCTCTGCTCAGGATATTTTAAAACTGATTAGCCAAGATCACAGTGGTCCTGTCCACTATTTAAATGTTGTAAGTTACTGCACAGTATTTGACAAACTATAACATAAACAGTAACAGTGAGCACAAACTCTCAAAAAAAAAATCAAACTGGGGAAAGCTAATCTCCTACACAGAAGCTGCAAATGGAAAGCAGGAGAAGCTAAGTGGCCTTTTCCACAGTGCCTTTGATTTAGTAACACAATATTTTGCAGTTACCAAACACAGAGCTCACACAGGAAGTAGTTAAAACAGTTTATTGTAAAATGAGAATGAGTTACAAAAAGGGAGACGGTAATACCTACAGTGTGTAACTACGAGAGAACAGCCATGTCAGGTGAGAACAAAGGATCCTCTAGGCCAGAACACTTCTACAACAGTCAAAAGTGAGCATCTTGGGAACAGCACAAAAATAAGCAAGTAAACAGCAGCATTTCCCAAAACACTCTTCCAGTCTCCAGCAAACTGACACTTCAGACAGCTTCTGAGCCAGAAATGGCGCCTTTATACTTAATAACCTTTTCTGTTCATTTGTCAGGTTCCCACTTAAATTTAGTTAAACTTCTAGCATCTCTCGAAGCAAGACAGCTTGAATGTCAATGCTTATTTACATTTTGCATGAAGAACCTGTAGCTCTTGTACTGAAAATACAATGAAGAATGAATAAAAATAACTTACTGCATAAACACTGTTATTGCTACAAAAAAGCTGAAAAGCGAGGAAGATAAAAAAGGGGTTTATCACACAGAAGAGGCTTGTCCTAAAGACGATGGAATTTTAAAAGCACCACAGGAATTTATTACCATAAATTTATAAACACAGTACTTGATTATTTAAAACACAGCTTCCATAAAGAAGCTCCAGAAGCTTACCACAGCCTTGAAATGCAAGCCAGTCTGAAAATCAAGGTCATATACACTTACTCTGAGCCAGCCTTGCAGGAATCTCACACATTTACAGGCAAACACACACTCTCCCCAGGCCACTTCCATAAGGCATGAAGAAACAAGACAACACACCCTCAGTTCAGTAATGATGCAGATTCACCCTGCACACTCAAACTCATATCTACACAGAGCCCTTAAAACAACAACAGCAAAAATTTCGAGTCCAAACTTAAACTGCACATACAGAAATTTAGGTCAAAACCCAACTCTGTTTTTATTCAGGTTTCAACATGCCCACTGTGCAGCAGACAGCAAATCTCAGGTTTTGACAACCTTCCAGCACCATCCTACATTTCCTCCACAGTTTTTCACTCCTTTGGCTCTCTCTACACCCACTCACTTTTTATGCATCACTCTTCAAACATAGATCAGACATCTTGTTCAGGGAGAAATAGATTAATCCTTCATTCCTCTGCTCTATTGACACTACTGTGCTCACGCCAAACAGCATTAATATGTGATGTCCCTCCATGTGATTTTTTGGGGTCAAGAAGTTACTCTGCTCACACAAGCACAATGGCTGCTCTCTTGTGTAAGTACAGCAAAGAATGTCAGAGAAAGCTGCATAACTTGTCACTGACACTGCTTCCACCGTTTGTGGCAGAAGCTGGTAGGTGGGGAGGAGGGATCACACTACAGAAAAAGAAGAGATGGTCCCATGATTTAGGCAATTTAATTATAACCCAGAGAACTAAGCTCTATTCCTCTCTTCTACACAATGAAAAATTCCAAATATTTTTGTTATCTACACAGATGTTATACATTGCATGTACTTTACTCTTTGAACTTTTATTTGGAAGTAAATTCAAAGAGAATCGTGTACTGAAAACTGACCGCTATAAAACTGCTATATATTCTGACAGAATGGAAACGGGTATAGATATCTTGAACTAGGCACAGAAAATTAGTGACCAGCATTCACACTGTTCACAAACTTTATGCCTCTACCTATTGGCAGATCTCTAATTTGGTGTTCTGGGGTTTTTTTTTAGACTATGAAACTTGAGCAACTCTTAGAGTAACAGAATAAAAATAATACCATTTTGAATAAAAGTATTTGAAGCAAAGTCCCAAATTATGTGGATTAGCAAGAACTCTGAAGATCCACCCATTCAGTACAGCTAACAGTACTACAAACTATTTAAATAAATCAAGTCAATGAAAAGTACTGGTCCTCAGATCATGCAGTGACATAGATCATCACTACATGCATACTGATGGAAAAATCTTCATTCTCTCACTTCCAAGCAGCTACACATCTGACTTTTAAATGCTAAAGTGTTATAGATTCTGTCTCAAAGTAGGTAGTTGTCTCAGTTCTAACATGTCTCAAAGGAATAAAAAAAAAAAAAAAAAATTAAAAAAAAAAGCCCAAACAATATTCATAGTCAATCAAGAAACCCTCATGTCTCTATCTCTGGCAATCAGCAAACTGCTCATATTTGGAAGATGAACTTGAACTCTCAACAGCAGGACCTACACAGCAATAAATTAATTAGCTCAGACAGTGGGCCTACGTAGGCTACGGGGCATCCAGTACTATGTATGAGCAGATAATTCATGCTATGCCAAAACACGTAACATTTTCAATTCAAATCCTCAGATTTTGGAAAGAAAAAAGATTCATGAGTTAGAACCATGACTCATAATAAAACAAACCACGGTAAATCAATACTTAAACCAAATGATGCACAAACACTTTCAATCCAGGAGACAAACTAAGAGAAACTCTTACCTTTCATTCATAAGTTGCTCCTTTGGAGATAAGGACAAGAAAGTTTCTAATCAGATGCGGGAAATATTAGAATTACAACACACAGATACCAATGACCTTAACGTTTTCCTGGCAGCGGTTTCCATTTAAACCAAGAAAAACGAGGCGGGGGAGAAGCCAGCTCAGTCAGCACAAAACCGCACTAATTATTTCAAATATATAGTTAAGACACAGAACGAACAAATTCCACCGTATAACAACAGCAGCTGACCAACTCTCGGAACCAAACACGATCCCCGAGCACCCATCTCAGAGCAGCACCACAGACACGGGCACTGCAGCATGCGCTGAAGGTCAACATTTCCAGGCCCCGCTTGTACGGACTGGTTTTACGTATGCTTCCCACCTCAAATTAACGGGGCCGAAAATTGCCCACGGAGCCGCGGTTCGCTTCAGGAATTAAAACGCGGAGAACTCCGGCCGGGGGAGTGGGCCACACGCCACGCTCCGCTCCGCACGCCTGCAGCGACACAGCGGCTGCCGAGGACGGATGGGGGGAGGCAGGGGCAGGCAGGGATCCACCGGGCGGAGGGACCTCGCCGGGCACCGCGCCAAGCGCCGACAGCACGTTTCGTCTCCATCTCGCTCCTCTGCCCCCAGCCCAGCCCCCGCGGCCGAGCCAGGGCCAAGAGGCGCTTTCTCCCCTCGCCCTGCCCCCCCAGCCCCGGGAATCCCCCCCTTTACACCCACCCCGGCCCGAGGTGCGTGTCCGTGCCTGCCCTTGGGGCAGCTGCTCACCTGCATCCCCGGCAGCCCCGCCTGCACGGGGGAGTGAGCCATGGCGGCTGCGGAGAGGGAGGCTGGGAGGGAGCCGGGTCTCCTCAGGCGGCTCCAGGGCACAGAGCTGAGCTCATCTCCACGCTCTCTTACACACTGCACCGCCGTCCTCCTCCTCCTCCTCCTCCTCCTCCTGGCCCTTCCCCCGGGCGAGCAGCGCCTGTGCGCTGGCGGTGGGAAAGGGGCTGTCCCAAGCCCGGGCTCTCCAGGCCCCCGTCACGGATGCAAAGGCAGCAGCGGCTTCCTCATCCCTCCTCCTCTACCTCCTCCTTCTCCGGGCCGCGCCGGCGACACGATGACAAACCTGAGGCGGGAGGAGGAGGCGAAGGAGGAGGGGGCGGAGCGGCAGCGGCGGCCCCGCCTCGCCCGCGCGGTACCTGCCCGCCCGCCGCCATGGGCGCGGCAGGAGCCCCACAGGCGGTGCCGGGGCCGCCCCGCCGCCCCCCGCCCCGGGGAAGGCTCCGCAAGGCCGGCGCTCCGCTGAGGGCTGCGGTGCCAGGAAGCGCTTGACTTCCTGTCAGAAGCTGCAGAGGCCCCGGCCCAAAATGCCATTCGTGCTTCTCCTGTAGTGCCTAAGCGGGAACAGAGTGGGTCAGCACTGAGGTCGTCCCATACAGAAGTTCTGCGTACATGCAACTCCCTTGAGAACTCGACAGTGTTCTATTCTTTGTTTCAACGAATTTAACAGCTCAGTCACACAGCTTCCCATGTACCATGGAATGCCCTAAGATTCTTTCCTTTTTCCTCCCCGGCACAAAAGCCTAGGGAGTTTCAAGAGTGTTGACAGTTTTTGAAACCTGTCAGCCGGTGGGGCCCCATAGGACAGCGAGGTTCGCGGTCTTTTCAAGTGATTTTTTTAAATGATGTGAGCAATCCACCGAAGGATAAGTTGCTTTTCATTAGATAATTCACTGGAGTTTGTGCAAATCCCTTGACTGCAAGAAACAGTTGAAAATAGAAAGTGGTCTTACTGAAAAGTGGTTGGAACTTCCTGTGAAGTTTTTCATGCAGTTAGGATATTCTTTGTTGTCTTATGTGAGATGACTTAATACTACACAATCAGGTTTTCCTGAAACTTGGAGACGCATGAATATTCCTAAGAACTCTACCTCAAAGTATTATTCAAATGAAATTAGCCAACAGCCTTATGCAGGTAAATAAGTGTGCCCACACACAAGCATATTGGGTTTTTACCTGAGAAAATGAACTAAATATACCAGCCCTTGAGTACAGTGAAACAGGAAAGGATAATGGCTAGAAACTGTATAGAAAATCGAATTATTGGAATTCCTTTTTCAGTTGTTCATGAAGGAGTATGATGATTTCCTTTCCTTAATGCTGGGATGGAGTTGAGATTCTGTGGGGTTTGGCTTCAGGAAATATGAACAAGTTTCTACCTTTTACTGGTCTGTAATTTTCAAAGAAATGTAAAGTCTTTTAATTTTTGTTCTACCTCATTAAAAATCAAATAACTGTCATGAGAATCAGTATCAAAACTCTCTATTTAGATTGTTTTGTAAAGCATTTTTGCAATCTTCTTTTTTTTTTTTAATTAATAGATTTAATATCTCCATGGTTCTCCACTGTTTGCAGTAAGTTTTTCTAGCTAGCTAGGGAGAAAGTTAGTGGGCTACAAGTGAACCTCTTCCTTTGTCTCGTGAATATCATTGAACTTTTGCTACACCACATAATATTAAAAATCCTCATTGAGAAAATGTCAGTTCTACCATTGCCTATGCAGTTTTATTTTGGGGTTTTTTTTCTATATAGTCATTACAATAC
Source organism: Phylloscopus collybita (assembly GCA_027886175.1). Taxonomy (NCBI): domain Eukaryota; kingdom Metazoa; phylum Chordata; class Aves; order Passeriformes; family Phylloscopidae; genus Phylloscopus; species Phylloscopus collybita. Next base: position 22,480,824 of record JAJNNQ010000006.1, read on the forward strand.
GGATTTTATCAGCTGCTTTACTTTTTCTGCAGTTGCACATTTGGTCTGGAGTCAAAATAAAAAAGGTACACAAGTTTTCTCTTTTGTATTATGAAAGGTGTACAACTCTTATTTTCTGTCCATGAGTATATTCTTTGGGACCTAAATAATTTTCACAAGGAATATATACTTGACTTCGCAGAGGTGATTTTGGCTTATCTTGTTAATTCCCTTTCTACATTTGGGTTGTGGATTCTCTAGCTCAAGGCACATAAGGGAAAAAAAGTTCCCATGTTGCTCTAAAGTGACTTCCACCACGTAAGCTCCAGGCCTGGGGCCATTGTGAGGTCTTCCTATTGCTTGTATACCATCATGGTTTTATTTCATCTTGAAGTTTTGAAGTTCTGCATTATATGTTCAACAAGTGTCTGTGCTTGAAAAGTTATCGTTTTGAGCCGTGGAATAAAATCTGTGGGCAGATTTACTTGTCAAACACAGAAAAACGAAGGAGCAGATTCAAAACTCTTCAGTCATAAACCAGATACCAGTCCAAGTTAAGTTCTAACGAAGTTAGAACAATGTATTAGAAGGTTTAATGTCTTGTCAGCTTCTAAATTTTATACTGTACCTCATGTCCTGATACACTTCCAATTTCTCCCAGGGACTTGTAGAGGTTTTTTAAAAATAGTTTTGAATGTTGTTTTAAAATAATGACTCTGTGTTTTGGTTCGTTTTGTAAATGCTAGTCTTTCAGTCTAAATTTTAACTCCATCTCACAGGCTAAATAACAGAAGCCTTTCAAATTTTCCTCTCCTTTTCTCAATCTTTTATGCATTTTTTTTAATCTTTTCTGAGAAAAAAAAAAGAAATTTTGTGTATTTTAGTCCAGAGAAAGGCTAGTCTTGCAGAAATCTTTATTAAAAATAGAATGATTACATGTTATGCTGGCCAACCATCCCAATACAATTACTGAGACTTCAAAAATAAACACTTCTTATCATTAAGACAGTTCTCTGATATATCTTTTTGAAGCCAGATGTTCGCAGCATTTAAAGATTCAATTTATTTTATGTGTCAACTTCTCAATAACTGGTTTGCTTTCAATTTAACCTGATACTTTAAATATGCAGAGATTTTCTGCCTTACTGGTTATGTTTAAGCTATAAATTATAACATTTCAGTCTCCAACAGTAAGAAAAGAGTTACAAAAGAAAAATATAATTTCATAATTTTAAAGGCTGTGACTGTGAACTTCTACTTAATAAATATCTGTGAAGAAAAGATGTTTTCCTTACTGATAAAAATTGAAGCTTCTCAAATTAACAATGTAAGGTCATTGGTGTTTTCTAAGATGAAAGGTGCACCCATCACCCAGCTCTTTTTTTAATTTATAATAGTAAGCATGTATCCCACAATGCACAGCAGCTTTCACAAATGGACCTTTAAGAATTTAAGTGTTTCTGTGGCAAGAGGAGAGGTCGCCACATGAGTCTCTAACTGATGATAGAGAGGAAAGAAAAGGACAAAAACCTTTCACAGTGGGAGGTGTTACCAGAAGGCTGTTGCAGGACCAATATGGACCCATCTTGCTCAGTATATCCATGAATGAGCTAGGAAAGAGACTGAAGAAAATTGACAGTCTCATATTGCCAATCATCATGAGGAAGAAACCAAAACAAAGCCCAAGGAGTTGTAGAAAAATCTCAGTGACTGACTGCTGAGTGGCATGCCAGCAGATGGGGGTTCAGCATTGAAAATGTGCTCCTTCAGCAGAGTAGAAGAATGTCAGAATATGAGTGCTGTAAATATCCTCAATGTGACCCTACAGAAAAGCAGCTTTCTGCGAAAATTTTATAAACATGAAATACCTAAATCAGTGAATTAAGCCCCAAAGGTATAATTAATGTTCATTTCTGCACACTGAGTCATCCTGAATATGGCTTCTCTTTTCAGATCAATGCCCAGTCGTTTTAGTTTTTCTTACTGGGAGATCTGCTCAAACAGCAACTTACTCTCCCAGGAATGACCCAAGGAACCAGACAAGGATGCAATTTTATTAAAAAAAAAAAAAAAAAAAAAAAAAAAAAAAAAAAAAAAAAAAAAAAAAAAGTTTAGTGATAAAAAGCCCATTTCCCTGTAAATAACAAACAATATCCCTGTATTGTCCAGGACTGATATTTTCTCTGCCTTTGGTTGTATATGCTCTACAAGATTAGCTTCCAGTGTAGTTCCAAACTATGCAGCAATGATAGACCTACAAAACACTGGGACTTTCTCTGTTGCCACCAAAGTTTTAAAGTGTCAGTTTTCAATTTCCATTGGAAAAGGTGTCCCTTCTACAGAGTTCATGATGGAGCCTTTCTTCCTCTCAAGATGCCCTGGGTAACCCTGCAGCTGTGTGCTTCTTCCAGCAGAGGAAGCTTGTGTAGTTTCAAAAGCACACAGCTTGCCTTCCACAGCTACATTTGGCTGTGCATTTATGTTCCAGTTCAACAAGCCACTTGTCAGAAAATGTTTTTTTTTCAAATACAGAAATAGAGCTGGAAGTTCAAACAATGGCATTCTACTTTAGGTCTTGTGAATGCTGAAGGGGAAAAAATTGGTTATTAAATTATGTTCCCTAAAGAAAAAGCCTTTTTTTTTCTATGTTTGTATAAAACATGCCATTTTTGTATATATTTCCCTTCCAGCAGTGATGCTATTCATATCACTCATAGAAAATGGCAAGTTTTTGAGATTTGTAATAGAAGAAAATTCACTTTCTTGTAGTCCTGAGAATCATAATGGATAAACCAGAATGAGGCAGGAAATGGAAGAAACATCTTAAGTGTTATATGCTGTTTATTAATACTGAGCAGAATGTAAGTGCCTGAAAGTATTTTAGTATTCCAGGCAGACAATTAAAATTAGATGGAGACCTAGAGCTCATTAAGAAACATGAGATTGATTTTACTGTCCTATGCCTCTGCCCCTGAGGAACATCATTGCATTATATCTTGCTTTTTATAAGCCTTTTTCTTAGCCCCTTGTCACACAAACCAAACACATGCAAATGGAAGAAAACATACCTTCTCTACTCACATTTCACATTTTATAATGGAGACATCAGTTCTTATCTCAGGTTAATGTCTGCGAAGACAGTAGACTAGCAAACTCTCTGGAGTAAATGGATCCATTAAGGGTGACCTTTAATGGTTTTCAACTAAAATAGAGTCAATTTAGATTAGATAGAAGGAAGAAGTTTTTTACAATGAGGGTGATAAAACACTGGAACAGGTTGCCCAGAGAGTTGGTGGATTCCACATCCCTGTAAACATTAAAGTCAGATTGGACTGAGCTCTGAGCACCCTGCTCTGTTGGAAGATATCCCTGTCCCCAACAGGGGGGTTGGACTAGATGACTTTTAAAGGTGCCTTCCAGCTCAAACTACTCTGTGATTCAGTGACCCTGTAATCATGCAGAGACACACACCCTAAACTGTCCATGTCATCACACATGTGAAATGTTTGCTTGCAGGCTACAGTTGTCCCAGCAGAAAAAGTTGCACTGTATCTCATTGATAACTGATGAGTACCAGTCTTACAACTGACTGCACTACTTCACTATTTTAATTCAAGGATTATCTCAATTTTTACTCTTCATTAATTTAATTATATACCAGCTGTTACCTGTAAAATCTTGTGTTGACAGAAGCGTATTGTATTCATCTGTTGAATAAATAAACATATGGATTCCTGCAAGTACCAGTTGTTACTCTGGAGTGTTGTTACCAAATGAAATTCATCATGATGTGATGAGTTTTTCAGAGTACAGCTTTGTGCTGTGTTTAATCCAACTTAACTTCAGTCTACTGCCAAAGTGCTGATCCCACTCTTCCTTTCTCCCAGCCCTGGCTCCAGTCCTTGCATTAGCAATCACATGCCCGCTTGGTGATTTGGATCAGTTCACTGATCCCACGGGAAATGCATCCACATCCTGCAGGATTAGTCTCCTGTGGCAGCAGTCTCTGGGTGTCACACAGCAAGGACACCATGTGTGAGGGAGCGAGGGAGGGAGGCCAACACCTCCTGTTCTCTGGTAGCCCACAGTTAGCTCAGATGAGATAGGAGGTGAAACTCCATCCAGAATGTCCTCTATGAAGTGGGATAGTGGCTCCAGCTCTGTCATACCACAAAAGCCACCTTCTCAGCTTGCAGGGATGAATGCTTCTGCCTGTGGTTTAAGCCCAAAGCTGCATATTCATAGCAGTCAGTCTTCACAGAGAGTGTACAGAAGGAAACAGTGGAGGGATGACTTTGCTGACAATAAACCTCTTTGTTAGGCAATCAGAGACCCTCAGACTGCAGCCTTCATGGCCCAAAATTTAACACCCAAAAAGGAAAAGACAGAAATCAGAGACCCTCAAAAAGGGGGAGCTTGTTATTTTGGAAAGGTTTCTATTAGGCCATGAGCTGTTTTCTAGCACTTGAACCTGCCATCATCCCCACTACATATGTGGGGGGGACAGCTGCAGCTTGTAACTGTGCCCACAAAAATGCAGGTCCTGTGCATGTACCTTCCTACTCCACCCATCATTCCCATTCCATTTAGGTAATTACCCAGTAAGTTCCTGTTGTGCTCACAATGCTCTGACATGATCCAGCCATCTTCCACCTCCTTCTGCAGACCTCCTCTCATTCACAAAAATCAGCTGCAACCTCCCACTTGCACCAGACCTTTGGCAAGGTCCCAGAGCCTTGCGCTCCCTTGGCATCTACGGTTGCCAGCTCAGTTTTCCTCCTATCTTTTTCATGAGAGCAGGCTTCCTGGGGATTTTGGACTGGGTATATCTCTCCTGCCAGCTGAGGCAGTGGCTACCTGATGCTTTTATTGCAAAGAAGAGCAGTTCTTCCTGTTCCACATCAGCGCTACTGTTCTTCCCTGCACAGAAGCAAATTTACAGGGTGAGCTATGGGCTGTAGTCTTCTATTTACACTTCAGTGGAGTAGCAGAGCTGCACAGTCTGCCCGTCCCTCTGTCTCCTGACAGCAGAGGAATTTGCCTCAGCATTACAGCTGCAGAAGGCCACAAATCTACATTCTTACCGTTGAAGCTTAAGTGAGAAAAACACATTTAAGCCCTTGACACTGCTAGCAAGTATTACCATCCTGAAGAAATACAAAGATGACTCTTCTAGACACTTTGTATACAGACTTACTTGCATTAAATGCAAGTTTCTGCTACACTCAGTGTGCAGAACTCACCTTGACAGTCTGTTCTTCCTGGATGAGGCTCTAGTTTATCTGAATTTGGTCAGACGTTTATTCTCAGTTCAGCTCATTCTGCATCTTGGACCTGCAATATATCCCACCTCAGAGCACCTTCTTCCCAAACTCCCCAGGTGCAATTCATGACCTTCCCTACCATTTTCTTGAGAAACTCTTCAGTACCAACTCACAGGTAGTGTGGATCAGGTATTATAGATAATTATAATTATATATATATATATAAAATGTATTTCTATATATATACATATAATGTGTATACACATATATACACACACATATATATTGAGATATATATATAAGGTGACATGGTTCTGTGCACAGATATCATATGATCAGCACAAAGATTCTCATCAACTTCACTGGACTCCTGATTTCTGATGTTTCTAGGTAGTACATAGGCTTCTCAGCCCATGGCATATCTTCATTTTTACCTGCATATAGGTTGATACTATTGTTGCTGACTTATTTCCATGAGCAGTTTTCTCAAAGAGTGTAATACAGCCCTATGCTTGCAGTTACTTGCATTTATGAAAGTAAAATAAAAATTTCTAACCTGTTCCTCACTATAGTCAAGGTTTTACCATGTGTCTTCGCATCATTCTTCCAGCAGAAACACAAGATCATGTAGTTTTTATGTTCTGACTGTTAAGCAAAGCACTTTCAGAAGATGCATCTCTGTGATTTTTATACACATTGTTTATATTTGACGACTTGAGTGTTCAATCAACTTCTGTAGAGATTATTTTTAAAGCATTTCAGTTCAGCTTTAAGGTTATATTCCAAACTTCCCAAGAAGTCCATGTGAGGAGGAGGGTGCAGCATCATTAGAGTGTTTAACTGCTCATAGACTTCCCAACAATCACATCTTTCTTCAACACTGGCCTCACTTCATGTTGACTTAATCTGAGCTGGAAACCGCACCTCTCCCCTACAGAGATCCTAAGCTGAAGTTTCCTCTGCTTTCCATGGGGCAGACACAGTGGAGGACAGAGCAGGAAGGAGCAGCCCTAACAGTCCTTGCACACAGGTCCTTGGCCCCAGTCTGAAGACCTGGTTAGAAGTGTCTGAGGAGCTGCCATCCAGTGACTTTCCTAACTCCTCCCATCCCAAACCTTTGTCACTGAGCACCTCAAACGCCCACATCAGCCCTTCCCAAATTATTTCAAGTATGTGATGCTTGCGTAATCAAAATCTCCTCGGAGCAGTCCTGCCTCCCAAAGCCCTCCCATCCAAGTCACAATTCACTGCAAATCCCTTCTGCTTTGACCTCCCCAGGACCATCCTCCCCACGACCATTGCCTGAGGGTCCATCCTGGGGCTGATCACAGTTCTCTCAACCCTTACAGCAGCAGCAGCCATAGCCCCACAGGCTATGGATGTTCCTTGTTGTCCTCTCAAGGATTATACCTCTCTCCCTAAGCTCTTTCCTTAGCATGGCCGAGGTTAACTCTAAAGTTTGCAGGACAGCTCTAAAACCTGCATCTGTATACACCTGAGAAGATATCAGGATGAAAAGTGCAGTGCTTAGGAGATGTCTAAAACAGAATATTGTTCAGGAATGAGCTGCTCTTCCAATACACCCCCTTAATGGACAGTGTCTTGCTGGCATGGCCTCACTAAGAGCCATCTTGGAGAGCTAGGGCCCCTATCAAATGCAGTGTTTATGGCTTTCTTGTTATTGATAGGGTGGGCTGAGTAGTTGTAAAACAGATTAACACTCTGGGAAGCCATCCAGGAGGCAGGAACCTGAAATCAGTGCATACTCAGTCTGTCAGAATCTAATGCAGCACAATTCAGCCCAAATTTGTATCCACTTAAACTAATGGTTTGCTAAAGTGTCTACACTTTATTTAACACAGTGGTGTTTTTTTCTGGGGCTGTTTTCTCTGGGGATTAGTCTGCTGTGCCCACAGAAGCCAATTTTGCTTTGTCTGACTGACATTTTGCTCAGTTACAAAAAAATTCTAAGCTTGCTTGTGGCTTTGTTTCTTAAGACAAAATTTCATGCCTAGGGTTTGAGTCCTCCCTCAAATTGTTAAATTGGATTAAGCACAACATGAAGCTGTAGCCAGGGATTTTATCATCTTTTAGAGTAAGAGTGTTGGGTGCTGCAGCGCAATCAGCTTTATTCTTGTTCTTTACTATTCTTCAATATCAGTCTCTTTTTTAAAACATCACGTGGGATTTTGGCAATTTTAATAAGTTTTAAAAAGTTTTTAAGAGAGGCAATTTCCACTAGTGCTGCCAGAGACTCTCTCTTACTAAAATCTGCCCAAATATTTTTATTTTTCTAAACATACAGCAGCCCCGTGGTCTCCAAAAGCAATACTGGTCTGATTATCTGACATGATACAATAGTAATCTAGGTGTTTCCATAGGATAATCTGAAGTTTGTGATACCTGCGAGCGAAAAGTTATTAAGTTAATGATGTTGGGGGGTTTTTCTGGGTGTGCCTCTCCGTCCCCTTCCCTGCCACTGCAGAGTATTTCTCTGCCACCTGGTGGTGGAAAATGAGGTCCTAGGGAGGGATCCCGGGCTACACTTAGGGAAGATTTGCCCGAACAAGGGGTCTAGAGTTGGCCAAGAAAGAAAGGTTAAATAAAGGTAGGAAAGCGTCGTGTGTTTTATATCTACCAGTATTACCTAGAGTCTGTAGTCACAGACTGGCGCTTCACTGCAAAAACCCCAATCCGGGCAAAGCAAATAAATCCTTCCTGTTCCACAAGCTGCCTCAAGGCAGATGGGAAATGGCTCTGGGCTTCTCTAATTCCTCCTGGTTCTGCCAAGCTCCCTGAGTTGGAAATAAGTGGCACAGAACAGCATCTGGGGTCTGCCCCCTGCAACAAGGGTGGCAGCAAGTCAGGGAGGGAGCTGAGTTCATCACCTGTGTGCTGTGGGTGCTGGAGCAGCCATCTGCTCTGAAGCCGTGGTGGAGAACTCATGAGTCACACTTGCAATGAATGAATGAAATAAACACCTAAAACTGAAAACCAACCAAACAAAAGATGCCAAACCCCAGCTTGGGTTTCTGTAACTATCAGAAATGTGTTGGTGAGTGATCACAGCCTGGTCCAAAACAGGGGGAGGAGATGGTCTGTGGCAGTAACATCTTGCTCTGCTACAACAGAGAGTATAATGACCATTAGTCTCATATTCCTGCTCCCTGCAAGACAGCAGGCACAGATGTAGGGAATCTGGAGGTCCTCTCTTCCCACCCTTCCCAATTTCCATGCTCAGTTTCTTAAACAAAATCTGCCCCTCTAGTTTCAGCACTCAGCCAGGCCCTGCCACCCTGGGACATCCACAGCTCTTACTTGAGTACACTTCTGTAGCAGTGTTCTTCTCCTATCCTCCCATGTTTGGGATCAGATTTCAGTAAAAATGCATTCAATATCATTGGTTCACTTAGGTGGTTACAAAACTGGCCTCAGGCACTCTGTTGAACTAAAGCTTGAAGGAGCTTAAAAAATTGAATTAACCTTTACTTGAAATATTTTTTTGTACAATAAGACCTTTAGGATATAGAACTCCCATCCAAGTAGAAAACATTTCCCATTTTCACTACCAATGAAGGAGGTATTGCTCCGCAAGCATTGATTGATTTTTCTTTTTTTTTTTTTTTTTTTCTTTTTTTTTTTTTTTTTTTAAGGTTTGCAAGGCTAAAATAAAGCATTTTTTTCCCAGCTGGGAAAGGACTATGTTCAACTTAGAATATAAAAAAAAGCCCTTTATGGGCTAAGATGGAAAGAAGCTCAGACAGGAACATACCTTGCAGTCCTCTGAATCTCACAGGAGGAGGATACACAATTTCACATGAGCAGACAGCTGAAATTTCATCTTAATCTCATGAGAGTTTTATTTGCCACTTACAGCAGCAGCAGGCCAAATGAGGGATTGCAACAGCAGTTTGAGAACAAGTGCTGTGACAGTGCCTCAATATCTCGTGCTTAGCTTTTGCATGATTTTTATTAATTATTTTATGTAGTTATGCATCTTCCACCTCCATCTTCCATTGTCAAATTTTAACTCCCCCTCACCCCCAAAATACAGCAATAGTGTTACAGAGACAGAGCCACCTTCACTGCAGACCTTCTCCTTATGAGTGTTTCAGGAGGTCTTATCACCATTTTGTCATTGAAGGAAAAACCAGCTCTTTCATCCCAGTACATCTGCCAGCAAAGGCAAACCTGTCTGATTAGCATCTGCAGTAATTAGGAAGTAGTTGCTGGCTAGCCATGTGACACCCATCTGCAAGAAAGGTCAGGAGGAGGATTCCAGCAGCCTGTCAGCCAGGCCTCAATGCTCAAGGAAGGTTATGGAACAGATTATCTTGAGTGTGATCACATGGCACGTGCAGGGGATCAGGCCCAGCTAGCAGAGGTTTAGGAAAGGCAGGTCCCGCTTGACCAACCTGCTTTCCTTCTATGACAAGGTGGATAAGGGAAAGGCTGGGGGTGTTATCTACCCAGAATTTAGTAAATCCTCTAATGCTGTCTCCCACAGAATTCTGCTGGAAAAGCTGGGAGCCCATGGCTTGGACAGGTGCACTCTTTTTGCAGGGTAAAAAACTGTCAGGAGTGGTAGTGGATGGAATTACATCCAGTGGTGTTCCCCAGGACTCAGTATTGGGAACAGTCCTGCTTAATGTCTTTATCGATGCCCTGAACAAGGGGATCAAATTCTCCCTCAGTCAGTTTGCAAAGGACACACTGGGTGGGACTCTTGATCTGCTGTAGGGTAGGAAGGCTCTGCAGAGGGATCTGGCTATCAGGGATCCATGGACAGTGGCCAACGGTATGAGGCTCAAAAAGACTGAGTGCCAGGTCCTGCCCTTGGGTCACAACCACCTGTAGAACTACAGGCTGGGGGCAAGTGGGTGGAAAACTTCCTCGCAGAAAGGTACTGCAGGGTGTTGGTCAACAGCCAGCTGCACATAAGCCAGCAGCAAGCCCAGGTGGCCAAGACCAGTGACATGCTGGCTTGTTGCTTATTTCATCAGCAATAGTGTGGCCAGAAGGACCAAAGCTGTGATTGCCCTCCTGTACTCAGCACTGGTGAGGCCACAGCTCAAGTCCTATGCTCAGTTTTGGGTCCCACGTTACAAGAAGGACATTGAGGTGCTGGAGCGAGTCCAGAGAAGGGCAATGGAACCAGGGAAGGGTCTGGAGCACAAGTCCTATGAGGAGCATTTGAGGGGGCTGGGGTTGTTTAGCCTGGAGAAAAGGAGAGGTCTCAGGGGAGACCTTATCACCCTCTCCAACTTCCTGAAAGGAGAGTGTAGCCAGGTGGGGATCAGTCTGTTCTCCCAGGCAACCAGTGATAGGATGAGAAGAAAGCACCAAGTTGTGCCAGAGGAGGTTGAGATTGAATGTGAGGAGAAATTTCTTTACTGAAGGAGTGGCTAAGCATTAGAACGGGCCACCCAGGGAGGTGGAAGCACTCAAAAAATGGTTGAATGTGGCACTTCACAATATAGTTCAGTGGGCAAGGTGGTGTTAGATCAAAGGTTGGACTTGATGATCTTACAGGCCTTTTCCAACCTTAATGATTCTATCATTCATGTAAACACACAGCTACTGTGTGAAAAGCACAGGTCCTCTTTTGCTCATCTTGCATCTTTGCTCTCTCTCCCTCCTATACAGTCAGAGCAGCTGTTAAACTCCCTGGGATGTGGACTAAAGCCCACCTCCGGGGTTCAGGTGGGTTTTGCAGAGCTTTGACTCAGGATTAGGAATGAGCATGGAAAGGGATAACATTTAACAGCAACAGTAGAGAACCCACTGAATTACAGCTCTCATGTTACCTTTGTGCTGTGCCAAATTACACAAAATCCTATCTTTCAGTGCTAACTAGGAAGAAGAGTATTGATTGAATTAGGGGGAAATGAGGCATCTTTGATTTTCCTCTTCCTAGTGGAGGAGGATGATTTTACTTGTTACTTCCCCTTTGCTAATTTGTCTCCCTTTCTCAGTTTAAGGCAAGACCGAGTTGTTTTATTACCAGTATTGTAATCTCTGCACAATGGTCAATGAACATTATGTTAAAGTAACATGTCAAACTGTGAGAGAAAGAGCTAAAAGCAAATTGTAGAGTATGTATGTAAGAGTATGCTTGCAATTGCTCCCGGGAAATTTAAAAAAACCCAACAACTTTGTATAGATGTTTGTCTATAACTACACATAAGTTTTTCCAAGGATTATGCTGCTAATATGCCAATTTTTAAGAACAGCAAATGGCAGAGGATGGATTCACATAATTCAGAGAATATGACATTGAACTATTTTAAGTCAAGTGTCATTAGGCTGACCTAGGGGGAATATGGAAAAAAATGGAAGTTCTACAGTATGTTTGAAGTGTTATTAAGCATACATACACATTCCCATATCTATCTGGCCATGCATGAGTGCAGATTGGATTGCTAGAACAGGGTTTTATAATTCATTACTGTTGCATATTATTAGTTTAGAATGATCAACTGTTAATTTGACTCATTTCAGGCTGTCTTCTCTGAAACAGAAAATTATATGGAAAAGACCCTTTCAGCAAGTCTGATAGTCTAGACAGCAGTATGCTAAACTAAACATTGTCACATTTAGAGGTTAACTGTAGTACCTCCTAAATGCTTAAAACTAAGGAACTGAAAATTCAGCCCAAAGACTAATTCCCTGCACATAGCTTCTGGACACAGTCACAGCAATGCTGACAGGAGCTACCAGGGTAGGCATATGGATATTTTAACTTCAAGTACTTAAATCCCTGTTGAAAATGAGATTAAAATCTTGTCACACTCAGCTGTCTCCATTCTACCTTACAGGTAGTTTTCACCTCATCAGAAAGGTTCTCTATCTATTTTTACAGTATTATTAGCTTTCTAAACATAGACCACAACCAAGTGGATGGACAAGTTTGTGGGTTTGCTTAAGCACTAAGAGACAACATCTTCTTGTATAAAAACTAAGCACGTGACCTGTACGTCAAAGGGCATAAAAGGTAGTGTTAAAATGATAAATAAACATTTCACCTGACATGGACAAAGTAGTAGGCAGAAGATGCTATTCTATTGGATACAGTTAGGAGATAATTTATTTTGCTTAACTAGCATGGCAGAAGAGAAGCTGGCTAGTCTGCCATAAATAAAGATGGTATAAAATTCCCTTAACTCCTCAGAGGATGGCAGGGAGCCAGTTGCTTCTGTGGCTGTTACAGTAGACCCTCAGTTCCATTGGCTGGGGGACATGCAGTATCACATATCCATGGGAAAAGCTCTCCCCAGATGACCTGAGAGACCAAGAGGGGATTACTGCCTATGGGGTAACAGGACCATCTCTAACACAAGCAAAGAGCACCTTGGACTTGTCTTTTCAAACTCCATTTGAAACTGTCTTCATGGGTGAGGGACTCTATTCTCAATGCATGTGGAGGCCTAGGTACCAGCAGCTCCAGTAGGAACAGGCAGAACAGGGGCCCATGCACCCACAGTGCAAGCAGAACACTTGTTTGAATATGGATGTCTGTGGCATCACTTACAAATACCAAAATGGAATTGCTGTAAAATAGGATAAGAGTATTGGAAGAGAGGTCTGAATGCAGCTGAAAATCTGGCCAGGCTATTGGAGGGGCCAGTGAGTCCAAGCTGCTGGAAAATGTGTAGGATGTAGACCCTAAAGAATGAGAGTTGTTACCAAAACAACATGCAGACCACTGGCACTCCATAACATGGAGCATGGGACTACAGGAGCAGGTCCTGTTAAGCAGCAAAATTTAATCTCCCCCAGCATAAATTTGGTGTTATGGTATATTAAGATAGAAAAGACCAGCACTGATCCATTACCTTTAAGTGATGGAGCATGTAGATAAAGGCAGCAGGGAGGTGGTATTGAGTTTTGTTAACATGCAACTCTAAGCCATATTCTTAAAAGACTTTCCTTATTTTGTTACAACACAGGTATTATTGCTCTTGCTTGCTCCAAAGGTCATTTGCTGTTATCAGTTTACCTGAGTGGACACTTCTAATTTTAATTAAAGACATAACAGGAACTAATGGGTAGTCAACAGGCAGATAAAGCATTATATTACAGTGCACATCCAAGTTACTTGGAACACAAGCAACAAGCAACATTTTAATCTGATCACTGCCAGAGCTTTGCTCCAGTTATCTATAAGGAAGTACTAAAGAATTTAAGGTACGTGTGACCTGCTGTTTTCAAGTAACAGTGATACTAGAGAGATCATGCAGAGAGCTTGGCTTCAATTGCTGTTTCTTGGCAAGTCTTGTTTCTTTCACAATATAAAATTGAAATACAGTATAAAAATACATCTTTTCGAAGGATCCAGTAGTTCCAAAGTCTAATTTCAATATTCTAATGCTATAGTATTTAAGAATGAGGTACATTAAGAGTGCAAATTCTGCTGGAGTTTCTTTAGGATACCACATTCAAGTACAAGAGAGAGACTAATATTTTCCTATTGCTTCCCTAGAGAGGCTGCACTTTAAGTTAAAACAGTTTTGCTTAATGTCTCCCACCAGACATGTAATCCAGAGGTGTTATTGCTGATACCCTGATTCCTCTGACTGCAGGAAAGTGAATGGGATTTCCATAATTTAAACACTCCTTGCTTTTACATTCGAGAATCAGCTTCAGTTTCCTTTTCATTTTCATCTTGATCCTTCTTGTCTTCTTCCATTTCTTCCTTGCTGAACTGGGCTTCAATCTCATTTGGATCAATATAGGTATAAAAAGAAGCCATGATAGCAAAAATGATGCAAACTACCAGCAGCAGGGCAGCAAACAGCACATACTCTGCCCACTGGAATAAAAAAAAAAAAGAAAGAAAAAAAAAGCAGAATTTATCCACCAACATTCATTTGTCAAGAGTATTACACCATTTTAGTATTTTCAGAAAGTAAACTCAGAATGTGAAACTGAGTATACATAAGTATCATATGGCTTACAGGATTAAGAATTAAGCAAATAATACATATTAAAGCAACTCAGAATTGAATTGAATGGGAATTGGGAATGAAAGACTGAGAAGGAAAACTCAGTCCCCTCCTTTTGGTCAGATGATCTCACTCTAAATCAGGCTGGTACTGTTCTGATTCCACTTAAAAAATTTTACTGCTGACCTAGTGACTGCAATGTGGGCAGAGATTCAGGACCAGAAACTGAAAAGCCTCAACATCTCTGTTTCATGCTCTTTCTGATTTAATTTAGCTGAAACTGCCAGAGCTGTTTCAGAGACAAGCTCTTCCCTCTCTCAGAGAGCCATTTTAATTCATTACGGACCACCACTAATAAATATAGTCTTGTACAACTGCTCTTCACCAGGACAGCCACGGTTTTTATGCCCCAAAAAATGAGGTTTGAAGCCAACAGAGCCAGAAGAAGGGCTGTGGCAAGGCTGTGGTATGCAGGTGAAGGCTCATTAGCAATTAACAGAACTTTGGTAGGTTTTACTTCAATTCATGCAGAATTTCAGCTCATAAGTTCACAGACTTTAAACACCATGAGAAGAAATTTACTGCAGAGATGCTAGAAACTGCTGCTTGCAAGCAAAGGAGCCTGACAACAAGAGTTAAGGATGGCAAACAATAGGTAAGTAGAAATCTATGCTGAAAAGCTATTCTCATTACCTGCCATGATCCCCCCCTGGCTTAGAATTGCTTTCTCACAAGGGTAATATAATAGCACACATACTGCTTGCATACTTACCTGCTCTTTGATTGTGGATGCCCCAGCCACAATAAGGACAATTATGTTACCAACAGCCACAGTTAGCAGCCACCCTGCCTGCAGCACCGACTTCATGTTAGACGGGGCCTGTAGAGACAGACATTTAAAATTTGGTGGTAACATTTTCTGATGCATTTACCGCATTCTTAACCTTACAATAAACACTGTTTCTCTGCAGGGAGGAGGATTTCATGTTTTGGTAGGTTTTGGTGGTGATTGGGGCTTTTTATTTATTTATTTTTGACATTAAAAATTGCTAGAGAGCTAAATAGGTCTGGAGAAGGCTTTGAGAAGCAAGAGAGCACTAGCACACTAACTATGACAGCTTTTACTTTATACACACTGAGCAACTAACAGGCATATTTTACATCTCAGGAGCACGTGGCACACACGACATGAAGAAATTGAGTGCATCATCTAGCAAGCCACACCTCACAACATTTCCATCGCTGCAGTTTCTAGATTCAGAATTACGAAATACACACAGCTAATAAACTGGAGTGAGAAAACAAAGGAATTAAAAGTGTATAAATACACACTAACAAAAGGCTGACAAAAAGGCTGTACGGAGTAAACTAGTGTGGAGATAAAGTGCCAGTACTTCATTTTATATTGGAGAGCCCTCCAGTTTGGTTTTACTGTAGCAGAACAGTTGCACTTATTTTCAATGGAAAGTCACATGTGAGAAAGAAATTTGAGGACTGGTAGTCAAGTCTTGAAATTATATCATTCAGCATAGCTTCATGGAAAACACCAAATCCAAGTGAAACAGGGCCAACTTGCCTATACAATCTTTGTAGGAGTTGTGAGGGACATATCTGATCAGAGCAACAGCACAGAACCATCACTTAAAAAACAATACATCATGGAAGATCTTAACTTGCACCAAGATTCTTAACAAAAGAAGAATACCTACCTGTGAGTATGAAAACTCCAGCCCAGTGACAGAGAACAGTACTTCTGCACATGTAAGAAGAAAATACTGAGGGATCTGCCAAGCCATATGGAATGTATTTGGTGCCATATCTTCAAAGTATTTTATGTTAAGTTCATTTCCAACACACTAGAAATTAAAATAGCATGTTAGGAACAGTAATAATGAGTGTGCACAGTTAAGGCATTCTAAGAAGTTCAATAATCATATAGTAAGTTCAGAGTAAGTAACAAATATTGCACATGAAGCACTGAATACCTAGTTATATAGTATAGCTTTTTTACAGCAGACTTTGTGCAAATCTGTAGTGTGTAATGGGGCTAAAGATTTAAGGCCATTAGTAGTGATCATGAATTCTTGCATTATGCTATTATCCTAATCATCATTATTTTTATAGTTGACAGTGGCTTTATGTCCTGTTTAAGATACCAGAATTCTAACATACATACTTAAGACAAGAGGAAATTAAAGCATTAAAGACAAGAGGAATAATTCTACAAGTGGTTTTTTTTTTTTTTTTTTTTAATTAGAGAAAAGTATCAACAGGGAAAGTAATTCTATATTATCCATTCAACAAGTGGCAACTCACATTATCAACTGAAATGGTATAGGCACCGCCATATCCAAATTTCTTTGAATGAACTTCACAAGAGATCTGAGGCCCCGAAGCCCTAATGGTATATGTCCTGAAAAAGTAAAAAAAAACCCCAAAACCCACAGTTCAGACCACAGGTGTAGACAATTGCGTGTATTACATATTTAAAAAAAGCTCTGTGCCCTTTTCCCTAGGACAAGTATGTCCAGGAGATTAAATTAGGATAAAGGAAAATGCTTACCCGTCTGGTTTTGGAACGTCACTGTAATTACTGACAGAAAGAGGATCCAGTAGTCCAAAATCTGTGTCACCCATAGTAACATTGACAGTAACAGGGAAATTGTTTATGAACCTTTAAAACAGAAGAGTGATTAAATACTACACAAAACATGCAGAAGTCAAAGAGTACAGGTTTTACTTTTAATTATATATTGACAGCACAACAAGTATCAAGTCTTCACATTTAATTTTTTTTAAAAAATCTATTTAATCAATTAACATTTTGGAAAGAACTCTAAGTCTCCTAGAAATGTAGCTAATACAGAAAGCCAGTTAGAGCCCCATCAGCCCACTGCCTTTGGAGAACATCAAAAGCGAGCCACTACCACAACCAGCAGGAAATGTATCTACAAGTGGGAGATGTAGAAGAAAAGCAGAGAGGAGAGAAGTAGGAAGATACTTCTTACCCAAGATTAAAAAGGAGGTATAGATATGTAATCCATGCCATTTGTCCAATTAAAAAAAAGTCTAGGCAATGGAATGAAGCATACACTTTCAATTTTAGCTAAGTTATACCCAAAGCAGGTGTGCAAGATAACTTAAGTGAATCATGACTCAGAAGTTACTCCATCCCCTAAAACATCAAGTGACATGTCCAGCAAGAGGCGAGTTCCTACAGTACAGAAAACTATATTTCAACAAGGAGAGTCCACCAAAAGACAGACTGAAGAGAGAGTCACACTACTGTCAAAATTTAGACACAAAAAAACCTCTACCTGACGAGACTTTTTCCACTTGCTGGTTTTGATGTGATGTTGTCCCATATCTGGTGGAAGAGACCATTATCAAAATACGTTGTTGGCATCAGAGAATAGCTTAAACATGCACTATTACAAGCAGTGGGAATTAACAGAGGCTTCAGAGGAGGACTCCAGACCTTCCTCTTTAAGATCCTACTAACATACATCTACTAGAAAACACTGTATGACCACACATCTAAGTCTTGGTGAAAGGGTAGTTGTCAAGGTACATAATAAATTGGCAATTTTTTAAAGGTTACTCTCTGCAGCTCAACAGTCTTACTGGTATTGCAGAGACAGAAAACAAGACAAAGGAAAAAAAAACTATCCAGTGCTTATCATCTCAGCTTCACACACTCCACAGAGATGGTTGTCAAAACATTGATATATATCTTAAGAAATAAGCAGACTTACCAAATCAGAATTGATCTCCATTGAAACCTGTTTAAATGGCAAAGTGTGGCGTTTCCCATCCATCAGCTCCAAAGGCTTAGTATCATTTACAGATCCAGACATTATGTGTAATGATTGCAGCATAGAAGTCTCAAATGTCATGTAGTCAGTCTACAAAGACAAATTGTCATGGATCTCTGTGCAACTGCATATTTGTTTACACTTTTGAGGGAATGTTATGGGCTCTGGGGAGGGTCAGAAGTTTACATATGTTACTTCTGAAGTGCCAGAGATAATGAACATCCCCTACCTTTCATTTTCAATCAGTTTTCTGCATCAAGCATTAATTCCATTTGATCATTATTTTTATTGATTTAATTTGTTATACAAGCTTCAAAGTTACATGAGCTTCCCACAAGCATTATGGAATAGTTGTTATATTTTCCTGTTTCTTGCTCCAGATAAATCAGGCTTACCACAACGACCATGTAAAATTCTATTTAGCCACAGAGGCAGCACTAGCACTAGCAATGCACTATTTTCCAAAAAAGCAGAAGTGACATGTTTTAAATATTCAAAACATATTTGATCAATATAAAATACTTAAACCGTTAATAAACATGATAGTGCTACACTAAAATAGGCCCTTTGTTTTATAGGATTATCAAAAGCACTTCATGATCCACATCTGGATGATAAAGTGAATATAATAGGGAATAGAGCATTCTATACCTTTCATTTTCAGGTATGTATCATGGTTACATCAATCCCCTGTCAATATACAGTTTGGGTGACCTTATCTTCTCTTCACAGCACTGTTTCCATTTGAAGCAAATCTGGAGGAGGTTGGAGAAGGATCTTTCCTCTTAAAGGTAAACAGAACTCTAGGCTATCAGAGAATTTACTTTCTAAGATCCCTTATCAAAAGCATCCATCAGAGCCACCAAATTTTGCTGTCAGTAGAACTACATACAACTGTGCTGTATGAGAACCTGAAAAAGTTCTTTGGCTGCAAAATCTGAAGCTTAATGTGTGATGTAGTCACTGAAGAAGCTCCCTGTTCAGGTAAGTCATCTCACCGTAATAGCAGCAACTCACTAGAGCTGAATGTACATTTACTGAAGGAAGGGGCTACTTTCAGGAAATGGAACCTTTTCAACAAGAGTGAACTAGTTTTCAGCTAGTTCCAAGTCACTTAAGTTTATGAAAGTTTCTTGGAAAAAACCCTACTCTTGTGAAAACAAAGCAGCAATACTTCAAATATTGACATAGTTATCATTTCTTCAATCACTGTGTTTTCAATAACAATTCATTTCTGCCTTTACTTACCGCCTCATTAGGTGCTAACTCCACGCTCTGAAGCGTAGGCTGGAACTGAACTGTTGCAGGAACAGCACCCAGATTTATTAATTTGATTTGAGTTTGCCCAGCTGTAGGGAAAACTGGATAGGTTTTCTGTACGACAGAAAAAAAGAAACTTGAATCAGGTTTTGTTTCTAGTCTCACAAACTGCCTTAGGAAAGAAGTCTCTCATCCACAACAGACACCTCTAGATGGCTGTTCAGATCTTGCAATGCAATGGATCGCCACCCAGAGGTGTTGCCAATATCCCAGCTACAGGGGAAAGCTTTGTTGGGTTCAGGCATGGCACCTCCCTTTGGGGCAAGGAAGATTAGGGGAGACAAATTGTTCTTTCAACAAGTGTCATCTTTGCTCCTGCTGTGATGATGCTTCCCAGACTCTACCACTTCACTGCCACTCTAAATATCAGAAGAGGTCAAACATACAAAGCAGCCCTCTGGTAGGCCAAGCAAGTGTCTGGTTTTCAGCTTCTAGTCTCATTTAAAGATTGAGGTTGCCTTTAATGCGTGATTTATATTAATTGCAATGTGATGTTTTGCAGGGTAGTGTTTGTTGCTTGTTAATTTTACTACACCAACCACACTACATATTTCCCCTCACTCTTCTTCTATACTTATATGATTAGCTCCAAATTTAGGAGTCTTGGTTCATTTTCCCCTTAAACACACCTTTTTTCCTGAATTAACAACTAAATATTAATAGTAAATACTTGCATGTGGCTGAACTTACATCTATTTGCACTTGCACAAGGGCAGCAGCAACAAAAGCCATAGAGCCAAGGAACATCCCCACCGTCATCTTCTTCAGGGGCCTAGTACAACAAAAGACATGGGAGATTTAAGAGAAGTGCCAATTCAAAACTTCAGCTGCTTGGGTTTTTTTTCCACTCTGGGAAACTCAAATGGCCACAACTACCACATTATCACCATTTGAAGGGCTGATGTTATTACAGAAAATGTTCTGCTAAGCTGGGTACCTCTCAATTCATAGTTACTTTATCAGGACATACATCTTTCCTGTAGCATGTAAATAACCTGTTACTCTGCATCTGCTGGGCTCAAACACTGACTGACCATAATTATTAGGTTCCTGAAAAAATCTGTTTTTGCGGGAAGGATAAACCCAATCCAATACAGTTGTTGGCTGTAAAACAAGAAATAGACAAGAAGATATGCCTTTAAAAAAAGAGTAACTTGTCTCCACATTGCTATGTTTGAATAAGATTGAACAAAAACCATCGGGGAAACTTGTTGAATTAGGAGACATCTACTGGCAAGCAGTTAAGCTGTAAGGATAGATTTAGGTATCTATTTCCTTTGTGGCATCATTTATCCAGTGTAGAATAGCCACAAATGAATGACAGTATTTCCAGCACAGCACACACCCTAGATTTTTCACAGCTATATGGAAAAACAGCATTGCACCTTAGCTCTCTGAAAATTGACTTAAAAACTGTATTCTCGTCTCCTTTTCGAACACTCTTGCAACTGCTAGCCACTTCATCACCAGCATTGGAAAATAATGTGTAATGCCCCCAAAGCTCCACCTACAAAGATCCAATGAGCCAGACTCCCAACTGAGACTGAAAGGGAAACGTCTCGTGTCTCAGTTGCTTTTAAGCGCAAAACATGGCAAATGCTAAGGAAGTATGTTGTATTTCTATCTCGTATTCTTCAGGAGGGAGAGGGGATAGACAGAGGGGATACAGAAAACAATCAAGATCATCTCTCCTCCAATCAAAAGATTCTGTCCTTAACTGAAAAACATTATTCCTCTTCTATTAGATTCTCCCTTTCTAATCTGTGGAGCCTCTACATACCATTTGCAGTATTCTGATTTTTTTATATTTTAATTTCTTTAAAATAATCAGCTGTTTTAAATACCCTTCTCTTTCATCCTTAGCTGAATGCTTGCTCTTGTTACATTAAGGCTGGAAGAGCCAGTTAAAGAAACCACTAAAATGGGCCTTTGTCTGAAGTCAGATAATTATATCAACTTACGTAAAATTCAGCTTGCATTTCTTGATTAAAGGGTAAACCACAGAATCTACAACTGGGACCATTATAACAATCAGGATTGGATTCACAATCTGGGGAAGATGAACATGAGAAAAAAAATTAAGTATTTTTCAAAGTGCTTTTTATAAGTTAAGGGCATAATCTCTCAGAAATACTTGAAATAGCCAGATAGAAAATTAACGTACCTGCATTTGGTCTGGTTGAATTTGAAAACCCTGGTGAAGAAAAAAAGAAATAGTTCTTAATATTGTGACAAAAAGTAAAATGGGTCTGAAAAGTGTTAATTAGAGAAAAAATAATAAAAAGTAACCTACAAAATCCCCATCCATTGCTGTGGCTTGCAGCGTCCATCTTGACCCCTTAATAAGAGAAGAAAAAATTAGATATCACAGTAAATCAATGTGCTAAGGTTCCTTTTGAATTGTTTTCATAAATGAAGGGTTGGAAAAGACATGCAATACAGCAAAAAGTAAAGCTAGCTTGCTATGGGAGTATTCTTATGCTGCAATGTAAACTTTTGAACAAAGTGAGCCTCATGGCCCATTCCACTTCCTTTACTTGTTTTGTGAAATACAGCAGAAAATAACTTGGATGCAGAAATCAGCTGGAGAGAGGGCAGGGCCATCCTGTGCAGGGCACGGCCATGTGCTGTGCACAGAAGCCACTGTGGGGCCCATGTGCTGCCTGAGCCCAAGCAGCCCACACATCCCCCACATCCATCCTTCCTTCACACAGCCCAGGGCCAGCAGACAAGCCAAGGCTTGACCTGGCTGCAGCCCTCTGCCCCAAAAACCTGCTGGGACAAGCAGGGAAAATTTTAGGCCTGAGCCCAGGATGAGACTAGAACACTACCCTGCATCTGTGGTGAGAGGCTTCAGCCAACCACGACACAGCACTGCCTGAGATACTACCCATGGAAGGAGTATTGAGCTTTGAATTTCATAGCAGAGCTGCCTAATTCTAACAGGTCACACTGACAGCTACAGCTCATGGGCACTGAACTGAAGTAGTAGGTTATAGGGAGTCTGGACCAAACTTCCTACCATTTGACTTGGATAAGGCTTTCAACCCCTGGTTCTCTCAAGCATCTTCCTAAATTCATATTTCAGTGCTTAACTATGAATGCTGCTTTTGTGAGTCTTGAGCACCCAGTCCACCAAGTGAACAGGAATTACAGGTTTATACTTCTGCTTGAAGGTGTAAGGTATTTATAACAAGGTGTGAGTGATTAAGCAAACTGACATCCAGATCATTTAAACCCTGGTTCTCCAGCTCATTTACACTAGGACCTAAATTTCATCTGACAACTGACAACTGAAGAAACATTAGCACTAAGAAAGCTTTATATTACTGTTTCATCCTCTCAGTCCCAGGCTGAGACAAGATTTGGAGAGGCCTCAGTCACTGAATCTGCCCTGAGTGTACTCAGATAAACCGAGATTGCCCCTGGCTGCAGATCATCTTGTACTGACATGACTCCATGATTACCCTTTTGCAATAAAACCAGGATAAAGAATTTGTTTTTCCATGCTCCCATAGGCACCTTTTATGTCTGGTGACGTAAAGTACATAGACTGACATGGTACAGCTCTAATTACCAAGCCAAACAATTTCTACTTACCTGCTGGTCAAAAACCGCCCAGAACATGGGGAGAGGGATGTAAAGGAAAAGCACCCTCAACACCATCTTTGTCTGAGCAATCAGTTGTTTCTGCAGAAAATAAAAAAATTACACAAGAGGAATTGGTTTAAAAAAGAAAGGAAAAAAAAAAAGAAAAAAAAAAAGAGACAGTTTCAGATTGCTACTCACATCACAGCAACAGGTAAAGACCCATTGTGTCATGTTTACCCACACATTCAGCTTTGCATGTTGTGGGGACATCTGATGATTTCTATTAAAATAGTACAAAGTCTGCTTATGTGTGTTTGGGAAGGGCTGCTGGTTAAAGGTGACTTGTACCAGAGAGATTTGGGCCTCTTTGCATGTACACTGATGGCAGCATGAGATTCAGCACTTAGTGTCACACTATTTTTCTAGGAAGGGGGCATTTGAACAATAGGCAACTAAGGAATTTCACATAAGAACAAAGCATATAGGCAAAAGGAAAATAAAGGTGACAGGCTAAGGCTTGTGCTGCCACTGGCAACAGGGCAGAGTGGATAGTAGGCAAGGGACAAGTTGGGCACTATGGGATACAAGGCTTTGAGAATCATGGTAAGAAATTATACTGAGGCTGGAGGGAATGCACTGTTTACCTACTTAAAGTGGTAAACATAGCATATTAAGCATAGCATAATTCCAAAGCATAATTCTGATGTTTCATACCAAGACAAGTAGTATGGCCCTGTGCATTAACCATGACAGGCAGCGTCATTTCCTCTTTCCCCTCTGCAGCCATGAGATACAGAAAGCAGAGAAGGAAAGATAATGCTTGCTGTTTTCCTAACCTAAAAACTTAATTGTTTGTACTTTTTTGGCAAGGGAAAGTCTTTTTTTCATCTCCCTTGAATTTTCTTGGACAGCCTGTGATTACACAGAGCATTGAGCCACACAGCTCTACATTCTCCCACAGGAGCTGAGGAGATAATCTGCAATGCCAGGAGAGCACTGAGGTTTGGCCAGATCAGATACTGAATGATGGAGAAGCCCAAAACTCTTTGCCCAGAACATGAGGCAATGGATCAGAGAAGACAGAGAAAAGCTGAGGGTCAGCACATGTCACAGCACAGGAAGCTCCACCAGTACTTACATCATACTTGTCACTTGCCCAGTCCAGCCAGTGCTCTCTCTTGGGGAACTCCTTGCTGCGATGCCGAAACCTGTTTTTGATGGCAAACTGAGGAGAGACAGAATAATATTTAATGGGGCTACAAATATTTAAAACTATAAACTGTTTTGCCATTAGAGATGATGCTTCTGACATCTTGTGTTTAGAGGGTGCTAAAGGTGACTTGACTTCTATTAACCACTCCAATCATCTAAGGGAATGTTGTTTTTAGGGCCTCACACAGCATATCCAGCAGAGTGTGCACTTGGGGTTAGGTGGAAACAGCTCAGAGCAGTCTCTCTCGACATGGGTTGCTGGTAGGAGCTGGAAGATCTGCCTTCTTCAGACTTACTTATGTACAACAGTAAACAGAGTAGTGTCATATGTACAGGTTTTCAGAGCTGAGTGGCTGTAGGAGTACATTTTACTATGAGAAGCTCCATCTTGTAGGCATGTCTCACACCTTGACATTGAATATACACAAATATGGTCCCAAAGAGCTCCTAAGATTCACTGCATGGAACAACATGCACGGCCAAGCTGGGCCTTAGGAGCAGCACTCTAAGCAATGGCCAAAGTCCCCTACAGAGATGTGGTTTTGTCAGTTTGGCAGCTTACAAGATAGGCAATAGGCTGGGCTGTATAAATCTGGCAGATCTGTAGGGATGTGTTGATTTGCACAGCCTGATTTTTTGGTAGTAGGGAAGTGCCACAGCTTCCACCATGTCTGACAGAGCCCATCTCTGATGGCTCTGAAGATGGACACGCTACTGGCCCAATTTGAGAGGTTGGTAACGCCACTGCGATGATATATTTAAGAAGAAAATCACAACAGCGCACGTGCAGTGTTTTCCCCAGTGGTGGGGAGGCGCCATGTTGGCGCTGCCCACAGCGATACGCTGGCTAGGCCCGGCCCTGCCTAACCACCCCTAGCTATCCACACTGCCAGCAAACAGGGCAGGGGCAGTGGCAGCAGCTTCTCCTCCCCAGTGCCCTGCATGAGGAGAGACATTAAATGGCACCAGTGCCACAGCAGCTGCCAGCATGCACACAATGGCAGCAAGACCGCCTGGCCAACAGCACAAGCATGACAAGCCACTCCCCAGCACGGAGCCTAGACGAGATCAACTTCTCTGTGCTGTGGCATCTTGCAACAATCTTTGAATTACTGGAACTTTTTGGCAATGGTACCTACAAGAAACAGTTTTTCTTCTAGTCAGAGAAGAGAAGGAAGTGAGGACATGAGGTAAAACAACATGGCAACACCAAGGTCAGTGGAGAACAAAGAGGGGGAGGAAGTGCTTTAAGCATTGGAGCCGAGATTCCTCTGCAAGCCATGGTGAGGACTATGGTGAAACAAAGTGCCCATGGGGAAAGTGCTTAAGCTGGAGGGAGTGAATGTTAGAGAAAGCTGTGATCTAGTGGGAGATCTGAAAATAGAGAGAAAGCCTCCACTCCCAGAGACAGAAAGAGAGAGCCCTTGCTTCCAACCTAGAACAGCCTATCTTTAAAAGGCTGCACCCTGTGGATGAGTGACCCGTGCCACAACAATTTTGGGATGACTCTTTGCACATAGCAGGGACCCCACAGCACAGCAGAAAAAAGACCGCTCTGTCTGAGAGAATGGAAAAGGATCTCAAACGATGGACTGACCAAGATCCCCACACCCTGTCTTCCTGTGCTGTTGGTGAGAAGGAGGGAGGGACTGAGTGGGGGGAAAGGTTTTTTAAAAGCTTAATTTTGATTCCTGTTGTCCTCCTCTGACTCTGTTAATAGTAAATTTATTTTACACCTTTAGATTTGAACCTGTTTTACCCTTGGAGTGGTTTTTCTTCCCAGTCTTTGTCTCAACTCATGAGCCCTTCGTCAATTTTTTTTCCCCTCTCCTTTGCCCAACTGGAGCAAAAAAAGCTAAGCAAACGACTCTCATGGGTGCCTGGCATTTGGCCAATGACAAACCACAGCAATGGAGAATGAAGAAATTCATACATGAATAAATGTCATCTCAAAGCTGAGGCACTGCAAAGTTGGGACATGCTGTGCTATTGATGTAGATTCCACTCCTTTCCTTGCAGGATCACATTGATGTGCAATTCCCTGAACTTCCTTAACACAGTGGGGTTCAATAAACCTCTGTATTGTAAATAATATTCTTTTAATAAGTAATAAGTTTTTACTGATAAGATGTACTAGTCGCTCTGCTCTTGACTCAGCTCAAGGCACGTTTGTCTCTTTCCGCATAAAGGTGCACAGATGTGGACGGAAAGATTCCCAGAAGTTGGGATAAGTTTTTACATAACACTGATACCTTATTTTTTTTTTTTCCTATGTGTATAAATCCACATATAAAGCAAGATAGGCAAAGAAGGCAGTCTATATCTGGAGGTGTCAGTAAGAAGCCTTCTGTAATGAAGCAAAAAACTTCAGAAAGTTTCCTCATTTGAACACAGATTTCTGATTTAGGCACATTTACAGAACAGTTTTAAGAATTGCTGCCAGGGGTTTGGGGAATGTAAGCAGTACTTACTCCAACACATTTGGAAACTTCAAGCATTACATTTCCTTGTGGTTTAACTTTCTTGTACATTTTGCTTCCAATTACGAACACAACTACAATATGCAAACAGAAACCAAAAGCAACTCAGGATTAAATTAAAATAGTGGCAAATAATTTGGTATGGAAACTGTAAGTCAAGGAGTTAATCAGGGTGGGAATAAGCCTCCTAATAAGCAATGCAATTGCCTATTCACATGCTATCTCACAGTAAGACCAATCAAATGAATCGCAGCAGATTGCTTCTATTCAAGACAAAAAACCCTGAATCTGGAAAATCATACAGTAAGTGCTCAGTGGGAGGTTAGCTTGATTGAGGGATGGTCAAAACAAGAGCCATTTAGGACCTTGAGTCTGGCCTTGCTCTAGGGGCTCCATTTCAGGAGCTCAGGATGCTGCAGCTCACACAAGGCTCTGCCTGAACTGCAGGATGCACCAAGCTGTCCCACATGCAGGGCAGGACACAGGCAAACCCCCACAGCCACTGTCCAACCTGGACCTGGCTCATGGGCGAGGCGAGGCCACTGGTAGCCAGGTGGGCTCAAAGGACAAGGACCATGAGGGATACTGTAGTACATAATGGCACCCCCAGTTTCTTGGTCAATAGTAAGGCTCAGGGAGTGACCTGTAGCACAGCTGGTAAAAATGCAGGTGTTTAAGAAGTACTGACATATCAAGTATGGGATTTCTCCAGTGCAGGGACAATTACCTCATAGAGTTTACAGTCCTGGACTAGAGATAATGTCCAAAACACAAATTTTCTGAGAGTTCTCACGCTGCATTCAAAAGATCTATCTGTACACACCCGTAATCCAAGAAACATATACAGTAACTTACATAATGTGCAGAATTCAAATATATATTCATGCCTCACCCCAGCCCCATCTGACTTCAGGTAAATCAGCCCCTTCTGTAAAAGTGAGTCCTTCAGATTAATCCCACACACCTCCTCACATAAGAAAAAATTTAAGTCAAAAACTGCAGAAATGATCAGGTATTAGAGGTCAATACCTGGAGATTTCTATCACATTTTAATTTAATTATTCTGAGATTGTTATCATCTAATTACCAAGGCAACAGGATGGCAAGAGATTCACCTACCCAAGGCAACAGCCATGAGGATCGCAGGAACTCCGAAAGCGAGTGGGTAACATTCCTGTTTGGCATGAATGCCACACTCTGAAGCTGAAGTAAAAAGTAACATCAAATAAAAGTCTCAGTAAGCACTGCTGATGTTTTCCATATGGTTTCTGTTCTTTGCATTCACTGTTAATTCATGGGAGAGCAACAAACCTGTCTGCTAACATCCTCAGAGTAGAGGATCAGACCAACTTATCTTTCATTATTGAGAAGGGGAAATATGTATCACAGAACAGTTGAGGTTGGAAGCAACCTCTGGGCATCACTGGGACCAAGTGTCCTGCTCACCTAGGGGTTCCTGGAAGCAGTTGTCTGTGACTGTGTCCAGATGGCTTTTGAGTATATCCATAGATGGAGACTCCACAACCTCTCTGGGCAGCTTGTGCCAATTCTTGATGGCCCTCAGAGTGAGGAAGTGTTTCCTGATGTTCAGAGGGAACCTCCTGTGTGTTTCAGTTTGTGCCCATTGCCTCTTGACCTGACATCGGGTACCACTGAGAAAAGCCTGGCTCTGTCCTCTTCATTCTTTCCCATCAGGTATTTTTGTACTTTGATAAAATTCCCCCTTTGCCTTCTTTTTTCCAAGCCAAACAATCTAGTGCGTCTCAGGATCTCCTCACAGGAAATTTATATCTAGTTTTACACTGAGGCATGGAGAATTACACTAGAAGGGTCAAAAGCATGTCCTTAGTGAGAACGGAATTAGATTACAAAAGTTTTGGGCTAAGTTCACAAACAAAGATTCTAGTAATGTAAGTGTAGCTTGGTAAAAAAAATCCTAATCACCAGCCCCCTCTCCTCCTTGGCATTAGGCACAGATTTGACTATTGACTTCAAGCACACATCCTAAAGGGATGCTCCAAGTACAAACATAGCTACTAGCAGTATAAAAGACTAAAAAAAATTATTACATTCTCCACCATACTTCTTCTAAGAGGAAAATTAGAGAGAATGGTTGGAAAAAAATGTTAGCTTGCAGACAATTAATGTCTTGATTTAGTTGTATTAGTCTTCTGGTTAAACCTCTAGAGGATGCAACAGTGTATCACTTCCCTCAGCTCAATTTGTCTTTTTTTACCAAGGTATTTTTCAATCTGTGTCAGCAAGGAAGTAAACTACATGCTGTGCCTTATGCATCTCTGCGTCCTTTTTTTGGGAAAGGATAGAATTTGCATTAAGCAAACATCTAAAACTCTTCTACAGAGTCTTTTCCAGTCAAGAAACTCAAAGGTCAGAAGTTCAGGCCAGTGCTTTTGAGTTATTCCAGAATTCACATGCTGTTTCCTTGCTTTTGAGAAAGGCAGCCTTTTGAAACTGCTGGTGAGTGCATCCATACAGCACCATCTGTGCAAGCTTGCCACAGAAATCCATATGCACGTAGGTTAGCAAATTCCTGGGTTTTGTTTAGGATCATGCTATTCTTTATGAGCAAGAGAACATAACTTTCTTATTTAACAATATGAAAAATTATTTATTTTCTCACACAGATTAATGTATTTCTACATGCATAGATGTTTCTGCTCTTAGCATGGGCATGCTTCCAGAGGAAAAGGCTCTCTCTTCCCCTTCCTTTCTCAGGAAGCAATACAACTTTTTCTAGTGTGATAGTTTTAAAGGTGTTGGAAGAAGTGACACATCTGTACCTTTGTGGAATTAAAACATGCATTAGGCATAGAAGCTGTTAGCCCCAGCATGTCTTTTCAGATCTAGTACTTCTGATCCTAAAGGCAATTAAGGCTTTCAAGTGGCTTGTTTTTGAGAGTACCTCATCTCTGAGAAGCTGGATGACACATTGAAGACTATGTCCTAGATAACTCCAGTGTGTCAGAGAACAGAACTTTAATTTAAACCTAACTGGACAGCAATCCAACACTCCTCTTCTGGTGTTTAATAATTGTCAATAAACATACAACCTTACCTCTGATAATTGGAGTGATTAGAGTAGACAAGAGACTTCCAGCATTAATGGACAAATAAAAGAGAGAAAAGAAGGTACTTCTTTGCTTTTCCTACAGTAAAAACAGAAGGATGTTTAGAAAGGCTTGACCACAATCACAATGATGAGCCTAGATCAAAAAAATCAGCACCTCTGATTTCAAAGTTCAAGACAAATAATTAACTAACTCCTTCAGCTCCTTAGGAAAACCCTGCATTGGTGCACCTGTCTAAACATGTATATTATTAAAGTACTATAATAGTCAAACATTAGAGTACCTGTATAACTAAAAATCTGGAAGACATTGTTACCTGGTCATCTTCAAACTGATCTCCACCAAATGCTGACACACAAGGTTTGATCCCACCAGTACCGAGGGCAATAAGGACCAAGCCAATCATGGACAAAGCACTGGAACAAAGGAGAAAAGAAAAAAAAAAATAATTGTACTAGTTCTTACAGCATGCATAATAGACTGGTTGAAGGACAGTTGAAATTCAAGTAGCATAAATTTAAGTTGTCCCATCCTCCACCAGCCTGGGAAAAAAAAGTGTGTACAAGGCAACTCACATGTTCACTGCTATATTATCGGGAGAGCCATCCTGGTTGATATCTGTCAGGTCATTTATGGAGCCCACAGACAGCACTGCCTGCCCAATCGCATAGACAATGGACAGGTAGAGAATGGTCCTGTTGTCAAGAGAGGAGATATATTTTCTTAGATATGTTAACACAATTACACACAGATAATTACACAGCTAATGCAGACTTTTGCTTACTTTAAAGATTCCTGGTAACGAAAACAACTCACAGAGACAAGTTATGGACTGAACTTGTCAGAAGCGACTATAAAAATCTGGCCACACAACACTGCCACAATATTTCTATTCTTTTTATTATTATCATTACTCTAGGTAGCCTTTAATTAATTAAGCAAATGGATTCTATAGGTATCACTAGGTCACAGGAAATACTTCAGTATCTACAGTGGTTGCCTTTTTAAGACTAACTCAAAAATGCTGTTTTCATATTTTTTTATGTGCTAAAGATCAAATGGACTACTCGCAAAACTAAAATCTGTCATTTACACTGATTTAAGTATCATTAAACATTCGCTATGTTTTGTATTTTAGTTGCAGGAGTAAAGAAAAAAGAAAAATCAAAGAGCTGGTTCAAACATGGAGATTCCCCTGAAATGCTGTTGTGGGTAAAAACTCTATACCCCCACTCTCTTCGCTGGAAGTGTACCAACATTTTTACACTTGAATCTGAGTGAGAGCATCACTGAAGAGTGCAGGCTGCAGGCTTTCAGCCTGACTTCCTCTGCCAGGAGGTGCCTAGGATGATAGTACTGCATAATCACCAGCTCCCCTACCCTGGCTTTAGGGTCCAATCCTCTTTTCTGTAACTAAAAACACATTCTATTTTAACTTTGTTGGAACTTAAGTATGCAGCTGTAGTTTAATCCATGTTCACTTGTGTCCTTGGGTGGGCCTCCATTCAATGGGCACAGACACAGGTCTCCAGTTTGGAGGAAAAGCAGGAGAAACATAATGCAATGACGTGAAATTATTTAAAAACCCAGTTTTCAGAGGTAGTCCCAAACCCGGTTCAAGGCCTGACAATGACGGACAATTCTCAAAGACCTAGAACAACCCAGCTATGCAACATAGGCAAGAGATCCTCACAGCAAGCTTGGAGCAGTACCCTGACACAAAAGGGACATTGACCAAGTTCCCCTCACTTTAAAACAAGGTTTCTCTGACTTAAAATTGCCCTCACCTGTAGCAGAGTAAAAAAATCTATAAAGTGGGGCAACAAGGAGTCTGCTGTTTAATGGTATTTAATAGATACAGTTGAATGGGTTATTTTTTAATAGCACTTCCATAGGGTTACTTTAATTACCTAACAACCTGGGAAAAGGTTTCCAATTGAAGTTGAAACTGAGCTGATCAGGAGAAACTTCTGCGTTTTATTTGTGGGGCTTATAAACCCATTGCAAAAACATGTGTAATTGGCACTACATTGATGGCACACAATTAAAAAAATAGTAACTGTGATTTCTATACTATTTTCCTCAAGAAATTCACTTCCAATGATATGTGACCAGGTCCCAGCATGCTTCTAGATAGACATTGCACAAAGTACATGGACTGTGGAAGATTGGAGTCTCTCCTTTAAGAGTGCTTAACAGTGCTTAGGTAACCTCCTCCTCCTCTTGTCATCACAGATTTTTTTAAATTCTTGCTTAAGCCTTTCTTGTGACATCTTGCTGCATTTTGGGGTGTTAAACACTCATGGTGTATCCTAAAGCATGTTTGTTCTTGTTTAAGCCATCCTAACAAGCTCCTTGTTAAAGGTCTGGGCCTTTCAGTTGCAGCACTGGCATATACAAATACCAAAGGAGAAGAGGTGCAAGGTCTGCAAAGTTTCATTTTGATAAAACGAGTAAAAGCCAAAATAAATTTAGAAAATCAACCACAGCATCTAAACAAGCAAGTGCACAGTATATTTAGGCTGCAATCTGTAAGACATCCCGCTAGTTGCAATGAGTTTGCACTGCTCAGAGCAGCTGCACAGAGCACACAGGGCCGTGGAGCCCTGGGCTCCCAGGGGCTGTCACTACAGCGGAAGAGGACAGTGCAACTGACTGCACAGCACATCTCTAATCTCTGGGAGACCTTTGGCAAGTACACTTACGTTCATGACTCATAACCCTCCATAAAATCTTTATTGAGCTTTCTTTCAGGCAAAGTAAACACTTTTAGAATCAAAATATCATGAAAGGAGAGGGAGATAAAGCTGTTGGAAATAGTCTGGTTACATTTCAAAGCACTTCAGTGGTACTATCCTGACCAGCTAGCCTGAAGCTAAAGACACAGAAGACATCATTTAGAGAAAGGAATGCTACTCAGTAAGACCCCTCATTGATCTGTCAATTCTGAAATCACATAGCATTTTAAAACTTATTCTAAGGCCCAGTTAACATAGTAATTCACTATTTCATAGGCCACTTGCAACAGGTAAAGAGACTGTCCTATGTAATTATAATCCCTAGTGTCTATTTTCACAGCTTGGTGAATACTCTCCTTAGTTTTGCTTACATTTTGTCCAGGTGAGAGGAAAAACATGCAGCATGCTGGGAAAACATGTTACCACCCTTAACCAACTAGCAGAACTGGAACATTTTTAAATTCATGGTGCAGTTTCAAGTTTGAGCTGAATCAATTTAAACCGCAAGCTTTGGCAAAATAAAAAGAACTATCCTGGAGTAGTCAACACTAGCTCTGAAGCTGTTGTTCACAGCTGCAGTTTTAGGAGGTGGTTTAGGTAACACTGATTTCAGGTGAGCTTTCAAGATCTTGGGTTGCTTTCTGAGGAAGTACTCACTTAAACTTTCCCAGCCAAGAGTCCGCAATGATTGCTCCAAGGATGGGCGTCAAGTAACACAGAGCAACAAATGTGTGGTAGATGGCAGTGGCAAAGTTTTTGTCCCAGTGTAGGAAACGTGTGAAATACAAAGTGAGCACAGCTGTAGGAAGAACAACAAAACAACAGGTTACAAACCCAAGTCAGGCCTGGGTAATGCCCAGCACAAGGAGGAAAGTGACATACCTTTCATGCCATAGTAGGAGAACCGCTCGCAGAACTCATTGATGACGATGAAGAAGATGCTCAAAGGGAAGCCAAAGCAGAGCACCTGGAGGCAAGAGAATGTGAGCTCAGAGCTGTGCAACCCAGATTAACATTGTTCACCGCAACCCAGGGCTTAAGCAAGTTCAACATGGACTCAGTGGGAGTGGGTAGGTACTCAGGGTCCAGAGGCTGCACAGGCTTCTGTGGGATGACAGTAGTCTGTCTGAACCAGGAGTCAGTTCTCACTTTCCTCTCTTGGTCTTCAGAGGTCTGCACACTTCTCACCTGCCCTTTGCAAGAGACCTTTAACAAGGCTAGAAATGACTTTGAAGTGTTGCACTATGCACATTTGAGGTCTCCAGCACTTAACCCTTACAGCAATCTTGATTGGTATCTAAAAATATGCAAAAAGCCAATGTTTTTGGAAAAACAAAAAATCAAAACCCAAAGCCAACCAAAAATGCACAATGCCAAACCCCTGCAGTACACAAGTTAGAAGCTTGGGACTATTCTTTAAGCACCTGTAATTAAAACAAATAAGCATTTAAAATTTTCATTCAAACAAATCTCTCAGGGAAACTCCTTATCCTTACAAATACTCTGCTTGATGAAGAATCCTTCATTTCTTCAGACCTGATAATAGAACAAACTTTACTCCTCACTTAAAATGGCATGGCTTGGGCTGCCAGATTCACTGAGCCTTCACTTGCTGCAACAGGCACGTCCGTGGTCATCATCACACAGTTCTTGCCATTGAGACAATGGTTAAAAAGCATACATCAGGTACAAATCTGATATGGTCACTAGAACTGTAAGTTTAACTTCTGATCACCTACTTGTCTTTGTGGAGTGGATGAATGTATAATTTTTATTAAAATTAATGGGGATGCAATTTAAACATAATCCTCCCTTTTAATATTTTAATGGATTCAATCAAGTAGTAAAGAATCAGATTTTAAAGATGTATCAGAACATTCCAGAGGCAAAAGAGTTCTTCTCCATGCACACATTTAATTAAAAAATGGCATTGTTTGGATTACAAAGGTGTAGGAATTAAACTAATCTTTCGTTTGTGTCAAACAGGAAGAAGATAACTTTGCAGATCAAAAGGAAAAAACCTTAATCATGCCTGACATAAGTAAATTGGAGGGCCAGAGTCTCCAGCAAAGCCTCAACAAACAGCACAACACTTGGAGACTTGGGTGCTACAACAGGCTTTTTTTGGGAATCCTGCAAAAGAAATGAAAATAAGAGAGTGGCAGGAGCACTGTTGACTTATCTGACTCAATAACGAGGATGCCTGAGCAGCCTGAACAGCATTGAGCTTTGTTGCTTGCAGAACCAAGTATATGCTGCATGTCCTACCCATGGTTTGATAACGGATTTCACAGCAAGAACCCAATCTCAGCTGAGGCAAGAGCCAGGTGGGACTCCTCTAGCTTTAGAGCACAGAAATTTTGAGTCCTAAATATAAACTGGTCGCACTTGATTTATCACATCCTCCATGGGCAGAAAGAGGTGTCTCCAAAGGAAGACAATTTACACATATCCCAAAATTAGATAACATTCACTTTAAGTTGCCCATTTCCTTCAGCTGAAGGCAGCAGGAAGTTTGGACAGCTACTCCCAGCTTGAACACAGGTGTTGGTGGGCTGGAGTTCACACAGAAGAATGCTTTGTGCCCTGTCCACACAGCATTCCCTAAGCCATGCAAATGGTCATGGGATGGAGAGTCACACATGTGCTTAACATGTGCTGAAGTTTTGGTTCAGCACATGTTAAGTTAGTTACTGAAACATCTCCACGTGAATTTCAAAAAACCTCACTAAAATCTTTTGACCACTTGGGGTTCTCACAAACCTCCCCAATGTTTTGCCATCATCCTGCCCAAGACCCTATTCTTTAGGAGGGTGTTACATGCTGGTCTGAGGAGGTCACAATCCAGCAAGGCTAGATTTTTGTTTCAAGCCACTTGTGTTTCTGTGCCTAGTGGAGCTGTCCTGCATTCCCACGCTGGCACAGTAGCCACTGGTGGGTTTTTACTGGCTGCCCCGGAACTGGAAGGGGTCTGCATGTCACAGCTGGAGCTGAGCATGAACAGGGGCATGCAAAAGAAAGCTACTGGGTCTTTCCCAGGTGACAGGCCTTCTGTTTTTACAAGATGCTACAAGCAAGAAGAGACTGCAATCCTGGCTAATGTATGATGTGTACTTGTCCTTGTTTTGCACTGTACTGTCTTCTGTTACAGTATTCTTGTGCCCATACACACATCTACCAAAACCTTTTCTGTTGTTACTCTCATTTGTCAGGAACACCAGATCCACCACCAAGCAAGTAACCTGAAGGTTATGTTTTATAACACCCTCTGTAACCTTGCCCTGCCCTAGGGATGCCACCACCCTGCTGCACAGCTTTGACTTTGGCTGCTGAGGAAGCCACTAAGCTGAGGGGAAGTCTGTGGAGTAAAACCTTGCAAGATAAGAAATGCAAAGGCAGAGTTGGGGTTGCTGAGACACATCATTAACAGTTCAAAGATTCAAGAGCAGTGGATGTTGATAACTCAGCCACAAGCAGGATGGGCTCCAGGGACCAATCTCCTCCCTACCAATGTCTGCTCAGTCAGCAAAGGCTCTTCAGATATTTATTTTATCATGGTGATGAGCAAACTAATGCTTAGCTAGAACTTAATAAATTACTAGGGTGCTTTTGCACATGTTGGCCAGTAAGTCATTATTTTATACATTTAAAAATCACCCTATAAACATACATTATTTTGGGCACCGCTAATATTACTAAAACAATGTAACCCAAAGAGAGTCAGTAGAGCAACTTTTTATGAGGGAAAACAATACTTACAGACTTGCCAGTAGTTTTTCCACCTGTGGAGGGAAAAAAACAAAATACAAGTTAATGGCAACTAATAAGTAATAATACTCCTTTAAAACCAATGGAAGATTCAAAAAAGATTCAACTCTAAATACATATTGAAATATAAACACAGTACTGGTCAGGGTGAGTAAATGTTCAATTTATTAAAGGGAGACTTTTCATAGTTATTAGGCAAAACTTCTCTTGATAGCCTTTGGTTTTCCAGGGTGTGCATAAACTCATACACTCCCAGGAGAGGCTCAAAAGGACTGATGAGGCAAAGCACCCCATGGCTGCTCACCACACATCATTCAAGGTTGTGGTAAACCACCAACCCACAGATGATGAGTCCTGTTAGAACTCACTCTTGGGGATGTTACCTTAAAGGCAAGTCAATATTAAAGAATGGACTTGGGATGCCCTGCCAGGGCAGGGAAGGAGGTCAAGTCCTGAAAAGGGTCTTATAGAGGACTGAATATACAGCCCCAACTGAGTGATCCACTTTAACAGGCAATCCCATAACCTGAATATTAACCTGGGAAGACCTGGAAGCACAGGGGGTCCCACTGAGGGCAGCAAGAGCAGACAGGTGCTTGCAGTCCTGAAGTCACTTCCAGCTGCTCTTGGCAGGCCCTCTACCCCTGGCAGCACTCCAAGCAGAGCCCTGCAGGGTTTCCTCAGCTCAGGAGACAGGCTTGAAGGCTGAGCTTTCACTGGGTCAGATAAGGGCCCCGTGCTCACATAGTGGATGTCAACATTTTCCATAAAAGCACATGAGCAAGATCATTATCATTAAGATTAGACCAAGTACAAGATGTGAACTTTGAACTTTGAAATCCCTGCTCGTAAATCAAATCAGCCCACAACACATCTCAATAAGAAAAGTATGCTTGTGAAAATCGTTACTTAGTCCATAGTTCACAGCAGATGAAAAGAGCTGACAGCAACACTCTAGTGTTTGACACAATACTAAATCAAGTAATTTTCAGAAATCACTAAAACAGATTATTCTGATTCTTTCTTTCACTGCTGTGAAAGGACAAATACCTTCACAACAGAGACAGTAGTACTATGCAGGTGATCCAAGAATATGTTTTCCTAGAAAGCAAGCAACATTCTGAAAGTGCTAACATACCCAGTTCAGGGCACATGCAGGTCCATGAGTTATTTAAGCTATTGGCAATGTCCCTTCCACAACTCACATGAGCAGACACACTAATGGATATTGAGGTGTCAGCAATAGCTCATCTTCATATCAGCTCCTTACTTCCACTTTTTGACCTTTCCAGCACATGTGATCACATTGCCAGTTTTTTATAACATGTACAGAGAAAAACAGTTTGGGCAGCTGACTCTTGTCTCTTAGCTAAACCTTGGGAAAAAAGACATTTAGGATCTGGTTGTTGGCTAGTTTGGGGGTTTTTCTGCTTTCCTGATGGCAAAAGTATCACCTCTGCAAGCAACCTTACACAGAGGACATCACAGAGGCAAGTTTTTTCAGACAACATCATCTGACTTCAATGTTTAGGAGACACAATTATTTCTAAACATTTTGATTTTACCCCTCTTGTCTTGTTTTACAGAGGGGTTTGAGGAAACTCCAGATAGCATTAAAGCCAACCTTTCAACACAGGCACCTAGACTGCAGACTCCACTGTCAGGCAGCTTCAGGGTTTCACCTACAAAGCACAGAGCACTCACCATTTTGCATCATTTTCAGTGATAAATCCGAAGTCTGCTAGTGGCATGTTGGAGTCGTCCCTTCTCGGGGTAACCTTCAGCCCCTCTTATTCTTTCCCACAAAGAATGACCTACAGAACTGATCATTTTCACCACAAAATACCAAAGACCTCCACACCTTTCAATAGAAAGCTCTAAACAGTTGTGCACTTTGTACTCCCTTAAGATATTTAGTATTTTTTAAGACATATAAAGTCAGCAGCCACACAGTTCTTGGCTTCAGCACCACATCTAAATAATTATCACTAATTAACCACTCTTCTTCCCAACCTTGCAGGTCAGGTGGGACAGACTTGTAGCTCCAACCCCCTCCCACCAGTTCCTTCCCTGTAGACACAGAGATGTAGTGGATGCTGCAGGTCTTGCAGCTCACAATCCATGACAGAAGATGGGAGCACATTGCCTTACAATCATCAGCCATCACAGCCGCTCTGCATGGATGAAAGGTTTCCTTCTACAGTCCTGTACACACCCATACTGTCACCTACGATGCTTCTGGCTCCAGAGCAAGCAAGCCTACAGTCCTGACACCTGACTTGGGGCAGAGACAAGCCTATTGCCTCTGCTCCCTGGAGCAGCCCTACAGCACCTTCACAAGGATGCTGCGACCATCAGGACATCCCCTCCAGGAGTCCCTGCTTCACGCCTTGCTATTCCAGGAAAACACCAACGCAGAAACCATCCAGGGAAATCTATAATGCAGCAAGCCTGATGTTAAATGAGCAGACATAGCTGCATTCCCTTTCTTTCTCTCCACAGAGCCATCACCATTTTCCTGATTGTCTGCCCAAGCCAGCAAGACCCCAGTTCACCCCTTGCAGCACCATTGACAAGTTCTGCCTGCTCATTACTATGGCTGCTTGTCCCCAGTACACAGATTTGCTTGCTGAAGATGCAATGGCCCTTTCATGGGTTGTTTTTTTTGGGAGGGTGGAGGGTGGGTATTTCAGGTTCCTTCTCTGTGTGAGACAAGGTTTCTCCAGCCCACAAACTGCTTGTTATGAGAGACATCAATGTACTCAGACACTGCAGAAACAAAGGTCTAACAAAGGGCAATGGAGAAACACATCACAAAAAAGTTGGTTTTGTACCTCTACTACTTGATGTTTCAGTTTAGACAGGAAAAACTCTTCAGGATTAATAAGATAAATGGGTTCTGCCCTTATCTGAATCTTCCAGCTCTATATCTATGTATTTAAAAAACACTAGGTCAACCCTAGGCAAACATTCTCAATGAAAAAAACCATTTTTTAACATCTGCAAAGAACACCACATCTAACTTGTGCTCAGATCTCTAGCTCCATATGCCTTAAAAATGTAGTGTAGGATAAACCTTTGCGGCCAGGGGCTTAGGTCACAGAGTTTACAGAGACCGAGGCACCATCCCTCGGCTCTCACTCGGGTTCCAAGGCAGGGTCGTATAAACCGGCATACAGCGTTGCCAGAGGGAGAGCTGCCCCGGAGGAAGAGGGAGAGTAGAGACCTCAGACTTCCTCAGACCGACACCGAGCAGCAGAGCCAGCCCCGGGCGGGCGAGCCCCTTGGCCATGCTGCCGGCTCACAGCCCGGCACGATCACCCCAGCCCATCCCGGGGCGGCATCCCTCCTGCGGGCCGGGCACCGCCACCCCCACGGGCTGCCCCATCCCACACCGCCACACCTACCCATGTCGCCGGCGCGGTCCCGCCGGAGCGCTCGGGGCTGGAAGGCAGGAGGAAGGCAGGGAAGGAGGGAGGGAAGGCGCCGGGGGCGGCCGGGCTTTAAGGGCGGCGGCGGGGCCCCGCCCGGCCCCGGGTGGTGCGGGGCGGCGCCGCGCAGGTGTCGGGGCGGGTCGCGGGTCGCGGGTCGCTGTCGCCGGGAGCCACCCCGGGGCTCACCTGGCCTCGACCCGCCGCGATCGGCCCGGGCTGCCCGAGAGCAGCGCTCCGGGGAGCTCCGGCGCTCCTCCCTGCCCCCGCTCCTCTTAGCGCTGCCAAACCAGGGCTGTCACCTGCCGCTGGGGCTGGCTTCGTTCTCCGGCCAGGGGAAGGACCCAGACAGTGCCATCAGCTGAACCGAGCGCTGCGCAGTGCTGACAGCTCCACCTTGTCCCTTTGATGTCCACGGCGTGATGGAAAACCTAGTAAGCAAGTAAATGGAATACATGCTGTGCGGAGGGCAGCTTTCTGCCTTGTTCCTTCCCCTCGAGCCAAGGAAGCCGATTTCCTAGGCTGCTGCTGCTGCCACCGGCTTCTAATGATCTCTGACCTGTGGCTCTCATGGACTGATGCATCTGAGAAATTGCCCAGAGAAGATGTGGATGTATCCCTGGAAGTGTTCAAGGCCAGGCTGGATGGGGCTTCGAGCAACCTGGTCTAGTGGAAGGTGTCCATGCCCAAAGCAGGGTGTTGGAACTACAAGAACTTTAAGGTTTCTTCCAACACAAACCATTCCATGAGTCTATGTTTCTATGACCCACTTTGTCACTCGGTCAGTCTGCAGTAGTCTGTCCTGTGTGCCATTTGTGCCACCAAGCCATAGGGGAAGTTGGGAGAATGCACACCAATACAACATGATGTACGTTTCATGCGCACACCTTACTGAGCCATGTACATGAAATAAGTGGATGAGAAGTTTAGCATGAGAAGAAGAGCCAGAGTGCCAGGCTGAAAAGAAGAGTAGGTAAGGGAAGCTACATGTTACTAAGACTAAAATGAACTCAGAATGCAGAAACTGTAAAATATTAGCAGACATTGCCAAAAAAGAATTTTCTGAACAAAGAATGAACCCCTTCTTTGAGGCTTGAAGATACAGTGGTACGCTCTAGTTTATGCAACCCACCCAATAGCATTTTCTATGGCATCCACTTAATAATTACCTGGCTGCTGAACAGGTTCATTTTGTCTTGGGTACAAATCAAACAAGCATTGCAATGCATTGTAATTTGGAATATCTAAACTCAGCACATCAGCTGCTAAAGAAGGCTGCTCTGATTTGTGATACAGACCTACAGCTGAACCTAGATTTCTTAAATTGTATCTATATGGGGGTAATGTACTCAAAGGAGCTCTAACCTCTCAGCAGTTACCTGTACCCTTGACTGTAAAAATTTGTGAATAGATTCTTAAGATAAAACATGAGTAGGTGGTTATAGCTATATTTATATCAAGTTCTCCAGTAAGAAGCATAAATCTTGCTGTATAAGCTCCACTGACACAGCTGATGCTAGTCATGTATCACTTCTCAGTGGGATTTACATATATGGCCACACAGCACAGGCAGTGTTGCATTTCTCTATTATGGTTACTCCAGCAAAACAAACAATCTGTAATGCAGCAAAGAATGCTGAAACTTCTGATGGCTCATTCATCTACAGAAATAACTGGGATATTACCACCATTTTCTGTTGAAGTATGGAGTTAAAGATGTCATTTCTTTCCTGAATAATGGGGAAAGACCATTGCATGACCAGTGGTGGTAAAAAGTTAGTTTCCAGGCACAGCTTATATAGACCCATGCACTTAGTGAAAACAGAGAGCAGGCCTTTGATGTCTCTTCCTAGAAACCTACATACAAGTGGGATGCAGAAATTAGGGAAAAACATGTTTTCTCAAAAATTCAGGATAAATGAGCTAGTTGGATCACCCTCACTTTCACTCAGGTTACCTTTCAATACTTAAGGTCTCTATTAATCCACCAGGAATTCACTCTGATGAGTACACATTTTAATTTGTCCCACAGAGAGAGATAAAAGTACATACAATAGCTTTACAGCTATTTCTGAGGTGAATTGGCTTCTGCTGTCCTTTAGTAAGCGGATGCCACAGAGTTGATCTCTGTGGGGCTATTTTATGGTTGTACTTGTTGCAGGGACAGAATTCTCAGAGGATTTAAGTTTCCCAGTGAGACTCCCTTTCTAGAAGAACTCTGAGCACAGCAGGGCTGTTAAATATTCAACAAACAAAAATGCAGAAATGCATTTCTGCTTCTTTCTATGGAAGTCTGAACTCACAAAAACACATTTTCAAGGTGTAATAGAATACTGTCCTGCTTCTTCCACACAGGATCCTGAACTCCACCATCTCATGGTCACCACAACCAAGGCTACTCCCAGCTCTCATACATCAAACTAGTCCCCCTTTCTTAGAAAGTTTGAGGTCCAGAAGCACAGGTCTCCTTAATGGCTCTTCCACCATCCATGTCAAAAAGTTGCCATCAGTGCTCTCCAGGAACCTCCCAGGCTGTGTGTTCCCCAATGCAATGACCCTTCCACAGGAAGGATCCTTCCACATATTGCTCAATTAAAGGTTGTAGCTTAGTCTGTAAGATTGTTTCCTTGCATCTCCTAGGAAGGAAGAGCACAATCATTTCAGAGGAGCTGCTGAGGTGAGTCCGTAACATGGAATTGTTGATAACAACTACTCATTATTTAAGGTCTAACAACCTGAATTAAGATTGAAATATTTTACAGAAAATTAGGGTAAATTACTAGGGCAAATCTGTTCAGACGCTGTGTGACTTATTAATAGATATTTTTGACTCATTTTTTTTAGATTGAATTTTTTTAGAATTGTAATAAGGATAAACAATTTGCAGGGGTGTGCAGCTCATCATGGGAAAGCCAGTATTGCATCAGATGCTGCAAACTGAGTGAGGTTGTACATTCATTCATTCATTCTAAACAAAGGCTAATGGATCTTGCTCTACAATCACAATCCATTTGGCTTTCACGACAGTAGCAGCCAAACACTCACACTTGTAACTTCCAGTAACTGCTCCTCCCAAGATCATACATCCTTTCAAGAAAAGTTTATTCCTGCTTTCCAGATAAGGAATCTCAGGGGGAAAAGGGATTCGACTTTTCTCATGCACTGTGTCATGTTTTGCTAGCAGAGCAAATAGTAGGTGGGATGGTCTGGAGGAGATGGGGACTGCTGGGAAGGAAGGCACCAGGGGTCTCTGAGAGGGGGTCTGCAGCAGTTCAGGTGCTTTCAAGCAGCAGCAGTCCAGCTACTGGGTGCTGGGCACAGATGTTGGTATTTGAGATGCTCACTCAATTTGCATGCAAGTGCAACTCTGGCCCCAAAGCATATAGACTTGCTTCTTCAGGAGTTTGCTAAACCAGACCAGGGACATGCAGAGGAAGAGAATTCTACTGACCCAGCCTGCCAGCCCAGCTCAGCAGCATTCAAAGCAATCATCTCCAGAAAAAGGAAAAGAGTTCATATGCTTTGGCCCACAAGGGACCTGGCTTCTCTGGCACGTCTTTATGTACACACACTGAGTGTGGGTGGAGGGTAAAGCAGGGGAGCGGGAACTAGAGCACAGACTTTTACCTTAATAAAGTAAATAAGTGAACTCTATTTACCTGGAGCTAACCCAGACTGATGGCAGAAGTCTTTGGCTCATTACCAGTGCCTGTGACAACATGCAAAGTTAACTAATATGGCAGATGTAGACCTAATGAGTTAATGGTAAACAATACACTGTGAAGTCACTCCTGCCAAGATGAGGGTTTGTTCCTTTTATTTTTGCTGAAAATACAACTTGAGGTTGATAACTGATTGTTTTGTTTCCCCTTCATTTACTCTGATAACATTGTTTCCTTGGTAGAGCCAGATTTACCCCTCGTCCAGTTCTCTTTATATCCATCTCCATCCTGACAACACCTTTGCTGCTGTTTCCTTCCATGGGTTTTCCCCTTGGGGAATCTGAAGAGGATCTTTTGTGTAAAGCCTGGATTTAATAGGGAACCTTGGTTCTGGAAATGCAGGTCTGTATGGAAGCCAGCCTTAGCTGACAGTTTCAAGGAGGCATTCAAAATCTTCACTTTGTCCTTAGAGATGCAACCATCCCTTCCAGCCCTGAAAGGCCTTTGTGGATCCATCCTTCAGCCTGAGTCTTTGCACCACAGGCACAGCCAAACTGAGCACTCGTGTTGTGCCTTCACAACGCATGAGGCATGAGATGTGGAGAACAGAAACACACACAGTAATCCCAGATTTGATGCTGATTTATGGTCAGATGTTGTGCAACCCATCTCTGTGGCTGGGAGATTCTCCCTGCCAAGGGAGGGCACTCCCAGCAGGTATGTGGGGAAGACAAATAGGAGTGTTAGCGTAAGTATTAAGGGCAGCTGGCAAGGGAAGTAGGGCAGAACAAAAGAGCTCCTGATTCAAAGCCTTTACATACTCCTTTCTACTACAGATAAACACCTGTTTCTACCCTTTAAGTATGTCACTGTATTCAAGGGGGAAAAAATAACAGGTGTATGAGTATCCTTCACCCAAGCTAGGATTGAAGCCTTTCACTAGGCTGGGAAAGCTTTTTTTTAATTCTGAATTATGCACCTCTGCTTTTTTTTTTTT
Organism: Phylloscopus collybita; assembly: GCA_027886175.1. Lineage (NCBI taxonomy): Eukaryota > Metazoa > Chordata > Aves > Passeriformes > Phylloscopidae > Phylloscopus > Phylloscopus collybita. The sequence continues at coordinate 22,525,115 of JAJNNQ010000006.1, forward strand.
TTCATATTAAATTTGAATTTGCCTGACACACAGCATCACCCTCTCTCACCTAAGGTAGTACAAGGATGCTGAATGTTGTTCAAAGCAGAAGATCTTGAAACCATCCAAACATCTCTTCAATAGTTTTTTTTTTCTTTGTACTGTCACATTGCTATTCCTCTGAAACTTCAGAGCTGTGTTGTGAGACCTGACATTTTAGAGTGAACTTTATACCTTCTCATTGCATTGTGTCCGCTGTAGTTTCATTTTTAGCATGTGTGCAGACAAGTTGTGTTCAGCTTTTTTTTTTCATAAGGAGAGCACAAAAGAGTGTCAGCAACATAGCAGCTGCTAGGTAGAGCTGGCTGGATTATCCTGTCAATTTATGCAACCAGTCCTACAACATGAATCATGTTGTTGACTGGACTGCACAAGTACAAGTGTCATCTGTTGACCAATCTGTGTTTTGATTCAAGCAGATGTTAAAAGACTGGAGTTAAACTGACACAACATTTAGGAACTGATGTGAGATTTGTATTTAACTTGTGAAGATACTTAAGGGATTATTTTTAAGTGATGCACCCAAAACACACACATACCCCCACACACCACCCCCAGATAAACGATCTTACAATATTAGATGTTCATATTTTCAAGGAAAAGCATCCTAACATCCTTTGGCTTTATATCCATCTATACATCGTTTTGGTGGTGCGTGAGGTAGCACTGATGTACAAAGCATACCTGACTTCAGAAGACATCAGTGTCCACAGTGGAAGTAACATATTTTGAGTTCAGGTAACAGAACACAATCATATAATTTTCCAGAGACACATTTTCCAGTGTGGAAATTCTGCAGCTGGAGACCAAGAGCTGATATTGTCTACCTGTTGAAGCCCAGTTAGAAGTTAGCAGATGAACTCATTCCTCCTGAAATGGATTATCATGTTATTTACACATTCATATTTTCACCACAGGTTATAAAACTTCCTTTTTTTTACTACCCAGAGCTGTCCTGTGTAATGTTCAGATTTAAATGAAAACTTTAAAAGTAGTATCTGACAGAATTTAATGTGCCATTGGATTTTAACAAATTCATTTATCTTGCTGCTCTCTCATGAAGTCTCTATAAAGCCAGTCTCTTTTTGTATTTCATCTTAGAAATCTTGGTCAGTTCTGTTGCTGTTGAAAGATCACAGCATCCAGGGCTTAATTGCATTAATTCATCTGTGCACTGCAGTACCCCTGAGTGCTTCCCTGCCTCTTTACTTCTCTTTGGTCTTTTCTAGTAGCACCTCTAATCTTCTCTAGGTAGTCTCTCCTTATTTTTGTGATATCTGTCCAAATTAGTGGACAAAAAGACACGTTAGGATTGATCTATGTACTTGTATTCTTACTTTCTTTGTTCTTGACACTCCTGAGCAACTGATTCTCAAAAAGCACCACAACACAATCCAACTACTTTGTTCTGTCAGCTTCTAGAAAAGGGAGGTCCTCTTACTTTCTCACACTTAGAAAGCCCAGGATCTGCTATTACTTTGCAGGAAGTGTAAACAAATCCAATAGGTCAACCCATTTTCCTCTTAGAAGAGTGTGAGAAAAGAAAGAAAGAAAGACAGAAAGAAAGACAGAAAGACAGAAAGAAAGAAAGAAATCCCAAACCACAACAACAGTAATCCAGCCAACGATAGCTCTTTCCTTCTTGCAAAGGCATCTGAGTAAAATGCATTCAATACAAAGGTTACAATATGACAGTACATAAACCACCTGAAATTACATAATATATTTCATAAACTGAAACTTCAGCACACAAATAATCTACTTGTCAGCATAACATGTTGCTGGGCCACTTGCTGCTTCCCTTACTGTAAAATCTTTTCCAGGGAGCAGGAAACTGTCTTCCAAGAGGAACCAGAGAGAGAAAAGAAGCCACGGATTCCCATTCTGCTGTTATGCAGAATTATAGGGAACATACCTAATGACAGGGAAATATTTTTTTAGGATATCATTAAGAATTTTACCATGAAGGTTAATATTTTTTCTAAAGATGAAGCATCTTTGTTTTAGGTATTTCAGCAACTGCATTATCTTCCTTGGGAACCCAGTTGTAAGGGCCAAAGAGTACCAACAGTTTTTTCAGCCTCTACCTGCAAATAACTTCGTAAATACAGTCAGATTAGTCCACTTCTTAGGCTGACAACTTTGGAGTGTGGGTTTCAGAGGAAACTCCACAAATACCTGAACACATCCTGTAAGAATATTTTCATGTCAGGACAAAAGCAAAGCCTGGGAGCTTATTGACTGCTCCTCAAAATGATTGGGCTTCTTCCTGCTCAGGCTATGCTCGTTGTTGGAATACACCCAGCCATTTCTTTCTTTTAAGCACATGTTTATTCATATGTGTTGAAACATATCCCTTTTGTCAGAAACATCTCCAGGAGATACCAACAAACAAATGATTGTCTAGGGCCTTGTAGCACATTCCTCATCAAAAAAGTAGCATCAGCAACACAGAAATTTTAGTTCTCTAATGAAAATAACTGCAATGCTGGTGCTGAAAGCTGTCCTGAAAAGAGTGAGCAGAGACTCACTTTTTGGCAGCTCAGGCTGGAAATATCTCTCCAGATGTTTTAAAGAAACCTCACCCTGGCAGATGGGTTCCTTTCCACCAGTGGGTCTTTTTATCTTTGCTTCTCCCTCCTCCTCTCATAAGATTGAAAATCAAATTGCCATCTCTCACTTTCTGCCTAAAATCCTTTTGCTGAGGGAAGGTTGCAATGGGAAGGAGAATAAAGGGTATTACATGATTGAGCTCTTGCAGTTTCCACTTCTTAGACTCATAGAATCAACCCATCTTTTAAGTCCCTCCAGGGACAGTGACTCAACCACTTCCCTGGGGAGCTTGTTGAAATGTGTTAAAGCCCTTCCAGGGAATTTTTTTTAATATCCAGTCTAAACCTTCTCAGTTGCAACTTGAGACCATTTCCTCCTGTCACCTGTTACCTGGGAGAAGAGACAGCCCCCACCTTGCTACAACCTCCTCTCACGCATCTGTAGGAAGTGAGAAAGTTTCCCCTGAGTCTCCTTTTCTCCAGGATAAATAATCCCACAACCCTCCTCCACTCCTCATGGGATGTAGGTTTCAGAGCCTTCTCCAGTTCTGTTGCCCTTCTCTGCAGGCACTCCAGCACCTCAATATCTTTACTGTAGCAAGAGACACAAAATTGAGCTCAGGGTTCTTCTGGTAAGCATCGCTGCTGGGTATGGAGAGGGTAATGATCACAAAACCTACCACTACTTTTATAGTAGTTTAAATATTTAAAGATAATATGCTGCCTAATCAAAGTTATATCTTGTTCCGTATTGTCTTGGGTTGCAATATGTAACCAAAAGTGTGTATTCTATTTCTCATCTGTTGAAACTGGTTGGGGAGGTGTTTTCTTTATCTCTTGTATAACCCATTCCTCATAACTTCAGGGGGGAGGGGGCAGATGCCTTCTGATAATGGGCCAGCTGTTAAAACCAGGTGGGGCAGTGTTCCTTATCTCTTCCATGGCCCATCCTCCCTCCAGGGGACATCTTCTGCTAATGGGCCATTAAGGTTCACCAATGACATGACACATTACATCATCCCATTGTGAGATGCTCCACCCAGTGGGAGGAGCCAACCATTCCTACCTGGATAAGAGCTGAAATTCAGAATACCAAGACAGCCTGTTTCCACTGGATTCCCAGAGGAAGACCAGACCCATCTTGCCACCACTGAACCCTTCTACAGGCTCATCTCTGCTCCAACAAAACCACATCTGTTAGTCCAGGAAGACTTAATTGGACTGCTCCCAACACCCTGACCAACAGGGTGTCAGGTTGCATTTGTTTGTTTGTTTGTTTGTTTTGTGTTACTACATTTGTATTTTTAATATTCCTATTAAGGAAGTGTTATTCCTATTCCCATAATCTTTGCCTGAAAGCCCCTTTAATTTCAAAATTATAATAATTTGGAGGGAGGGGTTTTGTGTTCTCCATTCCAAGGGAGACTCAGGCTTTCCCTGGCAGACACTCATATATTGAGCAAGACTTAATTTTCACTGCTTTCTGAGCTGTCAAAATTTGCAGAGTGTGTAGCTTTTTTTTACTGTGCATTTTTATAAATGAACAAGTTTTACAGAAAAACCTGTTATTAATCAGAGTAACAGGCCTAACGGGTTGAAAACAGGGATTCAGAACTCACAGCTTTGCTATGTCTTTCTTTGCTATTGACACACTGACACTTCAGTGAATCATCTAAACTCTTCCATCTGTAAAAACAGAACAGCTATGAATATTTGCAGATATTAACCAGATATTTTCACTTGAAATTTTTACTTCTTTACCCTAAAAATGCTATATAATATGATATCTTGTATTCTAAAATATCAAGTCTGCTGATAATGAGATCATCAGCACATTGTAAATCTAGTGATCGCACACACATGCTACATGGAAACCTTGTAAAGGAAAGATTTCAAATTGTTCAACCTAGCCAACAGATACACTACATATGCAGGGAACATTTTCTATAACAGAAGCAGTCCCTTCACGATGCAAAAACAGAGCAATCTTCCCTATAATCTATACTAAAAAGCAAAAAAAAAAAAAAAAAAAAAAAAAAAAAAAGAGGGGAAGGGCATGCAAGCAGAATTAATTGCTCTATTTTTTGTTTGTTTGGAAACTGATGCAGAACAGATTAGCCTGCAATGTAGTGCTTTCTTCCATAAACAAACAATTACATTTGGTCAAAAGCAAAGCTGTTTAAAATACTCCTAGCTAGTTATAGGTAAAAGCTGAGAAAAAGGTAGCCCAAAATGGATGGGCTTTTTATTATGGAAAGGCCTTAAGACCCTTGAACATTTTAGTAATAGGGTGTAAAAACATCCTCCACACAACAAATGTAACATCAGCTTCTGAAATTGCTTGAACTGGAATGGCTGAGAACTGATACTCTGTGAATCAGAAGTTAATCCAGGCTTATCCATCCAAAGCTGCCGAAGCTTCAGATGAAGCAAGTACTACAATAGGGCCCACATTTATCTGTTTCAATACAGGAGTTAAAAACTTTTAAGTTATATATTTAACCTTGTATATTGTTACAAGAAGCCATGCTTTATTAACAGCAGTCTCTAGGACATTTAGACATTTAAAGATTCTTTTTAACTAATACAGTATTGAATCAGAAGTGCTTTCTTTACCAAGTCCTGCTACCGCTGCAGCAATACCTCTCTTGCTTATGGTAAAAAATCAAGTATGTCCAAGCAGAAATTGTTTATCTGCTTTCTCTCCATAAGAAACAGAAATGCCTTTTTCATTACAGTGTACATACTGAATTGTTTTGTACTTTGCAGTTTCCTTTCTGATAAAATCACATTGCTTGTCTATTACCACGTTTCTATTACCTATTGGTGTGTCCCAAAAAGAAGTATCCACAGATACATTAAGCCTCATATTAAAACAGATAGATTTTATCTGGGTTTTGAGAACATTCTTAAAAGGGGCTGAGAAAATATGGTTAAAGAACAAAGTATCATCCTCTTGCTCCCATATCCATTCACTTAAAGTTCCTGGAGACAAGAAGCAGTTCCTGCATTCTACTAAAATTACTTCCTCTTCTTTCTATTCTCAGATAACTCGAACTTCTAACTCAGCCAGCGTTGGTTTTGTTAATATTCACACTGACCTTTTCCTTCATGGTTGACTTGGTAACAGCTGATGCTGGGTATCTGCCTGGGGCTTGAAATACTCCCTCCAATAACCCTTGATGAGTTCCTCTGAAGACCAACAACCCTTTCCAGAAAAAAAGCATTCAATTCAACTCAGCTGAGATCTCAGTTGTTTTTCATAGGGCAAATACAGAAATACAGTACATTCAGAAATCTTGTGCAGATGGATGCTGTCCCACCTCACTAACATTCCCCATCTGCTGCATGGGGTTATTAATAAGCAGGAAGACAGATCTCTGGTGCAAGATGCTCATGTTCAGAAAGGATTTTGGTGAGATTTAGGACATCACTGTAGTACAAGTGCACAGTTCAACACATTTGTGTCTAGCTCACCTTAAACACAATGAGCTGAACCATGACATATCAAGATGTTCTGTCTGGTGCTGACCATGACATCAATGCTGCTGACACATGCTTTGAAAGAGCAGCTGAACACAGAGAAGGACTTTGGCTAAATGGCTTATCCACAGGGAAGAAAGCAACCCTTTTCCTCCCTGGAACACCACTGGATCTGAAAAGAATGAAAATGGCCAAAAAGGAATGTTCAGAGATTGGGCCTTCCAGAGGTGAGGACTGGTGAGGAGAAAGACCAGTGGACTTTATCTAAAGGAAGCAATAATACAGACAGAACCAAAAATATTTCAGCAGCCAGGCTGCTGAAAGAGAGCTGGCCCAAACATCAGGTGGAAAGGTCAGTCCAGGCAGAAGGGACACATGGCACCTGACTTATCTCTTCCCTTCTCATGATTAAACATGTACTTTTCACTCCTGTTGTTATGCAATGCAGCTGCACAGTGTGAAACCATTGCTACATCCTCCCAACAGGTGCTGCCACATTTTGTATCGGGGTGAAGCTGGAAGCATATTGTGTTTTAAATTATTTGGGAAAGACAGGTGCCATTTAACTTTCCCTGTAGTACCTCACTATTTTGGTTTTTCTGTTTGTTTGGGGGTTTTGTTGTTGTTGTTTTTGTTTGTTTTGTTTGTTTGTTTGTTTTAAACAGCAGTTTGACATATCTGGTAACCAGAACAGACAGAAGGAACAAAGATGATAAAACAAAGCCAATCTTTTATGTAGTGGTTCTGTTCTCCTAGCAAAGAGGTTTTAGAGAATTAAGGTTTCAGTAAGGGAGAAGCCAGGCCTGAGGCAGGGTCAGGAAGCTGGATCCCTCTTATGAACCTTGTGGGTCTCTTCCAACTCAAAATATTCTGTGATAGTAAGATGCTAATATTGCCAATAAATAAATTTAAAAATTATCAGTTATTCTTAAATATAGGACCTGAAAAATGCTTCTGATGACAACTGTATATATAAATTGCATGCAATACATAAAAAAGGGAAAGAACAATTTAGTGCAGGTTTTGGGCAGGAATGTGTAAATTTCAATGGCAATATAACACATCCTGCTAGGAAAGGAGGGAGATCTGTTCATGTTTTAATTTACATATAGTGATATAATTAGGACAGAGTCAAGCTAATACATATTAGTCTTAATTGAAAGGAATAAAAAATAATTAAAATATACAAAATAAATGGATTAAGCAAATGGTATTGAAATAGGTTCAACTGAAATGCTTTCTATCCAATATTTAACTTTTTGACAAATAACTCCAATGTAATATCATGTGTACTTGACTTGCAATTTGGTAGAAGAGGGAAAAAAAAAGCCCAAATGAAAGACTTAGAAGCTCCAGGAGGACCACACCTCAGTAATCAGCTTTTACAATTAAAGACAACAAAGTATACTGCAAATTTTGTCACATGCTTATTAATTTAAATGAACTCAGTTTGCAGTACAGCCCCAGATATTTGGAACTTGAGCCAGAACAAGAACAGCTACAAGAATGTGCAGCCGTTCCCAGGACATCATTAAATGGCTTCATGGAGTTTGAACAATTTAAAAATGACCAATCGGGACACAAGACACATCATGGGTGAAACACAGTTAAGGAATTCCAGCTTCTAAGAACTTCAGCCCAGGACTTTGTTGCTTTTGACAGGATGAGACAAAATACAACTTTCATGCTGCACGGACCAAATGACATACTTCTCTTGTAGAAGCTGATAAGTACCACCCAAAACTGAGATAAAGTTTCTTGTTGGTACCTGAAAAGTGGAGGCATGGAAAAGGAACAAGACTGAAGTTCTAAAACATTCATGCAAGACACTGCTCTCTCAATGAACCAGGAACTTAGTCATTTATAAATTTCAAATCACTCCAAACACTAGAAATATTAGGATGTAGTTGCCTGGAAACTGCTTCGCTAGTGCTTGTGGTACAAGTTTCTGCTGTGATTAACACCAGGCTGAAACCTGGCTGTTGAACACAAGTCTTGTGGTAAGTACCAATGTGCTGTCCTGAGTTAAAACCCAGTTAACAAGACTGCTTCCTAAAGTTATCATCTTACAGACTGCATTCCTCTGTTTTTTCCAGAACATTGTTATAAAATAGCCATGAAACAGAACAGGTTAACAGTAACTAACATTAGCTTAAGACAGCTAATGATTTCAGGATTTCAGTTTTGGTTTCAGCATTTAGACCTAAGAGAGACCATCAGCTCTGAACCACAGGTTAACTATACCTGAAATAATATTGTAATTAAAGAACACTGCCTCAATACCTTTGGAATTCAGCCCTGCTGATAGTGGTTAACGTAGTTGACAAGGATTAAGAATCTGGTTTGAATTTCTAATTTGAATTTCCCTTGCCTTAGTATTCAATCTCTGTTATGTCTTCCTCAACCAAACTAAAAAGGCCTTGCAGCATTCTCTATTCACTTAGGAAAAAACTGGTTTTGGGTTGTACAGTCTTCAAATTTCTACTTGGTAAGTTGAAGTGCTGACCCCCAGATCTCCTACCACGTGTTCCTTAAATATGGACTTTTGTGGCTCTTATATAAAATCTTCAGTACAATGTTTCAAACCCTGTAACAGAGTGGTTTAACAGTGGTTTCACAGCTTCTGTAGGACAGGGGATAAAACCACTGCAACACATTGTGTTTATATCCACTTGCTGCAGTAGTTCTCTTTGCCACAGAATTACATTAGAAGTTTATTTATGGGAAACTCCATATTCAGAAGATTCCTTAAATCCATTGCACTGGTGCTGTTTACCAAGACATAATGTGTGTATTTAGGTTCTTTTCCTGTTCCTAGAAGCACAGTTTTGTAGATGATAACACTAGCAATAGAGACCAGCATACTAGGTTTAAAGGTATGGTACAAATAAAACAGGAGACTGACCTTAGCCTTCATGCAATTTAAATAGGCAGGGTTTTGTCACATTTGTTTCTGGAATGCCAGTGAAAATGTTGAATAGTACCACTATGACGCCAGTATGTTTGGGAAGTCTTGTAGAAAGACTCATCAATGGTCTCTAAAAACATTTGCCAGGCTGCACTTCAACATTTGGACACAGCCCTGTTATAAAAGCCTACCCATGTCACACTGCTCCAGGGAGCTGAAACAGAGACATTAAGAATGGTTTGAATGAAATATGAGTGAGAATTATTTATTATTTATTATTTATTATTTATTATTTATTATTTATTATTTATTATTTATGTGAAAGCACAAGCAGCAGCACAGTTTCAAGGAACAGCATGAATTGATAACTGAGGACATGACTAACAGCAATTAAACTAGTAAATGCTGAGGAATGTGCTGTTTAACAAAACCAGGAGGCCTGAGCCCTGATAAGGCCATGGCAGGATGAGTTGTCATGGCAGAGGTCTGATAGCAGGAGGATGGCAGCAGAGTTCCAGCACAGTGTGTGCCCACTGCTTCTTAGCCCAGCCATGGAAAAAGGCCATAAAGTTACTGAAATAAGGAAACACACACAGGTAGCAACCCTCCCTAGGATTTATGGGTGATGAGGTAAGCAAGATTATGATGGAACATCACACTGTACTAGCTGAAGGATACAAATACCTGGGTGGCTTTGCTATTTTTATCTGGTGTTAAACCCTGGCAGGCAACTCAGCTGTACACAGGCACGTGTTCATCCCCCTCCCAATGGGATAGGGGAAAGAATTGGAAGGGTAAAAGTGCAGTAACTTGTGGGGTTGAGATAAACATAATTTAGCAAATAAAAAACAGAACACAAAAAAACCAAACCAAAACAAACACAAATCCACACAAAACAAAAACCCACCCATCTCAAATCACCACCATGCCCCCCTCAAACAAATAAACAAACAGAAAAAAAAAAAAAGCACTAAAAAAAGGCAAGCCAAGATAAAAAAAAATCCTGTTTCAAGAAAAGTGTTGCCAAAAGCCTAATTGCTCATCAGTGACAGATGCCCAGCCAGTCCCCAAGCAAATGCTGCTCTGGCTGACCTCCCTCCCCTCCACAATAATTCCTGAGCTCAATGTCATATGGTGTGGGATGTCCCTATGGTCATTTGGGAGCAGCTGTCCCTGTCTCCTCCCAGCTCCTTGTGCACCCCCAGCCTGCTCCCTGGTGGGCTGAGAGACAGAAAAGGCCTCAACTCTGTGCAAGTGCTGCTCAGCAACAGCTGAAACATCCCTGAGTGATCAGTACTGTGTCAGGCACAAATCAAAAACACCTCATACCAGCTACTGTGAAAAAAATTAACTCCATGCCAGCCCAAGCCAGCACAATGAACAAGTCTTCCACTGCCAAGGAAGAACCCCAGGCAAATGGCACTTACTCAAGGGTCACCACTCCTCTTCTCCCATGGGGACCTCCAGCCTGCCTGGAGTGGCTGCTTTGGTGCTTATGAGCACACAGGTGTGAAAATACAGCTGGGTGAGATCTATCAGATTCAAAGTGAGTGTCTTGAAATTGGTTGTGTTTAAAATAAATACCAACTTCCCTTTCCTCCTGACCTTGAGTTGAATTTTGTCACATTATTTTTATCCTGCATCATTTTCTACAAGCATTTTTTACTACTGGCTGAGAATCATTTTCCCCTGCAGATGTGCAAGGCAAATGAATCCTCCAGTTCTGAGCACACATTTTAACAACACAGGTCTTCACCAACACATTGCTGCCTTGTGCTTTACCAGCTGGTACTTCATTTCTGTTTCAGTTCCTATGGTTTGGAATTATCAGTATCTCCTGAACAGATAACAAACAATTTTAGCATAGGGTGTCACCTCCCCTGTTTTATCTCTCTCATCTAAATAAGATAAAAAAAAATCACAGTCACATAATTTGTCTAGGCACATTCAAATAATTTTTAAAGGCCTTATTGTGTATTGTGTATGCATTTTTATAGTCTCCAAGCACACTGTGAAGAGAAAATATTCAGCTGTTTCAGATTACGGATGCAGAACAAGGATCCACACTGCTGATGACGAGAGAAAAAAGCTTTAAGCAATCTGAAAAAAAGCCCCTTCAACAGGCCGTTGTTGATGAAGAGAGATTTTCTTTTCTGTCACAGGCCTTTTAAAAGTCAGTGTAGTTATGTTGACAATTCTTCCATTTCATTACACCAATTATAAAGGGTGCTGGCCCCCTTAGTGCCTCGTTATTGATTACTGTGGCTGCTAAAGCTTCACTACATGAAACACAGCTCTGGGCATGTCCCTCCCCAAGCAATGTCCATGGAGTTCTGAGAGTTATGGAATGAACAATGACTTGAACCATTTTGCTGAACTAAGGTCCTTTTCTTACAATTATCTGTAAATTCTTGGGAACTTCTGATCTCTTCCTTTTACAGTCCACTGAAAAAACTCAGGGTACTTAACAGCTCTATCAGAAGTTTCACTTCTATCTTGGAGCTAATAATGTTGACTGGAGCAAAAAGATGCAGTCACTTTCTTTTCAGATTTCTTCCAGGCTTCAGAATATCCTTTTTTCCCCCCTAACATTAAATGCTAACTCAAATTTACTTATTCAGTGGCTACCATCATTTTCTTGTATTAAGTCTGATAATTGTCCTAGGCTTGTAGACATCTGCTTTCCCTCACACATTTGGAAAAAAATCTGTTACTTCACTTAACTTGAAAATTACATTTGTATAAAGCTGCTTAAACCTTACACAAATTCTTAAAATATTAAATTGAAACAAAACTAATTTAAAAGATTTTTTATTTTGGGAGATGAGTGTGTTTTGAAGACCTCAGCTGCAGTTCTGCCAATTACGTTCACAATTTTCATGTGCCTCATCTTAATTTGTCACATCAAATTTCCACATTTTTGGGAGTCAGATATCACAGTGATAAACATAAACAGATTATACAGCACTAGCTACAAAAACCCCTACCCCAAGAAGTTACACTTGTTTTTCAGGTATCTGGTATCAATGAATCTTACAGGACAGAGAGAGACATTAAAAAATAAAAAAACCCAAAACAAACAAAAAAACCCCCCACATTCTAAGGATTCACAGTGAAAGGTTATTTACCTGAATCCCTTCAGCCTCTTCATCTTTCCAGCTAATCTTTCGTAACACAATCCAAACAGCAAAACAGAACCATGCAGCTAGAACAACTCTCAGTGCTTCTTTCATTATTTACAACATGTAGCAGTTAAACAAGGTGGAGCATTCCCAAGGTATTTTACTAATATCACACCTTGGTTTTGCAGAAAAAAAAAAGTTGCAAGTTTTGCATTGAGAGAAAAATTTACAAAACTCCTTCTTAAGCAGAAAATGTCAGAACAAAACCCCCTAGTATCTACAGTTAGCTTGAAAGGAATATACTGCCTAGTCTCTAGATATAATTTAAATTTATTATTTGTGTTGAGATCAAAAGATATTTAGAGTCTAAAAGCTTCTAAATAACTCATTGTATATTCACTATAATACTTAAGAAAGGAAAAAAAACCACCATCAAAATATTTTAAAGATGCTAAAATGGTCACTTCCACAAATATTAGAACAATCGAATTTTGTCATTACCTGCCAAAACTTTCATTTTTTTCTTCTCCCAGGAAGCTTCAGGACTCCTAGTCTGAACACAATTAAATACAGAATTTTTCAGTTCATGAAAAACCACAGAACAGCAGTCTTCACAAATTCTAACAGCTAACTTTCATGACAGAGAGTGACTCAGTTTCCTATGTACTGAAGTCTTCTCATGAAGAAATCAAAGGTAACAGAAACTGGGTATAAGGAAAAAACCTTGCCTGATTTACTAGACTAGGTGTTTTCATTAAGAGCCAGGTCCACCTAAATAACACTGTTTTATTTGAAAGAATTCTATTTACTTAAATACTATTCAAAACAATATTTACAACTTTTTTGTGAAGTTTAATTTACTGTTTACGATGTCCATCCTCAGACCCACCTGCAAAGACCCCCACGACCTGCTGCAAGCTGCTGTTCTGTATGAAACCGTGGCAACAGTAAAACAGAGCACGCTCAGCACATTGAAAACAGATTTTTGAAACGTATGAATCACAAAGTTCCAGTTTCATTTGTCCCTACACCTCCTCATCTTTACTGTCCTTAAGCCCAGCTTGCCCCCTCATTCCTGTGGCTTGGCTTCCTGTTCCCTGCAGAGCACGACAGCCTGTGTCAGACTGATGCAGTCCAGAGGAGGGGTCCCTGCTTTGGCCAGTGTCTGTTTCTATGTCCTCACATCCACAGACCCTCTCTTCCCCTCCAGGTTCCCAGGCAGTGCTTGGTAGCCAAATGTCAGCCCTGGCAGAGTGCTAAGCTGTGTTTCTGCCATTGCCAGGGCATCCTTTTTTATCAAATATTTGATTGCTACAAGACCCTGCACTCGTCCTGTGGTGAATGAAGTCCCCGACTGTCAGAGGTGACAGTCCCTGTCACCTGCCCATATTCTCCCACATGCCTTGCTACCCATGACCATACTGCCTTGGGACATGCCCCATGTGATATTCTTGGATTAACCTTAGGAAAAACTGGAAAATATACTTGAAACATGCCAGTAGGAATATTTTAGTTACCAAAGGGTATTCAAGATACTGATGAATTATTGTACATCTACCCCAGGAGAGAACCTGTACCCAACAGGGGAAGGTGCCATTCTTTGTTTCATCCACCAAGTGGTTCTTGGAAAAGGGAAAATGTCTAATTGTTCATTGCCTTCATGAGATGGTTCCCAAAGTGCAGGGAAGGCAACAATGCAGGGCACCCAAGTACCAGATTAGGCTAAAGGCCAGCTCTTTTATCAGAGTTCTCCCAGACAAAACAGAACCAAATGATACACTGCAAATTCAGCCTTTAACAAGCTCTCAAATTTGATCTACAGCAAAACAAAAGGGAACATGGCAGTGATTAGATAAACTAATACTGTGAACAAGTAAATCAACACTGTGACCAACAACTGTCAAAGAGATAATAATTATCAGTTCCTTCTATAACTCACTGTGGTCAAATCTATTATCTCAAGCCCTTCAAGCCTGATGCTGGGTGCCAAACCAGGACTATTGTGATTCAACTTCACCCAGCTGCTCCCTCAGTCCTCTGCAGCAGGATAGGGGACACAATTAGAAGGGTAAATTTGTGAGTCCAGATAAAGACAGTTTAATAGGTTAAAAAAACCAAAACAAAACCAAGAAAAAGCAATTATATAAAAAACCCTCAATTGCTTGCTGACCAATGCCCAGCCAGTCCCTGAGCAAGTGCTGCTCTGGTAAACTTTCTCTGCAGTTTTTATTGCTGCACATGACACTGTCCTGGCTGTGACCCTTCCTCCCAGCTCCTTGTGCACCCCCAGCCTGCTCCCTGGTGGGCTGAGACAGAAAAGGCCTTGACTCAGTGCAAGCACTGCTCAGCCACAGCTGAGACATCCTTGAGTTATCAACACTGTTCACAGCACAAACCCAAAACACAGACCCATACCAGTTACTGTGAAGAAAATTAACTCTAATCAAAACCTTCACAGAGCCCAAGTCTTTAAAAATAAATTAACCCACACTGGTTATAACAATAGAGAAGGGAAGCTGGTACAGAAGGAATTACCCGGGAGGGAAATGCCCACATTTTTTATCTTAGTATATATAAAGCTAAAACAGTAAAGGGTGTTTCCTCATATGAACATATCACAAGAGATTAAGTCTAGAGACACATTGTTTATGTGGTAATCATTAATGATTTAACCCCGTGTAAACTACAGCAATGTCAACTACAGTCGCTGGTTTTCATAGGCCAAGGTTCAGCAAAACAGTTACACACATATTCAGATGTGTGTGTGCATATATATATATACACACATATACAAATCCATATTAAATTCTGAATACACACTACATTTATAGGCTAGTTATCAGATAAGTCTTCATCCAATTGAGGTCTCAGTGCAAAAGGGAAACTGTCAGTTCTGTTCCCATGGCCAAGTGGAAAAAGTCAGAAAAGTGAGGCAATTAAAAGAAGCTGTCATGATACACACAATACCTCTTAATACATGGATACAGAAGTCTTTCCAAATGGCAAGACAGCTTTACAGGATACATTCTCCCAATAATGAAATACCTTCTGAGGCAGGTGCTCCTACACCCATTTCCACAGACGAACAAGAGTGTGAAGCATTTAGGGCAGAGAAGAACAAAAGGGTCTGCCTCTTACAAGCATTATGAGTTCACTGTCTAGAAGTGTATGATTTTTTTTCCTCTGTAAGAAAAAGAATTTTAAACAACCAGAAATTTTGTTTCAGAAACATAGTTAGAGAAAGCAGAGTATATCCAGCATTTCACTGCCAGGATGAGCTGCTTTAGAAAAAACCTTTGATGAGTAATGACAACCCATGTGTTTCACACTATGCTACAGCAAAATGACAGTAAACCTTATGTCGTAAAAAAAGATGATTTCTACTGTCATGTGATGAAAAGTTTTGAAGACTTCCTAATACTAACTGTTCTGGTGAATAACAACCTGCAGTTATGGTAGCGTGGTACTAGAGTGAAATGTGAGGGACTCGAAACTGATGTCTTAACTCATCATTTAATTCCCTTTGTACACAAGGAATATGAAATAAGATCTACAAGTGTCCGCATCTCATAAGCAGAATGCAAAAAGTCTTTTTTTCCCCCAAATGTCAGGGATGAATCTAAAACAAAAAAATGCAGCACACAGTGAGAAAAGTAACTACCTTTTTCCTTTTAATATAGATGTAGTACAGAATGTTTAATTCCAGCAGGACAGTGCTTCCAGTTAAATAAAATTAAAAACCTTTATTTTCCCCAAATATAAAATTACTAAATTAATGTCTTAAAAGAATAAGAATATGGAAAAAGCTTTAAATTATACCACCATTTACCACAGTAACCATGATTACCAATTACATACTCCATTGCTTTGGCAAAAAAGGTTTCTCTTTTAATAACTGCATATAAACCTAACATAGCAAAGACTGTATACATCTTTATATTGCACTTATTTATATACAGGGATAAATGAACTGTAAAGTCTGCATATATACTTGGAATGAGCAAGTTTTCAAAACAAACTGAAAGCAGAATGGTAAGAGCTGGTATGAATATTAAAAAATGCTTAGAAATGTAATACATTTATGTACAGACTGTACGGACTGTATTAACAAACAATATGTACATAACAATTTACTACGACTGATATTTTAGTATAACTCAGTGTTCATTAATACAGACCTTTGGTTGTATTCAGTTGTTTAGTAAGATCTAAGCTCGCATACCTCCAAAATGCAACAAGGTATAAAATAAAGCACAACAATTTGCCAAATGGTACAAAAACTACTATCGTCAGTTGCATTAAACCCCAAAAACTAGTGTCTCTGTCTAGCCCCAAAATAGTTCTTGTACTTGGAATCTCTATGTGCCATACACGAAAAGAACACCTGAATGTTACATATCTGCAAAATTACATCCCACAACACTTTTTTTTTTTTAATGTGCAATTGATTTTAATAATACTCTCTAATGAAAAACAGAAGCTAACTTCAAACTTCATAATTTTCCAACACGCACTTCTGCAATGACATTGTGAACACTTTTAAATTCTTACCAGCAAGATTAAAAAATATATATGTGCGCCTCCCTTACTCTAAAAGACTATCACCAGTAACTGCTATTTGCTAAGTGTGCTCAGACATTCGCATGAACTACGCAGCTTGCATGTGCCCGACATTTAGCTTCAAGGTCATCCTGAGTTTGCACACAGTGAAACAAATCCACAAACTTGAAAAGAAACAAACGTACTTTCCTTTACAAAACAATCATGCAACTGAAGAAGAACTGGGCATCCCATGAACCGTTGTGCTTGTTGGAGTTCCACTTATGGCGTTGAAAATGTGTAGTGAGTTGGGCATGACACTGGCCTTTTCTTCCACCGGAGTAATCTGAAAATGAAAGATTTACCAAAATGTTACAAAATGGCACAGGCACCTCTAAAACAGATACCCAATTTCTTGATGTGCTGCTTATCAACTCAACCTCCTAGTACTTTTTCAACTGCACAAAACTTTTTGGAAATGGTTACTCTTTTTAGCCATCTTCTAAATTTAGGAGAAGTTACTTCTCCAATATCAGTTCTCCTAACTCAGATATTACACTGTCCTCTGCAGAGGATGCTTGGACAGTTTCTACCATTTCTCCTGTTAACTTTCAGAAGGAGTTTCACAGTGACAACAAGCTCAATTTTGTCCTTCTTTGGTTTTCCTTTTTTGACTTAGAGGTATGATTTGAGCATTTCTTACAACAAGCTATCGAAGCACCGAAAAGATCTCATACTTAACAGCTATAAAGAAATGGATGCTAAAACTAGAAATACCATAAAAAAGGAATTATATAATGATTAGACAAGCTAATAAAACAGAAGTAGAGAAAACTAATTACCATCCCATCTGATCATATTGGCAAGCAGCAGAGGAGAAAAAAAAATCTGTTAGGATTCTTTTATGCATTTTTGTAACAAATGTTTTGCAGTTGTTAAGACCTTGCAGTGTTACATTACAGCTAATAGTTTATTCAGTGATGCAAAGCTCTTTTTCCCAAAACAGCAATAGGC
This sequence comes from Phylloscopus collybita, assembly GCA_027886175.1. Taxonomy (NCBI): domain Eukaryota; kingdom Metazoa; phylum Chordata; class Aves; order Passeriformes; family Phylloscopidae; genus Phylloscopus; species Phylloscopus collybita. The sequence goes on from JAJNNQ010000006.1 coordinate 22,542,772, forward strand.
AAATACATAAAGGAGACATTTTTAAGGATTTAAGTGAGACCTTCATGTTTCTAAGCCTTCAGGGGAATTATCAGTCTAATTGGAAAAAAACAACAAAACTAAAGCAAAACAAAACTACCACCAACATTGCATGTTTTAATTATGTACAACTAATTACATTTATGTAAGAAGACAGTGGTAGGCTAATAGCACATATTTCTGCAGTCAGTGCTGCACTTTCATATTCTGTTCACAGTATCTTTTGGATATCAGTTGTTTGAATGTAAACCAAGAGAAGAAAGGGCAATGTGATTTACTTCTGATGTTTCAGGACATGCTTTTTCTTATCACCAATCTTTGGAAATTTACACACTTCAGCATTTTTTAAACATCTAAATCTTGCACTGAGTTCAAAGTACTTTTTCTTGTGTACAAATTTTCTTTATATTCTTTTACTTTTAGCTGTGCCAAGGGAATGCTAATCTTGCATTTATCATTAAATTCTTTGACCAAAAGATTTGCCTCTCCTTTCCAAAGGGGTATTCTGTATTGCTGTCTAATTTCCTCATGTACCTTGTTCATCTCAACCAGCTTTTCCATCAGTTATCCTCCATTCCAAACCCTCCTCTGCTAATCAACAAATCACACTGAAATATAGTCAAACTGTCCCACTTCTGTTAGCTAAGCAAACTCTTTCTCTGTTCCACAAATCTTTCAAAACTGTTTTCTTCTACTACTATTTTTGATTAAAAAAACACATCCAACCACATAATTCTGGAAAAATGGTATCACTTCCTATAAACTTTGGTTCACAATGTTCTCTATTGATGGTAGTTAAAAAGAGTTGTGTCATAAGCTCTTCCCTGTGACAGGATATCAAAATAGGTGAAGGAAAATAAAGCCAATGTGCTTCATCATAATTATGTCATATCATAGAGCTACTCAGAACAGTACCTGAGAAACCATATTGGGAAATAATGGAAAGCAAGAAAGCATATGAAGTGAACTTTAGACAAGAGGCACATTTTTGAATAGAAAAAAGTTGCCACAAAAGTTTTGGGTACCATCTAAGCAAAGGTAGAATAAAGGCAAATCTCTCTTAAGAATTATAAACCATTCGGTGGTTCTGGAAAAAGATTACAAAGGTAGCAGTGGATGAAAGAAAAGGGGGCTGAAGTGATGAATATGATGAATAAAAATGTCAAGAAGGCAGGGATGGAGCACTGAACTTCAGCTCTTCCTGTCCTCTTGGAAATAATACCTTTGCCTTTGAAGTCATGAGACATTTCTACCATGGAACCCAGATGCAAAGGTTGAGTGGTACATCTCACTCCACAAGAGTTCTGGTTTTCCTTCCCCCATATTTCTAGCTTGTCAGTATTGGACTTCCCTCAAAAAAATGTACTGGAATACCTCCTGAAAGACTTTTAACTCTTTGTTGCAAAAGCAATGATTTATAACTCCAAAATCAAACATGAAACAACTAAGCTTGTAGATCATATAATTTCATTACATCACATAGTTTCATTACATTTGTTTTATCTTTATTGTAATCTTCCTTGACTACAAAAAATCAGGCTGGTGCCAAGGAAATACACAAGCAAAAAAATATGAAGGTCCACAATTTCATGACAGGCTTATACCCCAACAGAAAGAAAACAATCCTATTGTGTAAAGCATTACATACATTTCCCCTGTTCTTTTCACATTATAGTTACATTCTGAATGATAGCATGTGTAACTTAATTTCAGCACATACTTGTTCATGCATTATTTCAGAAAGCTCTTTTGCCATTTCTCTGTAGTTGGCCTTCATTTCTTCTTGATATTCCAACTGATCTTCCTTTATCAGTCGTTCGTTTACACCCAGAGCATGCCCACAGGCTTCAACAAATTGCCTGATTTAGAGAAAATAAGGAAGTTCTCAAACAGAAATCCAAAAGATTGATTTAAAATGTCAGTTTAAAGTATGGTTTTAATGAATCAGAACACTTTAAAAGTTGAAAGTTTCAAAAAGAATTTTTACGAGTTTTGGAAAAAAGGTCCTTTTTTTTTCTTCCCTCTCCCCCATCCCCAAGAAATCCCAAACCTTCCATGCCATACCTAAAAACTTCTTTTAGGAGCTTTACTTTATTGTCTGGATATCTTTTGGTGTTAGTGTCATCTAAGAAAGCTCTTGCATATGCTAAAGGACCAGCATTAACCTAAAAAGAACAAGAATTAAAAAATAGTCAGATATCTGACATACTGTCTAAGCAATAACAGGTGCTACAGGTGTCTATTGGATTTGATTTTCTTATGAGAATACACTGATTTCAAGAAAGCTGGACTTAGAAAACAAGAAAACTGCTAGAATTGGAGCATTAGAGCAGGAGAGGTCTCCCCAGTGCTATAAACCTGTCCTGGCACAAAGAAACCACCTCAATGATGTGGCAAAGTAACTGCAGGTATTGCCAACCTGTCACGTCTTTTTATGAAATTAGGGTGGGAAAATGAGCTAAACCTACTACTGTTTGGTCTGTGTATCTATTAAAAACAGTTTTCCAGGCTGAGAACACTGCAAAAACCTGCAGCAGTTCAGTTGTGCTCTTCTGGCAGCTACATGAGAAGTGGTTTCAGTGACTTCTGACTCATCCTAATTATTCCTTCATATTACCAATACGAGCACCTCCCTTCTCATCCCAAATACTAGCTTGGCAACTTACTGATTCTGGAACCTTGGTTCAGTTTTTTTCCCTTTTCTGCTGAATATGACAGCTGGTCATATCAGATGACTGTGTTAACAGTTCCTTTGTTTCCAATCAGTTTTGTCACTGCATTTTTTGAAGATCCTTTCCATACTGACTTGTACCTGCTTCAGGTACCCTATTTTGGTGAATCTGATGGCTTCTTTCTACATTCCACTTCCTGCCTGCCTTAGGCAAAAAGGCATGCACTATGAGATTCTTCTATGATTAGCTTCCTCCTATATATTATCACTCACTCTTTAGCTCCATAGAGTTCTTACAAAAATATGCTAGACCTACTGTGGGCAGACCTACAGCCAGGCAAAATACTCTAATTCATCTTCTGGTTCATCTATTATTTTCTAGCAGTTTCAGCTTCACACCAAAATCTGGTGGGGCTTGAAATGCAACACATTCCAGAGATGAATCTTAATTATTTGTGTAACTGTCTAGGATCAGTTGTTTATATGGAATATTTCTATTGCTTTTCCTATTCAGGAAATAACTGCAGACAGTGAGCATATTTCTAATTTAGGACACTCTTGAACATAGAGAATAGAAACCAACTATAAAATGCTACTTATATAATTTTTCAAGGACAGAAGCAAATGAAACAGTTGCACAGCAAAGGTCTTACCTGAACACTGACACTCCCCTGTAGCTTTAGCTGCAATTTGATCATATCTACTTCAGCTGAAGAGCAAAGCTGCCTAAGCTCTGCAACTTTTTTACTCATTTCATCAATGGCCACTTCAATTGGGTTTAAATCAGTGTGGTGCTGGTACATCACTGGAATGCGCTTTTTCACGTATGGGAAACAATGTATAGCTGTGGACAGAAACGAGTGTAACACAGTCAGGAAAAGGTTTTTTTAAGGTGTGCTTTGGGAGAATCTTTCACTAAAATCTCATTTTGATGTAATTAGCTGCCCAGTTTAATAATTTATATAACTAGAAATGCTACCAAATGGACAGGGAAACAAGACACTGAAATGTAAATATGCACAGTGTTACATGCATTACAGCAAAGAAAGATCACTGTCATTACTGCTACTAATAACCACCAAGAAACAAACCACTGGAACTTAATTTATACAAAAAGAATTGCTTAACATTTACAAATCTCAAAGAGAAGAATCAAAAACAGTGAAGCTGTATTTTCTATTTCCTTTCTATTCCTTTCTATTTCCAGTACTTGTGAGTACTGGCTATAGACAGCTATAAAGTCACTTACTATTATAAAGTCACTTTCTTATTATAAAGTCACTTATTTGTTTTTCTGTTGTATTCCTCTGGGGAATGGTTTTTTCCCCAGAAACCCCTGAAGCCTGTAACCATGTAATTTGACCCCTCCTTCCTATCTTGACCCTACTGGCTCAGGGCCAGTTATCTCTCCTGAGCCAGAGACTAGATAAAGTCCTGCTCTTCCTTGTTCTCTCTCTTTCTCCCCTTGAACCCTTTGAGAATAAAGCCTTGGACTAATCCCAGGGGGTGAAAGCCTCTTTTGGAATCTTTTGTCCTGTCCCTGACATATTCCTCCAAAGCCCCTCAAGGAATTGAGCTAGCCACAGGGGGTGAAGAGGGGGTATTTCATTTTTCCAACTATATTAATACAGAAACTCATATTTAACAGAGAGAAAACACAGAAAGAAAAAGGAAAACCAGACTCCAGATTCAGAATTCTGGAAACTTAGGGAAAAAGATAATTTTGAGGATTCCCCACTGAAGAAACCAATCTGAGAAACCTGGTTGTGGCCAAAAATATGAAAAGGATTTTAGCTGATAGCTGTAAAGGACTTAGTTAGGTGAAATGAATAAAATCCATACAGAACAGATCTGAACTAATGCTTCCAGTCAAAGCATTCCATTCCATCAGTACCTGTCAAAATAGTCCGTCGCTTACACTGCTCTTCCACTCCTCCTTGTCTTTTACCACCTTGAGTAAAAGGCATCTCAAACATAAAGCGACGAATGTTATGAGTCCTTTCAAAATCTGTTTTTCTTTCCTGCAGCTCCTTCTCTTCGAAGTATGGAACTACATGTGTAACTTGAATATATGCATATTTTGAATCTAAATCCTTAGGATTTACCTTAAAAACAGGACCAAAAAAAGAAAAAAATCAAATAGCTACATTGTGAATAAAGTGGATCTAATAGTAGTCACACAACTCCCAGTAATTAAATTTGGTCCCTTAACCTCTAAATTATTAAAAACATGGGAAGTGTTCATGCTTTCACAGGGGTTTCCTGTTTTTAACTATTTGGAAGAAAGACAGCCAGATGCATTACAGCATGTTGTGGATTTTTTGGTTTGTTTTGGTTTGTTTTGGTTTTGGGGTTTTTTTAACCACTTGTGATTATGAAATCCAGCTGTTTCATCAAGTCCTCCTCTCCTTTTAAAATTCCAGTATAGAAATACCCACCATTGCTGCACTTTAGAGCCAAAAAGCACAGAAATTTTTGAATCAAGGATTCAAATGGATCCTTATGAAGGAACAAAAAAAGCCATGAAATTATACTAAGAGGAAATCACGATAAAGTCTAAGGGTGAGGAGAAAATCACCATAAAGTCTGAGGTGTGGAAAAGGGAAGAACTTCCAAAGAATGAGCGTGCATGAATGGGAAAGAAATATGGCTAAAGTTAACACAGAATGTGATCATAATTCAAATTTGTTCTAAGATAAAATTACTGTTTTTGAGAGGTAACACTACAGAAATTAAGCTTGTTGTTCTAAAAGGCATACTTAGTAGGAGATAATATTCCTCTCATGCCTTTCCAGCAGTAGAGCTTTTAGACACAGATGCTTGTGTGCCAAATGCGTAACAGACAGTGATCCCACAGTATTTCAAGTAAACTAGTGAAAGCAATATATTAGAATTTTGAGAGAGAATAGAAATCATACTTTGCCAGAATCCTGAATCATTTTGACATTTTCAGCTCCAAACTTGTCAGAGTAGAGTTTTTGGAGTCTTTGGGAAATTTCTGAAAGAGGTGTGAGTTTAGGCTCTTTATAGATATATTCCTTTCCATCTTCATCCTCAAAGAAGCCCTGTAAAAAATGAAGTAATCAAAATCTTGGGGAATAAAACATATAAGGCAATGACTAAGATGGACATAATGTGTGTGGCTCAAAGGAAATATAAACATTTAACATTAGTATTCAAGCAAACATAAATAGACAGAAATTAAAATCTAAGTAAAAAGGTTTTCTAAGAGAATAAAAAACAACAGAAAAATGTAGTTCTCTACTACAACATGAGTGAAAGATAATGGAAACACAGAGTATAAATTTTAAAAGTTTGTAGCAATTCTATGGTGTGCCAAGCCTTTGAGATAAGTTTGCTTCACTTTTATTTAAAAGTGAACTTGCAGCACTGTTTCACTTGCCAAAACTGGTAGTCTTGCCCAACAGGACTATCTGATTCATAAGTGACTCTTTTTGCAGAAGATTCTAAAAATAATCTAAAAATTTTCCTTAGGTAGTAATAAAAAATCAATTCCAAAGATGAAATTTAATTATGCAAAGATTTTAATTTTATGATGAACTATTGGTATATACTTCTTTATTTTATTATACATACCACTGCTTTTAAAACCACAACTAAATGCACAATCCATGGGAAGTGAAACAGCTGGTTGGTTTAAAACAACAAGCCATGTTGAATTCATGTTTGAAACCAGAAAATAAATATTTTTATCATAAACGAAACAGACAAAATAGAAAAGCACAACATATCATGTATAAACACAGGCTAGATTGACAAAAATACCCACACCAAACTAAGGTGAAATGCAGTAGTTCATACTGCATTGCTTGCTTTGTAAGCAGTTACTGTAATTACCTCAACATCTGTTTCACTGTCTGTAAACTGGTATTGCTATAAAGTCATAAAAGACAACAGAATACATGTGAAGTTATACTGCTCAGAGGATGTTACAATTCTCCATGCTCAGCTGGACAATTAAGCACTGGGCTATATGCATGTAGAGAGTGTATTACTGGATACTGCGTGATACCATAGGGATACAGAGGCATTCTAGACACGTACCAGAGGATGTGAAGCTGCCCCATACACAGCCAGAACTTTGGTTTGAAGCATGCAGTACTGATGCATAGAAAAGAGTGACCCGTTCTCTAAATGGAGCTCGATGTTACTTTTTGACTTGCAATGGCTATCAATGCATACCAATCTAAGAAGCAGCCTTGCAAACCACACCGTAGCACTACAGACATTAAGTCAATACATTGCTAAAAACTGACATTACAGAAAACTTACCGCTGCCTTAAGGTAGTAAACAAAAGAAGAAAAAAGGAAAAAAAGGCAAAAAATTTACTGAGGAAAATTATAAGAATTTTACTGGAATTGATAAATGTTTTAAATGTAAATTACTGATGGTGTTTATTTCATACAGAACACATTCCTTGTGCTTTTTATGTCACCGTATCAACACAGACGATGAAAGAGTAAACCTCGTAAAATAAATTCAGGTTTTTCTTACTGCATAGAGCAGACCAGTGAAAGTAACACTCACTTGTCCAAAGAATGCTACCCTGAAATAAGTTCCCAGCAGCCTCTTGCCTGTATGCATAACTTCTGTAACTTTACTGTATGCTCGATGAAGGGTGTCATATAAGTGAGCAAGCCTCTAAAAGTAAAAGAAAACAGTAATGAGGCAGAAGAACAAAGCAGAACTTTCCTATCTTAAAATAACAAATGATGTCCTTGTAGCCAGTAACTACTGAAAACATTCTTCTATTGAATGGTAGTATTAGGTTTAGCACTATATCAGGATGACAATATGTAAGTCTAATTTTAATTATATATATATTAAAAAATATTTAAAATTAAACATTTCAACACATTCAAATTTCAGTTACTATTTTAACACTTTTATTATGTGATGTCCAATGTGTCATGCAGTTAGACTTGAAAATTCAGGTGTTTTTTCTCACTCAAATTTACTTTTGATGAATTCAGTACCTCAAAATCTCTCCGTTTTTCATAAATGGGAATTATAAGTTTATATATGTCAGCAATGAGTTCATAGCGTTCTGCCTTCCAGAGTCCATCAGCACACTGCTCCAACAATTCCATCAGCACATCCTAGATTTGGATACACATTTGAAAGTGTGAAACAATTCAGTACTCATCACAAGCACAGCAAATAATTATATCAAAGTTCTTCCCAGTGAAAAGAGCAATCTTGCCTCAAAACAGAATTATGTACACTTAGTAATTTAAGTTATTGTGGCAATCAAAAATTACTAAAAGGAAACAAAACAAGACAGAATGGTCTGAGTGTACACATGAACTCCCTGTATTTAGAAACAGCATGTTTCTTTTAGATATTCTTGAAACTTCTTTGGACCTTCTAACATTCTTGCATTGCAGTGGTGAAGCCAGAAGCTGGAAAAATCTCCTTTCATGCTTAGAAGCTACTCTATTCCACCTCCTTCTTCCCTTTGGTAGAGAACTAAGTCAGCTTAAAAACATCACTAAGAAAATCAAATCTTAATACTGCGAGCAAAGAGACTAGAAAGTGGTACCCTTGTCCATGTGCTGCAACAGACCTTAAAACATTTCCTCCTTTCCCCCAGTCATTGTGGGGCTGCCAAGACTCCTCAGTATCTCCATTCTCAGCAGCCAAGTGGTGACAAGTGACAGACAAGTGTCACTGCTGGACCACAAGGGCTGTACACAAACACTGGTTTATGACACGACTCTCGATTCAGACACCAGAGGGCATCCAGATGTAGCAAAGAAGTAAAGTTTTGTTTACAAAAAGATAAGAACGTAAAGAGCACAAGCTTCAAGAGGGAGAGCTGATAGGAAGGAGCAAAAGAGCACAACATTTCTGAGCCACATGTCTCAAAGCTCATCCATTCCCATGGGAAAAGTTCTTTGCCATATATGCAATCAGTTTCCCTAGACACCTGCGAGAACAGCCTCTTGCTCTTTAATGGTGCTCTTCTTGGAAAAGCCTGATTCTTCTACTAACCACTTCAGGAGCTGGACTTTTTTCCAGTTTGTTGATGCCTCTCTTGACTTTTGGGGGTCAGTGCTGGACACAAGGTTAGAGATGGGGTTCTACAAATGCCAGGATAAAAGGGAAAAAAACACTTCCCTCTGCTTCTTGAGTAATCTTCTCAAACACAACACAGCCTGCACTGGCTTTTGTTTCCACAAAGCCACATGGATGATTCCCATTCAATATGGTGTCCACTAGAACTTCCAGCTCTCTCTGCAGAGCTGCTGCATAGCCTCTACTGAGATTTTTTTTTTCTTTCTACAGCCTTAAGAGGACACTGTGCTCCTGGGCAAGGCTCTTTCATTTACCCATCTGCAAGTCAGGATAATGCCTCTCATGGAATGTCATAGGAAAACAACTGTTTTGATGAAATGCACACAGTAGCCTTGTTAAAAAGGAAAATCCCAAACTAACTTTTTTCATCAGACAGAACTCTTTTAAAATGAGAACTAAATTGAGAATCCCAAAATATATTTTTTTTAAAATGAGAAACTATATAAATTCTTAGCAAAAAAATCATTGAATTAGGAAGTGTTTTTATAAACTGGAGAATATGAAAGATATTTTGTCCCTTTTAAAAACATGAAGGGGTTGCCTCTAATCCTCCAATACTTGTAAATGCTCCTTCAGAGACTGAACTCTAAAATAACTAGCAAAAAAGGGAAATCTAAAGTTTTAAGGGAAGAAATTCCACATGGCTTGTTACCATGTATAGGAAGAATTCTCATCAGAGCATAATTTTGCTCAGTAGTAGTAAAATACAGCTTGAAAGATGTTTCTGCTTTTTTGACTTCTCTGCCCAATTGACTTCATTTTTTTCTCAGACAATACAGTTCTGATTACTTATGAACACACTTATGAACACTCCATTTATGAATATGTTCCTATTCCTGAAGGAACTGGACTACCTGTTCTGAAGCACTTCTGAAATGATTTTTAGTCTGCTAAAGCCAAACAGTTCTTCCCTATTGTAACTCTTGTTATCACTACTATTATTACTTCTCCCCTATTATTATTTTTTCCATATTTCAGGTAACTCCAAAAAATAGTAACTTTTTTCAACATTTCATCAGTTAGAGCACTACATGGTTAAGTAAGAAAGGGTTGCATGCAGGGAAAAAAATGGAATTTGGCTTGGTTTGATCCTTCTGCAAGCAGTACAGGCTAATAATTTCACTCTTGGCTTACTTCCGTTCCACGGAAATACTGAGAGATGGAAATAAATTTGTGTAGGGTTCAATGACCCAGAAAAAGCAGTATATTCTTTTTGCAGGGAGTGACTAATGATAAAAAGAATAAAGACAATCCAATTTAAAAAAAAAAAAAAGCATAACAATTTAGCTCTGACAAATGGTCTGGCAAGAAAACAGTGACAGAAATTTCCAACAAAACTTTCCATCAGCAGTAGTCACTAGAGTTCCTGATCTTCAATAACTTAGAGCAGCTTGCATTTTGCTTTGAGTAACATGCTAAATTTCATGCTGGATCAGAAGAATCAATGATTTTAAAAAGGCAGCAGAAAATTGAAAAAAAAAAATACAAACCACAAAACCATTTGCACAGTCAAATAATATTGTCATACAGCTTTACCATACACTAATTAAAACACCAGAGAAAAATACATTTGTTGTACAACTACGCTTACAAACCAGGGAGTTTTCCAACATGACTGCTGCCAGTAGTGGTCTGTCCCCCTCTTCCACAAGTACACCAGCACATACATGGTGCAGACATAGCTTTTCATAAGCAAGATTATTCATCATATTTTCACATAGGCTGCTTACTAGTAAAATTTACTGTACAGCCAGCACAGATGGATCAGCAAAGACACAAGGAGTGAAACTTAAGCCAGAAAAAACACATGGACACGAGTCTGGTGTCAGTAAAACTACTTTCATTGTTATGGCATATTTGCTTAGGGAAACTGTAAACAGCAAACACCATTGAACACATTTTCATGATTTCTGGTGGAGTAATACTCTAAATCTAAGTCAGTTTTACAAAACAACAGATCTTGCTAACTCTAATAAAGTAACCCACATTGGTGTTCATCCTGTCAAAACCCCATTTTGCTTTTATTCCACAAGTGGTGTTGAGCTGATGTGCTAGCACTATAATACATGTATATAGTAAATTCTCTGAATCTGGGACACCTCACAGAGTTTTTTAATTTCAGCTTTTGGGTACGAATGGCAGATCAGAAAACAATTATTGTATCCCTTACATCAGTAATTCTCCAGACTGAAAAGTAAAATTTGCAAAAACCCCTAGCCCTGCCATATATGTAAATTTTAACATTTTTATGTTTACTTACTTCATTGAAGTGAACATCTTGCATTCCAACATCCTCCATCATTGAAGCCTCTTCATCTATATTTGGTGTGATTACTCTGAAAGCAGTACAACCTTGCCTAAACATCCCTGTCATTGAAAAAGAAATATAGACAAATTTAATTTCCTCCAGCAGAATAACATTGGGCCATTTTGTGATTCTGGATAAAGCAGAAGCCATGTTTAAATATACCTACCACCAAATAAATAAAGAAATAGATCAGCCTCCCCTCCCACTGCATGATTAAAATACAAGACCTTACATTACTGTGAATGTACAAATGGGTTTTAAAAAACCCCAAAACATTAATATCTGGACCCTTACCTACCAAACTAAGTAGTGTCTAAATCTTCCTACTTTATCTTAAATTTGTGCCTAACCTACTCCACCCTAAGTCTAAGGTACTCAAGGTAACTTTTACAGGATTTAATTAAACTGCCATGAAGTCATGCTGGAACTGCATACAGGGGCAGGACCTGGCACGTCATTTTTTCCAGTCTGAACAATATGAATGACATTAACCATAAAAAATGATCAAGGGATGGCAAACCAGATTATTCAAACACAGAAAACCAGGAAAAAACTAACTAAATACCAATCAAACTTCCTTTACTGAAAAAAAAATACCTAACAAAAATGGAGTATAGAATGTTCCAACATGAAACCCGTGTCTTTTACTCGTGCTGTTTAGCTCTTTTTTGATTACATCAGACTGCTGAATTAAGAAAACAGGATTTTCTGTATCAATTTAAACCTCAATTGCGACCAGTAAATATTACAGAAGCATAAGGATTTGCACATATTTATTTTACAGCTCATTCCTACAAAGATTCTTTCTGCTCTGTTAGAAGTTCTGACCATCAGAGGTTTTATTGAATGATTGCCTCAAATGCTAGGGGTTTTTCTTTCCTAGAAGTACCACAGCTAGAAGTTTGACCCTCTGTATTACTGAGAGGAAATAAATTTTATATGACAGTATACAAAACCAGCGTAACATCCAAAGGACTCACAAATTAATAGAGACTATCACTATTTCTCAGGTATCACCAGGCTTCCAACTGGACACAGTAACTTGTCCTAGCAGCTTATTTCAGATCTGGTCTCAGAGAAGGTTCTGAAATCACTGGGGCAAAGAAAATAGCCTATACATGACACAAACATTTGGCAAGAAGCACAACAAGATCAGAGACAAGTCATCTTTTAGACTCATGATTTTGCTTCATTTTGAGCTGTCATGCAAAGGCAAAGCTAAAAAGTTGCAAACATGAATTTGCCCACAAACCCAAAACACTCTTGCAACATCAAGATCAGTTTTAACAGATTCCTGAAACTTTCAAGAGAGCTCTTTTGTTAATATAAACCATATCTCAAATCCCTGACTGAGAACTCCTCTGATCCTATAGATGAAAGGTAGTGTTCTACCCTATCTCAAGAGTCATCAGAATCCACTTTTAGAAACAGCAGCTTGCACAGAATATACCACAACAAGGTGAAACATCCTGAGAACTATTATCATTGACTGAATATCTGAAAATTTGTACAAATTTATTTTGACTCCTATGGCAATGCCAGGTTTCCCTAGAATCAGTGAGAGACTTACTACTTGTAGGACAAGAATATTCACCGATAACTTTGCTTTAGAAAGGATCTGATTTGAGCTATTAGCAGCTCTGGTGTAAAATTAAAATTTTTACTTGCCAAAAATTTTGCTTTGCCTTCATCTGAAATGCTGCCCCTTAGATATGCAAGTATACTCTTAAGTACAAGAGTATGCTACCTGGTTAGGTTAGAATTTTTTTCCTGGTGAACACTGAAATAACTACAAGTTCCTCAAGGAAATGATTGATTTTCTCAAACTCTAATAAAAAATATATTTGAATACATTAAAATAAGGTTTTGAAACCATACCTTTTCGTGTGAGATATTCTGCAACCAGTGCTGCTACATGGACATAGCACATTGCTGCCTAAAACAGAAAAAGTAACAACCTTTTAAAATACAATGAAAATGGGACAATTAAAGACAAAGTATAAGGAGACCAACAGTACAAGACAATTTCTTGTTTTCCTTTTTGCTGCTTTGCAGGAGATATTCTGTGACTACTGTAAGAATTCTCCACCTCATTTATGTAGAAGAGTAACTGTGCAAGTGCACTCACTCCTCCTTAACCAGAGCACTGAGTGGCACAGACAGCAGTTCACAATCGAAGAGTGACGCTGGGTCACAAATCACAAGGTAGCAACATTATGCTGTAATAAAAACAAGTGAATCTCTTTTTGGGGGGGGAGGTATTTTAAGTGCTAAGGTATTAATGATTCTACTCAACATCTGGTAGCCCTGCTGCTAACCTGTTTTGTCTACTTTTTGGCTCAAAAAAAAATGCAGAAGAAACTGGTAACAGGCCATTTGAAAGCAGCAAGAGAGATCTCACCTATGAATGGAATTTGAAGGAATTTGGTTGGTGCAGTTTGGAAAACAGAAAAAAAAAAGAAGAGGGACAAAATACTTTTCAGATACCTGAAATTTTTTATGGATTTGACATTGACCACTTTTCTCCACTGAACGGACAAAAAAAAAATTGAGATTCTTGTTTTATTAAAAAGGCTTAGGCTTTCAGCAAAGCGTTACTCTAACTGTAACTATCAATTGAACAGCTTAAATATGGAGGCTGCACAACCTCAAACAATGGAGGTGAAGGAAAAAGGTAAGAATCTGCCAGAAATTCTAACTCATACTTTGTATCAAGTTGAATTTGATGATTTGCAGATGTCCTCAACTAGTTGCACAGTCAAAGATTGTAAGATTTTAATAAAAAAGTTAAAAACAACTGAAAAGGATTAAAAGACCTTGTCTTCTCAGATGGCTGAAGCTGTTCAGTTTGAAAGACAAGCTAAAAACAGAGTAATGTGTATGCCTTCTGTGTTGCTATCATGTAGAAGAAGAGAATTCTAGTACTAAGAATTGAGTTAGGAAGATAGCACCTTCTACTTCTTGGAGATCCTTGCTTGCTTACATGAAGCTCATTTTAACAGATGTTTATGAAATGCAACGATTTCATACAAAGCAATTTACTTTCAGATGGAAAAGCCTTCCAGAAAGGGACAAAAATTATCTGTATCCAGTTAAAATGTTAATGTCTCATTAAGACACATAACAATCTCCACACCCAATTCTCTTTTTTGCTAGAACTGAATATTTTAAGAGCACAGTAAAATCAGAAAGCTTTCCTTTTTTTCAAACAACACAATAAATTATTTGTCAGTTTTAAGAACATTAGGACTTTTTTTAGTAAGTAATTTCGAATAAAATCAAGCTAATTCTGTAAAGGCAGCTGGAAGGGAATTCAAGGAGTGGCTTTAAGTGTTTAAGCAAGCAATAACAAAGATATTTTTAAGAATGAGGCCTCTCTTCCATGGCTTGCATTGTGCATTCCATTCTTAGTAGTGTGTCAGCTACAGAAGTTAAACATGATCCTTTACATTAATAACCCGAAATTACTTACAGATGTACTTGGGTGGGACAAAAACTTATCAGCTATTGAAACCAATCCGGTAACAATTCAAAAATGATTAAAAATACTTATTATGCTACACACTAACAACTACATATAGTACATTCACTTTCTATAAAGATAAACTTAAGCTTTTTACAGAGCTAAAAGTAATTTGATTTTATTTTCCTCTTACCTCTGAAAGATCTCCATTTTTAACATGGATCCTTGCCATGCTGTCTAACCACGTCTTCCTCAGTTCGGGTGTACTGGCATAAGACTTTGCCAAGCTGTACTGGAGGTCTACAAGCATTTCTGGATCATTCTCATGTTCCTTCATCTGAGCTGTAGCCATCAGTACTGTACGAATCCGTTTGGTTAAATCCTTCACATCAGAAGGGAATGTAGTGTGCTAAAACATGGAAAAGTCAGGTTAACCACCATGTTTTCCAAGTCATTGCGTAACAAAAGGACAAAACGTGACTGGAAAAGATGCTATGAAAGAGTCTTCAAGCATCCTTCCACAGTATGGAAATAAGAATAAAACCAGACCTTAATAATTCTGTCATTGTTGGCACAATTGTTGATGATGGAAAGAGACTGCTGAAATCTAGTTCCTCCAATTCCAACAACATCAGCAATTAACTGGCTTACTGAAATAATAACCTTGACAAAAAAAAATCTTGTTAGTGCATTATTCATGAAATACTCTTGAGATGTACCTATGAGGCAATTACAAAGGAAGTTTCATTTTTTTAATTGAAAAATTATTGTCTTAAATAAAATAATGTTTGGGGTTTTTTCCAATTACTTGTACAATAACATAGGCAAGATAAAACAGGCTTGTGTAAATTCAAGACACATGACTGACTGCTAGGTGAACTAGCCAGAGGTCATTAAACTGGCAAACTACTGTTCCCAGCTTTGTCAGGACACACAATTTTCTAATTGTTTGTTTTATTTAAGACTTTTATGTGCTTGTTGCTGCATTCTTTTCCTTCTTCAGATGCAACGGGGTACACCATTTAACAAACCAAACAACATCTACAAAAAAAGAATGCTTGCACTGACAAACAAAATTTATTTACTACAAAACACAGGGTCATCCAATTGTTTCTAAGTATTTCCTTGTTCTGAATATATTTTTATGGCTATCTTCTTACTCTTAGTACCAGCCTTACTTGAACCCAAAATAAATCCTTTTAAACCTTTATCTTATAGGGCTTTCCACACTGATATGCAACCGTCTATCTACGACAAAAACAACAAAAAAAAGAAAGATAAAAAAGAAAATATACTAACTTGCAGATGTGTTCGAACAAAAGACTTCTTCCCTGTGTAGTCAAAATTATTTCTCATCAAAAAGTACAGTAACTGTGAAGCTTCATTACGAATTGAACTCAGCTTGGAATTACAGTACTTCAGAATTTCATAGCACAGTGCAGAACACATATCAGCTCTACCTTCATAAAATGTAGAAGGAAACTGAGGAAAAAGAAGAAAACAAAGAATTTATTCATTAAAACTAGAGTCAGGTCCTGATAGAAGAAGCATGTCAAGAAAAACAAATATATTCATATCCTCAAATTGTGGAAAAAACCAGGAGTTAAGAGTAGTTCATGACACAAAACAATTTTTACAGCAAATCAAAGGACAAGCATTCCACGCTGTTGAGATCAGATCAGTCCTTATTCACTGAATTTATTTTGGGATGTTAGTTCTTAAATTCTTACACAGTATATTGTTAACTAAAGAACTGGACAAGTACTTGAAGGCGGATTTCTTAAAACTTCTTACCTTGTAAATAAGAGCCCTTAAAGCACTGAATACATTTTTCAATGCTGTCTCAGACTGATTCTTTTGAAGGAAGCAGAGGTATACATCAAATACTTTCTTCATCAGTGGATTATGTCCGTGATCAGTCAGTAGCTGATTCTTTAAAACAATAGCAAGAATTTAGGAGCTTTGTACAGCAATACATTTATACTACTCTAAGAACATATACAGGTCATCAAAAAGTGAAAACATATAACCTCTATGGCATTACCAACATGTTTAATAACACACACATACCTGAATTCTAATTAGGTATTTCTAACACTTAATTAATTTCACTTATAAAGGAAGTGTCTTCTGAATAGACTTACAGAACACAATTGTTTTTATCAGTTCTTAATTAAATCCATTACTATTAATAACTTTTTAAGGGGCACACTCAAAGTATTGACAGATTTTGTTTACACTGGCTTTAGCAGCCCAGAGAGGGGATTTTTTTCATAGCAGTATCTCCCACTAAAATGTGATTCTACAAGGTCTTGCCTCTTCTGCAACTCACCTTGGTGCCCTTGACTCTTGCCTGTCATTACTGTATACAGGCCTCCAAAGGGCTGGAAGAGGGTGGGTTCAGACTGGACTTAAGGAGGACTTTTTCTACAGTGAAGGCGCTGAGGCAATGGGACAGGCTGCCCTGGGAAGTAGAGGATGCCCACTTCCTTGGAAAGCTTTTTCAAGGCCAAGCTGGATGGGGCTTTGAGCAACCTGGCCTAGTGGAAGTTGTCTCTGCCCACACAGAAGGGTTGAACTAGATGATCTCTGAAAGTCCCTTACTACCCAAAACATCATATGACTCTGATTTTATGTATTTTAGTGCAATTTATTGAATAGAAGCTCCTGATTCTCCTACCTTTTTTGTTTGGACCTTTGAGACTATTCTGGCATACTCTTGCCTACTTTCTCAATATAAAACACAGATAACTTCGAAGGATTGTCATTCCAAGCTGATGGGTTGATAACTAAAAGATTAATGTTCATTCCTCTTTAAATCTTTATAGCTAGGCATCTTAATTTTCAACTCTGGCACCAGGTCTGTGGACAGAACTGGCTCTAAATTCTATTAATTAAATTACCAGAAAAAGGAATCTCATTTTAAATAAGCTCATGTTTTCATAACTAGATTAAAGATAAGACACTACATTTGAATCTTCAAGCAAGAATCTGGATACACTACCCCAATTAGAGGAGAAATAAGCCAGAGTTATCATCTCTCCTTTTTATGGCTTCAATTTTAAAGACTGGAAAACCTCAGAAAAACAGCCAAGATGGGTAAGTAAGTGAGTGTGCTATATAAAGATTCCACAGGAGAGCTACAGCAACTGACACAACTAAAAGAAGTCTTATTTGTGGACAAATGGAAAAAAAGTTACAGAAGAGAAACGCACAAATCACTATTAAGGAGTGCATTACTATAATAAGCAGCCAAGTTCAATATGAAAGTCTGAGAGTGTCCAATTATGGTTTTGCCATAGATCTTTCACCTCACATGGCCTGTAAAAGCCACTTTTACTACTAACATTAGGTAGACACCAAAGCTTCTAGAACAGTTTTTAAGTTAGCTGAGGAAGGAGATTTTCCCACAAATTACTGCTGATATATGATGTGTAGCTGAAGCCAAAGCATTTTGCTGTGAGATATTATCAGTTTTACATGAAAATAATAAAACACAATGCTAGAGAAGCTAAAAAAAGCAATGCTATTTAACTAGACTATGAAAAAGTAATTTAAAAATTAATTAATCTTCTCAAAGATACGTATGGGAAAAGGTAACACCAAGTCATCAACAAACCTTAAAAGCCATTGTGAATAATGACAGAGTGTCCAGAATTGTAATGCAAACTTCGGTGGCAGTATTTGCTTCAAGTAAAGACTGGTGAAGGACATCTGCATCTGAATGGCCATAGCCTACAGAAATTCCAAATGAAGTGTAAGTGCTGGATACACTCATTTAAATGTTTCTTATTTCCAAAAGACTTGCTGAACTAGGAAAAGATTAACAAGTAAAAAGCCTGACAGAAGTTAGTATTCAATACAGGAAAATAATTCATATGCATTTCAATAGTTTCAAACACGGTCAGATAATTATTCTAACATAATTTGCACAGGATCATAAAATACATTAAGTAAGAAATTCAACAATAGAAGCATTAAACAGCAGTTAAAACCTATGTGATATTTCATATATATGCGCATGTATACACACGTGTGTATATATATAAAGCTACACAGTTATATATATATACACACACATATATTGATAAGTACTGCAGGAGGATGAAGTTACAGCTGAAAATATGTAATTTTGGCAATTTAGTGATGTTACAATGGTCTCACAGTTAATCAGAAGGCAATCAGGATAAAAATACAAAAAAGTAAGAGTTGAAGGAACACAATCCTGTCCTTATTATATGCAGTTTAACACCCAAGTAATGCATTCTGCTCTTCTAGCAATACAGTGCAATAGCTCCATATTCAATAAAAACATTCTATCACTTCTACCTCCATATTGTATTTTAATAATTTTAAAAACATAGCCTGCTTCAGCACTGATAATAATGTGTCACTTATGTTCCCTAACACTGGTCATTAAGCCAGTGTTAATTAACGAGATTGACAAACATGACTGGGCTGCTTTATAAAAATTTGGTCTGCGTCATATTATTAGATTTACAGATAGCTTAGCATCACTAAATCAATGATAAGGATGACAAACTCGTTGAGATCAAGTGAAGAACAGAAAAAATGCCATACTCTTTTATAATGACACTTGGCCACTTCTTTCTGCACCTTATTGCTTCCCTGGCTGAACTACTCAGGTACACCTGTAACCACCACTTTCTTTAGATTTACACATTCTTTCTTGAAGCACAAAACTATACTGAAACTTCTCAGAGATGAAAGATATCACTTATACCAGCATTTCAGTTCTATTTCTAGCTTATGTGGTTAGAAAGGGAGAAATTAAGCTCATAATTTATCTTGCCAAAGAATCTTGATTATAGAAACGAGTAAAGCAATTATTTCCACCAGACACTTCCTTTCTTTATGTATCCCACACAAAATAGTTG
Organism: Phylloscopus collybita; assembly: GCA_027886175.1. Taxonomy (NCBI): domain Eukaryota; kingdom Metazoa; phylum Chordata; class Aves; order Passeriformes; family Phylloscopidae; genus Phylloscopus; species Phylloscopus collybita. The sequence continues at coordinate 22,562,230 of JAJNNQ010000006.1, forward strand.
CAAGATTATTCAAGCTCTGAATGCTACTTTGGATACATGATAGAAGCAGACTGACAGCTAAACGAAACTGGAAGTTAACAACATGACCAAAGATATAAAAATCAATTTCACACTTGATGTGGTTTTTACAGCAACATATTTTCAATTTGTAAAACCTTGGCCAATACAATGTGTAATATCCTGATATTTATTAACTGTGCACTAAAAAACCCACCTATTATCAGTTTAGACAAAGTTATCTGAATAAAACACCTTCCTTCATAATTTCCTTCAGTTGGAAAAGAACAGAAAGTTTCCTTTTACAAAAGCATGCATTTTTTAAAATCTTTCAGCTCACTGTTTCCTAAAACATCAGTAAACATTGCCAGATTCTGAAAGTATGAAATCTCTTTGCACAGGGACATATTATCTGTTTCTCAGAGTTTCTTCTTTTAAACCAGTTTTTATCTGCAAAGTATTACACTGTATCGAATGTGCAGCCACAAGGTGCAAAGGCTTTCTTTTGCGTACCAACAACAGTGTAGAAATTATGATGATACAGCAGCAGCAGACTGACTGCAAGGAAAAAAAAAATAATCTTCACAGACATACTTGTCTGACATTTTAAAAGCAAGCAATTGCATTTCTTACATTTAAACAGATGTGATAATGCATTTATGAATAGAGAGGTTTTGTGGGATCTTTTTTTTTTTTTTTTCACTTTTACGCAAGACAATGTGATAAGTCCTGTGCAATTAGGCTATGTTTTGCTTTATATTACAGAAAAAGAGCTAAAAGATTTTAAGAGACAGTTAGATATGCTTTGAGAAATCAAAGAATGAACAAGTGAAAATACAGTTAACTCAAATAATTGTTTTACTGCACACAACTCTTTTCAGTACCAGTGCTGTATTTTACTGGATTAGTCAACCAGTTTCATTGTTTTTTGAAGCTGAAAATTGAAAAATGGTGCTTTAGGAATACTTTACATACAGTATATTGCAATTTAGAAGCAGAATGTTTAAAAAGATAGGCCACAAGCAGATTTAGTTTTCAATACAGCAGTCTATACAAGCTGACTTCAACCTGATTAAATCTTACCATTGTCTACAGAAATTCCAAGAATACTTGATATCTTTCTCACACTGAAAACAGAAAAATCACTTCATTATTAGACGCTTTTTCACTACCAGACAAACTAAATCATGGGTTCACAATCTTTGTAGAAATTCAAAGAAATTCTTTTCTCCTTAGGGGATGTCAAAACATGGAGATATGGTCAGAATACATATATTTAATTTTAGACTAGCAATTTATAAGACCATATAGGAGAAAAAAAAAATTGAAGCTTAATAAAGCAAATAGAAAAAAAACCAAGCAAATTTTGTAACTATGTGCAGCACATGTTTGAGGCGTAGGCAACTAAAAGAAAATATCAAAATACAGTTTTAAGGTACACTGTAGTTAACCATGCTCCATGTTATGGCATCAGCCAGCAGTGATTGTTCTATCACAAAGCAGAGAACAGACCATCGACTGCTTCCAGCTACTCGTTTCACCTGGAACAGTAAAAGTCATTGGGATGCACTGGTGTGGCTCTGGGACCTGTCACTGGTGTTGTGGTACTGGTTGAGGATGACAGATGTTATCATGTCGTGAGACTTACTGTGGTTAAAAGTGAGAGAGTTATCCAGGCTGCTCAGCTGCTGCAATCTGGCATGCATCATTCCTGTTCTGTTACGGGAAACAGGCAATGTCTGAGATTTTCGATCATGAACTATGGATCCTAACCCCTCCTGGTTCCTGCAAGATGGGTGAAATGGGATAGAAGCAAAAGTTAGACATGTCAAACTGCAGCAAGACAGGAAGTGCTGTTAGTTTAGCACAAGAAGTTTTATAGAAAGAATTACAATGCAACCTATTCACTGTTTTCTTTATAAAACAAAAATAGGTAGCTTTAAAAAAAGCATCACAGCAAACTCTTTCTTAAAACCTCAAAGCATGAAAGCAAAAGCACACAAGCAGCCACTCCTGAAGTGCTAAATTTACCTCAGAGCTTTCAGGAAAAAAATATTTGAAAACATAAATATTCTGAAAATATTCAGAACCCAAAACTGAATACTCTGTTTTGATTGCAAAATTTTAGCAAGAAAGTTAGGACACACAGCAGTAGAATTAGAGAGCACACATGCAACAGGAAAGCAGGAGTTATCTGAGATAGATAGCATCATATACTTCTTACCCAAGCAGGAAGGGAGAAGAGCCATAGACTTTGTTAAATTTGCAGCAATCAAATGAAGAAAACAGAAAAGTGATTTGTGTTAGCAATCAGTACAGGCTAACTTCCTATTGTGTACCACCACCAGAGCTGATGAAAAATGAAAACCAGTGCTTGAATTGCAGAATTCCCTGTTCTCTTCCATTCTCTGTCGTTTGTGTATTTTAAGAGTACGTGCATTGACTGTGTGTAGTGACAATGTGAAAGACATGAAAGTTGCATTTACTGGGAAAATTCACAACACCAGATGCTTTCAATAGCTCAACATTTTCAACATTACATGCAGCACACAGACCAGGTGATCAGTAAACAAAAAGGAAGTGTGGTAGTGTCCTCTACAAACTAGTCAAACAAAGCAGTTGGAAGAATTTTTACAAAAAGCCTGAAAATTATAGACCCCTGAAAATCCAGAGTTTGATGTACATTTGAACACAAAGATTACAATCAAGACCTTAAGAAAGTCAGATTTATTTTTGAATTTTTTAGGTTATGTGAACTTTTTTTTTCAGACAAATCTCCAAGAAGATAGTCAAGTTTGTAGAAGATTCACATTATCTAAAGTTAAAACCAAAAAAAGCTAACATTATAGTTAGAATGCATTACCATCCAAAGTCATCAACAACTTTCTCACTGAGTTCTAGAGAGCCAGTATCTTAACCACATCAGTTTAATTATAACAATATTACCATATCAACCACAGTGTAAGGCCTAAAGAAGTTGCTATCTTTTACTCCATTAAAAAACACTTTGCATTTTAAAAAATATTGCAAAGGTATTAAAATAAATTAATACAAATTTCTGACTCTACAGATTTTCTCCAGACTTCAAATTTAAAAACAGCAGAGTTGGAATGTTCATTACTCACCCTCAATAAATACACTATATACAGAATTTCTAAAACATTTCAGTTTACGTGGTTTTATGGCAACTGAATAAACAAAATATTGTAAAATTTCTTTCTCAAAGACATTATTTCAAGGAAAAAATGCTGTAAAAGATAGCATTTAAGGGGTGGATTTCAAAGTCATCATTAACAAACAGCTCACAGATCATTCTTAAACGAATACCAGACTTCCAGACAGGATACAGATTTGTTAACATGGTAACCAGTTACTTACTTCAAAATCTTATGCATAATTTCACATTAATTCTTCTACTTGTGCAATTTATTTGTTGCAGAGGTTCAAGGCATATCTTACACAGTGTAATTATTAGTGATCAAGACAGTGAAATTTAAATTCCACACAGTACCTGGCTATGTATCGTTTGCCCATGTACTGGAACTGATGTAAGCACACTCTGCAGAGAACACAAATGAGAGAAGGCACACTTAAAAAAACCTTCTCTGGACTTATATACCTTGGAATTATTCAACAATCATTGTTAACTTTAAACTCTTACATCATAAAAGTTCTTTATTTCCCCCAGTCTTAAAATTCCCTTCTAGACCCCAAGCCAAGAAAAGGTGTCTCAGAGGCACAGTTATCTACGAATGGACAACAATCCAGGGTAACCAACATGGAAGAGGGAAGCAAAGAGATTGCTTCCAGACATTGCCTAATTACACAAATTTTACATTACATAAATTGTATGTAAGTGTTCAAAATAAGGGCAAAACATTTTGCTTCCCCCCACTGCAGCCTAAACTCACTTGGTTACAAATGGGCTTTTTTTGTTTTGTTGGGGTTTATTTAAGGTCTCCAGTTTCTAGAATAACAACAGGGTTTCTGAAAGAACTATTTTCAAAAGGGAATATGCTTTTATAACAAGATGATAATAAGGACAAATTAACAACAAAAAATTTTCATTAAAAAAGTAATCTATATTACTGGTAAGTGCACAACGCTAATGACTAATTAACTAGAAGCCGTATTTTCAAATCAAGAGAAGTGGTGTGAATGGAGGCTGTAATACTGACTTTATTTTACTCTTTTCACACATAAATATTTATTCCAGCAATACAGAAGACAATGCAACATCCCTTGTTCCTCCAGTATGATGTTCTAAAAGTTCTTCTTTAAAGTGTAAAGCCAAAATAAAACCTAGTTTTCAGGCTCTGTCTTCCATGTGCCAGCTGAGAATGAGAGAAAAGACTGCCTTATTGCCTCTTCAACTCAGCTCCATTTTTTTACTGAGACCTTGAGTAGCTTAGCTGTCTCCAACCTGCAAAGTCAGAATGGTGTTTGCCTTCCCCAAACTTATCATTCTCAGCACTAAATAACCTCAATTCCCCTTTCTGATATATTCTTGTCTTGTAGATTCTAAGTTTTTCAGACGGAGCATAAGCTGATAATAAATAGTGGACTCATCCTGTATCTATTCCCTTAGAGAATAACAGAGGACACATGAGGAATGCTAGCAGCACAGTTCTGAAGTTATGCAATTCAATCAGTTTTTCTATGCAACCATATATTTGCTATTTAACAGCTGATGTTACAACACACAATTTAATGCAGAAAGTATGAAGTCAGCTGGTTCCTCCTCCATGAGCACTGCAATACTCTGAGCACTACTTGTTGTTCAAGAACTTCCTGAGACCCCTTCTGCATAGCCCGATTCCAGAGACTATCATGGAATTGGATAGACATGCAATTGTGGACATCCAGTTAAGGACTTCTGAACAGATCAGGACAATATTTTTGAAGAAAAAACACACACTCAAAAAAATCAAAAACCGAAACAAAAAAAAACCAAAACCCCAAAAAACCCAACCCCCAAAAAACCCATTTATGCATGCTTATATCCACACTCATGTTGTTAACAGAACAGCAAAAGATACAGCTGCATGACAAGCACAACAAAAACTTACTCTGTAATTGTAAAAAAGTCCATGAGTTCAGATTTTGTAGCCTTGTTCCAATATGTAAACAATGCATCTAAGAAAATTAATAACAATTTAAAAGATAATTACTATTTGAAGTTTTCCTTAAAGCTGATTATACAAAAGCACATATCAATTCTCCAAATGACTTTCTGCAATACGATGTTAATTAATTAACCCATAATATTCCCATCCAATTTCATACTTTGCATAGTAGTAACTATGTAGCCTGCAGTACCTACAGCCCTATAACTAATACTGCGGAATATCTCAGACTGTTAGTCCTACAACCTGCTCCTTTACAGATTGCTCCCAACATTTTATTTTTAATTAAAAATTATTATTTTTTCTTTGATCACAGATCCTAGATGTATGATCCTAACAAACTAGTAAGATGTGCCACTCATGCTGTACTTCTATACCTCTGTACCCTTCTCCAGGATAACATGACTCTCAAAAATTCAATGGACCATCACACAAACATCCCAGGAGAATGAAGAGGCACTAACATCCCCATATTCCAGAAATGGAAATGTATATGACAATCAAATCATTTGGTTCCTTGTAATACAGCAAGTTCTGCAGAACGGAGGAATGACCAAGACACTTCTACAGAGCAATGAATTATTCTTCACCTCTGTTTTCCAAACCAAACTGTACAACTGCACACAAATATTCACTTTCTTTAAAAGTCCTGTAGCTGACCTCACACTTTGAATAAATAATAAGTACTTAATGCTTACAAGCTTTCAGTCAGAGTTTAATTTGAGTGATCACACATATTTGTAAAACACAGCAATCATGGTACCTACACCTAAAATATTCTGCTGATTTTGAAAAGTTATTGAAATAAAAGGCATAAACCCAGCAAATGACTTTGAATTTATAAAAAACAGGAGGAATTACCTACCGTCTGACATGCTTCTTAAAATATGAAGGAAACACATGAGCAGACTTTTGATCTCTGCTTGATCAAGTTTGTCATATCGAACAACAGAACTTCCTAAAGTGCTGCTCTGTTGGTTCTGAAAAGCAAACAGATGTGTTTTGGCTGAAGAGTTCTTAAACTGATAACAAACCAAATTGTTTTCAATTGCTTTAATAATTCCTGCAACAAAAAAAGGATCTCAAAATGGGGACAAAAATGTTTCATGTAGAGACAGGTCACTAAAACACACATTACACACACAAAGTATACCAAATAGCCTCTTTGCTTTGCTTGTTTTTAATTCCTTCCATGTATAATTTTTTTCCCCTAGGAGCAAAAGGAAAAGTCATCTAAGAGTGATTATTAAACAAGTTAATTTTACCTAGGTACTCACATGGTAGACAACAAGCCTGTCCCTTCTGCTTAGACTGAATACTTGAAAAACAAATGCTACTGTTAGGTGATGCATATATGCTCCTTTGCTTTTCAAGAGACTTTATGCTGAACTGTAGACAGGACTGCCTCTACAAAATTTGTTCCATTTAAAGATGTAAGAACCTCAAGAAAAACATACATGAAGGGCAATAATATGCATTCTGGAAGACTAACTACTACTAAATACCTTGGTCTTGCTCTCCCCTCCTCCCCCAACATACAAACAAATAAACCCAAACAGAAGCAAAACCCTCTCCCTGTTTCACTTCTTAATGTAATTCTTACACTTGTGGAAAGTTTATCACCACAATACCACTGTCTATGCAAAAAGAAAAAAGCTCTATAGTTGGTCTTTCAAAATGCATGCCACCAAACAAAATGGAAAAATAAAAATTCTAAAAATATATAAATTGAACTTAGGGCGAAGCCTTGTAAAAGAATCATTTCCACACAGTCAAGTGTTAGAAAATCCTTAGTCTGAAGCTTTTATAGATATACTGTATAAACTTTTGTTTAAATTATAATTATGCCCTTTATAATGCCTAATTCTCACATCCAGTATGCCTATTACTCAAATGGAAAATGAACCAGACATTTTAATAAGTTTGCTGTAAAGTCAACAGTCTGGTATAATTGATCTGTACAATTCTTACTATAAAAAATTTACAAATACAAAGGTAGACTCAAGGGAGAAAAGCACTTGGTTTCACAAAGGAAGCAAGAAGTAACATTAGAACAGCCCTCTCAGGAATACTCCTAACAGAAAGCAGGAGAGATACTAACCATGAAGGAACATTTCACAGCAATCACAGCCACTGACTGCTGAGCCCTTTTTATGCATTCTGCTGCATTAAAGAATTGCCCTCCTAAAACAATTGTGTAAATCTGATACCAGTAAACTTGTAAATCACATACTAGTCATGGAATGGATGCACAGTGAAACTGAATGTGAATCTATGATGAATACTAGCCAGAAGTTACTGTAATTTAGGAGGAGGTGGACACCTCTATAAGCTGGATAATTGCAGATTCTGAAGACCTCAAAAACTGTTTATCTTTGAAATATCTCTGGTGAACAAGGAGGTGCTACTCTACAGCTTTTTGGATGATATAACACAGCAAGCAACCAGTGGGTGACAGCGCAGAAACAGAATTTGCATTTCCTACACTTTTAGAAACTGTCCAGAGCACTAGATAATATTCCCACTAAGACTGTTGAACATATGGATAAAATAGGACTACAGCTACTCAGAAGCTTAGTTTAAAATCATGTCAATAACCTGTAAAGTATGCACATATTGAAATAGAAACTGATAGACTTCCAGTCTATTCTGATTCCACAAGCATAATGCTACAGATTATTCTGAAAGAAAATTGGAACAAAAATACAGCTCTTCACTATAATGATATCAAGCAATGAGCAAAAACTTGGAGATGACATGCACCTAACAACTGATCTACTAGAAAGAAAGTTCAAAAAGCAACAAATAAGAAGCCAGGATTAAGTCTTATTTGGGGAAAATACCAACAGCATGCAAAACACAGATCCTGTGTTACCTAAATTGGCAGACCAGAGCAGAATTTTCAAAGGATGTTGACTCCTTTGAAAACCCTTTTACTCAGTGAAAACACTACACATCAATAGTTAACAACATGACAACTAAGTAATAGATGACAGCATTGCCATTTAGCAACAGTGTATACCAAGATATTTCTTTATTACCTTGGTCAATACCAAAGAAGAACCTTCAGTTCTATCAGACTCCAAGACTCAAATTCTGCAGTTATTTAAACCGATTGAATTTTTTTATACATAAACTACATCACGTGCATGTACTCCAGGTTTGATATTTGAACATATTTTACATGGTCAAATTGCATATATTGGGTTTGAGATTCAGCTGTTGCAAAGAAGCGGCAAAACTACTGACCACACACTTCACTCAGAAGCTTAACTATACCAAGCACAAAAACCAGATACTTCTTGTAACTGAAGAGAGAAAGTAGTATGCAAAATTTTCTCTGGCAAAGCTGGGATTGTCAGAAGTGAAAAATCCATAGTAACACGGTTTTTCTTTGGAGGGTGGGAATTTTCTTCTTCGTCTCCGTTTGGGCGCAAAGCATGAGCAGAGTGCCTTCTGAGAAGCTTCTCTCTCTGCCACAGGAAGGCATGTCAGGGTCAAGGGGAAAAAGTCAACATGTTGTGACTTGCACAACCAGAGCTAAGAAAATGAAATGTGATCAGTATTGACACAAACTCTAGAACAACAGGACTAAATACCTTATAGCTACTGCAGCCAGAGCTCCTAATTTGTAACAGCTTTAAAGTGAACTGGTCTAGAAAAGTCAAACTAAGACAGAAGAAATCATCCAGAGAAAGGACAACAACTGTTTTTTTTCAACATTTTAAAAATGCTAAGTATATTGAGCATAGAAAGGGATGGAGTGATGGTCTCCACAAAATCAATGAAGCTGTTCTAACTAGAATTCAGTCCCCTCAAGCAAAATTCACTTCATCTATTGCCTTTCTCTAGCAAAGGAAACAACAACAGCTTGCTTTTGTCTCTACGCTGAAAATCTGTTTGAAATTTTTGTGAAACAGTTCAGTAAATGCAATGCAAAAGGAATTCGTAAGAATTATTTAACAAAAGGTTTATAAAATAGTGCTTTGAAGTTATTCTAGAAAGCCCATTCACAATGGAGATCAGAGAAGTGAACCTCTATGAGACTTAGGATGAAATTTTAGAAATACACCTTCAGGGTTTATCTTGGCTTGGTTTTTTTATTTACCTTGTCAAGAGAATTGCTCTTGTCACTGTGTCTTTCTGGGAGACTGTTTCCTGAGTCTGTGCTTATAAGAGAGCCTCTTGAGTCAGCATTCCTCACACTATTAATATTTGGAGTTGATGTAGTATATGGGGAAGCTAAAAAAAAATAAAACCACAACCCCAAACAACATAAAAATCTCAAACAATACATACAAGTCACTCCATACTTCAGTCAGACTTTTAAAATCACCATACATTTTTTAAGAAAGCAAAAAATCAATCCCATTTAGTTATTTTTAATGAAGACAAACTTATTCTAGAATTTCAGCAAAGTATATATATAAGCACATACACACAGACTTACATACAACTATGTAGATACATGCATAAAAAAAATGTAGCAATACATGCACACTTCCATGAAGAAGCATGTCTATTTAATAATAAAAAACAACCCTTTCCCATTTTTTTATCTTAACTATCACTTTTGACAGGGAAAAAAAGCAGCTCTGCTCCAGAAAATAACTTCAGTTTCATATAAAAGAGCAAACCCCCAAAAGATCCCAAAAGACAGATTTCATGTGCAGACTGAAAAAATAAAACAGTTCCTATTTAATTATTTTATTTTACTTTTTTTTTAAGTGCTTACCAATGCCAGATATAACACCAAACAGATCTTTAGGAAGATTGTTATCCAATGTGTTTCCTGATTTTTGTGGCGTTACTAACTGACTTGCAGTCGGCAAAATCTGCGCATCATCCTTTGTGCTCTGTTTGGAAAAGAGAGGAAAAAGTGATTATTTTCCTGTATTATGGACTTAGTGAATATGACACATCTTTAAATTTTAATTTCTATTAAATATGCTTGAAAGAATGGAGGTGTTCACATATTTGCACAAGCTTGGGATTCCCTAAAAATTAAGATATCTCAGGAAACATTGAAGAAATGAGTATTCAATTGAATTTTAAACACTATATAACAGATATTTGAAAAAGACTCACATTACTTTTATTTCAAGCACCCAAATATTTATCTTGTTGGAAGAGTTTGGGAGAATTTTTTTCTTAATACTAAATGGAACACAACAAGACAAGGACAAAAGTAAAAGACATGAATAATTAATTCTTAGATTCAATAACTGTGTGCAACCACATCAATATATACCCTTCACAAATTACATTTTAATTAATCTAAATTAATTAAATTTAATTAATCTAATTAATTTAATCTCCTGTAGCCCTCTTGCACTATAGGTCTTTCAAAACCAGACTCCTTTAGGGTTAAGTTCTTCTTTAATTTCTAGAAATTAAATCTTTTTGTGGTGCATTTGTTTCAGTGTTGGACTGTGTTGAAAAATTGTAGAATTCTGAAGCTTAAGAAGCTCCTACTTTGCCAGGAGTATTGTTTCATTTGCATGTTACCAATAAATCATGATAAAAACAATTCAGAATACCAAAGAGAAATTGCCACTCACATTGCTGGAGGGGTTTACAGGAAACGGAGACACATCTTTCACATTGATCCGCTGAACATTTTCTATGAGCAGACCAAAGAGTGGCAAATACATAGTGGCTATTCTTGCTTGATGGCCCTAAATAGAGTTTAACAGTTCATTAAAAAATTACAGTTTTAATTTTTAATCACCAACTAGTTTAAATCTATTCACTCCTAAATCACACACACACAAAAAAGCACTTAATATTTGCCAAGCCAGATCTCACATTCATAAATTCATCAATGGATTAAGTACTGATCATCACTGTATTTCATTCTAACTTACAGAAGATCAGCAAATTTTATTTACTGTCTGAATATAATGCAGAAAAACTCCAAAATTAATGTCATTTCAGCTAAGACTAACCAAGTAAAGTAATATGTTAACTTGATGAATTAATGATACTTTTCATTACAATTTTTTGGCTTCTCCACAGCACCACTGATGTTAAAAAGAGCCAGAAAATTAAAAATTGCTCAAAATTTACCACCATGACTTGTAGTTTTCTTATACCCATTTCATAAATAACAGATGATGGAAGGACAGCTGCAATATATTAAGAGCTAATATTTAATGAAATGAAGAGCTTAAAACACACTTGTAAAAATCTGATTACTTTAAGCACAGCAGTTAGAGTACACCGTGCTAAAATGCAAACCCACATATAATGATATTAAAAGGTGCTTTGTCATTTCATTCAGTAAAAAGATGGAATTTGCAGATTGATTTTGATACAATCCTCCCCCCAGTCTGAGCAGAAATAGTTTTTTCTGAAAATTAAGAAGAGTTTCTTCTGTGAAAGAAAAAACTTCCTGTATGTGTGCACACCTAAACTTTATTATTTTGTGCTACTAGCAGTAGCACAAAATAATAAATAAATAAATAAATAGTAAAAAATAAAATAATAAAGCAGTAGACTTACCCTGGTAGCGTATCTATCATCAAAAGAATGCTTTATCATCAAATTCTTGAGCACACTAATGGCAATCTGCCGCACATCTCTGAACTCTTGTAAGGCATTGCCCACCTCCCTTAGAAGCAGTCCAACCAAGAAGTGATTTTTACAGAATTCATCAGTTAATGAATAGTCCAGCTGAAGGTCTGGAAGTAAAATACAAATGTCACATAAGGAATGGTTCTATTTAAATCAATTTATCCATCAGCTTAAGGCTTAAGTAAAACCCAGCACATCAGACACAGCAAACTGCTCCCTCTTCAAAGTACTTTCCATGTAATAAAATAATCCAGTTCATTTATGTATTGAATTTTTGACATCTTAAGAGAAACTTCAGCTTGAAGTGCTCTAATAAAATGAATTTATTAGGTTGTATATATGTTTATAATGTCAGCTGAGGTGTCCAAGAGTTTCTCATGTTCGCTGTCATTGCTCAATACAGTAATTAAAAACCAAATGCTAATCTCAAAGCACTTCTATTCTCCGAAGAACTCTCTCAGTAAGGGACTGAAGTCAGAAAGAAGCATATCTGAGACAGAACAGCCATTATACAGACATTTTACAGGTGTTCTTGTAACTCACTTAAGAGCCAGCCACATCACCTGAGATACCTTTTGCTCAACACAGCAAAACACAGCCAGAAACATTTCTGATAAAGGTCTTCTTTCCTGGCTGAACTCCTAGTTCCCAAGGAGCACTTTATACTCTTCCTTATTGTGCAATCAGAAACACTGCCTTCTCCGGTTTTGCTATTTTTTAAGGTTCCCTAAGCCAGCAGCTCATAGTCTCTTTTCTATGACAATATTTATGCAGTGTTATTATCCAAGACACTCCCAAAGGCTGAAAAAGCCAAAGATAGAAGTAAGTTCTGAGCAGCTGTTCAGCTTGTGGTCTCAAATCTTGTTTTATCTTGCTCTACCTTGATGCAAATGTTAATTACTGATACTCAACTTTACTAACTAGCAGAGTCTACTGAATAAATATTTCAGAAAAAAAAAAAGCCTATTTTACAAAAATATGTTAGGCAGGTTTGCTTGTTCCTTGTAAAAGCACCTTCCTTGACTCTGTTTAGTGATTTCCGCTGTAGTTCGGTGCCTGGAAGAAATTAATGTGTCTTCACAGCCACAGAAGCAATAGCTAACATATGACTTGTTTTGGCACAGGACTGGATGTACGAGGAAACCAGCTGGGCTACGCAGGACTTTCATGACTGAGCTCTACACACACACACAAACAAAAAGAACCATGAAGTGGAAGTGAGAGCAAGCTACAAAAGAGGAATATAGAAGTATTCAGGGAGAGTATTCAGGCCAGGAAAGTCGAAGCTCAGCTACAGCTGAAACTGGTAATGGACATCAACAAGAACAACAAGAGCTTTTACCACTGCATTAGCATTAAACCGCTGAATAAGGAAAACATGGGATATTTGGTAAATGGGGACTGTGATTTAGAGACAGTGGGCTTGAGAAAGGCTGAAGTACTCCACAACTTTGTTACTTTATCCTTCACTGACATGATTCCAGGCCTTAACAGTCCAGAGACAAGAAAGACAATTAATGCCAGTGGATAAGGATCAGGTCAGGGATTTCCTGAGAGATCTCCAGTCATGCAAGATGAGATGCTGAGAGAGTTAACTGATACCACTGGAAGATTGCTCACTGTCCCCTTTGCTAAACCATGGTGAAGTCATTTTTCAGCAAGTAAAGGAGAAGAGTGTGACTGGGAATGGCCAAAATAAATTTACCCAGGGTAAATAATGTTTTAAGCCTGGTCTGTTTAAGGGGAGAACAGCAGATGTCGACATGGTCATTGTATCCAAGCTGGGACATTTCAGTCTAGGTGAAGAGACACCCAAACATGAAAAATAACAACGTGAATCACTGGGCTCAAAAGCTGGAGGTTAATGGTTTGTACCCTACTTGGAGACAGCTGCAAGAGGAGTTTACCAAGGACTATCCTACTTAGTACTACTTTATCAACAACCTGAAAGGGGAGATGGAGTACACCCTCATGAAACTTGTGGATAGCTACCATCCATTTGCTCAAAGAGCAGAGCTGCATTTCAGAAGAAGCTACATTCTACAGAAATGGCAATCAAATTCCATAAGGAATAATGCAAAATTCTGCACCTGGGATGGACAAACTTCCTGCAATGGCACCAGATGTGCACTTCTAGAGAAAGGAAGGCCTGACATGATCAAAGCAGAAAACTGGGCTACAGACCTGCTCAAATCTCTTTAAACCTGAATGAATGAATGAGAAAAAGTTGACCATGCCTTTCTTTGGAAAGATTACTCTGCAACCTAAGCACTTCCTTTAACTTTCAATGGAAGGATTGAAATTTTAGACTTCTATTGAACAACTTCAAGCTTTCCATCATCTTACAGACCTGAAGTTACACAGTGTATACATGTAATAATAAAAAGCTGACATATAAGAAATATGCCATACACTATTTTGGAAGAATTTACCTTGGTATCTCTGAACTCTGCCTTTTCCAAATGGCATTGGTAGATTTAAAGGTATATAGTGCTCATGATTACAGACTACACGAAGAAATTCAAATTTGAATTCAAAAAGAGCCTGCAAAACAGAAAGTGTAAATTAAACAACTGATGCAGTGATTTGAATAATATATTAAAAAAATTCTAACACAAAAGGGTGATTCATTTCAGTCTTGCACTATGTTGGATATAGACCTGTCAGAGTTCTACATTGTCAGCACAAAATGAATTCAGAATAGCTCATATTTAACAACTGGTCCTATTTACTATTCCCATTGCCCAAAGTTTACAACCCTAGTATGTACTGATGTAAGAAAAGTTTAGACACGCAGCAGAAATTCTTTGTGCATCTGATACATGCTCTACCCACTCCAGTAAGTGTAGCCTAAGATATTCAATATCAATTCTTCCAACTTCAGACTTCTTACACTCATGCTTAAATTTCTGCTTAGTGTTGCACCCCCACACCCCACTACTTCTGTGATTCACACACTCTAGGGTGGCAAAATTGCACCTGGAGATGGGAATCAAAATAGGAAACAGTGGTTTGATGGAAAAAAATGCTCTAGGCACAGAGCAGGGACTTCTAATGTAACTGGGAAAAGGTCTGAAGACTTAATGCAGGACGTTATCCCCGTGCATCAAGAAGAGACAACACTTAAAAATAGCTTGTTTAAAAACACTGAGTACCTTCGGATCTCCTGGGGCAAAGCAGCTGATGTAGTTATTGATTTGCTTGAAAACAAAGCCTCTATCCATAAAAGTGAAACACCTCTGGGGAGAACAAGTAAAACCAAGATAGAATTGATTTACTACTGTCTCTGCACTCAGTGATTATATTTCTGTATTTAATAAGTTTATTTTCCAAACACATTATTGACATTTCAGTTTGAATATAAAAAAAGTAAAACAAGCAAACTAAATATATGTGTACAAATATGAATACCATTTTTTTTCCTTAAGAGTGCTGATCTTAAGTCACAAATAAAAAGCAGTCTGAAAAGAACTCTATCTTGACAGAAATGAAAATGTCACACCACTAGAAGTTTTATCTACCATTTCAGTTCCCATCCTTTTTTCTCCCTTGTAGATATTATTGGCTGAAAAATTAAAGACACTGAAAGTCTTTCCACATAAAATGCATGCAAATAAAGCACTACTGAAAACTTTTGCAGGATTTGAAGGCAACCCAGATTATATTTTTAAAGGAAAAAAAAGAAAAAAATTAAAATACATTTTGAATAAAATATAAATTAATTTCTTAAATTTCTGAATGGATGTCATCTTGATTACAGAAGATGCAAATTATACTTCAATACATTTTAACATGGACATAAAATTATATTTAAAAGGCTTTATGCATATTCAGCTTCCTATGAGTTGGCTTTAAGATTCCATAAAATCCATACTGAAGCAATATTATTGAAAGAATAACCACGGAGTCCAAACCTCTTGTGTACCTACTTTTATAAAGGCAGCCAGGCTATGGTTTGCATTTTTTGAGGCCTCTGGATTGTCTCTGTACTTCTGAGTGATGTGTGGCATTAGCATATTAACAACCGTTTCCACCGCATGATGAAAGGAGGCAGAAAATCTCTGGTTTCTCAACAGCTAGAAATTTATTCAGATGCAATATTAAATATGGTTTAGAACATTAGAATATATCAGAAAATTTACTTTAGATAACATATAGATAACCCAACAGGGAGAGAGGAAACAGTTTTTGAACTTTCTCATTTCCTAGACTGAAGGGGGAGAAGGATCATTTGTTTAAAAGAAAATATTATAACGTGCACTAGCATCTATTACTGAAATTCAAGCAAGGCAGTCTTTGATGACATAAACCACATGTATAAAAGCTTCTAAGTATCATGCATTAGTATTTTTATGTACTGCAATAAACAACATAAGCTTAGGAGGGAATCTTTTAATTTTACCCATCATCCTCTCCAAAGCAGACACCAGCTGGTTCACATATACTAACTACATTATCAGACGGTCTTTTCTGCCTTGAAGAAAACCCGATTTTTTGCTGTTCTGCAACTACACTGGCAATAACTGCTTTCACCATTGAGGAAATTGTCATCCATGCTTATTTCTCTTACTCCTCAGAGACTCCAAAATCTTGGCTCTTCAGCCATCAGAATCTTACTCTCTGTGTTTTTAAGTTTCAGTAATCAGAACTCTTTTCTCTTACTTTTTGGTAGTTTGCCAATTAGCTTAAAAGATTTCGTCTTCATTCCTAATTTCTTTCTTTCCACTCACCACCTATATTATCTCCATCAATAACTTGTACACTCTGACAAATATTGGTCAGTAAGTGCTCTTCAGCTTTTTGGCATTGCATTGTTTCTCTACATCTTACAACCTTACTAAAGATTCTGTCTTTTGTGCGAAGAGACTTAATGACATGTGGTGCGAGGCTGACAAGAATTGACAAAAATTGTTTCAATTGTACAGCCATTATATCTTTTCTTTCTGAAAATTGAAATCAAAGCATACATGTGGCCTAAGTAGTTTTATTTAAATAGCTTTTTAACTACATTAAATGCAACATTCCTCGACAGAACAAGCCATTGTTAATGCCCTGCATAAATCAATGATTACATAATTTGCCTCCTTTGTTTTTGAATTGTGGTCCAAAACCTCCAGCTCTAGTTTTAAAAAATTTAAAGAATAGACATTAAGGCTGAAAATGATCCCTTTATAAATATAAACAACACTCATGCATGAAATAACAAATAAGAACTAAGGATTGTGTTGGTGAGTATGCCAGTGTCCTACAACGCCTTTGTAGCTCAGTCTTTGTTGGACAGTAATTAAACATAATTCTTGCTATAGAAATAATTTTGCTGCACATAGAAATGCATCTTTTTGTCAGATATCATAAGCAGGAAACATCTGAGTGCATGTTGCATTTATTGCATTATCTAGCAAGGCAGAAATAAATCTAGCTAAATAATTTATATTTAAGGGGCTTGTAAATCAAGAAGCAATGTTCAGGGTGAGAATATTTGCAAACTGTAGTAAGTTCTGCTCCTCTCACTTTCACATTACAGAAGTGACAATGGGGGTAGTTGAACTGGGACTCAAGCTCTACTGATCATACCACAGAGTATTAAGTCTACACTTAATACTACTAATAACTGTAAAGGTTTTTCCTGATCATTGTACAATTATTTTTTCCTCATGTACTTCAGACTTCCAGTTATATTCTAAATACACAGTGAAAATAGTGACAACAATATCACAACAACCTGATGTATTACTCAGTGAAGACTATGTTGTATCCTTGAAGCTTTCAAACTTGCTTCAATCCAAAAGTAAATAAACTAAAAAGTTGTCTCCAATGCAGAAAACACTGCTTACAGGCTAGGCATGTAGAAAAATGCATTTCTAAAGTTTTAGCGTTTTCCTTCCAGTGTAGAAAATAACACAAAATTAAATATTGATACTTCTTACTACATACAGAAGACTGTAAATTTCATGACTCACTGTTCTCAGGGTCATTTAATATCACAGCTACAGTACTGCTCAGGAAAAAGCCCACATTATTTTGGATAGTGCTTACATCAAAGTAGTGTTATCTACTACTCCCAACTTCTTTGTACCATGAGAATTACAAACTCCTAGTAGAGAGTCTGATGATTTACACAGACTGCCCTACTATACGGATTTTAAGGGTTTCTATTATTCTATATTAATATTGAATCCAGCCTTGTAGTTTTTTTATCTAATATTTCAAATTGATTTCTCCTGCTGCCTCCTTCTCTCCCTTTCTTTCTAATATGCAACAAGAAACGTGACTGGAGAAAGAAGAGACCATAGAGAACATCCTGCGAATATTTTTTTGCAAAAGTTGACATACCTTCACTTTAGAGTTTTCTATCAGATGTTGAGCCATTGACTTTATTAGAACTTCAAAGAAAAACCATGAATACTGTAGAGAAAAGAAAGCATTCAGTAAGATTGCCACATGGGTTCAACAACCATTTCAATACACTTAGTTCCTGTTCTTCAGTTGTGACTAGATAAGAACATACAGTAAAAAGCACAGTTCAACACATACCTTAAGCAGCTTGTTACTCGTAAGAAAGTCAGCAGATGGCTTTAAAATTGTTGTCATTGACTTTGTCAACTCTTCATGTACTGTCTTATATTCAGAAGCAACATAGGGTTCTGCTTTATATGCATACTTGGGGAGGAAAAACAGAATTAAATATAAAATTATGGCATAATACTAAATAGATGCAACTGAATTTAAATATATTCTTTCTTAGGGAAATAAAAAAAAAAAGGAAATATTCAATTTACTTTTACCTACCTTCACATAAGATCTCAGGTAACTATCCAAGCCTTCTTCATGACACTGAGCAACAATATGAATAATAACCCTAAACAGAAGTCAGAAAACAAGTAGACCTATAAAGAAAGCTGTGATTGCAACAGCAAAAATGCTACTCAGTTACAGATTTATGTGATAACCCAATCATCATGTAGACTCCATGAACCATTTAAATTTCTTTACCTTGTCACATTGACTGCAACTTCCTCTTGAGTTGCTCTGGTGAGAACTCTGAACAACTGGTTTAGAACAGTTGGCAGGAAAGCTATCATCACATGGCCTTCCATAGCATGAAGGCTCTAAAAGAGAGTAGCAACACTGTCACTCCTGTGAATCAACAGCGTTTAAATCAACCATAGAGTTTATTGCAAGCCTTTTTCCAAAAATACAAACTGCTTGCACCACTTGGTGTTTATTACCAAAAATATGGCATAGAAAGCAATTGAGGATATTTTCCAATATAAATATTTAGTAAAAATGTTTTCTACAGAAAAGTAAATTAGGGATACAAGTTAGCTGTTATTAACAGCATTTTAGAAGTACTTATTTGTACTTTTCCATTGAAATGCACTCTAGGCAATGACTCAGTGAAGTGTCTGTCCATGTGCCCAACAGCACACTGAGACTGACATGGGGGTATTTTGGTATTTCATCCACCAATGCAGACACTTAGCAAACAGAAGTTCCATAAAAACATGCAGATTTCTTACCTGTGCTAAGTGCAATATTAATTATACTAGTTACTGCTAAACAACAAACTAGCAACTATGTTAAAAGCCAGGATGAACTAAAATCTCTCACTACTTAATGGAAATTGGAGACAGTGAATTAACAACAACTTCTTCCTGATATGCCTTTGCATTCCAACACACGTAAAAGATCCTACAGACATAACCACCCTAACAGGAAAGGCAGTGTATGAAACTCATCCTACAAAGTATTATGCCACAAAATTCCCTGCAATTAAAAGGAATTTGACAAAAAGAATGTATTTGATGCATGCAGACAACAAATGTCAAACATTTCCATTTAGTCTTGTCTTGTCTCTGACTGTTTGCCTGCATATCCATGCTATTCAGGAGACAAAATGGCTTTTCTTCCTATGTGATCTGTGTCAGAAAAAAATTGAAGTGGAAACCATGCACTCTATTGATCTAATCCCAAAAGAGAACTGAAGGCATAACAATGATGACCTTCTAAGCAAAATTTTAGAAAAATCAACAGTTGTGATTCCTCACAATTTCCATGCAGAGTTCAATTTGATTATTTTGACAAACTAAGCCATTAGTGTTTTGAAATTACCACTCATAAGGCTGACCTACACTGTCTCATTATTTCTTTGTGGTTTCCTCTTACATTGCAATTGAAAATTTATTTAAGGCAGGAAGTATCTTTGTGGTTTCTTCCACAGCATATTCCATTAATACGAGTCATAGTCACAGTACTAATTCTCACACTGAAATTTGAGACCTATAAAATGTCTGAAGCTCCATGGTTTTGCAAAAGCATAAATTAATTATATAATCTGCTATTCACTGTTGTTTTATACCTTAAGATATTTTACAAGATCAGTTCCTAGTGCACGAGCTCCGGACTCCGTTTTCTGACAGTACTGAAAGAAATTATGCAAGTGCTGGTCCTGTCAAAGACAAAAAGAACAACAAATGAAACAATATCTAACATCACTATCTATAATCCATTAAAAATATTTATATGTATAAATACATCTCTTTGTCCATAGATTCCATTTTCAAAAATAACAGTTGAAGTGCACTATTCTGAAGACTTATTAAGTCTTATTATTTTAAATGAAAAATTAAAAAAATTTAAAAATTTACTGACATGTCTGCAAAGCAGACATGTCAGTAAACAGCTTTTAGACAACTATGATCTCTCCTCTCACTGGAAAATACAGACTGGAATAGATGACAAGAGACAAAAGGCTCATGTTTTGAATAGCTTCCATTTAAGATCTGTTTTTCACATCTGATGTAAAAGAAAGAGACCACGAGAAAAGCTCAAGAGACAAAAAAGAGATTAGCATACTGAGTTTAAGAATCTTCCCGTATATTGTATATGCATATTATAAACATATATAATTCCTAAAAAGTTCTCTAATTAAATTTGTTTTATAACTCACCTGTGTATACACAGTTGACACCAGATGAGTGGATATTTTTAACAGTTGTTTGCCTCCATCTACCCATTTAATTTCAGGACCAGAATGCTGCACATACACATGAGGGGGAAAAGTAAAATAATGTAGCAGTATATTAAAGTAAAACAGTTAACAGTACTATTAACAACACTTCTTTCAAAAAGAAAAAAACAGGTTGAAGAAATGCAGTGTGCAATGAATAAAGTCATAAAAAAAGCAAAATTATGCAGGCAATATTTCCAAAAGCATTTATGAAGCTTAAAATGTTTTTTTACAAGTCCCACAGTATTTTCCTTGATGGCTAACAAAATTGATTCCCTGCAAGTCACAGATTTCATGTTTCCCCTATAACTCTGCAAAGAAACTTCTGACTAGAGAGAAATATTTACTGGTCTTCTCAGAAAAATAACTCAAGGATTTCCACAGATACCCACAAGATTTAAAACTTAACATACATCACCGATAGGTAGCAGCCAGTCCTTCCCTCTCATCCCATTTCCAAAGAACTGAGAATGAGAATGCTGACTCTGACAGCCAGTTAGGGAAAGATTTTATTGCTAAATCTACACTTAGTCATATTGGTCCTAACCTTCCACCCATGGGCATGAGCAGAGACGAACAGCAGAGGCATAAAGAATACACCTACAAGGTGAGAAGATGAAGGATGTGAAGGAGACGATGGTTGGAAAGCTTACAGCAGAGTTTAAAAAAGACCAGGTGGTAGAACAGGAGGAGAGAGGCACCTCTTGCTGTTGATTTTAGGTCTCTTCCTCCAAAATTAGTCAATTTTGTCTCTGCATTTCAATCTCTTTGTCAAATTCCCTATCACATTTTCGTTTTGTATCTTCCTTGGCATGATTTTTATTACTACAATTATGCAAGCTTTCTGCTTTGAAAAATACAACCATAAATTTTACTTGTGAAGTATAGAGATCACAAAAATCAAGATGTGAGAATAAGACTTGTTCAGGAATAAAGCACTTACTGAAAGGAGACAGCATGAAATGCTAAAAAAAATTTATTAAAGGACTTCAGATTATTTGCATACCTTCATAAACTCAAAATAATTTTCAATGTTTAAAAATTACTGTAACTTCTAGTTAATTAGATTACAGAATTAGGAGTTAATTATTACTACAGAAAATGAAACAAGCATTGCTTAATTATATCAGCTAAATAACAACAGAAGTAAGTATGTAACAACTTAACTTTCTAACTTTTACAAGAATTTGACTCAACCTGCCCTAGTACATTTTTTTTGTCTCCCATGTCTCTTTGGGTTGGTTTGTTTCCTTTAAGTCAGACATCTGATTTTTGCCAAGCATTCCATTTCAACTACAAAGTAAAATAAATTCTACTAGAAAATTACTTTGATCTTATCAGCAGACTGGGGAATTACAACCAAACCTTCTCTCCACAATGTTTGGGTTCTTTTAAAAGATTAGAGCCATTTTCTGCAACATACCTTTCCAATACCCACTTCTTGATAACTAAGATAGCCAGATGGAAGATTTGCTGACACTGGGATTTGTTGCTCATTGGTGACCACTCTTCCATCTTTTATCAAAGGAAGCCAAGAATACCCAACTACAGAACATGAAAGGCAAGTAATTTTAAATATTATGACACTTCACAAACACCCTTACAACAAGTCTTACCAAATAATGTGTAATTCATAAAACAGAAAATGTTACTGTAAAGGCCAAATGATTTGAAATCAAACAAGTACAAAGCATTGGAAGCACAAAGTAATTGTCACTGATTTTGAAAAACACCATACATTTGATGGACACTCTAACCCAAAATTTAGAAACAATTAGAAGAAGTATTTTATTAAATCTTTCAGTCAGTACTATGTAATTAGAAAGCATTATATGGATCACAAAAATTATGGGTTAGCAGATAAGCATACTTCAAAAAATTTCCCTAGTAATTACTAAAAGTAAAGCATTACTGTACAAACCTTGTGTTTCAACAACATCTTTTTTCTTTGTACTCCCTTTGCTTGAATTATCACAGCTGACATGGTAGAAGGTGAACAACAAATGGTGCTTTTCATGTAACTGAGTGGGCAATTCTATTTTAATCTGAAAGGCAAAGAAATCTCTGTAGAAGTTTTCAGCTAGAGCACTGACGTGTGTTACCGGTTCTACGTTTAAAAAGCAATTCTCGGTTGTATGTTATTTGAAGCTAGATCACAACTCAAAGACACAAAACTTTAAAGAAGTCTTTAGAAATGGGACATGATTTAACTGAGAACTTTGCATCCTCTAATATTTTCCTGTATTTTGAAACTTACATAGTACCGGACCTGGTAAAAGTTTCCTCAGAAAGGCAGCTTACCTCATCATAAAACTCTGGGTTTTGATGGTGATGCAGAACAGCAGCAAATGCACTTCTAGTAAATACTGGTCCACCAGGCCTGCCATAGATACACTAAAAATAGAGAAAAGGAAAAAAAAGAACAGAAAGAGCCTGTGATCCTTTTTTACCCCCAGCACAGAATGACTCACCCAGAATTTGAAATATTTTCACTTATGTTTGACTTGGTTTCTTTACATGATATGTAGTCTGCCTGCTGTGCAGTAGAACTGACACTGTGATTTCAGTTCAGGATGTCTCTACATTTTTCTACTTCTGTTCTTCCAGGCACCTTTCATACACTGTGAAGGCTTATAAAACGGAGCTTGGCTCTCCAGTTGATATCAATCTTTAATGTTTTAATTTACTGAGGAGCAGGTATAAGCTATCCTTGTTTGCAACAAGTTTATTCCTGGAATTTTAGTAAAATATTAAAGACGTGAAATGTTCTGTGGACTCTTGAGATATCTCTTTTATCAGAAACAAGCAAGCCATCCAGAAGTTACTCTCAAGCCACCATCCCAAACTAGACCAATTCATCCAGTGCTACTGTTATTTAGCTAACTGTTCACTATTTACCTCTATCTCAGCTGCAAAAAGGAAAAGACTGACCTTCAAAGGCAAAGAATCCTCTTCATCAGAATCCTTGAACTCAACGCACACGGCAATATTTCTAGCCTAAAGCGGTAGTTAAAAACATAAACCCAAGCAATTAATCATAAGGATCATCACAGAAATAAATATGCAAACAATCTCAACTAAATCTGAGAAAGAAGCTGGTACAGGTTTCTTCTACTCACCTTTGCAAAAGACTTTTGACTGTCATATTTTAAGTGCTTTGGATAAACATACAGATGATTGTTGTAGATGGTAAAAGGCTGAGTGCATTTTGGTATACAGGGAACAAACTCCTCTATTTCAAATGCTGTGAGTGTCTTGGTACTGCCTTCAAACTGTTTCATGGGAATGTATGATGAGTTAACATAATCTGAAAACACATTGAAAAAAAAAAAAACAAATAAAGAACTGAAGAGGAAAAAGCCAGAATATCCACTTAACAGTGTTTGTTAATACTTACTTGGAAAATCTGGTGACACATTGTCAATTGTAACATCCAGATTTCCTAAAATAACAGGAAGTTTGGCCATCTTTTCAGGTCTGTAGGAAGGAAAAAAAAAAAACAAAAAACAACACCTAAAAGTCAGGCTAAATGTAAATCAGATGCTAGAAAAAAAAAAAGATAATAGGAAACAGAGGCAAAAGTAATATCCTGAAATAGGAGTATGAGAGGAAAGGTGGTTTGAGGGTGCATGACTGATCTGGTCTTGCTTTTTGCCTAGATCCACAGTTTTCTTTTCCTTTAAATTCTCAGGGAAAAAAAAAAGACTTGACACAAAATATGTCAAAGGTCACAGAAAAGCGTGACCTTTTCTTTATTTAAATCAAAATTAAACAGTTTGTCAAAGGCAAGTTTTGCCATGTAGTAACTCACTATCATTTGCATGAAAGAGGGAATCTAAGTTTAAATCTCAGTGGACAGTGATAGGCATCCATGGTAGTAGGATAAACCCTGCAAAACCCACCAACTATAGATGTTATCATGTAGCTATTTCAGAAACATGAAGTACAAGTATTTTCCATGCCAAAACCATGCAGAACCCTTTATTAGTAGAGACAGTCAGCAGCATGATTTTTTAAAATTAGTGCACAGCAAGTGGATGCAAAGTTTTCCAAAAGGGAATCCCATGCTGTGAAGCAAACCTCTGGTTGGAGGCAGTATCTGAATTCCAATAGATAAGCCTTAGACATTAGAACCCCTTTCTTACTGTAATTCCTGTGAAATACTGTACATGGTTCCACAAACAAGATGCTGAAATAACCAAAAGCACTGCCTTAACTCACAAAGTAGTGTGGCAGGCTGTTTGTTTCAATTCCAGTAACAGCATTTATGGCAAGGATTATCAGTATACACAGCAATTTCACTGCTATGTCAAGTTCAACGAAACCTTCAGCCACTTGCTAAAAGTGAGCTAAAATATCTATTACAAACCTCATCTCCTTATCAGAGTTGCTAAGCAAGAAGAAATAACCATAGCCCATGCCTTTTGTGCTTAGTGATTGTTCAAGTTAATACTGATGATAACTGTGCTGCACCAGAAGTGAAAACTTCTTTGCAGAACAGCAGAAATTGCTCTATTATTTTGCATCCTAGTCAATAAGGGGATTAACGACTTCATGAACATGGTCATCTGCCAGTAATATGCTCATAAGCCTTGCACACAAACTGATGAAGTATTTAAGAATGCTTGGTAAAAAAAAAAAAAAAAGATAATCAGTGTTCTGTTATTTAGGTATCCTGAGACATGTGCATTCCCAAGGAAGGTGAAGACTTGCTCGAATCCCTTTCCCCAAGAGCCAGCATCCCCTGTCCAAGGTCAGGGAACAGATGATTTATGCTCATACACATTTTCCTTTGAGAAACAGAAGAGCATATTGTGCAAACATAACTCCTAGCACAGAGAAACTTCAGGATATGATGCTGACTACATGTTACATGTGGGATTATACTTCAGTCCTGCTTGTAGCCCCCAAACCCTGAAAAAGAAAGATCTGTAGCTTATTTGAAGTTCTTAATTATATTTATACAGATTCTATATTTGATGTGAAAAACATGTATATATACATATATCAAAATATTAGATGTTCCAGTTCAAGACCATAACAGA
The DNA here is from genome assembly GCA_027886175.1 of Phylloscopus collybita. Lineage (NCBI taxonomy): Eukaryota > Metazoa > Chordata > Aves > Passeriformes > Phylloscopidae > Phylloscopus > Phylloscopus collybita. The sequence goes on from JAJNNQ010000006.1 coordinate 22,587,984, forward strand.
ATATGGCGTGGATAAGGTTAGGAGTGAGGGGTTTTAGGTTGGTTTGTTTCTGTTCTTTCAAGAGGTAAAATCAGACTTACTTCCTGAAATCTGCCAACAATTTCAACATGTCTTCATTTGAGAGTTTATTACTGTCTTGTCTAAAGAGAGCAGAAAATCTTGCATTTTTGTCCAGGGTTCCTGAGGCATCTTTAAACAATGTCCTGAAAGTAAAAATCTTGCTTTCAGCTGAGTTTATGAAAGTGTTGAAATTCATTTCAGGAAAACTTTTTATTACAAATCAGAATATACTGCACCATCTTTCTTTAATATTCATTAAGCATTTAATATTCTTGCCATTTAACATATAGATAGCTCAGTGTAACAAATAAGTGTGAACCATTTCATCCTTAATAACATAAACTATATTGAGAACAGAAGACAGCTGGCAATATCAACAGTTTAAATAATAATGTAATGAATGTTTATAACTTTTTTCCTACTACAGAGCTGAAGTGCAAGTTTGTTGGAAATCTTTGGTTAATTGAAAGCAAAAAAAGAAATAACTCAAATAGCCCATTAAGTTTTACAAGAAGGGAGATGCAAAAAACCATGTTAGAGAAAAGTTAGGAACAAATACAGATTGACAAGATCTGTCCTCACCTAGCTGCCCAGGCAAAAGGCATTCTATATTGACCCAATCTCTGGCACGCCTGCTTAGCATTCTTCAAAACTTTCTGTGCAACCTACAAGGGACATAAGAAATAGCCATATTTGAAAAGATACATTTTTCTGAACCATTAGTACGCAAGAAAAAAACCCACATATTGACACTGATATAAATTATAAAATCTTCTTTAGAGGATTATAGATTAATCCTAAGTATGTGAGGGGAAAGACAAATAATAATGCCTCTTAACTATTCATTATTTCAGGTTAAGCACAGCCTGCTGATTTCACAACATTTCGTGGGTGAAAACAGACCCATCTACACTTCTGGTAAGAAATACTTAATTAAGCATGAGAAATATTATTGCATACATGATGGAAACTCCCTTTCAGGAGTTCTCCATTGGAGGTGATATTTTTCCTCCAAAAGTCCAGTACCAAGGTTAAAAAGATAAATGAGACTCGCAGCTTCTGTCTTCAGAGCTGTATATTCTGTTTCTTATCTCAAGTTCTGCGCGCTGCCGAAACCTGGCTTAACATGCCAGAAACACAGAGAAAAAAAAAACCCTGGACAGAAGATCCCAAGGTCCTTAAAGGTTTCTAGCCCAATTAACTCCCCAAATGTGCTATGTTTACAATTCTGTACCAATAATTACTACCTATTCTAAACATGCAACTTCTGTAACAAACCCCATCTACCAATGCCTCTGTGCCACCGTCACAGCAGAAAACAGAGCAGAATAATAATGAGACACCGCCCAAAATTCTCCATCTTGTTCTCATATGTCTCCATACTAAAAACCCAAAACTAGAAATTTTCACTCTGTGACAAACTAAACTACTATTTCTTCCAAACCTTCGTTGCTGTCAACTCATCTCTAAGTGTTGGCAGACTTTCCCATGAACTAAGGTCAAAGGCAGTGCTTTCCTGGGGTCCCAGCCAGGGTCTCGGACCCCCCAGGGCAGCACGAGGCATTCTCCACGTGCCCTGGACTCCAACACATACAGAATATAGATGGAAAGCTAGAGCAAAATCAAACTGTTTCTAAAAATAAAACCAACTCCAAAAAACCCCCCAACATTTCCCCTCTCACTTGCTCCCCCACCTATATCCACCACTCAGCTATGTACCAGAACACATTCCTGCAGAATAAGTAGTACAGTACTTTGCAAGACTTGTACTACAAATACACACAGACTATGGGGAAGAGTTGTGTGAAAATCACATGGACAACCCTATGCATGGACATTGCAACACTGTTCTCATTAAAAGTTTAAATTCTTGATTTTGTTAACATTTAAATGAACAAAAACCTCCATTATCCAGAACCAACACATACAACAATCAGAGCTAGAAACCAACTGGTTTGAGATGTTCAACACTAAGCTAAACCACTTGGCCTCCCCTTTTCCAGAAATCAGCTTGTCCCATGTCTCCACACAGACCAAAACTCTTTGCCAAAGGCAAAACCACCTACAGAGTAAAACTTCCTGAATATTATCCCTGATCTGTGCTGTGGATACTATAAAGAGCTCATTCCATTAGTGTGTTTGAGAGAACTCTCCATTACCCTTTCCTGTAAAAAGGGGGAAATAGCACTCGGAACCACAAAACCTTGGTAAGTAATGATCATTAAGTCACCGTATTCAACATTTAAGGGGAGAAAAAGTGATTTCTTTTTTTTTGCTATAGAACTTGCTGCTTCCATTTTCCCTTTTTCTTGTCCAGAGTAGTAATTTTGCAGGGAACTGGAACTCATTCCCTACACTAGACCCACATGGAGGCCTATATAGCTGGTGCTGCTCTATTTTGTTTCAGATTAATACAGTTCCTGAGAACAAAAACAGAAAAAAAATTCAAACAAACCTCATTTTTATAAAATTACAAGTGATTGAAGGCCAGAAAGCATAAGCTAATATAACCATGAGCATTTCTATTGTTTACTCCCATTATACAGGGCAACTACAAATCCAGAACTCAGCATCAAACGTGGGAACACCTGGGCTTACTTAACCTCCCCACAGGGCTCAGGTCCAAGGACACCAAAATCACCTACACTCAGTTCAGGTTTATTTTAACTCAGTAACAGTCAACATCAAACCAGACTCCTAAAATACAAAGCTGCTTGTTTTCCAACAATAGCTGGGAAAAAAAAAAAACAAACCACACACATTCCTGGAAAACAAATCAGTAGGCTGATCTATATTAAGACCAAGTGAAAAATACATGGCTTTTTTACACCAACTTTGTGAAAAAGAACACTGCTGCCCTGCAGAGACTGAAAGTTAACTGTTTCTTCTTAGCTGAAAACAGGCAGAACATCAACAGTAGCTAACAATGCTTACAAAAACACATTTCTCTAGTACGCTGATCTGGATATTTAAGCATAAAAATGGAAGCTCTGCTTCTTCACTGACAAACAAGAAGTAGCAAATAACAAAACTTTTTGTAGAGAGAACATCAAAATGTTATGCCATCCTAGATTCCTGGAAACTTAAGATGTTCCAGTGGATTATTTCCAGAAATGATTTGTGGTTCTATAAAATCTGCAAAGCATTTTATACATAAAACCAGAAGCGTAATGATCCCAATGGTTCTGGAGTTAAAAACCAGCAAGGGTGCAGAAAAAGTTACAGTAAACTACTGTCACCAGAAAGTGAGACAATGTCAACTATGTTACACTAAGTAAGATGCATTTAAATAAGAGAGACATACAGTTATGATCTATTTTTACTATTTCACTGTTCAACAATTTTCAACTGTGAAGTCCAATATTCTTTTGTCAAACAGTTTACACTAAAAACATTCTAAAAATTACATTGTCACAATTATAAAAAGTGAAATAAATGTTTTCAATAAAATGTTCCTTTATCTATAATGTACTAATAGTTACTAGAAATAACTACAACTTACTAAATCAAATTATACAGTTACATGAATTTACTATAAAAGAACTACGATTTTGATTTACAGTTATTAATTTGAAATCAATCTGGTTTGCCCAGCATTTTTTTCATTCCAGAAAAGAAAATAACATACCTTTGATGAATCTGAACTTTTCATATATGGTTCAGCACAATGTGTAATACTTCCCTGTAATACCTTTTCTATTCTAGCCACAAGGAAAATGTCAGTATGAGGACATGTGACTGAGAATATTCCCTAGAAATAAAACAAGAGATAAATATAGAAGGAAAATGCACATTTTACATCACATAATAGAAAGCCAATGAAATAATGTAGGAAACTTGTATCCAAAATCCTACTAGTTCTTCAGGTTCTTCGTTCTTACCTGTTTTGGATATTGCAAGACAGTTTCATGAATGTCCTGGATTCTGTGTAAGCTATCACCACTGCCATTCATCATTTGTTGAGATGCACTGGACAGCATGTGCCTTACTGAGGCGTGGTTCAAATCAACATGGAAATCTGCTGAAATCTTCCTGTTGTTTTTAATATCAAATAGTGACAGTGTGACAAAGAAAGGTTCTACCTAGACATCAAAAAAATGAAAAATAATCAAGTGTCAGTGCTGGCATATATATCACTGTAAAATGTGTATGAAAAAAAGATAAGTAACATTTTCATGAACACATTGGCCACCACCTTAGGTATTACTGACAACATGCAAAAGACAGTAAAAGGAAAATTTCTCTCTCCACCATTTAACAAAAATATTAGCAGTAAAGTTACTTTTTGTAGGATTTACACCTTCATTTTGATTTAAAGAGTAAAAATACCCATAATATAAATTTCCCAATCTCAGCAAGTAATCCCTGTCATTAAGGATGGTGCCAACCAAACATTAGGACATTCATTTCCGAATTAACAGAAAGTAATTAGATGAATTATTTACATTTGTTGTTGGTCCTTCTTCATTTTCTGCAACACAGCTTTGCAAATTAAAAGATAAATCATTACACCTTACAAGAATTTTTTTTCCAAATTTCTCTTCAAATGGCTTCACTTCTGGTTCAATACTAGAAAAGTCAAGTTTCTTTAAAAAGAGAAAAGAAAAATTAAGGTAAGTTTGCTTTCATCTCAAAAGGATCAATATAAAATACCCCTGCTTCCTTGTAAGAAGTCTAACCTGTGCATCTGGATCCAAGGCAAAAAGTTTAACTCTGCTTTCAGTTTTCAGCTTGATTTCTGCTTCTCTGGTACTCTGTTCAAAATAAGAAAAAAAGTCTTCATATCACACTCTTAAAGTGGGCTTTAATTTCATGCCTTTTTGTGTGATGTTCAAAGCTCCACACCTTTTTGATTCATGCATTCATTTCTCCCTTACTGAGCTTTATACCTCCTTAGTTTACATTGATCAAACATGACTAAGCACAAAGAGAGAGCTTCTTCTCTTAATGCTTTTTTCCATCCCTAGAAGTATAAAACCTTGCATCAGCAACATATAACCTTTCAAGCTCATGGGAAGTACACCTCAGTGTAATTTATATATCTGCCTCCTTAAACAATAACTTTCATAATCCTATTTTATTTAAATAAAAACATGTTGTATGACTGCAGGTTAAAACTCAGGACTATCCTAAGACCACAAGATTGCTCAGGAAACAACAGATCGCCTAAATTAAGAAACACCAGCATAGCTCACTTACTTTTTCTCTTTCTTGGTGTTTTTTTTTTTTTTTTTAGCTTTTCTTGAGCTCTCCTGCCAAAGAAGTGGTTTTTTTGTGGGTAGCTGGAGAAAACCCAAAAACTTCCAAAAGATAAACCCCTCACATTTAAAAGTTACTTTGCAGAGTTCACTGTACACTGCCTGGGTGGATACCTATCTATTAACAGTAAAACAAAAGTGAAGTGGAACAAAATAGAATGTGAAAACTGATGGTATACATAGGTTACCTTGTTTGAAAAAGGTATTACTTAAAGAGCGTTCAATGATTTTTAAAGTCACAGGACATGACAAATGAACAGATGCATGTACCAAAATTACCCACTCAGGAGACATGCCATTCTTAAAGTAGCAGCTGACTAAACAAGGATACAAAATATTACATTACAGGCAGGTGTTTCTTTTTGGATCAGCCTGTATGGGTTAAAAGAAATTACAAACCCAAAATGCTCATCACTGACATCAGCAGGAAGTGACCTACTGTCTACATCTGCTTTGCTGGAGACTGAAGCAACTTCTCTATGTCTCAAGAGAAAGAAAAAATAAAGCAAAACAAAAGAACAATCTCTAAGAGCTTATAACCCTATTTTAGGGGATAAGAGGAATTTAGAAAAGAATTTGGCTTAAAGGATGTATTATAGAAGAGAAACTTCTGAGGTGCTACTCTGAATATAAATGCTCCAATGGTTTTCATTTACTTTACTTTGTTAACTTTAACACAAAAAGAAGAAAAGAGGAGAGTTGCTGTGAAAGAGATGACCCAGATACTCAATACCAGAGCAGAGTACTGGCAAAATTAGCTTTTTTCTCAATTGTACCAGTTGTTGAACAACTGGTACAATTGAGAAATACAGGAAATGTGAAAAAGTTTAAGGATGGCAAGAAAGTTGAGTGCATGTTTTGCAAAGGTAATATTTAGTGGCAAGAACTGAGGAGGAAGATTACCTAGCCATAGGCACTAGACAGAAACAGCTTCATCTAAAGCATCTTGAATAGTTTTAGATTCTTTAGTGTTTTGTGCATGAAGACCAGATGATTACATGCATTTTTGACTGACAGATCAGGGGCAGTTGTCAGAACTCAAGAACTGAAAATACACGTTACCATGAACCCTGTCTATAACACAGCAGTGGCTTTGTGATTTTATTTCCTGATCGGTAAAACTGAGACAGTATTTTCCCACCTCAAGGTATTCCAGGACCAATAACAGTAAAGGAGGTGCTTGAGAACACTGATCATGACAGTCACAGCTATTTCAGAGGTCTAATTTATTTTAAGATTCATAAACGCAATAAAAAACAAACAACCCCAACCAACCACAAAAAAAAAAAAAGCTACAAAACCCCTTCATTTACTCTTGGTAGTTAAAGTACAGATAAATGGAAAATGAAATAAGTCGGAAAGATTGAGATTGAGATAGATGAGTGTGCAACTATGCACTCAAGTGCAAAATACCATCCTTAGTTTATGTTATAAACTAACAGCTTTTGATAGAAAAATGAAGGCTTGGAGATGTCCGCACTCACAAGGGTTAAACCCTTCCTACAAGGTCTGTTTTTTTCCCTACTGTCAGGTGCACTACAATCACCCCTGAAGGAATTTCTCTCTCCTCAAAAGGGCATGAGGTCAGCTATTGTGAAATTCTCCTCCTAGAACCAACAAAAGTAATAGAGCAGCTATAAACTCTTCTAAAAGAAAGCCCAATGCGTTGCAAGGCTTCCACTGGGGAAAAAGGAACCAAATCCAAATAACAGCTGAAAAGACAAGGCAGGAAAGAATAAAGGACAAAAAAAATCCTCCAAACAAACATCATTTATATAAAGCAATCAAGTTAAAACACAAAGAGTAACGCAAATGAGCAGAGTTTTCCCTGTAATTTTCCTCAGGAAAAAAAAAAGGCCAGAAAAATATATTAGAGCAAATTATTTTGAAAGGCGGTGTTTAGTAAAGGTGAATTAGAGGGGGAAATTAAAAAAAAATTGAAGGAAACAGAAATGTAAATAGGTTATAACAATGGAATAAATAACAATAACAAAACATGCCAATGCTTAAAGAGCTGCACAAAAATAATATTCTAAAAAATAACAAGCTTTAAGAGCTGCATGCTTCTGATCCAAAAGTTATGGAAACAGAAACTATATGCAGGTGCTGCAGCCCTGAAGTAAAGTTCCCTCTGGGAGGAATATGGACCATAAGCACTATTATAACTGACTATACAGAAAGAAAAACCTTCCACACAATAAGAGCATCTAAATTCATATTTATTTCTGAAATAAATTTTCATTTGCATGACTCATGTGAATATGCTCTTTCATGCTTACAGCCCTTCCAAGGCAGCCTTGATTATATGCACCACAATCCCAATTAATTTCCAAGTACAGCCACAGCTGGAGCTAGATTATCACATAATCACATAATCATTTTTGGTGTACAGGTGCTAAAAAGATTACAAAGGAGTAATAGAAAGAATTAAGTCAGCTAACCAATTTGGGTGCTAAAAGCTTGTTAATGTATTCTGACTGGATCCTTTCATATGTTAGATACTGTAGTAGATAGAATTTGGTTTGTTCATTCTCAGTTCATAAGCTGCACTACCTTCAGGAGGAGTTACTAGGTCAGGCAGATCCTCAGAATAGAAAGGGAGAGCATTCGAGAGAATGGTCAAGCAGAAGTTTCCATACTCCAGGCTGTACCACACAGAAGAAAGAATAAGGAAGTCACAGGAAGGAGTCTGGATTCCGCAGCTTCAATAAAAGAGGTCACCAGTTTCAGTTCTTGGGTGATTTAACAAAAATTTCTCCCTTACAAAACTCACAAAACCAACTGCAATACACAACTCATTGATTTAACTGAACTAAAGTCTAAAAATGGGCTGAGGAAGAGTTACTGTTATTTTCTCTCTGGTTCCATTTTACCTCATGCTTGTTTCTGTCACACTTCTCTAAGAACAAAATGGAAAAGCAAGAACCATGGCAACACAGGAAGCATCCATGGACCTGCCAGTTCATTATAAACACAAACACCTTAAAATACATTCACTTCATGACTGCTATTAAGCTGCCCTGGATTTTTAAGTCTAGAAATTAAACTTGTCTTCAGTGTAACTAGATTTCTACAGAAACACTTTAACACTTACCTGAATGCAATAAACCAATACAAAATATAATGAACTAATACAATAATAAAACAGTAAGACATGCTGCATTTAAACAGCATATTAAGATTTATATAGGAAACCTCAAGACAGTATCTTGTTTCCTTCCAAAAGCAGAAAATAAAGAAGCTCAATAACCACATGTATTCACAAAAGAGCTTCTAAGCTTTCCAAGCACCACAAACTGACTGGAAGCTACACGCCAATGCCTTACCTTTACTGAAAGTTCATGTGACTAACTTATGGTTAGTACTTTATATCCCAAGTTGACATTTACAGTATGTATTACCTTGGCAATTTCAGGATAGTAGTTATCAAAACTACTTGATGAGCTTTCCAGTTTGCTTTGTTCATCATCTGAAATTATAAAACCTCATTTTAAAATAAAAATAAAAATTGCAAAGTGCTCACAAAACTCCATAGCAAAAGAATTTCATCTTTTTTAATCTCCTACCCCCTCAAAAATGACAACTGGTACATAATTAGGTTGTGGACAACTGCATCATTTTGATGCAGTGATTTCTTGAAAGACCTAACTAGTTACAAAAATCATTAAAGTAGCAGTTACTTCTAATCTTACCAGAACACATCTCTTACTTTAATTTTGATATCTGCATGGGACAAGCAGATACTCAGTGCACAAACTTACATTACTCCTTCCACAATGCATTGTAACTTGATTTCAAAACAAGTTTCCTCTGTTCATTAGGTTCCCTGCTCTACTCACCCACAGTTAATGGATTTACAAAGCAGCCATTCAGCTAGATACAAACATCTTGCAGTGCTAAGGTCAACTAAGGAGCACAGACTAAAATGTCTTTCCCAGAGCTAGATGCTTCTCCTTTTCAGATTTGCTTTTGTTGCAAACATCACACTAAATTCTGACAGTCTTTGAAGACTGTGATATCTAATTTTAAACTCTAATGATCCCTCTTGGTACTTTGTACTATCTATAGTAAAACAACTTTCTATAATATCCTCCAGGTTCTTCTGGATATGCATGCAGTTGGTTTCACACCAGTTTCCCTCCCCATCCACTCTCAAGAAGAAAAGTGAATGAGAGGACACTTAGACTGTCCTTTTGTCACTGAAATACTGGTGTCATGCATTGCATTCCTCACAGATACCTGCCTTACCTATTCTTAAAGGGCTCCAACAGAGAGGATTTTACACCCAAGCAGTCTATTTCAATACTTGCAGGAAATACTTGTGGTCAAGGGAATTATACTTAAATGTTAGCCCCACACTGTAACCAGAATTTCTACCTATAGTGACCACAGAACAGAGTATTTCTGTTTCAGCTGCATTTTACACATTTCAAAACAAGTCCATCCTAAGTTTCTTTTCTTCCTTAAACTGCCTCAGTCCTGATTTCACATTGTGAGTTCTACTTTTCTAGACTAAAATCAGTCTAATAATTGTCTTCTGGACTTGACTCAACTCAAATCAATACAGAACAGTACTGTTTTAATGCCCAGAAGGTCAAAATGCTTATCAGTTGAAATAGACAGTAAAAAGGCCTGTAATTTTTATGACTGAGGAAAACAAAAAAATTTAGCCACATTAAAGCCTTTCTTTCCAAAATGCATGTAAGAAGACATGGTCACATAACATTAGCCTTGCTAGAAACCCTGCTTACCTTCGTGGGACTCGCCATTTCTTTTTTCTTGCATTGCAGCCTCAAAGTTAAGCTGAAGGATTTTGTTCAGAGTGTTTATCCACTCTTCCATTTCAAGTTCACTGTCTGCAGCTAAAAGGAAACTACTCTTGTCTTGCATCTTGAGCTCAAATGCGAAACGTCTGACTTTATTGTTCTATAAGAAAATAAAAGACCTGTGTAGCACTTCACATACTCTCTAACCACCATCAAAGGAAGTTATACATATTTCAGACATTCTATGCAAAAATACACTTTGATATTTTGAAAAAATGTATCACAATGACACTTTTTCTCTCTGACATTTGACCTTTGAAGTTATTTGTAGCACTGCAACAAGTGCAAGTAGGAAAGAAAACAGCCTGTCTTCCAGTTTCCAGTTATCATTATGCTTGTAATCATTTTATAAAAACTCAAAAGATGCAGTTTCCAAATATCAACTCTTTATGTACTCAGATCACCTAGAAATGAAGCTAACTACAGTCTACTGAAAAAAGAAAAGGAAACAAAAAGCACGAAACGCTATTATGAGTGACAACTGTTTGCAGACTGGCATTTTGTACTGGAGGTAAAATTATAACCTACATCAACCCCAAATGCCCTGATACTGGTTAGTCATATAGATATACATAAAGTTGGGAATCAGTTCCCCCTTTTTTCCTCAACCATTTCTGTCATCCTTCTCTGCACAATTTAAGCCAGGGTTTCAAATGCTGCTTAGTCTGACTCATGTTTCTGGGATTGAATTCAGAAGTCTTAAATGAAAATTCTATACTATTATCAATTTAGTTTTACAAATTGATAATGCATCAGATAAATACTAAAATAAACAGTAAGACAGGCTTGATGGTTGGGGGATTTTTTGTTTAAGTTAAATTAAATGCCAAATCACGTATCAGTTTCACGGTAGCTCAGATTCTTCAATTAACAGACTAACTACTTACTGACAAAACAGTCAGCTTTCCACCAAAGTTGAGTTTCTGTCAAGCATACAAACAGAAGTGTGGACTTCAGACCTAAGCCAATCTTACCAGTTGAAATCAGTGCTAAAATAAATGAAGAATCCTGAGAAAAGTAACCTCTGTGTTTCACAGTGTAAAACCTTGACACAGGCAGTAGATGTCACAGATCTCAGCTTTCACAGAACACTGAATCAGAGTAGCTACACCTATACATACATATGGCTGGATGTGTGAATATAGAAGTACTGCATATTTGATGCGCTCCACATCTCTGGTCAGAAAAGTCTCTATATAATTTAGTATTAAAATAAAAACCCCAACAAAACAAGACCAGATCCAAAAATGCCAAACAGAATTCCAAGAATTCTAGTCTCTAAGTTTGGGGAAAAAAGAAATCCACCCAAACAAAAAACCCCAAACAAACAAACAAACAACCCCCCCTATTGCACAAATTCAGCATTCCTCTTGATACAAGTTCTGATGAAGAAACATATTCTAGTCTAACTTCATGTATATAAGTGAAGTTAGTATTTTTGTCTCAGGCATCTACCGTCTTCGAAAAAATAAGTAAGCAAATGCACTGAATGAACAATAAAAGTGTTATAGCAATGCAGCAGGAACTTATCTCCCCTCACTAAAAATACTGATTCTGAAACAAGCAGCTTCATTCTGAGAACAAAACCTTATAAGCATAACTACATAAGAAAAACCATTTCTATGAATTCCATGTCAGAGTACTTCAAAGTAATATGGCTGGGGTCTTTACAAATATTTTCCTTTATTTTCCTCTTCTGTTAAATGGAAGTGAAATTCCTACTGTGTAGATACCGCTTTTTCCCATCTGAGTGCTTAAATGCTAATTCAACAATAATACGGAACAGGAAAACAGTCAGGTCAGCCAGAAAGCATATAGGACATAATATAAGATAACAAAGCTACATGTCTGGAATAGGAACTTTATGTATAATATTTGATAGTTTAAATCAGCATTTACTTGCCCCCCAGCAAAAATTCAAGTGAGGAAAACAGTTATTTCCAAACCCCTTTATTCTAGCCACTGAATGACTACTTGCCTTCTTGGAAGTGAGCATTAATTGGTTTTGATTTTGCACCTGATGCCAATTCATAACTACTCTCAAATTTTTAAAAACAGTTTTGAAGGCCAGGTGCCAAGATGAACACTGAGGGTACTGTACAATATAGTACAGCATTAGAGACACAGCCAACTATAAATTTTAAAGCATTCAAAATACATTTTTACTTAAAGATGACTGTCTCAGCCCTACTTGCAGAAGAACAAAGGAACAGTAATACATGGTTTGTTTTAAAAAGCAAGCTTCTGGCAGAGTCTGAGGAAACTTGAGGTTAATTGGATTGAACTGACGGAACAAAGAGTATGGAACAGTATGAAAGTATGTATGAGGAAAAGAGATTTTCAGGTTTAAAATCCTAAAATGATAGAATGGTTAGAGGTTAGAAGGGGCCTCTGGTCATCATTTCATCCAACACTCCCTCCTCAAGCACAGCTAATTAAAGCCATTTAGCATAGGATCATGACCAGGAAGCTTTTGAGTATCTCCAGGGATGGAAGACACCACAACCTCTCTGGGCAACCTGTGCCAGTACTCGGTCACCCCCACAGTGAAAAAGTGTTCCCTGATGTTCAGAGGGATCCTCCTATGGTTCAGGTTGTGCCCATTGCCTCCAGCCCTGTCACTGGGCATCACTGAGCAGAGCCTGGCTCTGTCCTCTTTGCACCCTCCAGGAGTATTCGTATATATTGATGAGACTACAGACATGTTTAGGCACCACTTTTATGTCTGTTGGCTTGTTTTAAAAACACAAATTAAATTTATTTCAGTGGAGTTGGCCAGAATTGTATCTCTAAGGCAAAATAATTCTTGTAAAATTATATACAGAACTTGCAATATGATAAAATTTATTACAGTTATAAGATTTTCATAGGAGTTACCCATTAAATGTGCATCCAAAAAAACAATACTACTATATTTGGGGGGGAAAAATCCTCTGTAAAGTTGTTGTATCTCTCTGTGTAAATCTTCAAACAACTTTATACTACAAAAGTATTACTTAAGCAATACATTTTATTAAACTTCGCCTATTTCTGTACAAGTTTAAAAAAACCCCTAAGACCCATGGGGTTTTTCCAGGTATGCTGTGCCTAACAGAACAGTTACATGCTGTACTATAAATACATAGCAGAATCACCAAAAAAAAGAAAAATAATCTTTTCTTTGGCACTTTCTACTGACAAACATTTTACCAAAGCCCTTAACTTTTCAAAATAAAGAAAAGCACAGAAAAGTAACATTATAAAGGTCAAATGAAAGCATCTGGAAGGGTGTTTGAATTCAATACAATTCCTGCAACAAAAATCCCACACAAGAAGCTATGAAAAACATTTTACAGTTCATACAAGCACAAAATCTAACTGAAATAAACTTCAATTTTATGCTGTCATTGCTTTGCCAAGTTTGGGGCTCTTTGTGCATTTGCCTTAGAATTTGGTTTGCTAAATACTTGACATCAACTAGTAATTTATTTTCTTTCCAGAATGATTTCAAAAATTCAGTCTCCTGCCCTTTGAAATCTTGTTCACTACTTTGGCAAGTGTCTATTTGTTCCTCTGCATAATAGGTACTTATCTACATTCAACAACACTAATATATACTTAAAATAAAATTTCACTTGCTAATAAATACAGAATTAATTGGCAAACAGGCAGAATAATTATAATTACCTGAACCACTCCCATACATGAATCTAGAAATATTGATCCTTTAGGTTCTTTTGATATTTTTTCATCTTTGTAGAAATTGAGATTATAGGAACCATCACCAAGCTGGATTAAGTGGAAAAATCTTCTTTTAAATGACTAGTGAAAAGAAAGGAGGGAAGAAGAACAGTGACAACACTAGTATTAATTAGCTTAATATTACATATTCATAAGTGCTATTTACATAGTAGGTAATAGGAAAAAAAACTTTTACTTATGGATAACATAATCAGTATCTGCAGAAAAGAAAACAGAAACTATTAATTTAAAAATTAACTTATTATCTGCAGCAGGATTGTACTATATAATTTGACAGTATTTTTAACCTACTGAAAGGTATTTAAAACTGACTCTACAATATACTAGGCAAATTAAAAAATTATAGTTTTATATAAAATATAATAATGCAAACAAATAACACCCCACCCCCCCCCACCCCCCCACCCAAAATTACACAGTCCCTTTTCCACTAAAATCACACCAGGGTACAGTTAGGAAAATTTAACTCCTCCCACATACTAGATTTTTCATGACTTTTTTTTTTTTTTTTTTTTCTGATTTACATAAAATAATAGCAAGGTTTCAGATATGTTAAGTACATACAAACTTCCCTCTTTCTTTTCATACAATTTTTTTTTTCAGAACTTAAACACATACCACAAATTGACCTCTCCAAGGCACAAGGATATTTAATACCAGTGTTCAGTTTTTTGTAAGATATTCTTTAACTTACCCTCATTGTCACACTGATTGCACTATTCATGTTGCCTTTGTACAGCCATCCTTGTTTTGTTATACCACCCTTCTGAGACCCAAGAGATGCTGCATCCTGGAGATGAAGAAAGAAATATGGGGAAAGGAAGAAAGAAAAAAGAAGAAAAGGTGAACTGTTGCATCACAGTCCATGTAGTATTTATCAGTAATTTCAGAAGCCATTTTAGAAGCTGGAATAACTACGTTCATAACATAATGATAATAATGTACCATGAGTCCCTGCTTAAATTCTATAGCTTTTCCATTATTTTACTTAAAGACCTGAGATGAGATTGACCTCATCTAACTTTTAACATGTAATCTGGCCCCTTCTACAGGTTTTATCTACAGCCAACAGGATGATCCAGCCTATAGATAGCTAAATGTTTGTCAAGACAAATCCCAATAAAACAGGAATGAGCAAACAGTCAAAACTTAAAATATTTACCTACATTTACCTTGTAACCTTTTTCACAGAATGTAAGAATTTTTACCAATTTCTATTGCCAGAAAGAACAATGCAAAGACATGCTTATCCAAAACTTCAATCCAGATTTCTCAAATCATTTTGCCCTACATACAGTATTTCCTAGGCCTTACTTTCTTAAGAACCTACAGAGAATTAATTCTTGAATTGGATCTGCCCTTTTACAGATCAGAATCAAAGCTTTTCAGAGAGAACAAGACTGAACTTGGCAGCAATGGCAAGTTCACAAACAGCAGATGCAATGCAAGCATCACACATCACACCCACTGCCTGTACACCACGTCCATCTGCCCGTGGAGGGAACTGAATGACTGCATCAAAAAACTTAGGATGTTAACAACTACCAAAAAACAGCACTCTGCTATCAAAACAGATCAAAAAGACAGATTTATCACTGCCACAGAATAAATATTACATCACCAGTTCCAAGAAATCTTTTAGAGTACTATGAAGCTGACATTACCATGGTTTCCAGTTGATGTAGCCCATTTTGAAACAAAACTATTAATGACTTAGACATGTAGGAGGATTTTCATCCATCTAGAGGAGAAATATCCCTGGTAATTTTTTATCTAAACATTCAGAATTAGCTGAGCATCCAGCTGAAAACAAAATCACAAAACATCCTTGAGTACCTCAAAACTTCTTCTCATTCCTTTTCTTGGCTGGTAAGAAAACCTGCAACAAAAACTAGTTACATAAGGGGGAGAGACTCACTAGTTCAACAACTGAACATTAAACCAAATCTTGGAATAATATGCATTTGTTTCTGGAACTGAATCAAGGAACATTCTGTAAGAAGTTACTTGGTAATTTATTTACAGCTTATTTATCTGTCTAGCTTGCATACTCATAAGAATATGCACATGTGAACTTCAAAAAACTGTGAACAGAAGGCAAAAGATGCATCAAATCTGACCTTTTAAAATTTATAGTCATCTTGGTTCTATTGAAGTTAGGCCCAGTAAGGACAACATGGTCATCAACAATCAGAGCATCTGATATAATGGCCCAAAGGCATAGACCAGAAATACTCAGTAAATTTTTCTGTGCCCCAGAGTCTCACTGTCCAAGCAACAGAGTCGCCTTTTTTTCACGTTTTCAAGTCTTTAGCCTCCACTGCTGCTCTACTACCTAGATAACTATTTTTCTTGTACAAGAATAAAGATATAGACACAACTTAAAGCACTGGGTTTCCAAATATGACTCTACATGACTCTTCGCCTCCCCTGGCGTGAGTTATCCCCAAGGAAAGGGTGGGTTTAAGCCACCTTCACAAGTGTAAGACAATGAGTAGATAATGAGTTATTGCCAAAACTTGGCACAAAACAATGAATGCTTTTCTGTAATTGCATGAACCATGCATAGCATCACCTCACTTGACTAAAATTTATTCATTACCTGAGTTAAGAAAAATTAAGATTTAGCTATATTAAGACTCCAATTCCCAGTCTCTGAGGTGCACAATTTCCCAACTCTTGTTAAGCTGCATGCTGTTTTCTAGCAATAAAACTGAGGGTCATTTGGGCCTCTCTAGTTACACCATTTCTTTCTGTCAGGCAGAATTCCTGCCTACAGAGCCAAAAAGCTACTGAATCTTTCCAGCTGACCATCTGTTAATACAAAGGAACCCAGGATCCAGTTGTTAACACACGACTCTTACACTGACAACATACTTCCTGTTTCCAACTGGTAAGGTAATTTCCTCACTTTTATCATTACTGCTGCACACTGTGCTGAACTTTTTTAAGTGATCTTTCCCACAAACTTGGCTCCAAAGTTTACTTCAACAGCAACTGTTTCAACAAAAACAATCCCATATCTTGATCCCGTACCAGATTGAAAAATTCCATTTGCAAACATCAACCTGATGGCCTGATAGCCTGAAATAGTTTTCGATAGGTAATTTTCTCCTTTTCAATGATGCACAATTAAACTAATCTTTACCTGATTTTCCTTCAATTTTTACTCACTTGTAGCTTTTTCTTTTCTATCACTCTCTTAATAAATCAGCTTTCTTCAAACACAAACAAAAGTGAAATAAAAACACCAAACAACTTTCAATCTAAGGTTTGCATCTGTGCTTTTTGGCATAGAAAGATATTCAGATATATCTGAAAGAAACACCTCCTGCATTAAGTCTTCCCTTGATGAAAGAATTTATGGTCCCCCCACTCTATTGTCCCCCTAACTTCCCTTTTCCTCCTAGCATGTCTTTTCCTTGTGTTTATTTTTCAAGTTCCTCAAAGAGCAGCAGACCCCTCCTCCAGTGATTGTACTTCTGAAAGAAATACCCCGTTCCTGCCTGTTCTTACAGGACACAGGCAGACCTCTCTACTTACACTTCCTAGCAAAACACATACTACCTGCTATTAGCCAAATTATAGTTTTTCAGTGTTTAACTCTACCCATAATGTATTTCCTGGTAAGAACTATAGTGAATTATATATCCATTTAATTTTTTAGTGTTTAACTCACTTTCCCAAACCACTTCTGTTGTCAGAAATATTATCACAGTAAATAATGCCAAATCTTAATTGCCAGTGTAACAGTAATCATACTTATTCCCATCCTACAAATAGGAAGTTTTGGATATAGATGCCTGGAGTTATTTGTCCAAATATCACAGTGCAAATTAATAGTGGAGCTCAATAAATGTCAGCCTGGGACTCTCTGATTGGTAATCTATCTACTCAGGTGAATTCCCCAAACAACTTCTTCATATTTAATCCTTTCATTTCATAGGCAGCAGTTCTGAATACCAGGAATTTAGAAGCAAAGTAACTGTCAAGAGGTAAACACCACGAAATAGAAAAATTATTTTAATTCTTGTTTGAGATGTAGGAGTTCAAGTACTCATAAGAAAAGAAAACAGTGGCATTTAAAAACATGTTTTGAAACAGGGCGTGGTAAAAAATAAATAAATCACAAAAATAACAGGCAGTTGCTGAAAAAGAAGTCTTTGGCATTTGAAATAAACTTGAAAATTGCTTGACACTATACATCTCTCCCTAAGTCAATGACACAAGAGAAAATATCTTGGAGTTTTGGTCAAATTTTTAAGCTTTTGTTTCCATGATAGCTCTCCAAGTCTTATCCTATATTCAAATTTGTGATGAACTGATTTTAGCTCACACTGTATGCTACACTGTCATGCATTAAGTGTGTGTGCTGTTGTTGTGCTGGAACAGAGTCACTTATGATTTGACTCAATTCCATGATTAAACTGCATGAAACGTTTCTCTCTGGAAACCTGTCTACATAGACACAGAGTAAAACATATATTTTATGACAGCTGAAGGATTAAATGTCAGCAAGTACTAAAACTTCAATTTTATTATCTGTCAAAACTTCTTCTAACTCACCTGACAGATCTCCAGAGAACAAGGTTATTTGAAAGGAGACAGGTAAAATAACTGATTTGTTTCCCAATAAGGTGATTCAATCTAATCTATGTTTTCATGTACTTACATCAACACTTATCCAAACTTGCAACCTCTACACGCCCAACATTCTTCAATGAGAACAAGAGAAAGTAAAGAATTGCTATTATCTCACCTCATCTTTATCTGCTTCTTCATCCACTTCATATAAATGAACAGGAAGCTTGTCTGGCTTTGTCCCTTTACTACAAAAGAAAAAGCTTCTGAAGTACTAGGAATTTTGTGATTAGTTACATATTTTATTGATGCAAAAATTAAGATGTTCTTTTCCCACTGAAGAGGAAAAAGTACAAGAATAACTAAGTAAAAGCATGTATTTTTCATTAATTCTATTTCTTAGAATGCATTTTTCCTCATTTGTACATCTGGCCACCATGTCCCTTTTGTTCTGCTTGTCCCTGTCCTAACGTGTAAGTGAAGAGAACAAAGGCCCTTTCATTCACTGCACTCCTAACATCTTATGAGTAAGAATTCATACCTGCAACCACTGGCACCTTGCAGGACTATGCATTTTTTTAAATTCCTATTGTGGTTTCTGTTCAGGGCAAGTGAAAACCAGGTACTGACTTGTACAAAACCTGTGAGTAGATCAAAACTCTCCACAGGGCAAGGTATCTATTTCTTCGCTGATAAATGCAGGAGAGTAGCTAGGGAAGACATAGATCTTCCAGAGCTGGGGTACTCAGAGAATTTAGCTACTCTCAGACATTCTTAGAATTAATGTTCTAATCTCTATACGCCTCCTAGAAAATTTTGAAAAAGTGGGAAAACATTTCTCTAGCAGATGGTTTAGAAAGTTTGTAACAGATGTCAGTTAGGCTTTTACTTTGAATCATCCTGTGAAAACCTGCTCTAACCATCTCAGTTAGGTTTGGTTCTGCAAGCTCCTAAAGGGAGCTCCAAAAGCTGCCTTTGAAGCAACGAAAACAGGATATTACCATTTTAGGTTCATCCAAACATTAGCCTGTTTTAGTTATCATACTTAAATTCACATTGTCAATGATACAATGTCTTGCTTTGACCTGCCTGTTAATAAGGCAATGTTATTACAGTACCTTTCCAGAAAATAGTTTTAACATGGTATTGTAAATTCAAGTTCATCAATTCCATCCAACAAGCCTTTGTCATCTCTACTGACCGTTAACCATGGATTTGGCATATTTCAGTTTACATATTAAACATATTAATATACTTTTCTAATAAATAAGTCTATATTAAATGCAAAGTTCCTTCACAATTTCAATTTATCATACCACTAAATAAACTAAACAACATACTTACTTTGGAAGCTGTCGAAACTCTCCTGAGTAATCTTCATATCTATAGTTAACAATATGCCAGTCTGAATTGTAGGTTTTGATGCACTGTTTAAATGAAAACCAAGTATCAATATTAACTGGAAGAGGATTAAAGGCATTCAATGGACACAGCACAAGAAAACCTCTTAAGATATATCTGTTTATGAACTATTATGGTTACGTATCGATCTCTGAAAATTCTGTACACTTCCTTTCTTTTGCAACAGTCTAATGCAATCTAGCTTTTTGGAACAAGTTATATGTTTCAATGGAATGTTATCATCTGCTAGACATGTATTTAATAAAACCAGAAAATGGTGAATGCATTCAGCATCCAGATCAGCCCTCTTCAGTTAGTTGTCCAAAAAGTTAAACCAGCATTTTGCTGCAGATGAAAACACGGCCAAGCCTTTAGAAAACTCAGCTGAAGCTGAAAACGTGACTGAGCCCTTAGCACAAAAACAGACACCTTATTAAAATAGAATATTCAATTGTGTACATACTGATACAGAAAGCCAAAAACATATTTTCCTTGAATTTATACTTCCAGTGCAATTAAATTAATACTTAAATTTAAGCTGTATGCTTGCAGTGGTTGAAAAGCAATTATGTCATTAAGTTCTGATCTAGATCACAGGAAATACCATTTTACTCCACCCATATTGTTACAACATAAAAGTACTGATTTATCTTGGCTTTGAACAAAGTAGCATAAAACTGACAAAATCTGTTGACAGAAACCATTCCATGCAAAATTTTATGTTACACAATAAACCTACATATACACAAACACAGCGTCCAATAAATCGTAAATATTTTCTTTACATTTCAAAACACAAGTTTAATACTTGCCAAGCAATTGTTTCAGAAGAAGCTCATTAAACTTCATGAATTACCTCTAACACTCCTCCCTCCTCTTGTCTATCCTCTTCAAATTTATCTCAGAAATGTTTAGGTTAGGTATTAAGGGTATGTATCAGTATGGATAAAACACTTCGATATAGATTCAGCTATCTGGAGCTCCTTCAGTTATATTGGAGTTACAACAGACATTTACTTGTTCCAGGTGTTAAAATATTAGCTTCAAACATGTCAATAGAAAACCAGTAGATAATAAAAAAAAAGGAAAAACAATTGAACCTTTAATTCCTTAAAGGCTTCAAGATAACAATAAATGAAGAGCAACCTCACAAAACCAAAGGAATGCCAACATAAGCAAACACTTCTGATAACTTTAGGGTTGAGGATGTTTCTTCTACATATAACATAATAGCATACAAGCTCAACAGTCATAATGATTTTGGCCTCCACAAGTGCTACAGTTCTGGATACCTCTGTTCCAGCAAGCTGTACAAGATTATTATGAACAAAGTAAGAATGCCTGGTGTGAGACACTTTATCAGAAAAAACAAGTCACAATGATTCATTCCAGATTTACTAGTGGATCCAATATTATGTATTGAAATCACCCACGTTCATCTGGAAAAGCCAAAAGCATAATGAAGGTGGGGGAGAACCATCTGCAAAAGCCAATGACGCAAACAAAATAATTAAAAGCTATCCTGTAAAACTTCTTTTCCAGCCACCAATGGAAAAAATACTGGGTTTTAATACTGGGTTTTCCTGGAAATTTTGCCTTGAAATAATTGACAACTAAGTGGCAATTTATGTCTTTTTCCAGGGCTGATTTTTTCTCTTTGTTTTAATGGTAAATAAGGAGAAGAAAAGTAAGTCAGGTATAATATTGTTATTACACACAGCAGCATGCAACTTCAGTATTACCTCAGTTACAAACAGGCTCTGAGCTTCCTTCTCTGCATTTTCAGGGACTGTTGAACGAATGTATCGACTCTGCCGCTGCAATAATGCTGTCTGATAAACAACAAAAGCAATTAATGAAACTTGCATTTAAAGGGAAGATGACACATTACAGCCACACTCAATTTCACCACTATTATGAAGAAAAGTTCAGCAGAAAACATCCTATTAATATGATGTTTCAGAATAGCCAATTAGTGAGAGTTTGCTTTCATTCAAGCAACATGTTCTTTCTTTCACAATAAGGGCAAGATTGAAATCAGTGAGAAACAGATGCCATAGGACAGTTTCTTCTTCTATTGTCAACATGGGGAAGAAAATACTAGAAAAAATAATTCCACCATGACAGCATAACTCCAACATTTTGAAGACAGACATTAAGGTGGTGTTATTACTACACATAAAAACCTATTATTCAAGGAAGGTAAGAAAGCCACACCAAAATAAAAGAGTAATTCACTGCAGATCTTAAGTGACCAAAAACGAGACTTGCACTGCTTAACTGCAGGTTTAAAGAGAAGCTTTAGTGGATCACTGAAGTATATACACACTTCAACCTACAAAGTCAGAACTTATTCCTATCTTATGTCAGAACTCAGGCACAGGAAAGGTGCCAGAGTGTAGGAAATCTCTCTGTGACCATGAAATTCTGCCTCTCAGACCTGTGCTGAAGTAAGCCTTAGGATACTTTACACTTGTAAAGTGGAAAAGATGAAAACTTAATAAAATCTTCTTGATCACAAACAAAAATAACCACAATATAACAGAACTTGTTTTTGCACTATGTGGAATCTCATAGCTTAGGCCATCAAAGGAGAACAAGAGAGTTTACACAGCCAGGGCCTGGAAGGGGGTTGTGGTCCCTCACCTGTTAGTTACACTCCACACATCCAGGAAGGATCAGATAAAAACGTGACAAGCAAAAGCTCCAGATGTTATGTTGAAAAACAAAGGGTGCATAAGTACATTATCTTATCTCTGTTGAGTGTCTGATCCATCAGGTGATTGATTATCTTGGTCATTACCAAAGCCTCGCTCCATTAACTGGCCAGGGTATTTAAGTAAGAATATTCAATTACAGTAAAGATTGAAAGGGAAAAAAAAAATAATCCCATGGTCAAGTTCAACTCATTCATCTAGCCCAGAGCACTAAAAGTGACAATGCTAACTCCTTGGGTGGGAGAGGTAGGGAGGTATTAAAAACAAATACCACAAATCCCAAAATATTTCATGGAAGCAATGAACCTTGCAAACCAGAGTTAAAGAACAAAAAAACAAAACTGCAAGAAGATACACATTTATATGCTAACAGCTTTTAAAAATTAAGTTTTCTTAATTCTAGAAATATCTTTAAACCATATTAAGTATTTGTTTTCATAAGCTATGGAAATAAAACCTTCTATTAAGAGCAGGAAACTACCTTAAGACCAGAATTTCTAGATACTATTCCAATGAAATAGTCTGACATTCGATGAGAAATTATTTATACTTCATATAATATAGAAATATTACATGCAGGATTTAAATATATTCCACAAGCATACAGTTATACTGTGCGTTCCTAAAAAATATTATTTTAAGAAAAACCAGAGACTACAGGTGGCATCTTACCAGGCAAACTTTCATGCCACCATGCCACTTTTCATGGCAAACCCATGAACTCATCAATCAAATTTTAACACCGTAGCATAATTTGGTAAAATTTAATTTGCTGAACATTCTTTTAAAATGTCTTCTGCTGTTACCGTGCTACACAACTATCAATAAGGGCTTTTTTTCTAGTTGTTCACACATAAAAAGACTTTTATCTTAGTATTGTGTCAATATCAGTGACAAAACAGAAGAATCTGACTTGTCAATTTTGTTCATATTAATAGTTGTCTTAATGCACCCTTCTCCTTCTCAGCACATCAATCAGCTGCAGTAGTGCATTCAAGAGCCAGGAACTGCAATGAGCGAGGTACTGTGATTTACAGCAAATTCCTAAAAATTACTTAAGCAGCACCACGATATTTTAAAAGCAAGTACGCACATAAATACATTCCAAAAGAAGAATTAGGAAAGGAAGGAGTTTTCTTGAGAAGTTTTCTCAAGAAACTCTCTTCACAACTACACTGGCTGAACTGTTTTGTAGGAATGAAACTTTTCAACTCTCTGGTATTGAGTGCTCATTTGATTTATGTCAGCATCAGGAACAAACAAAGTGTTTGTCTCATGCTCTCAAAGAAAATTAAAAACCCCTTTCCATTACTCTGCTGTCAAAACTAAGGAAAGCCACTTTTAACAGGAGCCAGGACTCACACACTTACTGAGGCACACAGTTAACAGACTCTTTTACTGACACAACTTTCTGATTGAGTCCCAGGGACTTTGGGGTATGTTGAGGTCTCAGAACAGACCACAGCACCAAGAACATTCCACCATGTCAACCAAGGAGTACTCACTACCCAAAACCTGATGGAATATGGATACTGAGCCTGTCCACAAGGAGTGCAGACTGCAGTGGATACTCTTCTTCTGTCACAAGGTTGTGTCTGCCAGTGAGGCTGTTACCACAGAAGGCCATGCTCCAGATGCAGAGACAGAAATTGTCTAAAAGACTCAGGGGAAAAGAGGCAAGCTGTATGTGAGATCCTGCTCTTAAAACAACCACATGTCAGAAGTGACTTAACCTTTGCATGGGAAGTGTCAGATCCTTCATATGGGAAGTGTCAGGACCTATATTATAAAGTAATTTCCAAATGAAATCAATTTACAACAATTGGCTAAAGACTTAAAGAAAAACACAAAATAGATTTCAAAGGGAAAAAGTAATAGAGAAATTACTTTGAACATTTCAAAATTAGTTATTTGACCGGTTTAATTTGTGCCCTCTAAAATGAGGACATGGACATTTTTTTGCTTTTCCTCTACTGAAGATGTGCCTTCTCATAGAATGACCTGGATTTAGTTATACTTCTGCAAAGTTGGCATAATATCTATTTTCAGAAGTACTTAACTCACATTAAATAAAAGCCAAGAGACTTTAAGTGAAAGTATGTTAAATCCATATGGCTCAAACCCAAAAATAACAAAGGTGAAATGACGTCTAAGCTAAGCACCAAACTGCTTTCAAAATAACACTGCGATAACTTTGCAAAGACAAATTTAATATGGGTAGGAATGCACCCACATTTTATTTGCTACAAGCAAATTTAGCCTGCATTTGCATTATTTGACAGAACAAAGGGGAATGGATTCAAACTGAAAGAAAGCAGGTTTAGATGAGATATTAGGAAAAAAGTTCTTCACTTTTTGAGGGTGCTGAGGTACTGGAACAGGTTGCTCAGACAAGCTGTGGATGCTCCATCCCTGGAGATGTTCAAGGCCAGACTGGATGGGGCTCTGAGCAAGCTGTTCTAGTGGAAGGTGCTCCTGCCCGTGGCAGGGGGTTAAAGCAAGATGATCTTTAAGGTTGCTTCCAACCCAAACCCTTCTATGGTTTTATGTTTTCCTTTAAAATTTCCTTTAAAATTGAGATAGTGTTCAAAAGTTAGGTATTTTGAAATTTTAAAAAAAAAGACTGTTTAGATAAAGGGTGACTTATTGCCAAGTACACACTAGTACTGCTTTGGATTAAGGTCTCTTTAAATAATTTACCCACTGTGCAGTTAACATCACCAATTTTGCAGTCATTGAGCATACAACTTTAACGTGACCAGCACGACCATGAAGGTGGCCTGTTTTAAACTAATGCTATCTGGTTATGAAGCCATTTCATTATTGAGCAAATTACTGAAATTTAGCTAAGAAATCTCCAACAAGCCATGAAGAGACACAAACTTGGATACAAGAGTATCCAACCGATACAGTCATTCACTGCTAAAAAGGAGATGGCTCCTCCCAGCAAGAGGCTAGAAGAGGGATAGCCTTGAAAATCTGGCAGCACTTTGACTCAGAGCAGCAAGAACATTAACAGAGACGTTCCAATGGGTGGCAGAAAAGTGGTCCTATCATCACAATTAACAAACACATTGTATAGGAATCATAATGAAAAAGAGGACAAAAATGCAGCTAAAAGTGAACAGACTACGAAGCATGAAGAAAGTTTAGACATCCCACTTACTAAGAATGAAAGCAAATTCAGTGATGCCAACAGCAAAATATGTCTCCAAATACGTCTGCCCCCATAAATTTGTTGAGAACAAGGTAGGGAGTAACCTGATAAGTTAATTCAGTGCAGAAAACTGAGAGCTTGAGCTTGTGAAAAGTAGCTGAAACAATCTTCAAGCGGTGAATTAAAAAAGACCCAATATATGAAGACGAAGTTGCTGATTAAGAGCTCTTCTGGTAACTACAGAAAAGCAAATCTTGCTGTTTTTAGATATAATAGCATGAAGGAAAAAAAACTTGAAAGAAAAAATTTACAAGCCCGCTTTTTTGGATTTGAAACTCTGCACAAAGCAGAACAGAAGTCATGTTGTTCTGAAAAGTAAATGAACTGCTACCAAACATATATAAAAAGAGAAAAAACATGTTTATAACCTCAGCTAACCACATTTGGGACAATGGCAAATGCAGTTAAGTGGAAACCTGGAAAAGTTCCTGTTAACTAGATAGCCTGCTGAAGAACAATCCTTCAAAAATTATGAGTGTTCCAAGACTGGAGCATTTTCTGCTCCATCTTTGCTCAAATGTTTCTTTGGTAGTGATTTGAGCTTTGAGCTGCTTCTGACAGCTTGTTTAGAGAACAGTCATACCTGAACCTAAACCTGAACTCTGAACCTGAAAAAGAGTTCTTTTCACCCTCTGTATTGTTTTTTTCCCTTTTCCCTCACGAGAAAAATAATTTTCATCAGGAGCAAGAGGAGAGGAAGAGAGGAAAGCTATATGTGATCCAAAAAAGCCAGTTTCTGTGCTATTTCATTTCTGATATGGGCTAAAAATTAGTATTGGTTTTCCTTTAATACTAGCTTCTAATAAATTAAATTTCAGTTATCTAACTGAATAAATTAATAAGTTAAATTAATAAATTAAATTTCAGTTATCCAACTGCATTACCTGAAAAAGAAAAAATCCAAATTAAGCACAAATATTTCTTTCCAATTTCTCTCTAAATAATTTAAACTTTAACAGAAATTCAATGTTGGTATCATCAATGGTGCCTCTTTGAAAACACACAGCTTCTTCTGTAATCTTCCAAAAATTCTAGAAGTGAGATCTAGTACTGCAAGTTAAGTATTTTCTGTGCCATTTTAAGTGCTAGTTTTAGGGTCATGCTAAACAAAATAGCCTTACTCTTAATGTCAGTATAAATTAACACTGCTGGGCTTCCTTTCCAGGCAAGGGTTTTTTTAGATTGTAATCAATTAAACCTAAGTGTGGGGAAGAACTTTGTAAAGATAAAAACTGAATGCTCTAAAAGGAAATAACTTGAACATGTTTCTAGACAATGGTGGGCGTTTCCATCTATAAACAGTTCTAAGTGTGTTTACAGGTAGTTCTAAATGCTCTAGCTCACTATTTTAATTTTTTCTTGAGGGAGATGAGGCCAGTATCAAATATCTAAGCCAAGGCTTACCAAGAGCTGCTCACACACTGAGTGACAGCCGCAAGTTAAGAAAGAGGAATTAAAAAAATACACGCAAAGAATGGCAAACACATAAAATATGCCTTAATTTTTTTTTTAATTATTGAAATGATACTGGCAACTGTATAATGACTACTGATTTCAAACCTGTAAATATGGCTATGGAAAACTGAACAGGGTTAAAAGGTTTAACTTTCAAATAAAAATAATAAGCAGTTAAGGGTTTTCTGTTCTCTGACTTGGGAATATTTTCTTAATACATTGAATGACAGATTTAAATACTTGATGTTGTTGAAAACAAGCTAGATAGATCAAAGTAGTACAGAAGAGTCATGTGTACAGCAAAAATATTTGGAGTTAGTTTGTGCCAGCAAGTCTTGCAAGGAAATAAAAGTTTGATAATAGAGTTTGATAGTACAAATCAGTCTTCATGTAAATCACATATGAAATGAGACTCTGCCAAAACTGGGGAAACCCAGAAAATTTGTTTAGCTATTATACTGATGAGGGATAAAGAAACAGAAAAGCTCACTATACTCCAAAACTGTGACTACTTGAGGAAATCTTCTGATGTAACACACGTTTTAATGCCTGTTGTGGTGAAAATCTGACAATAGAATCCAAACAAAGGATGACAAAAGACATTACAATTTATGACAAAATTCAGTCACTCCTTTTGAAGGATGAGACTGAGAACTATGGACTAGCTTCATTCATACATGCCTGAGGATAAGAACTGCAGAAGGTCACTAGAAATAGCAGTTAAACACTTCAGCCATACCCCCAACTGCTCAGACAAAACGCCTGAGGATATTCTTAACAGGTTTGTTTCTTCTCCATTGGTAATTCAGAGCTGTTCACCGGAATGACCCTGGTAAGTGAACTAGTAAATCAGATAAAAACTACTTAGCAGAAGTAACCTGGATTCCTCTTGATCTGTGATACTGAAAAGACACACTACAGAAGGAGATTTTGGTGGTGCAGCCTACTCATGTTTTTCAGTCCTGAAGCCAACTCCTGGCGTCGGATATCATCCTGAGTGATTCTGTATTCGAAACTTGTATCAGTACAACATCCATTTCAAGAACTCTTACTTCCATCCTATAAACTTCCATGTGTGGCTGTGAACACACGAAGCCCAAACTCCTCTCTAAATAACTGTAGCTACCCAAACCCCAAATTTTTTAGCTCAGAGTGGGAAGGCTACATGTAGAGTTCATGTCAGAATCAATGAAAAAGAAGCCTCCAGACTGTATTAAAAAGAAGTCCAGCTGCATTCAAGTAAACACTCTAATTGGCTAGAGAAAATTCATTACAAATTCAACAAGTCCTAATTTATAGGACTTCAGATGTCCTTCTGTAGAAATATATAAACTCATCATCAACTTTCCCCACAGTAAACAAACTTAGCTTCAACTACTTGGCTGAATAAAATTAATATACAGACTGTTCAGATGCCTGCATACTTTTCAAATAGATATTTTGATTGCAGGTATGGGCATGTGAACAAGAGACTTTCCTCACTATTCAATCCAACTCCAAGCTCTAAGATGCTTGGTAGTTATCCTAACTAGATCTACAGGAATTTTTTGAAGGTGTACTTAAATAAACTATTTATTTCGATAAACATGGTCATTTAAAAAAGTATAACAAGATTATGACAAAGCTTGGTTAAGTCTGGCTTAATTGAGTCAGAAACTCCATTATGTAAGGGGTATTTTGCTAGAACACAGTTTTGGCTGGGACAATGCAGCTAAGAGTAGCAGACTGCATTTGAACAGGTTCATGTCCTTCACGAATAAGAATGGAGGGGGAAAATCAGTTTAAGAATTAAAGAAAGCAGATGCTTTTTTTAAACAGACATCATGTAAGTTCCTACATTGGAAAGGGAGGCAGAATGTGACAAGTGACTAATCATCTACATCTACTTCAAAAGGCAGTAAAATTGCTGAGCTGCAGAAGCAGATCTTATAATCTGGACAGATGAGGAAATTGTGCTATTTCTTCTGTACTCAAAACAATAAATCAAGCAGGGCAATGGGACTCATGGCAAAAACTTTGGGGATTTTTGAAACTAAAAAGAGTTAAGAAACAAAGAAATAGGAAGTTATCACCTCATGGCTACTACTACCAAAAACCTGTGGTAAAAAAAAACCAAAACCAACCCCAAACAAACAAAAAATCCCCACAACAAAACCAGGGTGGATTAAATTACCTGGAAGTCATCATAAGGGAACAGTAGCATCTCACGTAGAGGATCATTCAAAATTTGTGTTTTTCTCTGAACGATGACATTTTCATAGTCTATTGGCTCTATAAGCTTTGGTTTTGCCTACAAGAATAAAGAAAAAAGCAAAATTAATTCCAGTATATTGAGGGCAAATTACAATTGCTGACTTATTTTGGAAGTTACTCTTTAAAAGACTGGCAGAATTATATTGCATCTACATCAAAAACATACAGTATTCAAAATGCAGACTTTGTCATATTACACCATATGGGGAAGTGCAAGTGACAATTGGAGACAAGCATGCTGATTGCCTCAGAACTATTTCACAAAATCCAGTAAACCACAGCTTACGAGCATAATTACATATGTATTCTCACTGCAAAAAAAAATATAAAAAAATAACTAGTCTCTTCTGTTGATCGTTGCCTCTGCTTGATACAGCCCAGAAAGCTCTGATCTGGGTTTAACAGGAATGCAAACAACCTTAGCTCAAAGACTGAGCTGTGTTTTAATTCAGCAGTAACCTGCAGCAAGGGCAGGCTAATTGACATTCCTCCTTCTTCATATTTTTTCAAAATTCCCATAGGCCATCTACTTCCCTCTTAATTGCACAAGTATTTCCTCAGTAACTGTGCATTGATTCCACATTAAAACCCCTTTCCACAGATGAGGCATTACAGCTGCCCCTGCACAATCAGACAGAGAAAAACCTGCACCCTGCCAAACATTCTGTTAAGTGGTCAGATGGCAAAGCAGGTTTAGACAGAGCTCTGAACAAGGCAGCTCTGCCTTGGAGTGTGCAAGCTAATGCAAAGGGGTTACAATCTAGCTTGAACTTTTTGCAACTAAAATTCAGCATCACAGTACCAGATATAAAATTACATTTTTTTACAAGCAGCAATTACAAGAGACTTTACAAACTATACTTCCTGGTATAGTGGTACCGATTTACAGGTAAGGTATATTAAAGATAATTGTAGCAGCAAGACCAGCTTCTGTCATCATTATAAGTAAAATGACAAGACAAACTTTATATATTGTTTTGTATAACTCATGACAATAACCCTCCAAATTCTAACTGTCCTACACAGAAAAAATATCTCTACCAGTTACTCCTGTTAATCACTAGTACATTAATAATATTCCTGAGAAACCCTACAGGTGTTTTCTTTGTCCAAAAGTGAATCAAATAAATTTGTTTTTCAAGGAACTAGGAAAGATTTGGTCAGAGAAAGTTACCAAAGTTTTCAGGCTTAGTCCACAGGCTACTCAAAAGCTACATGAGATTCCCTCATATATACCACACAGTAGTTTCGTTGGCAAGAAAAATGCGGGAACATAACAGCTGAAGAGGCAAAAAAATGAGAAGTCTGGAAAAATCCACCAAAAATTATGAACAAAATGTGGCTTTGGTAAGAAAAATAGCTACCATTTACAATCACACAGGAAGGATTTACTAGAAGTTCATTAGCTATACAACAACATACTCAGCACAGACCAATACTTCTAAGAGCCACGATTATTATGTTGTTTTTGACATCTTTCTCCTCAGAAGAGATGAAGAAGGGCTGCTCAGTTCACTCCATAGTGTACTCTGACACAATTTGAGAGCCTATCACCTGACCCCCAGCTACTGCTTCAAAGCCAAGAACTAATGTCAGTGTCCATCAGAACTGGCTTACTTCATGCACATGTCCCCATCTGTAGCTGAAATGGTTGGACAATTTAGCTCAGAAAAGCATAAGGCAAACACAAACTAAGAAAAGATTACATTTTCTCTACTGTACTAATTACACAAAATATTTTGGCTGCAAGTTTGTGTTCAGACTGCCGCAGTGAATCCCAAGCTAATGAAATTATGTGCTCTACACTTCCTTAACACCTTGTCCACCCAACTACTTAAAACATTTCCTACATACTGACACTGCAAAATTACCCCTTCACAAAATTTCAGGTTGAGTAGCCCCATCCTAAGGGATTGTCATAACCAGTTCTGATTCCAAATAAATTGCAGTAACTTCACCTCTTCCAACTCTTCACTAAGGCGGTAACTGTCCATTAGAAATTTTCCTACTTAAGCACAGAGACAGAGAAAACAGAATACAAAGAGCAAGTTCAAGCTTTACTGGTCTATAAACGAAGCACAAGGTAACACATCAGTCAGAAAACAAAAGACCCTTTGCTCACCTTTCTCTCACTTTCAGCAGAATAGGTCTCTCTCTACCTATCCAGGCAAGCAAGATGCCCTCCTGCCAACCACAGAGCTTGAGCTCTTATGCAATACACTCTTTCTTAAGTTAAAGCAAGGTTTTGAGGTTACTAGAGTAACCTGGCTCAGTCACTCTGTTTGGTCAAGTTTGCTTTTCTCGTGACCATTCCCTCTCAAGTGTTTGTCATGAGAAATTATACACAACATGCTGCAGCGACAGGTCGGTTTGAGAGTAGTGCAGGATGACTGACCTTTAGGAGAAACAAAAACAAATACTGCAAATTAAACTGTGCCTGAAAAATGACGTGCAGAGAAGGACCATTTGATTTGTGTATACAATCAGTCTCTGCAGTTAGCTTAAATGGTTTGGCTTCACAATTGGCTTAAACTAATTAAAAGCAGGGCTGCCACTAGAAGGATCCTTCACCTCTCTCGTGGCACGTTTCTGAGCCTTCTCACACTAAGACCAGCAACTGAGCCAGAGCCTTTGTGACAGATGAGGAGGCGATCTGGCTGGAGAGAGTTCCTTCCAAGCAGGGGCCTTCCGCCACAGTCTGACTGTGCCTGAAATGCTGATCAGATGGCCGTGTGACCACTTGTGGCAATTTGGGGAGCTTTTCAAAGGAAAGAATAAACACCTGCATGGTCAATATTGTCAGAAAGCTCATATACCAGGACATCTACTGTCTGAACTAGCAAATGGTTAGAACACAGCCTCAATTCCACAGCTTGGTAGCAAGAGAAAGCCGTCATCTCGAATGGGTAATGGATTTTTACACGGTGCTGCACATGATCAGCACTCTCGTCCACTTCTCCCTGGTGCTGAAGAGCTATGTCCATTAATTCTCTTGGGAAGGTGATAGGTGAAGACTGGAATAAAGTCCAGTCCAGTTAGTTCTGGCTTCTATCATTTACCAGCAAAATCAGAGGAAAAGGATTACTTTTAAAGACAATGCAATTAAAATTATTTCATGGGCATGCAAACACACACACACACCTGTCTAGCACAGCTAATTCAAAACCCAAAAATGCAGCTTAAAAATCATCCAATTCATTGCAAATGCCTCTCTCTGCCCTGTAGTCACAAAACTGGCTCATCACAACTATAAAATTTATGAAAAGGAATATTAAAAGAATATAAATTTTGCTTTCCTTTTGTTTGCATGCTGTAAACACAAGACTAAAATAAAGAATCCCCCCTCATGAGAAGCTTTTAAAGAATCTAAAGCTTACTGCAGCTGAGATCTTAAATACAGACCTCTCCTATTTAATCAGTAAGGTACCTGATTTGCAGATATATAATTTATGTAAAACTTAATGAAGGATTTGCTTCCTCATTTCTCCTAAATGCTACTCATTTCTTTCTTAGTCATTTGTCAGATTCAAAAGGAAGAGGATGTTTTATCAGTTTAGTCCAGATACGAAAAAAGAAAACAATAAACAACACACTGATACTGGCATTTAGCCAGACAAAAAACAGCGCGAGGAAGCAGATTCTCTCTCAGGCTCTTCTACATTAAAAAAAAAACAAACACAAAAAAACAAAAAAAACCGGTCCATTATTTCATGTAATATAAAAGAAAATATGCTGGGTAGTTACAGGATCATTAAATATGATTTAGGGACCAGCTGACACAGATAAAACTCAGCCCAGTCAAAACTGCAACATTAAGTTTATAGGCACTAAAATCAGTTCTTCCAATAAGGATTAATTCTCCTATTAATCTACAGCCAACAACATTTTTATTTCTGTAATCTAGGAAAATGCTAAGAGCATAGGGGTTCATGGCTGGTCCTGAGCCATCCAGTGCCATATTTGTTGAAAGATAAAAGAACAAATTTTCTGCTGTACCACTTTGGGTTTTGCCCAAGTATTATAAGCATGGAAACTCATCAGAAATAAGAAATATTTCAAAACACCAGTCATGACACCCACACAGGAAGCATTTTAATCTGTTAGAATACAGTTTATATATTTGGACAAGCAGTGTCAAAATTCATCAGGTAAAATAAATTTTAAGCTAAGAATTCAGTGATTGCCTACATTACATATTACAGAAAAAAATCCACAATACAGCATGCTTGAGACAATTGTTATTGTCCAATTCTCTTCTCAGAAAACAAAAGATGGTAAGGCTAAGCACACTGAATATTGTTAGCCTCCTGCTACAAAACACTATTTACCTTATAAAAACATGATTGGCTTATACACCTGCAAATTAATGAGTTCCCATAAGGAGTAAAACAGAGCTACAGGCACTATCAGGAAGCAGCATACAAACAGATGAATAGGTATTATGTATTTCTTAATAGTGGCCTAAGGAAAGCCACTGTGGACATACAATAAGATTATTTAATACTAAACATGGGTAACAGCTCCATGTATCTTACTGTCCCACAATAAACATAAAATAAATTGTCCAGGTTGGGGTTTTAAAAATTAATTCAAGAAATTATTTGTATCCTAGAGCTTACTTTTAACTATTACATTTTCTACTGCCAGCAAGTTTCCAAGCAAAAAGATGACCTCCAAAAGATCCAATTTCCCAGAAACATCATCTGTTTTGATAAGCAGTTACTACTCATGACTATCAAAATGCAGCTGGACAGCAGGCATATTCATCCAGTAACTTCTACAACAGCTAGCAAAACAGCAGCTCATCCCAAGCAGGGTTTTGAGGCACCACCTGGAAAATCTAAATGCTTTTTCCATGGGCTCTCCTTGCTTGTTAACCTCAAGAGCAAAGTTATGACACGATGTAATTCAAATCCCAGGGACACAAGAGAGCACACATACTGACATACTGGCACTGAGAGCAGCAGACGACTTTCTGTGAACCCACCCACCCAACCAGGAAAAGTTAATTCAGGCACAGCACTCAATCAAAGAATATTGTTTTCAATAACACATGGGATGCTTACATACCCAGATCCCTCAATGCTCCAACAGACTCTCAGTGAACTACATTTAAAAAAATTAAATGAATATGACATAAATTAATACAACAAAAAACCTGTTGCTTCCTGACAGCCGATTCTATCTCATCTTTATAAAGAATGCTTAAATTGAGTGCTAGGCAAATCACATCATATTTGGACTAAAGGAATAATAATCCACACTTGAAAGAATGTTTTAGACAACAGTCAATGAGAAGTATTACTAGAGCAAACCAGAAGCCTACTGTTCCATATGCTTTTGAAGAATGTTATCTAATGTAATTACGAGGTTTTAAACCCAGGAAAACAAGAAATTCTGCTGTTTAGAATTTGTTAGAGCAACTAGCAACCTTTTCAGTCTTACTGCACCCTGCACCAGTGACAGGGTACCTACCTTCACTGTGCCAATAAAAATGTAGTGCAACATCACAGCCCAGTGAAATAAAAATGGACCCAAATGTCAATGTCAAATGAAACATATCATCTTACTTTTTGCTTTGTGTTTGGCAGCACACTTGCTACAGGTTACTTGCACCATTTCATCTAGCTTTCCTCAATAATTAGACAAAAGGTATCTATAATTATGCTGTATATACACTTGTGTATATATATAAACAGATTAATACCAAAATGACAACTGAAATGACAGTGAAGACATTTTTAACGTGAAATATGCAAAAGTTAAATGTTCTTCCTTTTAAATTATGCCCTTTGTGCTGAATGCATGCAGTTTATCCAAAAATGAAAAAATGAGAGCAAACACTGGAGGTATATTATTCCATGAACATTAAATTAAGTAGTATTTGAAAAACTGTAAGAAGGTACTTAATAAATGGTGATAAGTAAACATGGTATTGTTTTATATCTTTTTTTCTTCTTAAATAAGTACATGTGCCTTGCTGATTAGCTGCAGCACTCCAAGTATCTGCAGAAACACTAATATCCTCTCTGAGTATTCATGTGGGAATAAAAACAATTCTAAATAAAGTTAAACATTCCAAAGGCAGGAAAGCACACACAAGATTAGCTCATATTGTACTGATGAAAATCTGGACCAGAAATCAGAACACACCCATCCAAAAAAACCCCACATTTTACTAACAACTCTCTGAATGGAACAAAACTAAAAAAAAACAGTGACAAGGAAAAGAAAGTTTGTCTTACTAGCACACATGTAAGCTTTCAGTTATATACAATAACAATTCCCAAAAAGTTACAGATGAGTATTACTAAATACAGATGGCCAAAATGTTTTAGTTCAATTCTTTAATGCATAGTGTGAAGCTCAAATAAGAGGGAGAGGCGTCACTACAATTTGAGGATCACCCCACTAACTTCAACTACAGGCAGACAAAGAGAGGACCATCAGCAGCAGCAATTAAGCATGAAATAATACTAAATGAAGTTGAAATTTTAGTAAGAACTATCCAAGTACTTCTACTTTCTACTGACGTGTAAGTACTAATTTACCAGTCCTCCTCTGAAGAGAGTTGGTGGATTCATTACAGCTCACTTATTATGTTCTCTTACTATTAAAATTCCAACAGAACTAAGTGTCTAGCAGTGTGTCAGACAAAATATTTCTTACTTGATTATTTCCCCCACATACAGAAAATTTCCCTTTTCCTTCACTGGAAGATATTTTAAAACTTTAAATTCCTAAATAATGTGCACTGAAAGAATTGAAAAATAAGTCCTTTAACAGATAGCTAGATAGATACTTTAACAGAAGTAGTCATTAATTATTTAGATAGTTCTTTGATCATTTAAGTAAAATTTAACTGTTAAATAAACACTTCAGGAAGTTCAAAGATGCATTAATCGGAAGATATGCTGGACAATTAAAAAGCAGAGGTGCTAGAAAGAGTTTTAAAGCATATGTAGTTTTCAGGCTAGGCTCAAAGAGCTGTATAAATATGCTAGACAGAAGAGACTGAAAAGCAGCTAGTCTGAAAGCCAAATCCCAGAGTCACACTCAAAGAGACCCAAAGATCTGGTAAATTAGAACAGCAAAAATCAATTTAAAAGGCAGACAGAGAATCAAACCTAAATCTTAAACACAAATTATTCACAAGTAAGAATGCTGGAACTTCTCATCAGCATCAGATTAAGAAGTTTTTCATAGACAGAGAGAACTGGAAAGGGACAAGACAGCTTGTTTAAAGAAGTCTTACCAGCACAACCACAGGACTCTCCACTTGCACTTCACAAGGACCTGCATCCTTGCCCTTCTGTGGAGATTCTACATTAAGCTCTTTCTTAGGATTTCTGTTTGTTCTTGCCTGCATTCTTTCATTGAAAATAGAGACAGCAGCAAAACTGTATGCTTTTTGGCATCGAAGTAATTGACATGCCAGTGATCCAGTGAAAACAAAAGCTTTTTCCCTGGCACGAGCAGCACAAAGAACAAACTAGCCTAACTTCTCAGCTGCAGTTTGCTAAATCTGTTATGGTGGGAATGCATGACAGGCAAAGGCCAGCCCCTAAGCATGCTGTATTCCTCTGGGGAAGGAAAGGAAAAAAAAAGGTGGATCCATTTTAACGCCTTAAGGTTACAAACCAAACACAAAAGAGAATGTGCATATCTAAAACTACTATGTAAAAGAGACTGAATCTTTTATAGCATGTATAAAATCAAGGCTTCAATAATTCAAAGATAGTTTTAGTGTAAGAATTAATTGTTGTCACTAATTGTCAACTGTGTCTTTTAAAACCCTAAGTATTGTGCTTTTTAAATTTTTTTGCATTAATGTCACTTACTCAGGTGCTATCAACAATCTGCCACTAACCAAGGAAATTCTCCATGATCAATGCCCTGAAAAGACAACGCTGCTCTTTTTTGGGGGTAGAGTGGGCATGACCTTTTTTATCTTAATGCTAAATCCATATTAAAAGTTTTGCTTAATACCAAATTGCCTTCACAGTAAAAATCTTACATACTCTACAAAGATGCTAACTCAAAATACAATTCAAAAAACTTAACTCCTCAACTACCAGTATCCCTCTGCCTCTTCCCTCTCTTCAGCCAGTTAGCTCACTCCTGTATTGCACATTATTTGTGCTCATTCCTCACTCCCCACTTCAACACTGCAGGTATCTATAACTGATCAGGATCCAAAAACACAGAGAAGACAATGCAACGAAATCTTCACACATTTTGAGAGAAGAACTTGAGAGAACCCCGAGCAGCCATGAAGAGCAGCCAGCCATCAATTGCTGCCTTTGGCCAGTACAAAACCCTGCAGGGTTGTCAGCCTTGTCTTGTGAACAGCTTGCAGAAGTGTCTCTTGGCCTCAAGATATCCAGGCTACAACAGTGCTCAGTGGTTGCTCTCTTCATTCCCGTCCTTAATTACAACATAAACTTAAGTCATGCTTCAACTTTGCTTTTTTAACCCAACCTACTCTCTTACCATACCACTACTTACAGACACTGCTCAGCATGCACATCCAGTGGCAAAATAAGAAGCAGCAATATTATTGGAATCATTTCTGTGCAATTGCAAAGCAATTTTGCATGCAACCTAGCTGACATTTTTGGAAATTGTTAAGGTTTGACTACTCCAGCTTCCTCACGCAGTAGTTTTAGCTAAATTACTCCTAGGCAAAAAAAAAAAAAAAAAAAAAAAAAAAAAAAAAAAAAAAAAAAAAAAAAAAAAAAAAAGTGAACTGTGATGAGCAGTTTTCTCCAGGTTTTGAGAGGAATACTTTGGTTTTCCTTTTGTTTCTTTTCAACCCTAATGAGTTGCAACCTCCAAGTTCACAAACCTCAGTAGCTGTATTTACCAAGCAAAAATACATCTGAGAGAAAATTCAACTCCCCAGAGAAACACATCCTATTTTAGACTCTCTGTCTACTAAGGAACCAGACAGCTGTAGAAACTAAGCCACCACCTTCATTCAGTTCTCAGTTCTCTTGGGACAGTTAGTTATCTCCCTTCAATATAATTCAAATTCTAAATTTAACTTGGCATGAGCTTTTACCTAGTCTCTAATAGAAGAGAAAGTCACCCTAAACTGCAGAAAGCAGATGAAGTTGTGGAGAAACACAAATAACCTCCTTTACTGCTAGTAGTTTTAAGAAGGTACAACTTGAGGCAAAGGCTTCTTATTCTTCAGACCTAACCTAAGACATTGATATCCTTTTCTCTTCCCCTTCTCTCTACTCTCACACTTACGTAACATACTCCTATTTCAGCCTGCACTCGTGAAACTGAGTCTGAACAAGAGTTTGCCCATCCCATCCACAATGCAAGTACATTTCTAAGGAGTGAACTGGAAGAAATAATAACATTTTAGTCCAGACAAAAATGATTTACTATGTTTCTGACTTTTTCTCTAGGAAATGCAAGTTCAATCCACGGACTTCTTAAGCTGCCTCTCTCATACTGAGAAACCAAACTCCAGAAAACAGTACTTTATGAAGCTTCATTAAGAGTTAAGAAGGAAACCAGCAGTTTAGTCAAATTTACAAAACAGATCTTCCTGTGTAAAGCAAGGTAGACAATAGTTCAGGAACATTCAGTTACACTTTTTATTTTGCACCAGCCCCCTTTGTTTTCAGAGAACGGAAGCACAGAACAGCTTAGACTAAATTACACCATTACGTGAGGATGCAGCTGCCAAACAGGAATTTGTTTCATTGAGATGGTCTGCAATTATACTTAACTGCACCAGAAATGCACAACCTTATTATGCAAGAGGCATTTGTGAACACTTATAATAAGAAAGACACTAATAAAGACTTAAAAATTATATACATTGTAAATAGTATTTCTTCTGCTTAATTTAACAAAGGATTCTTCTTCTAAATGACAACATTATTTTACCCTGGTCAGGTACTTCTCCTGAATGCATCTGGATTACTTTAATTCAATATAAATGTGATTTTTTTCCCCCTGCCATTCTTCCTATTCTTCTCAAAATGTGATGAGGGACAAAAACAAAGCCAACAGGCTAACATTTTTATAACATTACTTTAAAAATATAGAAGCAATTTTTCCTTACAAATGACTAATGTAATTTCTAGCTTGCGTTTCACTCACAGATAGATCATTAGAAGAGGTTCTTTCATTTAACAGAAACGGAAGTGTGAAGCAGTACCTCTGGAACTGTATCCTGCATGAAACAGAACTTAACTGCCAAACTGATGAGCACTTTCAGCATTTACTTTCTGCTGAGGACTAAGTGATTACCTCAAGAATTTAACTAATTTAAAAATACTTAGAGGAAAAAACAAACAAAAAACAAACAAACAAACAAAAAACCACAGCAAAAATATCAAAGCAAACCAAACAAGTAAAATCCCAAGAGATATTGTTTATCCAGACACATCATACAGTCAAAATACTTAAGCTACTTTAATAAAGTAGTGCATTGAAACAATTTACCAGTAACACATTAAAATTCAAAAAGCAAAAGATTAAAACCAGAACTTTAAGACATGATGAAACTTTCATCATCTTGTTACATAGTTTTAACCTCCTTAACTGCAATTAAAAAAAAAATTAAGTA
The DNA here is from genome assembly GCA_027886175.1 of Phylloscopus collybita. Lineage (NCBI taxonomy): Eukaryota > Metazoa > Chordata > Aves > Passeriformes > Phylloscopidae > Phylloscopus > Phylloscopus collybita. Next base: position 22,628,087 of record JAJNNQ010000006.1, read on the forward strand.
CTCAATTTGTTGCAGCAATCAGTTAATTACCTCAATAAGGATCAACAGAAATCCAGGAAAAAAATGCACATGCAAAAATGTTACTGTACAAAAGCTGACTGCATTTCTAACACGGCTCCCAGAAGTGCGGGAAATTACCAGCTAGAGACCTATCTGCAAAATAACTCACATTATTATAGAAACAATGCAATTCATCTTTTTACAAACATAGTGGCTTGAAGGACTTCACGTGGTACTTTTATCAACAGTGCTAATTTTCACACCACTGTCAACAGTCAAACATTTGGCTCCCATCTTGCATCATATACTCCTAAGGAGCAGCCTAAGTAATTACAAAATTACATAGGTACAAAGTTCTCAGTATTTCTGGCAGACCCCAGTGATTCATCCAGACAATTTCTGCCCAAAAGACAAATTCCTCACCTACACTACCTTATTCTTTCAAATCACTTTTCACTTCAAGAACTTGTTTATCTAATCACAATATCACATAATAAAAAGCAAGTTATGGTAAGGGAACGGGCAGTATATGAGAATTTCCTTTGAACTTTAATGGAAGAAAAGATGACTATCCAGCCTCCCTGTAGAAACAACCTAAAATCTGACTCGTTTGGTTTGATGGCCCTTCTTTTACTTCAAGTCCCACTTAAAGTCTGCATCAAGTTCACTAAACTTACTAGCTATAACTACAGCTATCAAACTTGCCTCTGTAAGCTGTTCTAGGGAAAAAAAAACCTGTCCTTAAACTATAGCAGCTGGGAGGGGAGCAAGAGAAGGAGGAGTAGTATTACTGTAGGTTTGCATGTCTGGTATGTTGGAAAAGAGAAGGATTTGATATTATTTGCTAAAGCCCTACACCTGTTCTCTGCTCTGTGGCTACACACTCTACTTAATGACTAAATTCCCTGGCAACTCATAGCATCTCATAAAAAATAATTCAAAAACAAGAAGGATGGATAACTGGAGGGGGGTTGATGCCTTGTTTTACTAGGGCTTTGGAGGTTGGGTTTTTTTGGTTGGTTGGTTGGTTTTTGGTTTGGGCTGGATTTTTAAGGCAGTGGCTCATCTGAAAATATGAACCCACTTTAGCAGAGTGACAAGGACCATTAAAAGCCAGTACTTCTTGCTCTTGTCTGTATTAGTACAAGATATTCCAGCACTGCCCTCCCACACTTGGCAGCCTGCCTTGCAGCTGTATTCAAGGCTAACATTTCACAAGTCGCTGGAAGATTCAGTGTAGCAGCTATACATATCTTAACGCTGCCAAGTTTCATAAGTGACCAGAAGATAAGGGCTTCCCTGGAAGAACATATTCACAAGTTCAAGAAAAAGGCTGATAGCAGATGGAATGCAGCATGCAATTCACCTGGCAATTGCCTGCCGTGCTACACTCAGATGAAACAGAAACTCAGAAAAGATATCAGGAAAGATACTCATACAAAACTCAGTAAGACTCCTTCTATAGCAAACACCACAAATGTGTAATTTGTAGTCCCACCATTAAGGAGAACATTCTCAACTGGAGACAGGGATGAGAAAAGGAAATGTGTTAAGACACAGATATAAGTGTGTTACGCATTATGCAACTTCTCATGTTCACTTTCTTTGGCAAAGCAAGAAATAAGCCTATTTTGTAACAGAGAGAACAAAAAAGAGTTAGAGATACCTCTTTGCAGAGGAATCTCTAAATCAGTATGAATGATACAATCTTAAATTTTGCATTGCAGGTAAAATAACTCTCAAAACACTATTTTTAGGGAGAGAGTTAAGTAGCCTGGATAGGACAGAGATGCTGAGATACTACACAGAAGAGATCTCAATCATGAGTAGGCTGCATCAATGAAAAAAGATAACACCGATGTATAGGTCTGTATTACCACTCAAGAAACTGGAATAAAAAAACCTTTCATTTAGTAGCAGTGTAAAGTTAAAGGATTCTTTCAGTGAGTGTCTCTATTGGAACCATAGTACACAAAGCATTTTTTAAAAGCTTTATTTCACAGAATAAGGATTTGGCTAAAGTTGTCAACACAAGCATGGCATATCTCATTATACAGTAGCTTATTTTGGACACTCTTACACTGTGACAAATAAAAACCAAAACAAGTGTAAAATCACAGCAGAGCTAAACAAAATACAGATTAACTTTTGTCCATGTCACACATCTGCATACCATCATCTATGAAGTATCAACCTGTGATGCAATTAATTTCATACCATGTTAGTAGGAATCTGGTTTAGGGCAAAACTGGACTTCCTTAAGGCTCCAGGGAAAAATAAAAAGAAAACAAAACAGTAGAGTTTAGTATAGAAGACTTCAAGACTAAAACTGCCCTTCTGAATTAACTATGGTTCTGACATACGGCCTTACAGACAGGACATACACGAGCAGACTGACTGTAAGAACAGTACTGGATGGCTTTTTTCCTAACTGGACAGGACCTTATGACACTCAGAAACCAACAGGACAGAACAGACACACAAAAAGTGGATCAAACTCCCAAGGCTGAAGATGCCTCAAATGGAAGTAGTTCTGTGCCAAGCAAGCCTGGGGAGGAGGCAGGGGGGTCCTACGCACTGTGTAGCACCAATCTTACATGACTTTTTCCAAGAACAATTTGCTCCTAGAAGAGAACGTTAATTCACCTTTCTCCTTGGGCTGATGTAAGAATACACTTTTTTTTGCCTCTCAACTGAAATGCAGAAATGTCTCAGACTTCTCACTAGAGAGTTTTAAGAACATTGCAAGTTTTTTGGGGTTTTTTTTGGTTGGTTGGTTGGTTGGTTGGTTGGTTGGTTGGGGTTTTTTTGTTTGGTTTTTTTTTTTGCTGGGTGGCTCCCAGCTTTGGGTCCACAGCACAAGACCCACTTGTTGAGTGGGTCCAGAGGAGGGCCACAGTGCTGAAGCCCCTTTCTGACATGCTTAGAGAGCTTGGATTGTTCAGCCTGGAGAAGGCTCCAGAGAGACCTTAGAGCAGCCCCCCAGTACCTAAAGCGGGCCCATGACAGAGCTGGAGAGGGACTTTCTACAAGAGCCTGTAGTGATAGGACAAGGGGGAACGTGTTTTAAACTGGAGGGTAGGCTTAGATGAGGTCTTAGCAAGAAATTCACTAGTGTGAGGGTGGTGAGGCACTGGCACAGGCTTTCCAGACAAGTTTGGATGCTCCATGCCTGGAGGTGTTCGAGGCCAGGCTGGATGGGGCTCTGAACAACCTGCTAGTGGAAGGTGTCTCTTCCAAACCAAACAAGTCCATGATTCTATGATTTACTTCAATTGCATTTTATTTCATGACAGAATAGGGTACCTACATCTACAGATGAGTCAAATAAGAACTTCAGACTGTTCCTGAAGCAGGTGGATAGAAGAGCAGAGATGTGAACTCCTTTCCATATGCTCATTAAGTCTAGACTCTAGTATTAAAAGCCCTACCTGGGCAGCTTCTCCACCACAGAAGTCTTCTTATTCCTTAAATCCATATAAAACTTTACAGGGGGGTTTCAGGAGTTCTTTTTAATGAGGTTTTTAGGATGGCTTAGGGTTTTTTTGGGAGGGTTGGGTTTTTTTGGTTGCTTTTTGTTTGGCTTTTTTTTTGTTTGTTGATGGGGTTGTGGTTTTTTGGATTTTTTTTAGCTCCACACATTTTGACATCTCTCAGCACAAGATACCCTTCTGCTACATTCAAAGGGAACATGTTTTCCACCTGGATGTAAACTGGTGCCATATTTTTGGGTCGGATATCTTTCTGTGCTAGTCCAACATATATTGTCACAGATGAACAACGGTTTACGCATGTAGACTTGACCAACTATCCTGATTTTATCCCCAGGCCTAAAGATACAATGCTTAATCTTATTTTCTGCATGCCAGCGTACTGAGTGCCTGCCAACCTGTTTCTGATAGTCCTCTCATGCATCTTTCAAGGGCATGTATTTGATGTAGGTACTACGTGCTTGGTGAATATGTGCTGCAATTTCTCCTGCTAAGAGGGCAGAGGGATATGAGGAGATGGACATTTGAACATTCTTCCCAAAGGAATCTAATGAAAGGTCAAAACAAAATAAATCTACAGAAACCATCAGGAGATTTAGCCAAAACTACAAGACAGCACATCAGACGCCAGGTTTTCATTCAGCCAGAGCAGTAAGATGAAAGGAGATAAAAGAAATGCTCTAATTCAAGTGACCCATGCCACAGTTAGATGCTGTACTCATACATATCTGCTTCTTCCTCATTAAGAGACCTAAAGAAGCCAATGCTCCCGTTGCTGATGAATAAAAGCCACTCGTAATACAGTTACAAGTTGAAGCGAGTTATGGGAGTGTAACAACAGACTAACCCATACAAATTGTCTGCACACCACTACAGAATTGCTGCATAAGCTGTTTGAGCATACTAAAATAAAACAACTTCCACTTACTCAGCACAATAACTTCCTTAGAACACTCTCCTTTTTTATATTTCTACTAAACCTTTCTACCTCATACAAACAAGTTCATATTAATTTGCAAATTCAGACAGCAAGAACATACCTTAATACAAGCTGTTGAGTAAATGAAGGCTTTAAGGTTTATTTAAAACACAACACATATTAAATTAAGGAGAATCTTTTTAAAAAAAATATACATATATAGTTTATGTTGAAATCAAAATGTCTGCAACTTGAATGTCTTCTGTGGAGTTATTTCCAGAATGATGTAGCTCACTGCTGTCATTAGCCAATCTTCCCACATGCCCAGACTTTGGTGTATGTTAAAGATGTCACAGTTTATTAATAAACCAAATGACTCATGAGCAGCACAGGAAAAGCAGTCACCAAAAAACTCAGGAACACCTAATGATGACGCTGCTGTCAAGTCAACTGGTGACAGACTAAGACACTGCAGCTACTAAAATGTAACAGGTTCTGTTTCTAGCCAACACCTAAATCTACCCTATTAAAAGCTATACACGTACTATTTCAAAACGCCCCACATTTCTTCTCAGAAATTGTGTAAGTGCAATTCAAGTAACAGGTATTTTCCACATCAGGAATAACAAATTTAAAGACTACTTAAAATTATTAGGCCCCATCTTGCACAAGCTACAGCTATCATACTATTTTAAGTACATTTATCAAACTACGAGGTTCTAAAGCTTAATAAGAGAAATGGCAGCACTGAATGGGCCATTAGAAACAAACTGAGCAGAAAGCACTTCAAGCATGGAAAAAAAGGAGTTGTTTTCTGCAACTTTCAGACAAATACATGTAAAAATGTTAATGATCTTCAGCCTAGTCTGTCTCACTTCAGAATTTTCTAGCTCTTCCAGGTGCTGGTAGCTCACTCACCCCAGCTTCTTCCATCACTGAATACTTCAAGGAACTTTTTAGCAAGCCTCAACCTTTTTAAATTTTGCTAGTTCTATTATCACCACATCACTCACCCTTGCTCATTTCCCACCTTTGTCAACCACCCAAAACAGCTGTTTAGGATGTACATTAACATTTGACTCTGAGATAATGTTTACTTATACAGTGATAACAAAAAATAAAATTTAAAAAGGAATTTGAATATAAAAAGAAATAATGTGCAATATAATTCTGAAAATCAACTTCTAAAAAATCACAATAAAATTAGGACAAATTAAGTAAAGTAGGTAAGCATCCAAGCTAGTGTTCTGAAACTATATCCTGTAACTTACTACAGAATTAAGCACATTAAAATGTTTTCTCAATACTCGCCAAAAATAAAAATGCCCAAGATGAGCATTTGGGGAAAATACAATTTCATTAATTTTGATGTAACTTTCAACAGCATCTCAAACTAAATGTATAATCTTTTACTAAAATAAAGATCCTCATCCATGTGAACCTAAGGATCTATGAGATCCCGTGTTCTAAGCAATACAAACTGACAGGTTAGAAATGTTCCTGAAGCTAAGATATAGCACTTTCATTGCAAGTTTGAATGACATGAGATGGACAGAAATAAACTGTACTCCTGAGAAGACATTCTCACATAGGCTTTATTTCATCTTTCCCTCACGCAATCAAAAGAGAAGGCCCTCTTAAGATAAAACTGTATTAACCTCCTGACATGGGGACTAAAGAGTAAATACGGAAAACATATGCTAAATCAACTGCCCACCTCCTTACTCTCGTCTCAGAGGAGGTGATTTTTCCTTCAAGGGAAGCTACTTCCTGAGAGTTTCCTATCCACTGGAAATTCTCAGATTTTCAACACTGATTTTAAAAAAGGATCAAAGTATCGTTAAATGAAAGGACTCCCTGAAATTCACTGTTTCTTATGTTTAAACAACAGCCCTGTATCAGGAGATACTTGATCCCAAGTGGCTAAATAGACCTGATAGGAGGTACAGCCAAATAGGCTAAGCTGAGACATTGCAGCTCAGGTATGTGTTACAGCACAGACAAAGAGGTGAAACCACACACCTACTTGTATCTGTTGCAACCATCACCAAAATAAAAAACAACACAAGCAAGTGACACTGCTTTTTGTGTCACTCTTTTGGTCTTGGTCTTACAGGTTCTCTTCAGAGATGAGATGCCTGGAGCCTTCACCTCAATGCACAGCTTCTCGGTGAGGAGCAACATATTTCTCCCCCTGAAAGCCACCACTTAGGAAGGGAAAGAGCTAGACAAGCTAGCTTTCATAGCAAAGAGTACAGACATCACGTAATTTAGGAGATACAGAAGTCTTAGATACTTCAATGAGTTCCATAAAATCACTTGTCACTGTTGCCAGGATTGCAGTATCTTTCCCTGACTTCCCATTCTTCAGAGAATCCCACTTCCCAACCTTCAGGGCTAAGTCTGTAGCAACTGCTCCCCAGCCTCAGACAACACCTAAGAAAGCAATAGCCAGTGCCAATTCTGATTATCAAGAGCATGACCTTTAAACAAAGTCCTGCTTTTTTCTTGTAAAACCTTGACTTTTATTCTTATGGACTACACTGGTCCTGTACAATGAACAGGAAGTCATTCTGACCCCTTGATTCCGCACACTCCTCCCTACTAACCTTCAGGTATTTTTCCCAGGAAAATATCTTATCTTAATCCACTACTTCCAGTTAAACCAAGCTAAGAAAGCAATACAGGATTTTTTTTTTTTAAAAATCATTATTTAAAAGCATCCAGACAGTTTGGAGTCAGAAAAAAATCCAACCCCCTAATGTGGAACTTCAGTTGCAAATGGCAGATTAAGCACATTTTGTGCTTAATCTTGCCAGTTTGCACCAATTCTGTAGGACTAAATTAAAGAAAAATTATTGCTGGAACAGTACCATGTGAAACAAAGAAGAAATATATACAAAAAAAATTCACTGCATACTCCAAGTTACAGTACGTCATATTACATTTAAAAAAGGAAGTATTTCTTCATTCACTTGCCTAACTATATGTAGAATTCCAGGCCAGTAAGTGTGTCAGGTCTTAAATTCAATGGGTTACCAAAGTTATTGAAAGTATTCATTACACAGAATTTAACAAATTTCTAACAATTTCTGTATGAGGCTAACTTAAAAATGGCTAACAGTGTAAAAAGCCTTCTAATACCCAGAGGAAGCCATTTTATTTGTAATATCAAACCATATTAAGCAAATGCAATGCTATCATGAAGGGTAATATACATACTATAAGTTATTTTAAGCATCTGAAGACAGTTCAGATTATTCTGTGTTCTCTCCTAGAAGCTTGTGTGTGTATTCATGTAGAGAAATATATATATGTGTGTGCATATATATGCACACATGCATATAGACAGATTCACACATATGTGCAACTACACACCTCTTTTCTCCCTTAAATTTCAGTTCAGGAAAAAAAAAAAGGACCTAAACAGCACAAAGGCAACAAAAGCTTTATGAAATTTCTAGAGACTTTCCATAGCTGCAATTGCACAGCATGGGTATGCCAGCAAGATAACAACCTCAAAATCTGTCCAGCTATTTCAGTGTACCACGCCCCTCTTATCCCAACTACTGAGCCAGTGACAAAGCAATTAGCAAGTAAACCCAAATTGTTTTGAATTAATATTTAAATCCTTAACTAGCCCAATTGCAAAGCAAGCTATGCACATTAGTTAGGTCTTGCAATTCCACCCCCTCAAGCCCCAATGCAATACACCTGACGCAAAAACACGTCAGTAACCTGTGGGGTATAAAGATCACAGTCTCACTTTAAAGCCTGGTTTCTTTACATCAGGAAATACCTAAAAAGCCTTTGAGAGCAAAACATTCTGGAAACATTTAACCATTTTTTTCTTCTAGAATGCTCCTGTATCCCTTTCAGTAAGTTAAACAGAGATAGAACAGTTAAACGGTTTCAGAGAAAAAAAAATACACTCAAATCCATAAGAAAAAAATAAACCTTAAATGCTGGGTTACTGTTTCCTCAACAATGCCTTCCTTAGTTTTTTCAAATAACATAATCATCAGTTGTTCCTCAGTCCAAGTGCCAAATACATTCCAAGAGTATGTTTAGAAAGATCTAACAGCAGCCAATCTTCTATAACAATTAGAGTGGAAACACTTCAAAGCTATCAATACAAATCTAAATGATATAAGGAATATGAGTCTTAGGCTTTAACATTACAGCTGCATGCACACATACACAGCATGCCACATACATGCACTAACATCCTACAACACCAGGACAAGACATATATCCATGTCTGTACATAGCAGATGTTAAATAAACATGCTATTCTGGTTTTAGTTTAGCTTTCAATTAGCAGATAAAATTATTAATGAAACAAGTTTTTATTTACCAGGAATGAATGAATCAATATTTCTGAATCTTCATCTGGCAAGCTGAATGCTGTGTATTCAAGGGCATTGTTTTCCCCTTGCTGTTTGCATATATAACCACAGTTTCTCTCAAAAACTGTACGAATGCCTTTAAACAGAATCACACTTGTCGTGCAACCCATTCCCAATCTGTTGAATTTTGCATTTCTAGCAGCCCTGATTGCATTTGCAGAATGTCTTCTTCCGTTGCTCGACTCGAGTGATTTTCCTGTGCTTTGCAGAAATATTTCTTTGTACAATCCTCATTATGTCCCACGTTTAGTATGTTCCCCGACTAGAAACCATCAGCTACTGAAATGTAATCCTATTTGCTTCAGCCAAATACTGCCAAAAATCCAGCCGCTGAAGACAAAAAATCAGAGGGCGATGAAAAGCAAAGGATACCTCAGCTGTAGAGATAGGAGGCTTTCTGCATGTGCTGTACTCCACCACAGAGATGAAAAGATATTCCAAGGGGTTATGGAAAGAGCTCCTATATTCAGAGATCCTTAGAACATAATCAGAGATGAAAGGAAACTGCAAAGACACTGCTGCAGTTTCTGCTGCCAGCCACAAAGAATCCTCATCTGCTGCAAGAAAGCAGTCTCCCAGAATGCTTAGCACAGACTTCGTACTGGCAAACACTTCTTTACTTGACCTATATGTGCTTTTTAATGTCTGAAACAAAAAGCTTCAATATAAAATACTGAAAATATGAGGGGGAAATTCTTAAATCACTGCAGCTATGCAAAGAAAACTGCATGCTATATACACTTCTTTCAATTAAATCTGTATGTCAGAGCATGCTATTATCAGTTCAGGCAAACCACAAGGGAGCTGAAGACTGTCTTCACTTTTCCTTTTCTTTCTTGCATGCACCTGCCAAAAGCTGAATTTATAGTCCTTCATTGCAAATAATCGATATTCATAAAAGGAAAAAAATAAAGAAAATGCTATCTAGTTCAGATCAACATCCATCTCTAAAACAAAAATACAGAATGAAATTTAAAATACACACATTTCTTAGTTTTATAGTGACTCACACCTGTACTGAGTGAATTCATCACTACAGGACACTAGTTCACATACTGCACCAGTAACTGTTATACAAGTACATAAATATCTTTAAATGACAAGAGAAGAAATGCTAAATTTTTAAAACTACTTTTAAAGGCAAGCAATTTGCAAAAAAACCCTGTCCTAATCCACATCACAAGACTGCCATATCTCTCCCATATCTCTCTGTCAGAGAGCTCTGGTGAGTTTTATATCTCTGTTAAACTGAAAGCACTGAGATGTATTTACTTATTTACTTACCAAATTGTAAAACTGGATTAAAAAAAAGTGATCTTACAAAATCACAATTGTTGCAGTGGAGTTAAAACAAGCTAAGTTAAAAGCATGGAGGGAGGGAATAAACAGATTCAAGATGTCAGCTACGGATTTATCCCCATGCAAATTTTCCTTTCAAGGAAATACTTGCAAGCTATAATGCTACTTCACAAGAAGTATTTCAGACTTAATAGCACTTTTCCCTAACATCTGCCTAACTAATACATGTCAATATGCTTCTCATTGCTTTTCTAACCTAGATAAATAGGTTAATAATATGCAGACACATCAATAAAAAACGCCAAAAACCCAACAATATTTGACAGCGACCCAAGAAGTTCCTGTCAGTCCCATATTCACAAAGGCAGAAGTTAGACCATTTCTCGTATTGGGAGAAATACCAATTGTTTTAAGGCAGTTCTGCTAATAATGAGCAGCTTTATCATGAGGGAGAACAAAGAAGGTCATGCTGAGAAGTTCGGCATAAATTCTACTATGGAGGACAGAGACCCTTCATACATAACCATGAACCTTGCACAGCAACGTCTCCCTACCTATCCTACCCTCTTTGAAAAGAAGAAGTAGGTCAGTGAGGGAAATGCAGTGCTCCATTCACTAAGGCTGGATAAAGACATCCTTGCAAACATGCAAGGGAAAACAGTCATGGGAATTACCACAGAAGGCATTCCCCAAAACTACATTCGAGTTAACTGTTTCTAGTGCAGAAGCGCACTTCATTCCCACCTGAAATGTAGGATTACACAGACCTGACAAAGTTCTGGCTACCAACATGGTACCAAAAGTTAAGAGATCATTAAAAGGAAGCACTATTTAAAGGATTTTCCATGCAATTTCAAAGATTCATAACAGCAAATGCCGCTAGCAAAAAAAAAAAAAAAGTAGCTTATGCTTTAAGAGAATACGAGAAAAACAGGTCAGCTAACAAGAAGTTATCATGCACTATACAGTTCTTTCAAATGTCTAGAAAATTACCTTACTTGTAAAATACTAGGCAGGTTACAGAGAAACAGAAAGACAAAAAAAATTAATTTGAAAAGACAAGCACCATAGTCTAACTCAGGCTGGAAATGAACCTGGGAGGTGCTCTAATTCAAAACCAATTCAGAGAAAATTTAATTCCAACTATATTTTGAATAAATTCAGCATCATGTTTCATAAGCATTTTAGAAACAGCAACTGAAACTGACATGGATCAACAGGATGGTAACACCACCATGAAAATCATTTTCATCACAGTCTACAACTTCCTCATGAGGGGAAGGGAAGGCGAGGGGCAGGGACTGATCTCTTCTCTGTGGTGGCAGTGACAGGACTGAGGGAATGGCCTGGAGTTGTGTCAGGGAAGGTTTGGGTTGGATATTGTGAAAAGGTTTTTCACCCAGAAGGGTATTGGGCACTGGCACAGGCTCCCCAGGGTAGTGCTCCCAGCATCAGCCTGACAGAGCCCAAGAGGCACTTGGACAATGCTCTCAGCCACATGGTGTGACTCTTGGGATGGTCCAGCGTAGAGTCAGGAATCAGACTTGATGATCCTTGTGAGTTCCATTCAACTCAGCTTATTCCCTGATTCTGTGATTCCAAATAGAGCTTGAAAGGGAAATAATTATAGGGACATGAAGGGTGGGAAGAAACCACAGGGACCAGGAGAAATCTGAATAGTATACAATGCAAAGAAGTCTGCCAACAAGCAGACCTTTTATTAATTTGGTGCAAAGTGGAAGTTTCCAGCTTCATTAAGGAGATTCCTTCAATTGTAATGAGCAACCACACTGCCCAAGCAGTGACCATCCAGGCAGCAATGTGACACAATGAGATATTATTCACTTCACTATCATATCTCAAAGTGAAATGGTGTCATGGTTCAGTAAAGGTATTCCCCTACTTAGTGCTCCCACTGAAACACTCCAAACCATGTGCCCTTCATTCACTGCCCCCTGCTCTTCCACAATGTGGGTGGCTGGAGGAGAGAACTGGAGGCATAAAAGGTAAAGATCACAGGCTGAGATAGGAACAATTTACTGGAAACAGCAATTAAATAAGAAGACACAGTAACAGCAGCAATACTAATAACAGTGTACAAGAAAGAGGTGAACAATTCACACAATTGCTCACCATGCGCCCCCCGTAACACCAGAACCACCATCCCACTACCCCAACTGCAAGAGACCCTTTCCCCTGTCCCCAGAAAATGACATAAGGTGGTAGAAAATAACCTCTGGGAACTAGCCATGCCCCCTCGTGGTTATTGCAAATATTAGCCCTGTCCTGGCCAGAACCAGGACAAATGGGAGGCCAGAAAAATTCTTACAAAGGTCTGACGGCACTTTGCCCATTGAAGAGAGCTAAAAGACAGCCCAAGGCAGGTAAAAGTCTTAATCCAATGGTAAAAATACTAAAGCAGAACAAATCAATATATGAAAAAGCCGAGCCCATACATAGGAGCAGCAAACTACCCACTGCAAACTGCCCTTAGCTGAGCCTGGATTATGGAAAGGTTTTTTTTCCATAAGGCAGAGACTGGAGGGGAGGAACTAAAGGCTATAGGGAGGAGACAACACAAATGCCTGTCTGCTCTTGGTTCATGAAAAAGGCCTGCAGCAGAAAGACTTACAAGCTATTTGTGTTACTATATGTTGCAAATATTACACCCCTAAGCCAAACCACTCATTTATATGGGGAACAACAAGCTCCTCCCTGCTATATACTACATTCAATCGGTACTGATTGCACCATGAGGACAAAAAAATTAATTAGCTGCGTTAGCTCCAGATTGTTCAGAATCGTGTATTTTTGAGACAAGTTCTTTTGGAAAAGTATTAAGAAGTTCTAGTTTCTGTCCAAAAACCAAAATAGCTTTAAGGGCCTAATCACTCCTCTGATTACAGTAAATTACTAATAATCATTTTGCACTTGGGAACTGGAGGATTTCAAATCAATACATTAAGCAATCCTTTGACAACCAAGTGAGTTCCAAGAAAGCATGATGACACAGGTACAAATTAAATATGTGTTAGCAATTAGACAGTTCTAAACAATGTTTACAAGTTTCCATTTGACAATGTTTAACATATATGAAGGTTAGGGAACCAGCCTGAGTTGATATGAAATCTTCAGCTCATTCAATAAAATTCTCACTATCAAAATGAGAACTTAGATGTGGCCCTGCAGGGCCTGGAGCTAGAGAGCCGAACAGGGAGTATGGCTGCACTCACGTCAAGAGTGGATGAGCTAGGCCTGAAGCCTTGGCAAGGCAAAGGGGGATTTTAAGAAACTTGCTGTGTTAAGACATTTCAGACATACCTGTGTTAGTGCGAGGCATATGTTAAGCAATATCACTTGGCATGTATTACTTGTTATATAATGCAAGGGTATTTAAGCTCGGCTAGGCGGATCAATAAATGGCTCCATATGAGCAATCAATGGAGTCCACGTCTCTTTGTCAATTGCCATCACTTAGAGACTCCTAGACAGAAACTGAGGATAGAGGCGAAATTAGAGAGACCTTCCAATTGAATAGGTTACTACAAAACATGCTTCTGTCTTCAGAAAAGCCAAAACTAAAGGAAAACACTTCATAAAGATACAGCCCCATATCTGGAATAGAACATAGGAGGATTCAAGAACCTAAGTCCTAGCATAAGAGCCACAAAAATATCCTTAATCTTTTGAAACATTAGAAGCAGGTACTTGTACGTTTACCTACAAGGTTGTCCATGACATTTAAAATGCTCAAACTAATGCCATGTTGACAAGACTGAATGTCTGGTTCCTTAGAGATCTTAACACACCCTGACTGAATTCTGCTTTTCACAAAACATGACAGTACTTGTAGGCGGAGCACTACCTCTCATCTGGCAGCTGCTCTGAGCTGTATATTGGCTCAGAACACTTGAGATGGGGCCCTAAAGCCTCCTCAGGCCAGAGGTGAAAACCAACATCACTGGGCACTTTTGGAGCGCCTTAACAATCCAACGACAGTATTTCAAACACAAAATACTCACTTCTGCCTGAAAAAACTGCTGCAGAAAAGACCTGAAGATCCAATAGCTCTGCAAGAGTAAAAAGAAGCGTATATATAACACTTCATACTTAATAGGAGTGTTCACGGAGGACCAGAAGGTTCAGGTGCTGGCTCCTTTTGCAAAAACTGTTTCTGCAACGATTGCTGCATGCAGATTTCATGGAAGAGTATTACCGGGTAATTCTCTTCAAGAAGTAATGTTTCTTCAGAAAGAAGAAACTATGCTGAAAGTTTCTTTGTGGCCACAACAGTGAGTTTTATTTTGTCTAAAAATTCTTAAGCGCTTGATTTGTCAAAACTAGCGCAAAGGATGTGTTTGAATGCGGATTATCCTTAGTAACCCTTGTATCTGCTCTCCAAATGGTAAGGAGAGTATGGAAAACTACAAGCTGATCAGATTCACTCCAATCTCCATGAAAATTATGATGCAAACCCTCCTGGAAGCAATTTCTTGACAAAGAGTAAGAGATGTGTATCAGTTCCAAGTAGACCACATGGATTTACCAAGGACAAATTATGCCTGACCAGCCTGTTTGTCTTCTGTGATGTGATGGTTGGCCTGTGGACTAGGAGATAGCATTGAACACTGAATACTGTTAGTATAAGAACACTTCTGACAATCTCCCAGGGCATCCTTGTACCCCAATTAGCTAGATCTGGTCTGGATGAGTGGATAAGGATGACATCCTGCTGAACAGCCAGTTGAACATGCTGAGCAGGCTTCTCAGTACAATAAAGATATTGACATATTGGACTGAGTCTAATGGAGGGCCATCATGGTGTTTCATGTATGAGAAAAATCTAAGAGATCTCGCATAGTTCAGCCTTAAGTGAAGGCTAAAAGGAAATCTTATTGCTGTAGCAATACCTAATGGGAAGCTAGAGAGAAGAGCCAGACTCTTCTTGAAGATACAGTCACAGAACAGGAGAAAAGACACAAAATACTCCATTTGCATAAAAGGATTTATTTACTTTTTTTTTTTTAACCATGAAGACTGACAGCTACTGGGGTTAAAGCATTTCCATCTTTGTGGATATTAAAATCAGGTTGTCACAGTCTTTGAGCAACCTGCTCTAATCAGATCTTTTTTGAGCAGGGGATTGCACTAGGTGACTTCCAGAGATCTGCATTTCAGCCAGTGCATTTCCATGATTCTGTGGTGGTACACTGGATAGCCACACACTAACCACTGAAACAGAGAAAGATAAAAGCTCCAAGAAAACTCTGTCCTTCAGAAGAAAACCGGTATAGTTACTCCAGGAGGTAGTCTTGAGAACAGCATGGTTAAATTCCCAGTAATTTTGACTGAGCACCTGTGCACTCTTCACCCTAAGAAGAGACTTTCATCCAACAGAAACAAAAAGCTACCATGACATTAGACATACTGAGTATAGCACCAGGCTGAAGATCAGAGGCATTTTATCATTCATAAATAGCAAAGATTATATCAAAAGTAAAAGGAAATGCTTAGAAAATTGGAGCAAGATTTAGTCTGTCCTACCTGGACAAGGTATTTTTTCTGTCTATTATGCCTTTTATATATTTAGAGAAGTGAGGAGGCATAAATGAAGCAATCTAAGAAATGTTATTTCAAATCTTACATACATGTATGACAGATATTACACAGGCACTGATGGAGAGATACACACAGATTTATAGCCCTGCTAGTTGCAAAATGCTAAATATCTTAGCTAATAGTTTCAGATTTCATATTTGAGAGCTGCAGAAAGCTCAGTCTTCTCACAGGTCTATTCTTACATGAGTAACAATACACTTTGATCCATAGATGAGCAATGGGATCAGCCAGTTCTGTGCCTTAAGTTCAAACTTAAATATACCTTGAGGATAGACATACCAAGAAGAACCCAAAGAGCTTTGGGAAGTTGTCCAAGCCAATCTAAACTGAATGAATGAGCATTTATTGCTAGGCATGAGACACAAAACACCTACCCCTTTTAAAACTGCAAGCCATACCACAGGATTTCTGATATTGAAATATGCTCACTGGACTCCATCTAGTGGTCATGTAACTTTCAGCTTTCTGAAGCTGAAGTGATTGTCCTGTGATTGATACCATTATTCTGTAATTGATACAATAACTATAACAGAAAGTTATTATTACCATTAGAGAGGTACAAACCAAGACAGTAATTATAGGATATTGTTTTAGAAAGACTGTTGAAACCATGATGGAATAAATAATGGTCAACGATAGAGCAGACTAGGGAAAAAAATTAAAATCCATTTTTTAGCAAGCTTACTGTATTCAAGTGAGTGCAGCAGAAACTTCAGGCTCAGACATCCTTTTTTCAACCTTTAATTTGTCTAAGGTCATTCAGGTTCAGGTCTTTCTCCTTTCCTTTTTTTTGAGCTCTGCCAGGAAAAAGTTCCAACCTCCCCTAGAGATGATTTGCTGCCAAAATATTACGCTGGATGCACTGTCCCTTAAACTTTATCAGCAAGACTGTATACAGCAGGATTATTTGATTTTTCTTCCTATTAGGAACCTCACATTTAATGTGAGGAAAAACTTACTAGATCATATTGTATGCTCTGGCTGGGAAGAAATGAATGTAACAACCACATTAAGCCATATACAACACCAGGCAAATAACTCCAAAGTGGTAGTAACAAGCCTGGCAAGCAAGAATCCCATGACAATTTCCAAAGGAAACTAAAATAGCATTCTTCAAATAATTATGATGTGTGTCATCTATTCATTAACCTGAATGCTCTTTTTAAACTCACTGACGTTTGAGGACCAACACAGATTTAAAATCCCTTTTGGACCAGCAAACAGTGACAGTGTGGCCTCCTTGAACATCCCTTAAAGACAAGCATACTACTGCGTTTTTCACATAAACCACCTCACCAAATCAGACAACGTGACACTGCACATGTAAGTGCCAGTGCAAGTGGGTGCAAATATGCCTGGCAGAAAGATGTCTGAAATACCATTTGACAACATCACTGTACTGGGAAAAATGAGACATGGGCTAGGTGAGATCACTTTCATTTTCACAAAGCTTCCATTCTGTATCAGCCTGGCTGTAGTCTCTTACCAACATGGCTACTAACAAGCCCAGAAAGGCATCAAGTAAGGGCAAGCAGATTCTCTGTCAGAATCAGCACCCTGGTGAAGAACAGGCCGCCTTCTGAAACCAAGGGATATAAAGACCATAACGCAACATTAAAGAACAGAGTGTGAAATAGTATTGTCATTGTGATCAAATTGGAGAATGGATGACAACCCTTCCATCACCTTAGAACCCAAGCCCCTTTTCTGCATGTTGATCCCCACAGCATTTCCATCTGACTTCTGACACCTTGACAAACCTGTTAAAATGAGAACAAGAACTCTTACCGACATTTACTTCTCCACGGAAAAAACTGAGCTCTTTCTGTGAAGCATCTACCTTCTCATTCATGTATGTTTTAGCACTCCTTTCAGCCTGAAGGGCAGCTGTGTGTTGGGTAACCAGAAGGTAGCAAGATCATCTACCTCCATGTCAAAACTAAAGCATCCAAAGGCAGTGGAGGCTCTGGATCTGCAGGCTTAAACCAAATTTCATGTCTATAAACTCAGCCACATTGAATTGCAGGCTCCTGAAATTAACTACTTTACAATTTGGGTGTTATAACAAGCGAAATGTATTACATCCTGCACCAATGTAACCCGATCTTTAAATGCTTTCTCTACTTCGAATTATGCAAGCATTATCTATTCTGATTTAAATTCTCCCACTCTGTTGGGAGAATAATTTTACAGTAGTCAAAATATAAGCTCCTGTCTTATCTCTGAATTCAACAAGCAACTCCTCCCCACCTACAGAGTACCTGGAAGTACTAAAAACAGTTTCGTCTATGCCTCAAATTTCCAAACCCAGATCAGTATCTGTCAACATGCCATTTCTTTTTAAGTCAATGGCTACACCTGAGTATCAAAAAGCACCCAGAAGTACACAAAGAAGCAGCTAAGGATTATTTATTTACACTGATGGATCTATATTACAGGCTTGTCTGAACTCTAGCAGCTATGGATCAGCATTACGCCTTCTCAGGTTTGTTGTGACTACATTTATGTGTTCACCTTCCCTGTTTGGGTTTGGTTTTTTTTTTCATTTTGATGGTTTGGCATAGTTTCTTTTGTTTTCTTTGGATTTGGGGAAAAGCTGTGTTTTAAACCATATTAAGGCAGCTTAGCTGATTTTATGTGAGGTTACTTGATATTTCCAATACATGAATAAATATGTTTCTTAACATAAGAAAGTCAAAAGGGACTATTTGTTTTTTACTTGTAAGGATTGTAACACTATTCATTCTTCCCTGAAGACTTTAAACAAGTTTAGAAGAGTAAGGGGTAATTTTGAAAAGTGACTACTTTTGTAGATTTGGTGTCCTACATTTTTTATTTTCCAGTATTCTTTCCTGGAATTGTTACTAGAAGAAATTTTCCATGAGTACTATAAATACAGTTAGGAGAAACAAAGCCAGTCTAAATTATGTGTCCTTGATTTGCTCAGAATTATAAGTTGATTCTTTCTTTCTGAACTACCGCTACTGAGAATGTTGCACAAAACAAGGTCTGCTTTGCATTTAACCTTTCCACAGAAATACTGTGAATTTCACTTTTCAGGCAATGTGCAGCCTCAGCTGACTTATTCCTTCCTCCTCCCAGTCTTCAGATTGAAAAATGATCCAGAACATTCATGTGTTTTTTGTTTGTGGGTTTTTTGTTTGGTTGGTTGTTTCTTTCTTTTTTTGACACAATTGCAGGGGTTGAATTACAAATTTTGTTCTAAAGCTACCTGGCATCCTTTTCACCAGCTACTGAGCTGAAAGAAAAAAAAAAAAAAATCTAGCTGATTCTTCAGTGGAATGGGCCTTTCTGTTCAGAGAGGGCCCCAACCCAAAACTTGGCTTGGACCCAGAGGTTTAAAACTAGAATTCCAGAAAAAGTCTCCATTAACACTGACATCAACAACAAGTACTCCAGTCTGAAACAGCCAGCAATCTGCTTGAGTCATGGATGTACTGGAGAGAGCACAGCAATGGGCCATAAAGATGATTAAGGAACTGGAACACCTCTCCCATGAGGACAATCGGAGAGCTGGGACTGTTCAGGAGAAGGCTCAGGGGAATCCCATCAATGTATATAAATACCTGCAGGGGGGGTGCAAAGAGGACAGAGCCAGGCTCTGCTCAGTGATGCCCAGTGACAGGGCTGGAGGCAATGGGCACAACCTGAACCATAGGAGGGTCCCTCTGAACATCAGGGAACACTTTTTCACTGTGGGGGTGACCGAGCACTGGCACAGGTTGCCCAGAGAGGTTGTGGTGTCTTCCATCCTTGGAGATACTCAAAAGCTTCTGGGACACAGCCTTGGCAACTGGCTCTAGGTGATGCTGCTTGAGGAAGAGGGTTGGACCACATGACCTCCAAATACCCTTTCCAGGCTCAGGCAGCCTGGGGCTGTGTGACAGAACCATGGCACTCCTTTGCATCCCATCCCTTGGAGACATCTTTCCTGCTTTTTTTTTTTTTATTATTCTGGATATTCACCACTAGGCTCCAGGTAACACTGCCTTACACAGAGCCCTAGTCACAGAATGGAATGGTTAGTTTCACCAGCCTGAGGTGCCAGATCTAGACGTTTTAACAAAGGCTTTTGATTTCTTATTCTTCATTTTTCCTCTCCCTTGAACTGCCAGCAATCTCTGGACACAGCAGGAGAATGCAGAAGACAGAGCCTGGATTCCTCATTCCACCTCTTGTATCTGATTCACTGGGCACAGATGAGGAGATGACAAACTGTTCTAACAGATGCAACAATCCATCCTTACACTAACAAAGAATCCCATCCCTCATTCTTTGCAGTCAGATTAAGACTTCTTATTTTCTTAATGTATCTGCACAAAAGCTGCTATTTCTCCCAACTAGTCAAAATGGGAGTGTAAGTAGAAGACAACACCAGCAACAGATGTTGGATTACTCTGACCAAACCTTTGTGGTCCATGAGACTTTTCTTCATAAAACCCTGTTCAGAGTTTCTCAGCAACTTTCTGAAGACCTCCAGACAACCTAACACACTTTTTTTCCAAAGCAGAGTCCATCCAACCAATGAAATTCTAGCCCTTGCTTAATATCAGACATCTAGTCCGTAATGTTAAAAGGGTTAGTTTTTAATGTTTGTTAATTTATTGCATTTTTACTGCCAGAAGAAATCTCTATTTTGAGATAATACATGCTCACTTTCATTCTCACAAAAAGAACTTTACTTACAGTAAAATAAAAGTGAAAAAAACTCAAACCCATAGCTTTCTCAAGATGCCATACCTACCACTGTCTCATTAAATTTAAAAGGCCAAAGACATCAGTGCCTCTGGACTAAGACAGAATATAAGCCACCTTCCAAAAATCTATGTATCTTCTAAATTAATTCATGTAGCTTCTTGAATAAGCTACATGACCAGAATTATTGGAGTATCTTCTCATCTTTAGAAATAAGCTATTTCAAAAATACTTCAATGAGAAAAGCATTGTGTAATTCTGGACTACTTGTGCAACTTTTCTACCTTACATAATTAATGCTCTTCATGGACACAGACAATCTAAGGAGGGGCAAGGGAAAATGGATTTGTCTTTACTCTTGTAAAAATGATGGAGTACCCAAGTCCAATGAAGTGCTTGAGACTGTTCAATTTCAAAATCAAAAATAAACATTAGGTAAGAAAAGAAGTTATATATATATATTATTTTAATACATATTATTTTTATATGCATTTTATATTGCATTAGTGAGCCACCAGAAATTTCAGGTCTAAATGAGAGCTTCCTGGACACCAGCACAGAAGATCTTACTACACCGTTTTTCTCCATAAAGAACCAGTGGCACCAAAACACCTCTAAAATTTACAAAAATTCTTAAATAAAAGCAATATAGGCTAAACTTTTCTCAGGAGGCCACAATCAAGCTTCTTGCTGTCTTCTTGCTCTCCTTATTTGCTTCAACAACTTATGAATAACCTCTCACTATTTTTAGAGCAGATCGACATGAATTGGGCAGAATCTCCAAGTTACCTCAAAAATACAAATATCTGGCAAACGACAAGTTCCCAAATTGCTGATCTTGCATACACATTCATATCTCTGATGGTCATCTAATCTCAGGCACACACTACTCACAAGAGAGCTCAATGATCACATAGGCTTAAAAGTTACTTGAGCATTCATACCTATGCAACAAAAAAACCAGTTTACACTAAGTGTCTAGTTTTCAAGATGAATGGTTACAGACCTTTTTGAAGTTTGCATTATTTGCAAATTGCTTCATTTGCATTGAAGCATAATGTAGCAAAACCAACGACTTTAAGTGAGATATATGCTTTTAAGATTATTGCACAAGATCTTAAAAAAAAATAATCACAGAGTTGTGAAAGCGCCAAGTTTAGGGTAGGTGTAATGAGTTCTACTTCCATTGAGATAGAAACATCCTGATTGAGGATTGAAGGGCAAGAGTGGGAGGAAGAGAGGAAAGATAAGGTATGCTGTGGTATCCCGTGTTGCGTAAGATGGAAAACCCAAACCAGCATCAGGTACATCTGACATTTGCTGTATTAGAAACAACTACTTATAAAGCTTACTTAATCTTCTATCTTAAACACAATTATCCTTGTCTAGCAGGAAAGAAAAATTTCCAGAAAACAATAAAGAAAGAAATTGCAGCTTAAAAGAAAATTATCTAAGGTTGTTGAAAGCTTAAACATCTACCTGTTCACACAGAAATTCAACTGTCCTGTATTTTGTCTCTCAAATTGCTTTCCTGAGCAAGAACTTTAAAAATCAAATTAGTTTAATTGTATTTCTTAATACCAGTACTATAGTCCAGCCACTGAATCTTTACAACCACCGAAATGTCTATCATACCCACTAAGTCTTCTTTGCAGTATCAGACTTTTCAGAAATAAGTTTTCTAACCACTATCTTGTATCCAATCAAAAAGGTTTATATACTGCACTTTGCAAAAATAAAATTAGCACCTTTATTAAAAATATCTTATTCCCTAAGAAATTTTATTTCATTTATGAAAGGTAAACAGTACATACTATAAACTAAAATAACTTCTTAGGGTCAAGTACTAGGCTTTTTCTCCCAAGTAAAGAAAGTTCAGCAGTTCAGAGTGACTGAATTAGTATCACCGTTTTTAGTACATTCCTACAAGATGAAATATGTTACGGTGATGTTCATTGCCAGCAATGATTTTTCCTTTAAAATCATGAGTGTCAGTTCTCATCTCCCTGCTTTCACTCATCCATTCTTAACAATTTGCTGCTTCCAAATTTTTTATGTATACAATTTCACATTCCATGTGCAGAAAGCTCAAGCTTTATCCATGTTTCCTGCTTTTCTTTACCCATCAGCTCTAGAAGGTCCCAGTCCTCCCTCATCCCTTTAGCATTACATACCACTTTTCAATTCCTACTTTCCTAAGTAGGAATCTAAACATCAACTCTGTTTTCTAGACACACTACAGCTGAAATGGAGCAGTTAATGAGGATCCAAATACTCTGTTCATCACATACAGAGAAGGTGCTTTGGAGAGAAGCACACAAGTCCTCTGTGCACACAGCATATGAAATGATAGAGGAATCAGAAACGAAAATGACAACCCAAAACTAATACTACATAGTCCTCCAAGTATTTTTGGAGAAGCACTGTATTAAAAAAATGGCAATAATACAGCACAGAGTGCACCTCTCCATATTTTCTTATGGAGTTGAGATTCAAAGGAAGCAGAGATCAGGACTGAAAGGACAAAGTTGATGAAAGTTTTCTTATAAAGAAAAGAAAGAATACCAGTGAATTTGAGATCAAAGACTCAGCAGATGATCCAAGAATTGCCTTTTTGATATACTGATTTTCTACCATGTCTGAAAAGCTGAACTTCTGGAAGAGTTTTAGAACTCAAGAGCTCCATCAGGTATCTGAACTTAAGTATGAAGCTCAAGACTGTCTTAAGATACAGTTCTAGCCTTCAAATAATCAGTATCTATTTTACATATCCAAATCAAAAAGAAGAACTGCATAGAGCAATTTGGGAATCTCCCAAATTTCATCCTATTTTCCCATATCGCAAGTTTTTTTCTGTGCAATATTAATTTTGACATGGGAGAAATAACTTTTGCTGCATTATTTGGCATATTTAAACATTTTCATTATCTGCATATTCGACAAAGGCATTTTATTGACAGCTAGGCAAAAGCAGATCAAATTTCATATGCCAAACATTATCTTAATTGCTTATTATCCTTAAATGCCAGCTCGAATAGAGGTATATTGTTATAAATAACCCTAATGTAGAGTAATTTTGTCACTGAGATGAGTTATCATTAACATACTATTGAACAAGACACTGATCTGTATGCAACGTGCTTTGAGTAACTCAGCATCACTTAAAAACATCACTTTCAATTATGCATAATACTAAAACTGCATTGAAAACTGCTCTTGGCAAGATTGCTGGTTTAAGTGACACACTTGTCATCCTCATAATCTTCCCTCTCAGACATAAACGTATTTGGGTGGCCAGAGGCATCAAATTAAGTCACATGACAAGTCTGAAGTCAAAACAACATCAACAATGCACAAGAGGATATTGAGCAAGGATGCTACTGTCAAGCAGAAAATAGTAAAAACTGAATCCAAATAATCAAGAAATACATTATGTGCCTTAGAACACAGTGAAAAGCTGATTGCCAAATAACAAGATTTCATTTCAGCCAACCAAACTGTACTTGTTGGTTCAGCAAACTACATCTAACAGAGAAAACGTATGAGATGTCAAATGCTGACAAGAGAGCTTGCTTCATTCTGTGATGAAAACTAGCTTGGCAAACTGCATCTGCTTCATGTTTTTTACTATACAGTCAAGTTATTTAGTCTGTCAGCTGGTTGAAAGTCTTTGACTTTTAGATCCAACGAAGAGCAATCTGAAAATTAAAGATACACCACACTATCCTACTGACATGCTGTTTTCAGTTCTCTTTCATCAATATAAGCTCGAGGACAATAATAAAATGGAAACAATTAGCATATTTTATCATATTTAGCATCACATTTAAAGATGGGCAAAGCTTTTCTTTTCCCTTTTTAATCTAGCCACACATTGTTGATTGTAAAAATGGATGGAACTGTTAAACAGCAGCCACAATAGCAACTTACAGAATCAGCTTAAGCTCAGAGATATTCGTAGTTCAACATTCATCTGCTACTGCAAGTAATGACTGGATGATTTGCATCACTGCTCAGTACATTCTGCTGCAGAGAGGTACAGTCCAAAGTAGTAGTTGATTGTAAAGATCTGGACAGATCATCCACCACGAACTATTAGTTTGAATTCTTTCCTACCTCCAGATTCTACACAGCAAGACTAGTCAATGGCCAACAACTTCAGTAGTTTTTCAGCACTGGAAAACCTCAGTGATGACAGCAAGATCCCTTTAGTTACCAATGCTGAACTGTGTTTTAAGCAAGACGATTTGTTGACAACTCAGATGAAAAAATCCTGGGAAAGTGCTATATCAAAAAGCTTTGAGAAGCAGCTTTGGAAGGAAAGTGGGTCTCCTTTACTTTAAAGTCCCACATCTGAACAGAGTATACCACAACTACTATAACACTGGTAAGACTTGTATTTTCAGCCAGGTCAGCCTAAGAGATTTTTCAGATAATAAAACCCAGGAACGCCAATGAATAAGAAACAGGTCAACCTATCACACTTACAGATGTAATTTTTTTTAAAGTCTTTAATAGCAAAAAACAATACTATCCCACCTAAACTTCTCCTTTAAAAAAGTACTATTTAATTCCAAACATCAATTTTCAACAAAAAAAGTTACAGTATATTAACAGGAGGAAGAAAACGTAAATGTAAACCTGCAATTACTAGCCTCTTATTTCATTATTTAAACAGTGTGTGCACAAGAACATTGGAGTTCAGTGATAAAATGAACAGCACTTAGAGTAAGAGAGACATAGCAGCCAGGGCAAAATACAGCTGAAATAGAAACATGAACTTCAGCACCAGACTGTATGTGAGAGAGATGGGGATTCAGCTTCATGCATCAAGCTAACAGAACATTCATGTCAGGTTTTCGATCCTTTTAAGTCATCATGAATAGTAAGCCATTCCTTTTGCTCTCTGAAATTCTGATGAAGACTTTATCCAGAATAAGATCAAGACAGTACACCATTTCACACCATCACTTCTTTAATCTCCATAAAATTCTGCAGAATATGCTGTATTTGGTCAACCTGAATTAATTAAAGATGCATATAAATATTTTCCAACTCATTGACAGTAGTCATAAATGAACTAAGGAAAAACCTTCTAAAGGGGGAGGAGGGGATGGCAGGGTTACAGACTATTGCAAAAGAAACAATTATATCAAGAAAATACCTAAATCTCCTTTATGCTCCCCTAAAATGAAAAGTATTTTAAAATACATATTCTCTTCTTCAACAGTTCCCAATAACAACTTGATTCCTGAAGGAGTGTAAATGTATTTGGATGTTCACTCCATGTATATGTGCTAGCACCTTGTGGAAAGCTGTCAGTATCCCGATAGACTCAGAACTCTGCAGATTAGGTCTTTTATAAATTCTGTGACCCATGGATAAGTAAAGAGGAACTTAATTTTAGAGTCACTGTTTTTTAAAAGAAAGGTATTTGTCTTTCAACTACAGCAACAGCATTTGTTACTCTCACAACACACAGCTATGACAAGACGCTGTCCCAACAAGAGGTTTAAAAAAAAGACAAGATCATACTTAGCATTAGCAAGAGCAAAGAACAAAGGACAGATCAGCTTCCAGTACCGGGAATCCCAGCACCAAAACTTCTTCACTTACACAGTTAAATGCTTACTGAAACATTCTCTTAGGAGATAACAAAACCACAAAGAAAACAAATGCATACCATGAATAAGTGTGCCAGGAGAGAAACCCTGAAAAGTCTTACTGAGGGTGTTTAAGATGTCATCACCTGCTTAGTACAGCATCTAACAGAATCACAGAATTGTTAGGGTTAGAACGCACTTCTGGAGATCATCTAGTCCAAACCTCCTGCCAAGTCAGGGTCGCCTGGAGCAGATGACACAGGAACACATGCAGGTGGGTTTTGAATGTCTCCAGAGAGGAGAACTCCATGACCTCCCTGGGCAGCCTGTTCCAGTGGTCTGCCACCCTCAATGAAAAGAAGTTCTTTCTCATCTTGAGGTGGAAATTCTTGTGTTTATGGCTACTGCTCCTTGTCCTTTTACTGTACATCACTGAAAAGAGTTTGGCACCATCCTCTTGACACTTGCCTTTGAGATATTTATTTGCACGGATGGGATCCCCTCTCAGCCTTCTCTAGATTAAACCACCCGATTTAGACAACTATTCACACAAATTTACTTCCAGCAGTTTAAATTAAATGAACACGCCAAACTGTGCACTGGAGAGAGCAGCAACCATGTGCTATCACGGTACAGGACACCCAGGACAAACGTACTAAAACATTCCTGCTACACTTGCCAGCGCTCATCTTCCATTCCGCGCGATACAACAAAAAACTGCATCCTCGTTGTAAAGAGAGTAGAGAGCAGCGAGATGAAGAATCACTTTCGCACCGCTATTTCGAAAGCGACTCGGCCGGGTCAGGCCGGGCGCCAGCTGCTCGCTCCACAGGTGAAGTTTGCGGAGGGCGGGCGGGAGCGCCCAGCCGTGCCCGCCGGGCGCCGCATCCCACGGCGGGCGCGCTCCCCCCGCGGCCGGGAGCGCCCGCCCCGCCTGCGGCTGCACCGCACCTCGGCCGGCCGCAGCAGCCGCCGGGGCAGCCGAGGAGCCGCATGCCCGCGACGGATCAAAGCCCGCCGCCGTGACAGCCCGGCAAGGATCAAAGGGCCCGTCTCCTCCTCGGGGGCCACCGCCGCAGCCCCGCGAGGCCCCGGGCCGGAGCCTCGCCTGGGCCGCCGCCGCACTCACCAGGAGGACGGAGCCGCGCACCACCTCGGAGACGCTCTGCCGCAGCTCGGCCGCCGTGCCGGGCTTGCTCAGCGCCCGCGTGAACTTCCGAGTCTCCGGAGCCACGAGTGCCATGGCTGCTGCCTCCGCGCTGCCTCCCTCCTTCGGCGCGGGGCTGCCGCAGCCCTCCCGGCGCGGCCGCCGGACGGACGGACGAACGGACAGCCGGACAGCCGGAGGTGGCCGTCGGGGGGCGGGCAGGGAGCGCAGCCCCGCCGCCGCCGGGTGCCGCGGGCAGCCCCTCCCTCCCCGCTTGCCTCCCTCCTTCCCTGCTTCCCTCCCTGCCCCGATTGGCGCGGCCGCCAGCGGGGCGGGGGGCGGGGCCTCGCCGTGCCCACCTGTTCCCGCAGCGCCGCTCTGATTGGCCGCCGGGTTACCTGCCCGGCTGCGGCTCCTCGCCCTCATTGGCCCGGCGCGGACCCGGGGCCGCGGCGGGGCGGGGCCGGCCCGAGCCGGAAGTTGCCGCTGCCGAGCGGCCCCGCCCCGGCGGGAGCGGCGGCGGCTCGGTCGCCGTTCCTCGGCCGCGCTCTGCCTGCCCGCGCTGTGCCTGCCCGCGCTGTGCCTGCCCGCGCTGTGCCCCGGCGGCTGCGGCTGCCCCGGGCTGTACCTGCACAGGGGAGGGAGTCATCCTGCCCCGCTACTCAGCCCCGGTGAAGCCGCATCTGAAATGCTGTGTCCAGTACAGTGCAATAGAGTCCTGGAGCGGGTCCAGCGGCGGGGAACAAAGATGATGAGGGACGGGAGCATCTCTCTTAAGAGAAAAGGCTGAGGGAGCTGGGCCTGTTCAGCCTCGAGAAGAGAAGACTAAGACGTGACCTCATCAATATTTATCAGTATTGAAGGGAGGGTGCCAAGAGGATGGAGCCAGGCTCTGCCCCGTGGTACTGAGCAACAGGACAAGAGGCAATGGGCAGAGGCTGATGCACGGGACGTTCCACCTGAGTATGAGGATGAACTTATTACTATGTGCATGACCGAGCACTGAAAAGGTTGCCCAGAGAGACTGAAGATTCTTGCTCACTGGAGACATTCAAGAACTATCTGGACACAATCCTGTGCTGTGTGCTCTGGGATGACCCTGCTTGAGCAGGGAGGTTGGACCAGGTGTCCCACTGTGGTCCCCTTCAAACTTGTCCATTACATGATTCTGTAGCTGTAGACATGCATGCACATGGAGCTGTGTAAGTGAGAGTCCAAAACCTTGTGAAATGGGTGCTGGAGCTGCAGCACCCGGGTATGAGCGTGTGCACTGCTCATGCATCCAGCTTTTTCTCTGAGGATTTCCTTTGTACTTTTTTGCCCTCACAAATAGTATCTACTTGTAGGCTAAAGTTGCACATGTGTCCTTATTTGAGTAAGGACCACAAAGTGGTGAGGGCTCTGGAGCATTTTTTAGGAGGAGAGAGCGAGGGAGCTTGGCCCGTTTAGAGAAGAGAAGACTGCAAGGGGATCTCATGAATGCATATAAATGTCTCAAATGCAGGTGTTGAAATGATAGTGCCAGACACTTCAGTGGTGCCCAGCGACAGGATGAAGAGCAATGGCCATAAACGCAAGAATTTCCACCTCAGACCACTGGAACAGGCTGCCAAGGGAGGTCACCTGCTCCAGATGACCCTGTCTTGGCAGGGGGTTGGACTAGATGATCTCCAGAAGTTCTTTTCAACCCTGAGAATTTGATTCTGTGGTTCTGTAAAAGTGTGGATGCCTCTAGCATGCTTAATTACCATGAATTCCCGCTGAGAGCCTGGCTAGCAGCACTGCTGGAAGGTATGCAGGCATTAGACACATTTAAATGCCTGGAGCATTGGAGAGCATTAGAGCTTGTGCACCTTTATCTTCTTAAGCACCTTTTTATATAAACCAACACTTCCCTACACTGAATATACAGCTTACCACAGAGGGAGAGAGGGACAGAGTGCTGTGGACAAGGAGTAAGGGGGCTTTCAGGTGGAAAAAAACAGCACAAAGAATTTGTGTTAGGAGGATGCATACTCAAGAAATGCCTGCTGGATGAGGGGCCTACTTTTTTGGCTGCTTCACAGATACATCTGTAACTAATAAGATTCCAAGTAATTGAGGTAATTCCTTCAGAAAGACAGAGGATAAAAAATGTTCAAATGCACAAATTTGTATCTTACACAGAGTTTTTGTCCTTGAAGGATCTTTCCTGCAGATACTCTGCAGACCTGCATCAAAGGCTCTTATTTAAATGCACAAGCTGGGATTTTTAGTAGGATGTCTGTCACAACTTGAGTGTTCAAACTAGCTTATACCTTAAGAAAGGCATAATGTGCAGAGAGTGTGACTTGTCAGGCTCAGTAAAGATCACTGGAGTTTCTGTTTTCTCAAGTCCAAGACCTGGTGTGTTTATGAGTCAATGTTTAGGCTGATAAATCAGAAAATTGCATACTGGTGAGAGAGATTATCTGAATACAGAACTGGATGAGCAGCTATGTAAACATTTAGCTGAAATGAGCTATCTTATGATCACCTTTTTAATGCCTGTATCTCAATCTGCAGGGTATGTCTAGATCTCAAACCTCCACAAGTAAACATGCCCTAGATTTGATATAAATAATAGATGATTATTTTCTAAAATTAAATAATTTGTTATTTTCAGAGCTCTCAGGTGCTTTAAATTCTGACAATTCTGACCAAAATAAAAATAGTCTTATCTAGAAATTTTAACTGTTGCTTGAATGTAAAATGGCATAATTTAACTATGCATAATTTAACTATTTTTGTTATCTATAAATAGTTCTCATGTATATTAAGCATTTCCCTGAAAAATAGACAGTGTTCCAAGACTGGAAAAACTCTGAATGACACCTGTATAGGTAGAGATACATAGGAAAAATAGGTAAATGATAGTTTACTTAAGAAAACCATACAGGATATCCCAAAAATGAGGTCATGACAGTCATCAGAGTTTCTTTTCAGCTAAACACATTCAGTTAAAGAAAGAAAAAGAAAGTGACAATTCTGTGTATAAAGCAAAAGGAAAAATATGCAAGCTGATGAGCAGAAATGGTAAATTACAGTTGTGAAACAATGAGAATGACTAATAGTAGCTAAATATAGGAATGAAAAGTCTTGGATCATTGCCTAAAGGGCAAGGGGAATAAATTTTTTAAAACATCAAGAACAAGAAAGAAAAACATCTAGACAATGGCATGGTTTCC
Source organism: Phylloscopus collybita (assembly GCA_027886175.1). Lineage (NCBI taxonomy): Eukaryota > Metazoa > Chordata > Aves > Passeriformes > Phylloscopidae > Phylloscopus > Phylloscopus collybita. Next base: position 22,658,496 of record JAJNNQ010000006.1, read on the forward strand.
CTGCTAGTTTGAAATACACAACTTTCAGTAACAATGCCAATGCATAAAAGCATTTATTTTTTCGTAGAAACCTGGATAATGCAGTAATACTTCATGGATGTAATTGCAAATGTGTTATTCAATCAGTACTTAGTAAGAGTACTGTTGCCAAATAGCAACTGGTAAAGGTTTAAAACATTTAAACTATCAAGACCAACTAAGTCATGGCACAGAATTTTATGGGATTCTAAATCGTTCGTGGTAATAATTGACCTGTGTTTTTTCCAGAAATGAAAAAGAGAAACTGATTTGGTGTCCATTAGAAGCGTAAAGCAAAGGAGGTTTGGAGCTAAAATAACATGACGAGAATCTTTGGCAAAATCATGAGTGTCAAAAGTAAGAATAACATGTAGGAATTAAAGAATTATGGAGTTTCTAATATCAACATGATTTTCTGAAATTTAGGTCTGTTGCTTAATGGGATTAGTGTTTTACCTGGCAAAGGTCACTGTATAATTATGAGTTTCTATGACAACATTATGGTATTATTGAATGCTAATATTCTATTCAAAAATATTTTTAGACAAAACTTGCAACACAGCTTTATCTGAACAAAAAAAAATAGATGCAGATATAAATATTTATAGGAAAGAAATGCATCTAAGTACAAAGAATGTTTTAAAGTCAAATTATAGAGGTGTTATAGTGTGGTTACGAACATCTCAAAAAGATTCATGCTTATGGTAGAAACTTTGAATTTAAAAGTGAAGGAATATTAAGAAGTAGTAATGATGATATTATATATGGCATTCATCAAACTTATACTGAAATAGTGGTATTGCATTTTAACACATGATTGACAAACTGGAAAAGCCAGGAAAATCTGCCTTGCAGGGAGAGAATGAAGAAGCATCTGTCTAGCTTATACAAAACCTTGATCATAATGTACTAGGATTTGCAAGAGAATTTCAAATATTAAAAGTCTCTTTAATCTGTCAGCCAAGATGACAGTGAGAACCAATAAATGGCAGGTGAAATTATACTCATGTAGAGTAGCATCCTTCTCTTTTAGCCACAAGAGGAGTTATTTGGTATTATCCCTAAGGACCCATTAAGCTCTATTTCCCAATTTCTAAATTAAGATTCCATAGCTTTTCTAAATCCTGGGATCTAAATCATCCCTCAATTTACGGACTCAAAGCAAAACTCACATTATAAAATTTCTTGGCTTTTGCTGCTGTGGAGGTCAAGATGATCATAACCTTTCTGGCCTGAGAATCCTTTCAGTTGGGAAAGAGCTGTTGAGCTAAAGGTCACCAAAAGTACCAATCTCTTCACTCTTGTGACTGGTGACAGGACTTGAGGAAACAGCATGAAGCTGAGTCAGGGGAGGTTTGGGTTGGATATCAGGGAAAAGGTTCTTCACCCAGAGGGTGGCTGGGCACTGGCACAGGCTCCCCAGGGCAGTGGTCACAGCACCAGCCTGACAGAGTCCAAGAAGCTTTTGGACAATGCTCTCAGGGACATTATGTGACTCTTGGGGATGCCCTGTGCAGGGGCAGAGGTTGGACTTGATGATCCTTGTGGGTCCCTTCCAATTCAGCTTGTTCTATGATATGGCCAGAGTAGGTGGTAAAAGATCAGAGGAAGTAAGGGTGTACTCACTAAATATTTGCTAAGCAGACAGTCTGGAAGTGTTACAAATAATAAAGAACTTAAGAATGGATGTTAAAATCTAGAGAAGATATGGGGGGGTTTGTGGGGGTTTTTTGGTGGTCTAAAAGGCAGAAGCATTAAAAGCTACATTTTGATAGCATTTTATCTGTAATTTAAAGTGAGTTACTAGTTTTCTCTACTTGTAAAAGTTAAATTTAAACAATGCTGCTGATAGGTAGATTTTTTTAGCATCTTCAAAGATACTAACCCATTAGATGATGTGCTGGAGTAGATTCATTTGAGCTCCTTTTAAAAATTCTCCCAAAGCCTGTAAAGAGTAACTGAGTGTTTTTGCTGGATCTGGCTAAGACTGACTTTGTCCCAGATACAGCTAATCTACGCTTCCAAATATTATACAAGCAGTCCACACAGATATTTCTGAATAGCAGCATTTAGTTCTTCCCCACCACCCCAATGGAACATAGGAGTGTGCCAAAGTTTATGTACAGAAAGGTACAAGCATTTAAAAATTACTTTGATTATACAACACTGATCTCTTCTCCCCATGAAACCCATAATACACCTTTTTAAGATAACACTATTTTTTAAATCAGATGGTGTCCTTAGGTCTACAAAGTTTACCCTAAATGCAAATACCTGAAAAGAGCTGGTTAGTGTAAGGTAGACTAAGTATGTATTTCCACTGAGGAGATACACCATAAATTACTTTGAGGTTGTTTCCTTTGATTACCTTAGTAAAAAACTGCACATACATGTTTCTAATGCTCATAAATGGAAATGCAAAAATTATTTTGGTTTGTTCCTTACCTGAAAATCTGGCTACATCACGAGGTGAAAGGAAGGAGCATTTAGTGGAAGTTTCTCCATAATTTCCATGTTACTGTTCATAAAACTACCTCCATTGCCTGCTTTGCAGAATGATGTAATTAATTTCAGTGTACTCTGTGTTTTGGCCTTAGGTCTTGTAACTCTGCCACTAGAAACTTGAGGAAGGACCAAGTAAATATTCCATGATCTTTCTATCCATTCATGTGCAATTTTAAAAGCTCATTTTTCCAATTTTATTTCTTATGTTCACCAGAGATATTACAGAATTAATATAAGTAAACAAAACCTTTCTCTGCATTGATTCATGGCATAAATGTAGCTTCCTTTTTTTTCTTAAAAGCAGAGGTGATGTTACCTCCCATGACCTGGCTGAACTCCAACCAGGGTAACTATAGTTCTATGTGAATAAATTCCTATGCAAGTTCATGAGGATACAAAATAATTCACTTTCTATCTTCTCTACTGATTCCTAAGACGGTTATGACATTTCTTTCAGTTTATCAGTCAGTTTCATTCAGGCTTCTGGCATAATATTCCTTCTTCAGCATTAGTTGTAAGAATCTCCCTATGAGTATTGCTAACATCTTTTGGAGAGTTAGTCATGCAATATGAACGGAGTTCCACATAATTTTCTTCTGTATCCCAGTGGAGGATGACAACTCTGAGATTTTAAACCTGATAGAAAATTGATGCAGGACTTCTGCGTGGCTGCTCTGATTTTGTTTTAGTTTATTTTGGTTTGTCTAAACTCAGTTTAGATAGTTTGTGTTGGACCAAGTTAATAAAGCCTACACTTTACAAAAGTAAAAATGGATGCGTAATGCTTTGTACCAGTAAACTCGTATTTTTAAATTAGAGTTTAACTTTTACAATTTAAAATGTTTATTTATTTTCACAGCTTTCTGTGAACTGCTGTTAGGATTGCTGTGTACTTTTAAGAGATGTTTCATGTCATGCCATGACCACCAGCAGCTGCTTAAGAGCCTACCATGGGATACATCTTTCTTTTATCATCAGCGTAAGGATTGTTGAAACCTTTAGAAGAGGATTTCTCTTCTCAGTAGGGATGGAGATTTCCAGCTAAGCCAGACCATATGCTGATTCCCGGATTTCTTATCTGTAATCAGTCTTTCTTTGATGTTGTCAAAGATGTTTCCATTAAAACTGCAGAATAGTTCTGCTACTTCATCAGTGTTCATGTGCAGTATTTATTATTATGAAACTACATCCCTTACTACACAAATCAGTAATACATTTCTTGCAGTGTTAGTGTTTGTGATTCCCCAACCACTTTAAACTAGAGCAGCATAGAGGAGATGGCTGATAACCTCTTAACACATGAAAGTCCTGACAAGGTCTCCTGCAGACACTGTAATTCAAAGTAGTCTGTGCGAACACAAATCCTCCATTATTGACTTGCCTGCTCATTCCCTTAGTTTGACATAGCTCACATTTCTTCCATTCTGAGTAGGTAACTTCTTCCTACTCAAAGAATTTGGATAAGTGTTCCTTGTTTCAAGGTCAGTTTAGATACAGTTCCAAGAGGGAGAGAAATAAATTATCTGAGAAATAAATAATAGGACGTGATCTGTATTCAGCAAAACGACTGAGCAGTGATTTGTTTACATTGTAGGTGAGTCCTAAAGCTCACAGTTCTTTCCTCCATGGCAGAGGGAATGATGCAGCAGAGATTCTTGCTGGCACCAGGGAACAGTTTTCACCATATGTTGTTCACAAGAAAAGGGAAACAGTTTGTTGTTTTTTTGGTGTTTTTTTGTACATTGCATGCTTGTCCAGTATCTGTTCAAGTAGTGCATTTAGGAGCTGGTTTCTCTGCTATAAAGATATACTCTAAAATTCTAGGCTTTGGTTCCTGTGCTTTCTTCCTTGCCAGTTCTTCTGCCTGTCATTTATAATAAACATAGTCACAATAAGAAACACTGTCACAAATAAATGCAGTATGTTGTCATAAAATAAAAATACTATATAATATCTTATAGTAAAGATTTATATTTTAATACAATGTACAGCTATTGAAAATAATTGCTAATTTCTACTGGCTAAGGGTTTGGTTTGGCAGATTTTGAAACTGCTTGCTAACTGCTTGCTGTGGTTGGCTTACATAAAATAATTTGGTGGAAGCAGTTTTTAAACTTTTTAAAACAACTTCTAAATAGCTGCAGGGCAATCTTAAAATTAAACAAAACAAAACAAAAGCCAAGCAAACCTGAAAAACCGTACATATCCAAAACCAAAAGAAAATACTTAAAGGATTTGAAAGTTTCCTGTCCCTTTATAATTTTTGCATATTTGTAGCCTGTGATGGTATACCACAACAATAAGCCTTATTCACATGGGGAACCACAATGACACTACTAGAAATAATCACATGAGGAACAGCTGCAAGAATGAATTTGTGGATGTCGTGTAAATAAGAAAATTGTAAAATGGAATGCTGGAATTATCATGACTAGTACAGAACAGAAGGGAAAAATCAGACATCTTTCTAAGAAATATAAATACTAAGAAAGTTAAATACTTCATAAAGAATCCTGGACTACATGACAGACTAAATTTATAACCTGGTGCAATACTGCCTAAGAGCAACATCTCCTAATCAAGATAATAATAGAAATCCTTATTCAAAACCTCTCAAATGTGACCAGTGATCAATGTGACTTAGGATAAAAATCAGATTTCTTAGAAGAACAGCTGAAATTTGTTTAGTTGTTAAGCACACTGGTCTTGGAGGAGGATCCCTGTGAGTGAATCAGATTCCACTGTCTCCTATTTTCCTATGAAATATGATGAATGGAAGCTCGTGAGTGTTTGTCAGCCTTTCTTTGCGAGGACAAAGGAAAAAGGTCATTTTAGGTTTGATTTCCTAGATTTTCCTGATGTACTCTTTAGAGTACATAGACGTACAACTATTTATGTTGTTTCAAAAAGCAAACAAACAAACAAACAGAAAAGAAATCTATATTTAAAATTGATCTTGCTTGCTATATAGGATTTACATCATTTAGATGTTGCTCCTCTGTCCCCCAAAAACTACCCAACAGGCCTTGCATTTAATTTTAATTGCATATGAGATCAAAATTAGTTGTCAACAAAATGATTGGGTTACTGTCTGTTTGAAAGCTACAGCTGTCTTGTTATGTGTAGTAGTATCTGTAGCAACCATAAAACTTAAGAGCCTTCCAGAAGCCTATTAAGCAATGTGAGTAATACATTTTTGTTTGGGTTTGTTGGGGTGGGGTTTTTTTTTTGGTTGTGGTTTTGTTTTTGTTTTTTTAACTAATGGAAAAATGTGTGTCTGCTGGAATGTTTTGGCTTCTTTTTAATAATACATATTCCATTCATCCACCAATATACTATGTTTTTTTCTTCTGTTAGACAAGAGAAATCCACAGAAAGAAGCCTTCAAAGCCTGTGGTGTAGAGTGGGGAAGTAATTTCTGGAGGTCCTTGGAAGTTTGTCTCCTCCATCAGAGTCTTTTTCCCTGTAGAAAAGTCTCACGTGTCAGAAGATGGAGCAGCCAAACCCAGATTTATTTTGGAGCCATGTTGTCCTTAGGTTCTCTCCTAAACACTTCCCAGCTGTCCTCTAAACTGATAAATCCTTCAGGAGTTAACATGGCTTATATTCCAAATACAAAAGCAGCTGTAAGGAGACACAGGGTCACAGATTTACTGGCACGTTCCAGGGGCTGCAGCCCCTGTAAACTCCCATTTGTGATGCAAGCAACCATATAAACAAACATGCTATTTTTATAGTTTACATATATAATAAGTAAGCAAACATAAAGCCTTGTGTTTGTCATTTCTTCTGACACAAATTTTGTTTCCATTTCTCAGCATTGTTGCTCAATCCCATAGCAGTGAGTAAAATTCCACTAAATAAAAATGCTCCTGCTTTTAACAAGCTTTGCATTTATTTAAAAAAAAAAAAAACAAAACCCTAATCTGTTGGGCAGTGTCTTCACCCCTTATCATCTTTCAGATCTATGTTCAAATAACAGACTGAGAGGATCAAACAAACTGTTCTCTGTCCCTGTGGCTCATTCAGTCAGCATTCCAGCCCTGTCCTTTCTCACTTTCTCACTTTCTCACTTTCTCACTTTTTCAGGGTCATCTCCTTGCATCTTAATTTAAAGAAAAGGGGTCATGTAAGTTTGCAGAGCATAGATCAGTTTGGAATACCATCTGTCCTGAAGCATCATCCCTAGATTCCTTGTTTGCTAACACTTACTAAATCATGCCTCAGTTTCTTCAGATTTTCTATTATGCTCTAGTTATCTTCACTCATAATTTTTAATTGTCGAAAATATAATTTTAAGAAAGATCCCTGTCTTTCAATTGAATCCCTACATTATCTTCTTTTCATCTCTTCCTTTAGTTTATGAAATGTATTTCAGTTTCACTCCCTAGAACAAATGCCATTTTTATTAAAAAGAACATTTTTATTATTCTTATCACTGTCTTTCCTGCTTACATTCTTTTTTATTATTATTACTGGCCATGTAATTAGGAAACCTGGAAAGGAGTATAAAATATATTTTTACCTGTTTCAAGACTTGGACCTCTTCATAATAAATTTAAAAGAGAAAGTACCCTAAACTGAAAGGATTGTTGGAAAAAGCTGCTTTAGTTAGATAATCAGTGTAAGGTGAAAGAAACAGACCAAAGAATAGTTAGAGGTTAGGATCAGATAGGGAGGGGGAAAAAAAAGTCTCAAATGTACCAGAACAATGTAGCAGAAAAGGAAAAGAAAGTATTTAAGATGGCCTTAGGACTAAGCATAAGAGGAATGGTGTAAAGGAAATTCTGACTTCCAGTTAACAATCCTGCTGCTGCAGTTTTAACTTCTTGTAATTGTAACCTAAGAGTTTCCTGGAAGCTGCTAGCACGGAAGCACATTCAGCCTACAGAAAGGCAAGTTTTGCAAGCCAAACATTTTACTTGCTATTAAAATGAACTTGAAATCTGAATTTAGTCCCTTTTTTAATAATACCATGTCAAAATGGGTATTATAAAGCTCTAGTGAAAAAAGGTAAATGGTTATAGTACTACTACCCTGTGTCACCTCTGCTTTGAAAATTAACTCTTCCCTTGCCCACAACTCTTTATTGGTTTAGACTGGAAAGAGTGAATAACTCTGATTTAAAGAGCAGAATGAATGTCCTAGAAAATAGGCTGTGCCTTTCCTCACAGGAGAATATTTTGTTCCAGCAGTCAGAGGAGCTAACGAAACCTAGTGGGCAGCTCCCTGAGCACGGATGTGAGCATCACTCCAGGGCAGCCCCACAACATCCTTCCCCCCAGCAGTACACGCCCCCCAGCTGCCACCACAGCATGTCATTCCCAGACTGCTCTCCAGGAGCCTTTCCACAGGCTGAGCTTCCCTTTAGCCATACCTCGTGTCATCTCCAGGTGTGGCAATGCCAGTGTAAACTCTAGTGTGGAAAAGTGAGTTAGGTCTGCAGCAACCCATGGAAGAGGCACTGGGTTGTGCCAGACATGGTGTATTGCTGAAAAATGTTAAGGAGAAACTACTGTGCTGGTTGGATACTGCAAAATCTGAACTTCAGATACTGGGTAACAAAGCCTGTTAAACCTGTGGCTTTTATAGTCATAAAACTATTTTTCAGGTGGCAAAGAATTGGCAGAATGCCCTTGTAATGCCCCATCAGAGTATCCTGAGAGCAGCACCTGGGAGAGTCAGACACCATCTTGGCTATGACAGACATATGCTAGAAGTGTGAGCTTGTTTGGGTTTGTGCTGAGTCCTGGAGAGCTACGTCTACAGTCTTGAGGAAGCTGCAAATTTCCAGTAACCTTGGAGTCCCACCAGAGGCTTTGCATGTGACTTCCACAAGGCAAAGGCCTAAGCAGATTAGATTTTTTGGTTATGTTTTTAAAACAATATAAACATTGAAGTTGGGGTACATACAATTCACCAGCTAAATAGTTGCCTAAACCCCACCATATAGATAAAGGACAGCAACAAGTATCTCCAGAGGGCACTTTGTTGGATTTATTTCAGCCATTTGCCTCAGAGAGAGATGAGCTGCTCTCTGCAGGTGTCACTTTCTGACCCTCAGTGCTAAAGAAGCCAAATGCTTCTGGTAATGCAACTGGTATTGATACATCCATCAACAAAAGACATCCATCTTTTACATATCTAACTTTCCTCCCCTCCACTCTCCTATGTGAGATTCCCTCCCATGGTGTAGCCTGAGGAGGACAAGAGTGTGAAACTGAAACCTTGTCAGGGATACTGACAGGACATGCTCACACTATACAATCAAAATTAATTTTAAAGTCACAGGGTAGCTCCTCTTCTTGATAAAGATGTGTCAGTGAAGTCAGGACAGTGCATGTAACCTGTGCTCCTTACAAAACAAACATAGGATTGTGATCTGAACTCCTCCTGTGTAGTAATTTCCTTTGACACTTTGAACTGGTTTGGTTTTTTTTTCTGTACTTTTCATTTGGACATGAACAATGGAATAACCTTTCTTCTGTTTTATACTCAGAAGTACATATTAACAACACACCCTTGCCATGTAGTCTTTGGGAGTCCTTAGATCAGGCCTGGATTTCATACACTTAAAAATGAAGGGGGAAAGAAAAAAAGGTAGGAAAGTTACTCCAGGTAGTATTTGAATCAATAGAATTCTGTGGATTGTTGACATACTTTATACAGTTTAATGACATTAGGCTCTGAAGTATTTTATGTGTACTTCAATTTTTTGACTGGTTAAATGAAACAGGACTTCATATAATACAGTTTGTTGTCACTAAGCTTTTAATAGCAGTGTCAAAGAGTGACTTATCTCTACTCAGAAATAGTTCCTATTCTAATAAAAACATTAAAAATGTTACTTCAATTTACAGTTTTTAACATAACATGGAAAAATAAACTGTAAGTTATTACATAAATTAATGAAAGATTATATAATTTTCAATGACATCTAGCAAAATCAATTATTTGATTACTGTTAAATTTTATCTTAAGAGTATTGCCAGTTCTACTTGCCATAAAAAGCACTGTTCTTCTGAAAAGCCCCCTTGAAATGAAAATTTTTGTTGGAAAATATGGTAAGTATCCTAAAAACTGCAAAGTTTGGGTATTAGAATTGCTAGCAAAATCAGACTTAACATTGATATCCAATTATAAAATAAATTAGCAATTCAAATGCTGTCTTACCAACAGATGATGTGCTGTAGGCATCAGTCACCTATAAATATATAAAGATATGCAAAATGCATTTTCTATTTAATTTCTCTAGCTATCAGAAACACAATGATTTTGTTAATAGAACTGTTTTCCACAGACAGGTTGGTTGACATACAGTGGACACTGACACAAAATTTCAGGGGATATGTGCTATGATAAGAACAGCTACTATTCCTACTGGAAAACTGGTTAAGTGTAAGCTGGTTTAGAAGTCAAATTAAATATATGCTTAGTTCTGAGAAGATAATTTCTTTCAGGGTGACCATGCCTTTGCTTGTCCCCTTATATCTTGCTTTAATTATACTTTTCTAACCTTGCCCTTGTCAGTGACATTCTTCCTTTTGAAAGTCTTCATTACCTTCAATACACTTTTTCCCTTCTCATTGATTCAGCTGCTCTTAGGGTTGCCATAAGTGTGGCAGTTCAATTACTTTATTTCTGCCTGCCATTTCTTTTTCCCATTAAAGCTGAACATGCAGCCCTGAGAAGGCTCTGTTGCAGCACACTCTATGTAAGATGGTACTCAAAGGTATGAATGAAATAGCTGACACTGGTGATAGTCCTTGTGAAAGCTCTGCTTGATGCTTGAAAGGCTGCAATGGCTTCCTATTTGTCATTACTTGTGTATTGGCTTGTTGCAACTGGATCTTTAAAGTGCTATGTGGTCTGGATCCTGTTATTTACAATGCCACTTCCGTCCTGGTGACAGCTGAGACAATCACATCTGCTTGGGTTAGCAGCTCTGATATTAGTAGGTGACTAAAATACTAAAAATAGAAAAGGGAAAAAAAAAAAAAAAGGCAAAAAAGGCCACCTCCACACAGGTGTCAGGTCCTTGACTCTGTCAGCAGTTGATAAAACAGAGTCCAAGGGTATGTCAAAGAAATGAATGTAAGTGTGGCTTAAAATGTTCGCTGTCATACTTGTGATAGCATGAGTTTAGACAGGGCTTCATGGGACAAATACTTTTGTTTCAGGCAACACTGGACAGAAGCCAGGACTGCTCACATCCACATCCAGATGAGGTCAGAAAAAAAAATCCAAAAGAGTTATTTTGCTTTTCTTGCAATAACTGTAGGTCTTCAAAAAGCTCTCCACAGATTTCATTCTTGGGATGCACAGTGACTCACGAAGGCCATGTTTATTCACTCTGCTGACAATCCTGTGTGGATTGTCTACACAGATGAATGAAGAGTGACCTGGCCAACTGAGTGCCTTGGGATGGAGAGCCAGTCTGGGTGGCTACAGGGCTGCAGGGCCTGCACGGGTCAGGTACACAGGGCACAACACATGGTTACAGTACTGCAGGTATGACTTGTGCACTTTATCCACTTAGACAAAAAAGCTGCTTACTGACAGGCCCCAAGAGCTGCCAGATGCTATGAAATACAGGAAATGCCATATCTTGCACAGAGCAATGCCAGAGATCCTGTAAAGTCTTCAGCAATCCTAGCCCTGGCTGATTAGTATCACTGAGGGCTTGGGCCCACCACTGTTACTACAGTCTCACCAACATTGATAAAAGCACCTTTCTCATGGCGGGTATTTTATGCATTTCCCTCTTGTTAGAGGTAATCCTGTAGTTTTCCAGTTTTGGATTCAGCCCCTGCCTGCCAGCCCTCTTGCCCACCCCCAGCTTTGCAGATGCTTGCAAAGCCATCAGCAGCAAGTAGGTAATTTCCCTTCAGGAATCTGTGGTCAGTCTTATCAAGGTTACTGAACATTTCTGTTCAACTAGCCCAGCTCTCAATTCACCTAGAGAGAGAGTGAACAGCAAAAATCAATGGACACACCACTAGCCACCTGCTTAAGGCCTTTCAGTGTAGCGGCCCTTGTTGCAAGGAGAGAGACTTGGATCTGCTACAGCCACCCTGCAGTCCTGGCTGAGTGTCTGCCAGGCCACTCTACTCAAGGTAGTGCATTCCTCTTATTGATTGGCCAGCCAGCCAGGGTGGGAACAGATTTTTTTTCCCTTGCCAACCTTTTGCTTCTGGAGATGTTCCCGAGTAGCAGTGGCCTTTGGCATCACATGGGCTCACACACCTGAGTGCAAATATCCCATTTGTTCTCCAAACAATGCCTCCTTCTTTCCTCCCTTGCTTTGCTCACTCATTCATTCCCCTGGCATTCTGTACAGCACAAAGCATTCCTGTGAGCCGGCAGGACTGCTGTCATCCCTCAGAGCTTGCTGAGAGCAACCTGTTTCTGCTGGCAAGCTTTTGCAGAGTGATGTAATCCCGGGCAGATCTTACGCCACCGTCCTGATGCCAGATATTGTGTTGGCTTGTGTTGTTTGTTACAATGTGTATGGCTCCTTAATTTTTTTTTTTTCTTCCAAAGGATTTGAAATTTGATCCATGCTTGTCTTTCTGTTTCACGGTTTTTCTGTTGGACACCTCTGAAATCTCCGTGTCTGGCATCTGTGGAGGCTCTTGTGCTTTCTCTTGTATGTTCCAGCTGGGCTAGGTAATTTCCTCTGTTTCACAAATTCTAGTTTTGTTAGAATTTAACCCAAGTCTTCCAGCTTTCCAGTCTTATGTTCCCAATCCAAATAGTCTTGCTTCATCTGAGTCAACTGTTCAAAACAGTCAGCCTGAGATCAGTCAACCTTCTCCTGTCTTTTACCCTCTTTACCTACCTCCTGATGAAAAGAGGTTTTTTTAAATGTTTAACACCTGCATTTTCACATTCTGTAATACCCTTTCATGGTTCATCCCCCTGCTTTCATGGAACAGTGTCAAAGGCACAAAGTGCTTCAGCTCCTTGCCAGAAACAAAGCCAGGACCTGGCTGGTTTCCATTTTGCTGCAGCTGTAGTATTGTTACAGTAATTATCTTTCAAGTACCTGGGTGAGAGAAATTTTGTTACAAGAAAGTCAAAATACCTTTCATTAGCCTGTCTTTTTACAGAATTCTCTGAAAATGCACCTCTCTGATTTCTGCTCTCAGATGAAGGTCAAAAATGCCCCTGCTTATCCTCTACATTTCCTGACATTTTCAGCATTTAGGGACCAATATGCAGCTTCTCTGTCCTGCTCAGACACCTTCTTGGTTTCTTCTCTTCACTATAGTGTTTGTTTGCTCAGTGATGATTCAGAACAGAAAACTATGAAAGAGGTCAACCTACTTGTTTCCCAGCCTTTTAAAGGTGCAGTTATCCACACCAACAGGAAATTCAAGACTTCTTTGTGAATAAATGTTTCAGAGTTATAGCGGCAAGAGAAGCCACAGTGCCATGGCCTGGCACATATGCAAGGTGACTTGGGCTAAACAAATTAGATTAACTGAGTGGAAGTAAAAATCTTCCTTGAATTAAATACACTGAAAAGAGAGAGCATTTACAGACTGGGCTGCGAAGAACCTGAAAAGGTGTTTCTCCTCCTCCTGTGCCCTAAAACCTATGCACTGACTCCTGGAAGAAGCTTGCACAGGCAATTCTCTCACCAGATCCATACTAAACCATAGGTTAAAAAGGTGATGTTTTCAGACTTAAAGTGTTACTAAATGAGACAATATAAACAGTATTACAACTTGGTAGTTGCTTTGTAACATGGGAAAATACAGATGTTCCAGCTGTGTTTGTAAGACACCTCACATACAGCAAGGTCTGAATATTGAAGCATGCTGTAGAAATGACTGGAATCTGCCTTATCTGTCAAAATGCATATGGATTGGGATCAGCAAAGCTCATGGAAGCAGATGTGAGCATTTCAGGATTGTACATCTACCCTTTGACTGCAAGGTTACAGTGTTGACTCAACCTCCAGTTTACTTCCTCTCGGATTTCCCCATCTTCAGATTTTGTTTCCTCTGTCTATTGTAGGAGTGAAATGTCACAAAACAGGCACTAAGATGCTTTTATAAACATTGCTTTTGAGTAAAGTTCTGGATTAACATAGAGGTATAAAATCAGATTTATTGATTATTAATTTGCAATATCTGAGACATTTTTTGAGGATTGACACCAGTTTCTTGTTCGTAGTTAAAAGACCTATAAAATCTGAATTCTGTGCTGCTGACAGCTCTTTGGCAACACTCTCTTCAGGATCATGCACCTTACCATGAATATTCCTTTCTTGCCATCTGTTTCATTATCCATTACTTTAGAGTAACAAAAGTCAGAATCGCTTAACATTCAAGGAGTAAGCACTGGAGAAGTTATGAGTTTCTGTTTCCTCACTTCTGGATGAGATACAGTGAATGGTGCAAGAAAATTTGGATCTGCTCCTTTAATATGGAGCAGCCTAGAGAAGAAGGACCTGGGGATGCTGATGAATGAGAAGCTCAACATGGGCAATGTGTGCTTGTATCCCAGAGGGCCAACAGTATCCTGGGCTGCATCCAGACCAGCATGGCCAGCAGGTCAAGGGAGGTGATTCTGTCCCTCTACTCTGCTCTGGTCAGATCCCAGCTGGAATGCTGCATCCAGCTTACCCCAAGGTAAGAAGGATGTTGGAGCAAGTACAGAGGAGTATTACAAATGTGACCAGATGGCTGGAGCATCTCTTCTATGAAGACAGGCTGAAAGAGTTGGGGTTGTTCAGCCTGGAGGACAAAAGGCTCCAGAAGACTATCCAGGACCTAAGAGGGGGTACAAAAGAAATGGAGAGGGACTTTTTACAAGGGACTGTAGTTATAGGACAAAGGTGAATGGCTTTAAATTGGAGGAGGGTAGATTTAGATTAGATTTGAGAATGAAATTCTTCTCTCTGAGGCTGGTGAGGCACTGGAACAGGTTTCCCAGAGACATTGTGGATGCCCCATTCCTGGGAGTATTCAAGGTCAGACTGGGTGGGACTCTGAGCAACCTGGTCTAGCAAAAGGTATCCCTGCTCTTGTCAGGGGATTGGAACTTGATGATCTTTAAGGCCACTTCCAACCCAAACTCTTCTATGATTCTAATATTCACAAATACCAAAATCACACTTTGAAGGTTTCAGCTGCTTTGTCTATTCTATAAATAAACCCTTATGGACTGTCACTGAGTGACAACCTTTTGTGGAAGGAGAGGCAGAGCAACTTGCCTGTGGCAGCACAAGTCATGGGCGGAACAAGGATTATGAGACAGCATTTCCTGCCACCCAAACCTCTTCAGGTTCTTCCAGATCAGGCTGACTCCCAAGAGGTAATTACATGCATATCAGTCATACCTCTTATAATTTTCTTATCTTTATTTATGAGTTGTGATTCTCCTACTTAACTCAGTTGTACTTCACTGCATTAATTAGCTGTGCTTAACAAAACAGAGAAGTATTTAGTTAGTGTGTTCATGAAGTCATTCCAAGAAAGGTAGCTAAGCTTTTAACACGGCTAGACAAAAACAAACAAACAAACAACAAAACAAAAAAAACCTCCAAAAACACAAAGCCCAATTACAATATATTTAAAAGTGCTTATTTCTCTGCCAATCAAATGTGGCAAAGATATTTAATCACCCACAACTCTGAGGGTGAATTAGTTGCAAGGAAAATTATAGCTGCACATATTGTTTGTGTTCAGGAAAGAGATTTGCATGCCTAAACACAATAAACTTTAACACAGTTTAAAAAAACTCACACATTTTTTAAGTGAGATGGTTTTGGTCTAAAGTGGTAAGAGGGAATATATATCCTTTCTCATATTATCCTTTCTCAGTTTTGGAGGAGGAAGAGGGAAAATCCTCAACTGCAATAAAGTGACTTTTGTTCAAGGGAATGAGTGGATGGAGATATATTTTTTTAAGCCAGCTAATGATCTACATCAAAAATATGAGACTTTCAATTCTGAAATTCATTTCGGCAAGTGGTGAGAGAATGGCTGTTTTGGAAGCAATCTTGCTTACTCGTTAAATAAACTGTTGGCCAATTTCATTAGATTTGTTCTATTGTTTCATTTTCCATGTCATTGAACAATTCTGGTCTCTGTTCCAGTCATGCAGTATTTTATCCTGTGAGGCTGGTGGGTTTGTTTTAAAACTACATCACCCTTCTGACATTTTATCCAAACTGAATTTCTTCACAGAATGAAAGAATTATAGAATATTCTAAGTTGGAAAGGATCCAGAAGGATCTTTGAGTTCAACTCTTAAGTGAATGGCCCCTATGGGCATCTTCATTGTTTCTGAAGAGTTCCTGCCTCTCTGTCTCCATTTAAGAAGGGGCACACAGAAAGCAGGATGTCAGCTGTGCATACTAAGACAATGGCTAGATGATATTGCCCAGAATACCTAGAGAAGTGAACATAAAGTCTGAGCACAGAATTTCTGTATACTTTAGGTTATTTTGAATGTACACAGCCACAATTAATTTCTTAAAATTAATCATTTTCTGATCTGCTGCTTCTGACTCCTTCTGATGTCCCCAAAGAAGAGCTGTGTCAGTTAGCTGTGTTTTAACATCACTATCAATTTGCCCAAGAATTTCAAGAAAACAAAATAGAATCATTGTTCTATCCTTTGCATAACTGGTCTGAGTGAGAGAACATTGCTACTTTTACAAAATAAAGAGTAGTAAATGCCTTATAATTATTATTTTTGGCACAATTGTTGCATAGGTGAAGTAGGGTGGAGCTGACCCTACAAAATACTGCTAATTGCATTTCCCAAAACATATGAGTAAGCCTCCAGAGATAATAAAGTGCCTTTTATTATCTTTGATGTTCTCTTTCTGAATCTCGGCCAAACTTGCATCACATTTTTCAAATCTTTCTTTGCAATGTCAAGGCCTCTAAACCTTTCTTTTGGAAACATAAAAACAGGAATTCTCTGAAAATATCTGGATTTCACATAAAAGAAGATCATGGAAGGTACTAAATCTCATAATAAAGTTATGAGATGCTGTAATACATCTGGGCTGCTTTTCTATTTTGCAGTGCCTGCAGTACTAAGGTAGAATGGCAAAGGCAAGTACTGAAACACACACTGCTACCAGCTTGTTCGTACATGTTCTGCAAACAAATATTTCTATGCTTCAGGGCTGTAAGTTGTGATGAGCAAAATATATGCATGTGAGTGTATATATATGTATATATATATCAATCTATATATCTATATGTATATATACATATACATATATGCATATAAAAACAAAATCTAAAATCACATTAACTTGTGAGGAGAATCAAACCTTTACCTTTGTATAATTTTTGAGTACTTGTCTACACAAGGGACAGCCAAAACTGAAAAGGAAATAACTACAATCACCATATTGTACTATCAGCAACCTAGTCATGGGGCTAAGAGACAAGGAGAAATTCTCATATAACCATCCAAGCTGTTGACCCAGGATGCAGAAATAACCTCCTCTGAGTGCTATATTCATGGGTCATGTGGTGTAAAACATGAAATAGCTGAGCAGGACAGCATCGCAGTGTCTGACTCCTGTGCAAAGTGACGCTTCTCTTGGAGGTAGTATTGATGGAGGTTGTGGTGGATTGGGTGAGTGAACTCTTTAGCCCCACATTTGATTTCCACTTGTAAACTTGGGCTGGAGAGCAGCCTCTTTACCATCACTGCCTTGTTTCCAGCATCTTCTTGGTTGCTGACCACAAGTTATGAAAAATTCTGTCAAACATGTTTACATGAAGGAAAAGCCTGAAACAACAAGTGCTAGAAAGATGCTGTGCACCAAGTGATAATACTGAGTCCTTGCTGGTGTTCTGTGTGTAAACCTTACTCTGTGTTAGATTATGCTAAACCTCAAGACAGCTTTTCTTGTAAAATAGGAAAGTCCATGCAGAGGGCAGATATCAAGTAATTATTAAACTCTAATTATGTCTCATAGCTATTGCACAAGAGTTTCCACACCGGAAGTCTTAAAAAAAAGTCACTTGACATAGAAGGAGAGTGCATGAGGCATTTGGCCCCTGGCGCTTAAGTCATAGAGCATAGAATCACAGAATGGTTCAGGTTGAAGAAAAGCTCTAAGATCCTTGAGTCCAATCATTAAACCAGCACTGCCAAGTCCACCGCTAAACCATGTCCCTAAGTGCCACATCTGCCTGTCTTTTAAATACCTCCAGGGATGGTGACTCAACCACTTTCCTACCTAGCCTGTTCCAGTGCTTGACAACCCCTTCTGTGGAGAAAATTATCTTAATAGCCAATCTACCTGTTTCTTCTACCACCTGTGCTGTGGTGCTGGCAGCCATCACCAGAGAGATTGTAACAACCTGCAGCAGGGGAGCAAGGGAGAACAGTAATATCAATTATGTAATAGCCCATGATGGTACTCTGTGACCTTCCCCAGCACTGAGGTCAGGCTAACAGGCCTCTAGCTCCCCAGATCCTCCTTTCAGCCCTTCCTGTAGATGGGTGTTACATTTAGTAATTAGGGCATCCCATTTGCTGACTTCCAATCAACTAGGACCTCGCCACTGAGCCAGGGCTGCTGGTGAATGATGGAAAATAGCTTGGTTACAAGTTCTGCCAAATCCCTCAGTGCCCTTGGGTGGATCCCATCCAGCCCCATAAACTTATGTGTGTCTAAGCACCTGAGGTCATGCCTCCATTTTTATTCTTTTGAACCCACACAATTTAATTAGGGTTCCCTATTGCCATAAAGCAGCACAGCTGATTGAAAGACCAGGTATCTGTGCAAAGAAACTGTGACAGTGCCATATCAGCAGCCTGCTCCTCATGTTTGGGCAGTGGGAATACGCGGAACCAATGAGTCAAATTATGAGCACTGTCACAGCAAGAAAGAGATGAAATAATCTCTTTCCCTGTTGGGTCTGAAGACAGTTTGATTATGAAAGCTGTTGGTGAAGATTCCTAGGCCTAGAAGTGATTTAGCAGTCAGGCTACCCCATTTTGTTATCATACGGTGAATAAAAACCGAGACACTCATTTGTACATTGTGATTTAAGGGGGCAGGGTTATTGGTCAATACAGCTTTGTAGGAGACAGGAACATCTGTTGTTTAATCATCTTCTCAAATAGGCCAAAATCTAGAGTTCCTTTTAAACATACATACTTTTTTTTTTCTTTTTTTCTTTTTTCTTTTTTTTTTTTTTCTGAGGTAAATTATGATTTTTAAATCTATTCAAATCTCTTTCATTCCTCAGATCTGTGGGAAAGCCAGCCAGGGTGCTGACAGAGGGACCATAATTGCTGTGGTTTAGCCAAGACAATGTTAGCACCTGGATTTTGGCAATGCTGTCTGGTTTTTTGTCATGAATTCAGCTTACCTCTTAGATGCGACAACCCAGGAAAGAGAAAATACTCCACCTTTACCTCTACCCACTGTGAAAGTCTATATGATATTTTTTTTCTCCACACTTTAATTAAATCCTTGAAGTTCTTAATTCTGCAGTGACTAATCTACTACCCCTTTGGATCTCAGTTCTGTTCTCAAAGTCTAAAACATTCTTATCTTGAATCCAAGCCAATGTCTTTTTAATTATGGCTATGTCTGAGAAGATCATCTTTGTTGTTACTATATCAGCAAGACAAAATGAAGAAACCTAATACATGATGAAAGACGCACACCTTTTATAATTTTCCACGTCAATAGTGTTTCTCAGGCCCCACCCCACATTCTTACCATAGCTGGTTGCACAATGTCACTTGAATTAACTGATCCACTTACTGATTTTCTTCCTTGTGCTTCTTACAGAGAAGGGAGAAGCCAAGTTTCATGCCCCTTGGATTTAGAAAGTATTAGCCTCTTACTTGTAAAGAACTTTGAAACTTCCTTAAGAGTGCTTGTAGTAATCACCCAAACACTGGTGAGTCATCAAATTTCAGTTCAAAGTCTAGACAGAGGAGATTTAAATTATATTTGAGGTTTTTTTCTAACATAGCACAATGAGATGTCTCCCCATTTTCTGCTCATATCAGGGAAAGGTTTATTCTCATAGGCTGAAGCTGCTGATAGGATTTTTTTAGCATGTGCCATTACTATGACGTAGTCACTGATCAGCCCAGGTTTTCATTAAGCGCTTTTTATGACAGAAGTACCAATGGTAGACAAAACTACATTTTAAACTGTGGGGTTTTATGCTGGAGCAGTGCCCTCATCTCTTTAGCAGCCTCCCAGCACCCCCTCGGTTTAGGTCGCAGATTATGGATTGTGTGTATTGTGGTTCTGTGGGTGCACATACATGAAACATTTATTGGCAAGTACTCTCCACGAAAGGTTACCTACCTGCAGGTTATTTGGAGGGTTTTGCTGTGTGTTGCCTACACCCACACTCAGAAGGTCCTATAATATTTGCATTTTACATAGGAAAGACACTTTTGGCACTTGTTTTGTACCTCGTGGAATATGAAGTTACTCAGATTACAGAATACCCTAGTTAGTGCAGCTCAGAAAACCCTTTTTTTGCATGAAGTCACAGAAAAGAAAGAGACTCAGTGGATACCACATACAAAGCAACCAGAATTCTTCAAGATAATTCAGTAAAGCTTCATTAGTATTTTCCTTTATCTCGTTTTCTTTTCTTTCTCTTTTTTTAAGTCATCATGCCACCCTGCACATACCACCTGGGCTCCATGCTATCGGTGTTACCTTTCCTGTCAATCCCCCTTACCACTTCTCCTCCTCAGAGCTTTTTATGGATTCCTCCTCCGCCTGTGTCAGGGGTTAGGACCTGCCAAATTGCATAACCCCAAGTGTGCCTCTGTTTTTTTCTCCTGTCTCTTGCTCCACCCTGTGCTAATTCCGCACATTCCACCCAGCCTTCCTCCCGGACCACTCCCTTCCTCTCTCTTTTTGTTCTCGCCTTAGTATCTCCATTCATGCCATCGCCATCCATGTAGAGCAAAGGTGGCCTCCCACTGCCTGTCAGCTCTGTATCCTCCCGCTCCCTTCTCAAAACAAAGCCGGAGCGCGGCAGAGCCCATCTGCTCCCTGAATCATCCCGGCTGTGATGGCCACTTTCCATCTGCCCAGGCTTGCTGCTGCACTGTCTGCGGTTTGGAAGTTTACAGTGCACCCATCTGAGCCAAAGTCTGCTGAAAACATAGCAAGCTTCTGGCTGATGAATTCAGGGCACTGTGAATCAGGCCATAAATCACCTGGGGCTGACGTGCTCTTTTATTTTTGTTGCATTTTTTTTTCTCTTTCCTGTTTTACAGCAAAATGTACTGACACATCTCAAGTGTTGCATCAAATGCAGATACTTAACCCCCAAACTGGTGCTTTTCCTGGGCATGGTGTCTATCTACACAATGGCTTTCAGAAGAAAGCAGTTAACTTACAAGCAAGCAAAATTTCTGGGGTTTGTATGAGGCAGCCCAGCAAACACTTAATTGTAGCCCCCAAATGTACATGTCACCAGCAAAATCAATGATGCTGAATTCAGCTGAAAAGCTGCTTCTCCCGTATACACAAACGTATCAGTTCTTACTCATATTGACAGCACAATAAGTTCAAATAATTTTTTTTATTGAGACTTCAACCATGCTGTTGTGGAGGGACTAACTGTCGTGAAATCTGGAATCAAAACCATAGGAGAATGGCTGGGAAAACTTTCTTTACAATATACACTCACATACAAAATTAATCAACAGCAGTGTCCTGTCCAGTACTCACGAAGTATGTGTACTAACCCTTTCTTGTCATCTGTGTAACATGACTTACATGGAAATATATAGTTACTAGTATAAATACTCAGAGAGCAAATACATACTTAAAGAACAAATGCTGCAGTGAATGCATGTCTGGTACATATAAAGGAGTGTATTTACTTTTCTGGTTTATTTTTCTCCCACTTGAAAAGTTTGCTTAGTTTACAGTAGAGACAAAGCAATAAACTTGAGCTTTAGTATGAGCAGATTTAGTATTTCATAACTATTTCTTAAGGGCCAAAAATGGCCTCAACACAACCTTTAGCACAACTGCCACATCAATATATGAGCCAGAAGGACATCTCTGGGCTCCAGCTACCCAGCTACCCAACACTGCCTATGTTCCCAGGGGAGTCTGTGGCAAGAGCTTCAGCACAAGTAAAATAGAAAAGATGAACTGTGTGTTTTACATAGCTCTTCAAATAGGGTCTTCCAGTTCCTCCTCTTGCAATGAATTCCCAATTGCTGTCTCATTTTTCCTCAGTGCAGCTGCATTTACTTCACAGAAGCCACCCAAGAGCAGTGAGGCTTGCAGCCCAGGCTGAAGGCCATGTGGGAAGATCCCCTGGACCTTCATCACCCAGACATTTTGGCGTTTACTTCAAAAATTGTGGTGACACAAAATGTCAATGTTTATTTCTCTGGTTTAACACCCCAGTCAAGTCTGTCCTGGGAGCTTGGTGGCAAACTGCTCTCACTGTGGTGCCAGCTGACCAGAAAGTGATACTGTCCCACCTGCTGGGTGAGGTGAGGAAGAGCCCAAAATGGCAGCTGAGTGAGTCATCATGCCAGGAAAGATTTCTTTGCCACTGCTGGTGATTACTACAACTAGCCCCACAACCAATTTTTGTAGTACCCCAATTTATAAAGTGCTCTAGGCATTTAAAAAATATATTAAGTATAACAAATTCTATTCAGCAAGTAAAACAAGAAATACTTCCTACGTCCAGAGAAAGCAGCTAAAGGAACAGTAAGAATGCCAATTTTTGCATTTAATAATTAGCTTTGTATTTCAGTCTCTGAGTAGATCCAATCCTCAGTTTTAGAAATCTACCTAGCATTACAATGTCTGTAGCAGCAAACAGATTATGGTCCATACTGGAAGGAGTACAGCATAGAATCAAGAATAATTGTAATCAACCATATTTTTTGTGATTTTAAGAGCCCTACTGTACTTAAACATTACTTGTGAATACACTGTTTTTACAATACTTCCTCTTTCTGATAGTGAAAAGCAGTTTGGTTTTCTGATTGCGATTTAAAGGTCACAGCTGAGCAAAATTTTACACTTTTGTATGCTAAAGCTTTTTGGCACCTAACTTTGCCATTACCAACATTTATGGAGGAGAAAAGAAAACCTGGGAATACTTATTTCCTGTAGGTGTACATATTTCTATTGCAAATAATGTGCAAGCACATTCATGGGGTAAACATCCTTTAACTTTTTGCAAGTTCTTCTGAGAGATCACTGTATTTCATTAAAATCATATGAATACAAACGTCTTCTGATTTCAGTAATTAAATGAAAAAAGACAAGACTATTCCTTCCATGTTCAAATTTATTATTCCATGTTCAAATTTAACTCAAATACAAATGAGATAATGAGAACTCCTTAAAGCTTTATTGGTTTTTTTAATCTCTTAGCAGTGTTGTGCTACGGGTCTGATAACATCATGATGTGGTTCATCAGGTATTCCCTTAAACACAGATTTGCCTCCAAGTGTAAACACAGGTGATTAATAATCTTTGCACTGTGTGGAGATACACAGATAGCATTACAATATGGATGTGAAGCAAGAGGATGAGGATATCTGAGAAACAGATAAATATAGGTAGGTATCAGGGAGAAGGAAGGCCTTTAAAAACCTTATATAGATTTTCTAACATCTAATTTTCAGAATAGACAATTTCAGCACAGTTCTACCTGTGTGGAACAACGCAAATAATTTTCTGCATCTTAAAGGCTCAAGTGTTTTTGATAACTGATAGTTATCTTGGGTAATTTAGCATATGCTCCAGCTCTCAAAGGTACTCTGACATAAATCCAGTCTGAAATAGATGACTAGTGCTTGATCTCTTGTATGCATCAGAAAACACAGATATGCAAAGTACATTGTGTTATGCAATGCTATACATAATTATTTGCCCTCCAAATGGATTCCTTAATTGGGTCTTCTGAACACTACGCTTAAACATTATCATTTTGCTAATGCTTACTGTGTTTCACAATTTACCTTGCAGTAAATTAATGGCCTTCAAATGCATGATCTAAAATGCAGTGACAGCTGCTCAAACAAGGGCAGCTGGACCAGTGTATTTTTAATTCTCACAAGAAGTCTCACCTAAGTGAAATAAAACATGAACATAGGCAGATTGATTCTGATGCTTCTTAATCGTTGATTTTAATTGGAGTTTTTAATATTCTATCTTAACCTTGCTTTCCCAATATGTTTGTATTAGGATTTAGTTCCTGGTTATGCCTGCCATATGTTCTTGTTTTTCCCAGGATCTCAACCTTTATTGAAATAAATTTATTGAAAATAAATGTGACACGGAATTTAAGTACCTTTAGGCAGTGCTTTACAAGTACTTAGAGACCAAGCTGCTGATCAAGTGCTTGGTGCTGCACCTTGAACACAGAGGTGCCAAAACCTGGGTGCATTTGGTGCCAGTGCTTAGCATCACGTGATGATGGTTAAAAAGGGAAGTGTTGGTTAAGACCTGCAGTGTGAAAGTGTGTGTGGCTCTGCTCCAGATAAGCCAGTACCTTAAACTGCTACTGCACTGTCATTGGCTGCCATTCGTGGGGTCCAGCTGAAAAACAAGACAGTGAAGTGTTTGAGTTACTGAAGCAATAGTTGCTCACATTCATGTTACCAGACATTGACACGGTGTTCAGGTTTAGCACGGTGTTTTAGGCTTTGCAAGGACCTTAGCTAATGGAACATGTTTGAGTATTCTAAATATTTTTTATAATGGTGTGATGCAAAATCAATTGCAAAGATAACCGACAAAACCCCATACTCCTTCAGCCATTGTTCCTTATTAACTGTAAGCCTACCAGCTCTACATGGAAAGAACTAACCTAGGAAACATTCTGTATCTTCTAGCTACAGTAAAAGAAACCCCAAAACCATGTAATAAAATGGTCACACTAGAATTTAAGAGGACAGCAGGTCTGCTGCAGTATAAAGTTTTGTTTGCTTCTGAAGGAGTGAGAGAAATTCACTAATTTTGGAAAGGTACAGGTCAAATCAGTCTGATTTCAGCCCAGTGAGTCTCTGCCTTCTGTCCTTCCTCCTGTTCCTATGCAAGCTGCTATCAGCAAGCTGCACCGCTGCTGAATTTTCCTCTGCAGGGTATGTGTGTTGCACAGCTGTTTTCCTTAACATCTTCTATAACTGAACATGAAGATTAGAAACTGTAGGGAGAAGTTACTGAAATCATTAAATTTAGCATTAACCTTTCTATGTATCTGTCAATATTTCAGGTAATTGTAGTAACTGCAAGAGCTACTATGAATGCCATGGAAACCCTAGATGTCAAAGAGACAGAGAACACTTGCAATTAACCTGCAGCATCATTAACCTGCACTGAGTATAGTAAGAAAATTCCTAAGTGAAGTGTTACATTTCCACCCTGTTTTACTCTGCTGGTGTCCTTCATTCTATATGCCAGAGGAGCATCTGACTGTCAGAGATTAATTAGTAATTAAGAATTGCTTCAGAAATATCACAAGTTCAGAGAAGAAAGCAACCTCATCATGTTAGAAAGGAGTTTAGAAATCTAAATCCCAGTCTGCTGGGATTTTCTTTTGAGCAGGAAATTTAAATAACTTTCTTTTGACCATACCACATTGACCCCACTAACTAAATGTAATAAACAAATGGGAGATATTCAAGCTGACATTTGAGCAGTGTCAAAGCCTTCTAAGCTTGTTCTGAGTAGATTAGTAGATAAGTGCTAGCCTTCCTATTCTGGGATATGTTCCAAGGCAAGCATGAGGACTGATGATTTCATTTAACTCCAAAGTAGTCAACACTGTATACTTAAACAATGCAAATAATTTGCTTAATTCTTACGACACACTACCAGTTGACAGCAACAGTGTTTTGATAAAAATACTTCTCTGCTTGGCACTGTATCTGAGGGCAAAAATAAATTGAGAGCCAGCTCCTCATATTCCAGCAGTATTGACAAATCTGCAAGAGTTTTGGTTTGCTGTTAGGAGAAGCTTGCCAGCTATTGCTACTCATTCAGCTTTGCTGTATCTGTCAATGATAACAAGTCCACAGAGCTGTTTTCAAAATGGCCCTCAAACATTTCCCAAATGCATCCTCATTCAGTGGAATATATGCCTAAGTCTCTAGTATGTTCAGTGATTATGACGTGAATCCAATTCCAGCACCTGACGTTGCAGAGGAGAATCCCTCTAATATGATTACCTTGCAGGACATCAATCTAGGGAAATCTTCAAACAGAGCCTATAAAACAGAAAAACTCTAGGTCTTGGCTCTTAGGACTGTAATGTTCTAAATAATGATTGCTCTGTCACTCAGTTCTGTGAGACTGTGAAAAGAAATAAAAGCAAGCTTTATCTTCAGCACTGAAACAACATTCCTAAGCCTATTACACAGGCAGTACTGGAAAAGTTTTCAGGTTTTATCCTCACCTACAGTAAAGCCAGATCCAGAAAAAGGCTTAATTACTTTAAGTGGAGGTTAGTCAAAAAAGTTCAAAATGGTAATTATTTAAATCAGGAGTACCTCATTAGATCCCTAAAGCTTCAGGAGGCACCCAAGCTTTTCCCAAAGAGATTTCACATACTACAAGCTTTGCAGGCTTTGCACATCCTTCTTTACCTTTCATTCCTTAGAAATGAGGGTTGCCTGTTACTTTTGTGTGGTTGCAGACATTCGGCAGTGCACTGGGAAGACAGAGTTTGCATATGTAGCATACAGCAGCCAGAGTCATTTGCATTTGAAAGAAAGACGGAAAATTTCTGTAGCAAATAATTTCTTTCAGCTGTGCTTTAAGAGCAGAGAGTAAGCTGGTTGTCTGTAGCCAAAGACACAAAGCACACGATAGGTTTCATGCTGTGAATCCAATTTAGATTCTTTTCAGAGGAAAGAACCTCAGCTTGGGATAAGTCAGGATTTCCAATGTGCTATCTCTTTGTCTCTTCCTCCTGGCTGGTTTAGCACATGCCTGTGAGCTGCTCTGTGAGCAGATTGTGAGTCCCAATCCTACCTGTCTGATGCAGGCCTTGTACAGAGAGGACAAGTGAGCAAAAGAAATCTGAACTTAGTGCTGGAAATCTGCCATTTTAAAAATACATGCTGCTATGCTAATCTCAGCTGAAGTCTTTGTGGACCAAAGCATAAGGTCTTTCTGTGTCCCCTTGGCAATGTTTAAGAGATAATGTTTAAAAAGATTCAGAAACTCAGCATCTCTGAGTGCTAGCTAATAGTTCCATTTGAATGCAAGTATTAAAATGCATTTTTATGGTACATAACAAAATTTATGGAATATAAGAAATATATGACTTACCTAAATTTTTTTCTACTATTGGCTGCCTACTTTAAAAATGTTACCTAGCTGACAAGTCACATTTTGCAGTTCCAGAGTGGCATTTGGTTTCAGCCTTGTACTGCAGTAAAGTAAATGTGACTTTTGAGGCCATAGTTCCATCATCACACGAACACAAAGTGCACACATGACCTTGTGCTGCAAAGCGCCCTTTTAAATGCCTAGCATGACTTATTTCAGTAAAGTCTGATTTCTACATTTTCATTGAAAACATCAGTAAAATTTGGTACCGTGTTAGTTCCAGCTTTATGATACCACATCTCCTATGAAATTGGGAATTCGGCTCACCTCATATTGGGTGCCTACCATGCTGTTAGAGAGCTGGAGTCTGATGTGCCATTAGAGCTCGTGGTGATGTGTTCAGTGCAGTCCCTGTGGGGAGCAATTAGTTTGATCCTAAAGCAGACAGCTCCATTTGGCCCCCTGAAAAGCTCTCCAGAGCCTGCTGTCCCCGTTAGCTGTAATGACAGCTTACCCACGGCTCCTAAAGAGACCGGCTGGACTCCCCGGATTAGCGTCAGCCTCGAGGGCCAGAGTTTTTCAAAGTGTAAGGAGTCAGGCTTCCTCAAGGCACCTACAAATTTAAAATTTAAATCGTGTTGGATCACGGAATCACAGAATAGTTAGGGCTGGAAGCGGCTTCTGGAGATCGTTTAGTCCAACATCCCAGCCAAGGCAAGGTCCCCCGGAGCAGGTGACACAGGAATGCGTCCAGGTGGGTTTTGAAAGTCTCCAGAGAGGGAGACCCCACGCCCTCCCTGGGCAGCCTGTCCCAGTGCCCTGCCACCCTGAGCGGAAAGAAGTTTTTCTCACTTGCCAAGCTAGGAGTAATTACAGATAACACTCGCACACCGAAGCGCCGCCCGCGCCCCCCCGCCCGCCCGGCGGGCCCGGCAGGGGGCGCCGCCCGGTCGCCTGGCGGCGGCGTTTGGCCCATCGCGGCCGCCTTAGCCCTCCCCAGCCCCGGCTCCGGCTCCGGCCCCGGCCCGCCGCGGCTCCTCAGGGGCTGCCCGTCCACGGGGGCTCCGCCAGCCGCGCCCGCCGGCTGGGCCGGGCCGGGCCGCTGCCATGTTCACCAGCACCGGCTCCAACGGGTTCTGTGAGTACCGGCCCCGCCGCGGTCCGGGGAGGGCGGCGGCCAGGGGTGGGAGCGCGGGCGGCTCTGCCGCCTCCGGCCCCGGGGGAGCCGCTGGCTTCGGTCCCTTCTTGGCTGGACTTTTAAACTACATGACGGCGGGAGGAGCCGCGGGTGTGTCTGTATCTGTATCTGTTTCTGTTTCTGTCTCTGTGTGTGCATGTCCGTGTGTGTCTGTGTGTCTCTCTGTGTTTATAGGTAGTTGCATAAATTGATGTAGTCCTCCATGCCAAGATACGTATCAGAAAAAGCAAAAAACCTTATTTTCTTAATGTGAAATTAAACTTACTTTGTAAAACCAGTTTATTGATAAGGCACACGTAAGGACTAACGTGCCTCTAGCTCTGCTTGGCTTTATTTTTACGCACAGCACATGTAAATAATTTCATGTCGCGGTGCTACCTGAACTGGCTTCACAGGTGTGTAGGATTGGCTCTGAGCTTGTTTACAGGACACAGCGTCTGGAAGCAGCAGTGAGGAGCTGACCTGGCTGCAGTGTGGACTTGGGCACCACAGTCCTAGGAGCAGGCGAGAACAAATGATAAGTCAAAGCTTTGCTGACTAACCGTGTGCTCCGTACAAAATGGGTGGGAGTGTCCGTCTGCTGAAGGGCAGGAAGGCTCTGCAGAGGTATCTGAACAGGCTTGATCAATGGACTGGGACCCAACAGTATGAGGTTCGTAAAGGTCAAGCGTCAGGTCCTGCACTTGGGTCACAACCACCCCGCAACCACCCAGGCAGCACTACAGATCTGGAGAAGAGTTGCTGGAAAACTGCCTGGAGGAGAACGACCTGGTGCTGGTTGACAGCCAGCTGAACATGAGTCAGTGTGCCCAGGTGGCCAAGAAGGCCAACAGCATCCTGGCCTGTATCAGCAATAGTGTGGCCAGCAAGAGCAGGGTAGTGTTTGTCCCTCTGTACTCAGCACTAGTGAGGCCACACCTTGGGTACTTTGTCCAGTTCTGTGCCCCTGAATTTAAGAAGGCCATTGAGTTGCTGTAGCATGTCCAGAGAAGGGCAATGGAGCTGATGAAGCATCTGGAATGTATGTCCTATCAGGAGTGGTTGAGGGAGCTGGGGTTGTTTTGCCTGGAGAAAAGGCAGTTTAGAGGTGTTCTTACCACTGTACAAGTACCTGAAAGGAAGCAAAGTGGAGGTTGGCCTCTTCTCCCCAGTAACCAGTGGCAGGACAAGATGAGAGGACTTTGCCTCAAGCTGTACCAGAGGAGGTTCAGGTTTGAAATTGGGAGGAATTTCTTTACAGAAAGAATAATTAGATATTGGAGTGGGCTGCCTGAAGAGGTGGTGGAGTCACTGTCCCTGGAGGTGTTTAAGAAAAGACTGGAATGCTGCACTCAGTGCCATGGTCTTGTTGACAAGGTGGTGTTTGGTCACAGGTTGGACTTGATGATCTCAGAGCTCTTTTCCAACGTAATTGATTCTGTGATTCTGTGAAATCCGTTTGAATGTGAAACACCCTCTGACTAGAGGGGAATAATTCTGGCATTTAAAAAGGGGTGTTAATTGTAGCTGTATTTTGTATGAGGAATCCAGAGAAGGAAAGAGTATTTTTTTCAGATGGATCTAATACTCTACCTTGATTAGCAGGTCCTGATCTTTCATCCTTCCCCATGCTCCCCCAGTAGATACTGTAGAGGGACTTTTCAATGGCATGTGTCTGTGTGTAATTCTATGAGAAAGAATGTGAGAGGAAAGATATCCTTTGACTGAATGGATGGAAAGTCATGGTCAGTATTTACAAGTCTTTCCAGGTTTGGTCCGTCAGAAGGATGACTGGGAGGTGGTTGTCATAAGAAACATATTTGTGGTAGGGAATAAACCTGGACAATATGTCATTCTGCAGAAGGAAAATCACAGAATATCCTGATCAGGAAAAGATCCACAGGGATTATCAAGGCCAAGTTCTTGCCCTGCACAGGACAGCCCAAGAATCACACCACGTGTGAGAGCATTGTCCAAATGCGTCTTGAACTCTGTCAGGCTGGTGTGTGATCATTTACACACTGGGGAGCCTATTCCAGTGCCTGGTCACTCTCTAGGTAAAGAACCTTTCTAACCTAAATCTTCCCTGACACAGCTTCATACCCAGTGTTGTACATTTTTTCCTTCTCAAAAACTAATACAACATACATCCTGACTGAACTTGCCTGTTGACCTAAAGTGGTTTTTACAGTAAGACTTGGCTGGTACAGGCGCACCGACAAACTCTGGTAGAGACATGGATTTAGGTGCAGTGACATATGCTCACTTCGGGCATGACTGTGGCAGTTTCAGGTGTCCCTGTGCCCTCAGGCTTGTTTCTGTGTGTGTAGCAGAAGTTGCTGCAGTAGCAGCAAGTGTGTGGGATTCTGACACTGATGCACAGAATCTGATGGTCCAAGTAGTTAATGAATTGGTGCCTGATGTTGCACCAGGGTACTGTACGTGTGTGTTCTGCCCCTGAGGCTTGGGAACCTCTGGTAGGAGGCAGTGTTGGTGGATAATGGGACCTGTATCAGTGACCCTGATAAAATAAATGGACACCTAGTTTAGTAGCAATAACAGTGGTTGGGCCAGGTCATACTGAAGGCTCCTGCAGCCTGCTGTGCCATCTCTGACAGACTGATTAACATCTATAATGTTGGGACGAGGAGATGTAAATGTAAAAATAAACATACCTGGTACATGGTACAACTATGAGATGGGGAAGCCATGAAACTAAGGACACCACCTTTTAAAAGCACAAAGACCTTTGCCCTTGCTGTGGAAACTATTTCTTTTATCTGGAGTATTGGAGGAGCTGGTATGCTCTGGAAAAAAAGAGCTGGTGGCTCTGGGTGCAAGGAGGAGACACAGCACAGACGTATGCAAATGGCTTATCAGAACACTAACCTGTCAAAGAGCATTGCAGTGTTCTCAGGGGGCATCCTGGCAGCACCTGGATCTAGGTGTGCTTGAGAGGTGGGTTGTGGTGCCGGACCCAGGCTGGTTGCTTGTGTTGCAGTCTGCTGGCAGCTTTGGTGCCATGAACAATGCTGCTGAAACACTTGAGCAGTTCTGCAAAGGCTCGCATGAGTGTGGGAATGGCCTGGCTGTTTGCTTTACTGTAGTGCTGCTTAGTTTGCCAAGAGGCTGTGTCCCAGGAGCAAAGTATGATGCACAGGAAGGCTTTCCATTATATGACACAAAGGCCTTACCCACAGTTTAAACCAGTGAGACCAACACGAAGCCTTTCTGCAAACGTTGTAATATCCCCTCCCTATATTCTTTATGCTGTTAATGTACCACATAGGAGTCTAGTAGGAAAGCCTGTTAAGAGTTAGTCATTATTAAGGTAAAATTTGAGTCAGTCTTTTAAAGCATATACACTTGTTACATCTGGAAAATACTTGATTACTTTGACTATTGCACATGAGCTATTTCTTGTAGTAGGAGCGAGGAGAACCCTTTGAACTCACTAGTACAACTTAGGCTTTTACCTCTGTGAACCTTGTAGTGCAGTGCTAGCAATTTGTTAAAAATTCCCAAGGCAAGAAGGGATCTCTGTGCTCCTCTGCTTGCATAACTGGCAGGACTGAACTCTGTTGTGCAGAGGCATCGGGAAAATAATAAAGCTATGTAAATTAATGCTTTGTGGTATGACTGAAGGAAAAATGAAGCATGTTCTGAATACATAAGACTTTTGTGCATAACAGTATTATGCAATACAGTACTATAGAGGAAAGCAAATTAGCTTGTACATCAGCATGCCACAGTGTAGCCTGGTTAACTTGAGCCCTGGGAGCAGCATAGCTTTGAAGGCCACAAAACTGTGGCTATTCTGCTTCTGCAGAGCTAGCTCATTTCATTTCAAGCTCGTGTGGGGATCTCCAGATGGTCTTGTGGTGTAGCCGTACCTGATATTTCTGACAGTGTATACTAAAAGTAGTGCGGTAACGTGGCTCTCTGGTTGGAAGAAAAGTTTGCTGAATGTGGTGAGTATTTTTGTTACTTTCAACCTGATTCAGTTTCTATTTCAAGTCTTGCTTTTAGAAACAAAGGGGGGTTTTTTTTGTCTTTCTTTTTTGTATCTCCTTTTTTTTTTAATAGTTTGTGACCTAGGCTACACCTAGCAGTTTTCTAACAGTTAATGTACAGGCAAGTGCTTTGATTACAGTCTTACCTGTGCCTTTAAAAAAATAGATCTAAAGCATGATCACAGGTTTCTCCATTAAGTTTCTTAATACTAATATTATTCAGCTCTCAGCTTCTGGATTGAATTTAGAAGCATTTGGTGAAAAACTGTTCCTGCAGTGATACTCTTACTGTTTTCACTTTCAAATAAATGTGAACTGGTTGGTGAGCCCGCTGCAGGTTCTTGGACAGGACTTGGAATACAATAGATTAATATCTGTGTGTTGGTTTAATGCAGGAAAAGCAACCACCCGAAATGCAGATTCCGTAAGTGCATTTGGGAGGTACTGTGCATTCGGATGTGTATCAGTTATGGTTTAATTCACAGACCTTGTGTGTAGGTCTGGAAACCTTTGAACCTCTCAAGGAAACACCCAGGGCTTCGCCCTGGAAGAATATACCATACAGTTTCCCCACCTAGGCTGAAAGAAATTACTTCCTGCCTGGTGCCCCGCAACACTACCTTGATCTACCTCATTTTTGCTTTCCCCATATGTCCCTAGTTCTCGTGGTTTCTCCTTCCCTGTTTCTTCATTAGTTGTGGTATCCCTGGTGGCCTGCCCCCGTTTCCCCTATAGGGCATTGCCCTTTGCTCTGCCCTTGTACTGCCCCTTGCCCTCAGACCATTGACTTCTGACCCCATACGTAACCTTGTACACACCTTTGATCTCAGTCTTTTGACTCTGATCCCTTCGGCATGCTGGATGTAATAAACCTTTGCTGGAAGTTATCATGCAAAAGGCCCTTCTTGCCTCTTTGCTGAGCTAGCCATGGTGTGTGTGGTGTGTGGACTTGTCTGCTTTGTCTGAGTGCCTACCCAAGTCACTTTTCCAGAAGAGATGCTTTTTGGGCAAAGGTATCAGCAACCACCATCTAAATTCCACATTGCTACATATAAGCATTTAAAAACAGGTTTGTGGGTAGTGCCATTACAGTAGCCCCCAGCAGTTAATTTTCTGTTTGAAAGTGACGTGCCTGCCTTATAGCAGCTGGGTTTGGGAAAGTTGCAGATGATAGTGGAAAAAAAGACTTGTTACACAGCATGTTTTGTCTGCAGCTGTGGTGTAAGCTCAGTAGGGCTTTTCCCTACAGAAATTGCCTTGAGCTAATTTGAGCTTCTGCAGCCATTGCTCATCAGATGGCTCATCACTTCACATCAGCTGGCAGTGAGATCCTCTCCAGAGTCAACACTTGAGTCTTGAGCCTGGAATAGCAGTCCAGAGGGTGAAGTTGTTCCTGCAAGAGCCCTTCTGCAACAGTGGCTTGATCTGGCTGCCTGTTTTGATATGCCCATCTGCTGCCTCTTCACCTGTGAGGACTGAACAGGCAGGGACAGGAAATAATTTCAAAAACTGTAGCTGTTGCTGTAGCTTCTCATTCTTGCCATGAGGGCAGCAGTGATTTCTGAAGCTGCAACTGGTGGAGTTGTGCCATAAACCTCCCCCTCAGTTTGTGACAGATGGACACTTGTATCCTTCACCCTCTGTACTTTAAAAGAGGCACTGGCAACCAGCAGAGTGGTAGGTTATGGAAGAAGAGGATCTATGGGCTTCGAAGTAAGTGCAGGGATGGAATGTGGAGGCTTAGAAGTGGTTTTCTCATTTATGTCACATTTTAGGATCAGCTTTGCATTGCACAGTTGGTAGCGTGAAGATTGGGACATTTACTCATGAGATTTTGATGGCCGTTTTGGGGGGAACTTCTCCATTGTATCAGGAAGAAGCAAAGATCTGTAGTGGAAGCTCATTTCTTGCTCCTCATCATAGTGTGGGCATATTCTGCTGGTTATTAACAAAATTTCTCTGTGTACTTAGGTGGATGCACAGAGGATGTGTTGCATGAGTGCTATAACTGCCTGTTGTTTGAAAGAGGTGCTACTTAAGGAGCACTTTGGGGTTGCAAATTTATTCCGAGATCTTTGAAAACAGTATTTGGTATATTTTAAATTTCAAGGTCAAAATGAGTGTTTATCCTTTTATTATTCTTTCTCTATGTAGTATAAAGACACTGTGTTTTGTCCTTCTTGTACACATTTGCATTGGTGCTGCCAGCAGAATGGTGCCTTGGTATGTTTACGGTAACTATTTCCATCTCACACATGGATTAGAATTCTTCTTTCTAAATTTTACTTTTGCATTGTAAGTAAGGAATTTGACTTGGATGTCAGAATGCCTGATTGTGCAAAATTGACCACTGTTTGTAATTTTTGGTCTGACATGGTTGAGGCATTACACAGCAGTGGGAAGGTTGCTCCTTCCCCACAACTTCAAGGCAGTCCTTGAGAAGGATCTATATGGTGTTGAGAGATAAAGCAAACTGGTACACTGTGCAGTGAAACAGTTGGAAAAAGAGTTTCAGAGGATGCATTATTGCATTTTTCAGGTTCACTAGACAAGAACAAATTTCTCAACCATGATGACATTATGAGAAGCTGAAGAGTAAAAGTTTCCATCACTCACATCATGTTCTCTGTGGGTGACAGTCAGATTCATGGGTTAGTTGCTTCTGTGGTTTTTCACTTGATGACGTCTAATAAGAAGTACTTTTCCTCTGCATCAGGGTTTAAAGTGTCTAAGCTGAAAGCTAAAAGGAGGTTCTTAATAAAAATGTGTGTTCACACTTTTGCAAAAAACAGATAAGCTTCCGTTGGTTGGTTATTTTGAAAGCATTCAAATTAGGAATTAACTTGATAAGATAAAGTATTTCAAGTGTGTATTACCTGTAATGTAAAAATGATCTAACAAGAAAAGAATTGCAGTAAAATCTACATATTAAACCTGTATAGAAAAATATAGTCACGGTGGGATATCTAGAGACTTTGTTGCCATGTGTGTCTGTGGTAATGTGATCCTTATGTAAAAAGTTTTATAGGATTATTAGTTCTTCTGAAAATTACCTAAAATTCATGAAATAATGTAAATGCATTTGGTAGTAAAAGAATTTTTATCAAACTTTGGTTCAGAAATGTTTACTGTTGTGACTATTGCAATTCTCCTGAATTAGGCTATACTTCCAACTATCAAAAATCTGTATCCTGATTATAAAATTGACCTTTTCACATTTAGAAATGTTAATTTAACTAAGTTAACTGAGGGTGTATTGCTTGAGGTTTCAGGTGAATATGTGTATGCATTGTCTGTGTAGTAGCTGTCAGGAAACTCCAGCTTCTTTTTTCTCCTCAGTGTTGTACAGTACTCAGATGGCTTCAGATGGTTTTGAAAAGTCCAACTGAATCAGAGGACTGAATAATTTTAAAAAATGGATGTCTAAAGAGTATAGACTTTATTTTTGGAGAGAAAAAAAAAAACCCAAAAACCCAAAGAAAGGTACTAGATTGAAATGTGGACAGTCTTCTTGCATTAAAAAAAATAATCAGCCAGAGTTTCTGCCTGGGTGTCTCATATAATCATAAAAGTAGAGCTTATATTTAGCGTAGTAACGTCAACCTGTGTCAATCCAAGTCACTGCCTAATTTCTATAAAAGGATGGTTCTTCAAGGCCATGCTTGCTTAAATGGAAGCTGCATGTTTCAATAATGAACTCAAAAGGTAGGGGTGTAGACTGAAGTAATAGT
Source organism: Phylloscopus collybita (assembly GCA_027886175.1). Taxonomy (NCBI): domain Eukaryota; kingdom Metazoa; phylum Chordata; class Aves; order Passeriformes; family Phylloscopidae; genus Phylloscopus; species Phylloscopus collybita. The sequence continues at coordinate 22,694,241 of JAJNNQ010000006.1, forward strand.
TTTAAGTACAGGTTTTCATTATGATACTCATAGAGATATTTTCTTCACGTGGTGAACATCAGAAGACTGCAGACTTCAAGGTGGCAAACAGCTAACAGTGCCCATCAAAGTCATTCTTGATGTCATCAGTTAATATTTGGATGAGGATCATGCCTAAAGTATGTAACTAGAGCCATATTTTCAATGGCAGTGAGATTGTGCCATAATTAAAATATTCTCTTTGGTGCCTATTGCCATCTGCTTTTTCGATCAGTTCACTGTTCTAGTGTGCAGCAGATGTTGAAAAAATCATTCATGGTATTCACTTTAATCTGGACAAGTAGTGAATGTTTATTGAATTACACTGTTTCATGCAGTTTTGTTCCTCCTGTGCTCTTGCTCTTTACTTCCCACTCCCCATTAGCACTTTTAAAGCAATCTCATTGCTCCTTATATTAAGAATGACAACAGAGCTATAGATTTGGTAGTACCCTGCAAAAACAGTTGTCTGAAAATGAATGGATTCTGTGCCATAGCTGAGGTGTCTGGAAAAGAAGTAAATGTTATTCAGGTTGCATATGTGAAAAGGAGAAAAGTGATAAAATAAATAATATTTCAGAGTCTGTGTGTTGGTTTGAGTTGTTGGGCAAGAGTTTGGGTTTTATTGCATCACCTGCACCAACAGGTTAGGATGAATTGCTAGCTATGGTCCTGCTGGATATTCTATTTGGCAGATTTTAGTAAATGTGAAATGCGTTTTGCAGATTTCACTGTTCTTTGCTTGCTGTCTTCTGGGTGTCCTTTCTGAAAATCATGTCCCTAGATGAAAAAATGTTCTGGTTTTGCAAACATCGTGATCTAGTAATTTCTTTATGAGTAATTGTAATGGTTGAATGGAAGGAAGATTAATATCATGTAAATTGACGTAGATATGTTTCCTTGAATGGTGGGTCTAAGTGCAGTGGTGAGAAAGTCCATTTATTCAGGTGGTTCCTGCTTCATAGCCTCTAAGAAAACGCTAATCTTAATCCCTAATGCAAAGGAAACAGAAGTATTTAACTAGATGTGCACGTATATTTTGCTAGAAAAAAGAGTGATTATTCTATTTCCTGAAATGTGATTGAGCCTTAGGAGGGCAGTATAGGACGACATGACCTTTGTAGGTGCAAAGAACTTAGGTTTAATTTTAGCCAATTTCATGAGACAATGCTGGAAACAAAATGCCTCATTAATACTTAACTGTCATTAGTATCTCTAAACATTTCCTTTGGTTAGTGTGTTCTTCCTATCCATTTGCAAGTTTTTGAGAACTTGGGAAGTTGTTGGGCTAAAAAGTCAAGGTGTGTCACTTCTGTTTTGTCTTCCAGTCACCTGTTTAAATATGTCACTTTCTGAATGTGAAAGACATTTCTCTAAAATGGTTTGACTGTTTATTTGTTTTGTCTTTAAGATAAAGCGCCTTTGTCAAAGAGTTTGTTACTAGTCCCAAGTGCCATCTCCATTCTATTGACTCTGCTCTTCCAACATTATCAGAAGTTCTTTGCGTATAATCTACAAGCTGTAAAAGAAGATTTTCAGGTAAGAGTCTGTTCACTTTGTGTGAAAAGAGACTGCAAAATGTGGTCTTCCATGCAATTTTCCCCTACAGTCTGTTTGTCTCTGGTTCTTTCCCTTTGTTCACTGCTGTAGACCAGCTTGTTCTTACCTTTGTTTTTGTCACCCCAGCATGCTACCTTTTGGAAAACATGAGAAAAACTGATCTGAAACAATCAACATAACTTTTCACTTCTTTTTCTTGTCTGGGAAATTACTTGGTTTGTGTTGTTTTTTCTTTCAGGCATTGGCATTTGGAAACTTACTGTGAATGAAGTGTGACTTAACCCATTTAATACATATAATTTTATGTATTTTTAATTAATAACCCAAAATACATATAATTTTGATATGAATGTCAGTATCTTATTGTGCTTCAGTTTTGAGGCTGAAGAGGGCTATTTTCATTAGGCATGTTGGTTATAAATTATTTCTTTTAACAACAGAGGCCATAACTTTCATTCTCTAATTAACTGTCATAGTTGTGGAAAACTAAACTTTGCCTGTTGAATAGAGCTGCTGCTTCTAAATTGAAAATTCCAGGTGATGGGGGAGTTTGTCATGCTCTTCAATAGTTAGCTGAATTGGTTAATTTCTTATTCATTCCTGTTTCAAACTAAGATACTCTGTCTTTTAGATATTGTATCTTGTAGGATTTTATTTTAAATTTAATTAAGGATCTTGTAGTACCAAGTCTAAATCTTGAAATAATGTACTTTAAAGTGATGAGTTCTGTGGGTATTGGTTTTGGGATGTTTTTAATTTTTGGAAGTGGCAAACTACTGCTCAATAGAGAGGGGTCAGCAAATGCCTCTGTGTTTATCTTTCCCCACAGATTTTACAATTGCATCAAACAAAGGATATGTAGTCAACTTAATGTCTTTGAGGATGCCAGCTGTAGCCTGTAAGCTTTAAAAGATTATTAGACCTAGCTAGTGATGCTCTGTGCTATTGCACTCTCTATAATCTTTCTTGTCAAGAGCAAGAGCTTTATTGTAATAATAAATTACAACTCTGCAAGAGCACTGCTCATATTTTCTAAGTGTCTTGCTGATGCTGTGCAGTAAAAATACATAAATGATGTCTGCCTTTTAAAAATGCTACAGCCAGGTGTTTGGGGAGGGGAATGAAAAAGTCTGAGAAACTATTCAAGTTTCAAATGGAAATTGTGTGGGTTTGAGATTTGTTTATTTGTTTGCTTTGCAATTTGTCTTCAGAGGAATTCTCTTTTTCCATACGTTTGATCTACTGAGGAACAGTAGTAGCTGCATTCTATTCAAAGAAAACATCTTTACTGTATCTTAACCATAAGCACTTGCAAATATCTGTAAAAGCTATGACACTCTTATTGTGGTGCTTTGGGGAATTTGTGAGTTTGGATTTTTTATTTCATGAGATTGTTTCATTTATTGCCACAGCCTTTGGAACAAGCTATATACTATAACCCTGAGTACCTCTGAGATCAGAGAGAGCAGATTGTTTAACTCCTGTCTAGTGCTAATATTCAAATAAGAACTCTTAAAAGAAAATTGGTTTAGAATAAATTCTCCTGCAAGAATGTGTTTAATGGAAAGGAGTTTTTTCAGGGACTGAACAAACATTTTGGATGTTGGATTTTAATACTTCTTAAAGCTGGTAGAGAGCACAGGAATTAAAGTGAACAGTTGAAGAGTACATTTGATTTGGAAGGCAAAATATGTGCTGTCCAAAACGAAAAGGTCCTTGTCTCCATACAGAGGGCCCTCAAGAGCAGGGAAGATACTGTGTATAAAAGATCTTACTACATCTTTTATTACATCATATCTATGGTTTCTTTTAAGCTGGCTAAAGCAAAGAGCAGTAAGGCTAGAAGCCTTTCACAGTCTGTGTGAGGGCTGCTCAGTTAGTGTGTGTCATGAAATATTCAGCTACAAGGTCATAGCCCTGCCAGTCTGGACTTCAGGAGGGGTGGTACTCAGGCTAGGATTTAAAATTAGGCATGTTGGCATGGGATAGTGAGAATGGTGAGTGGATTGGGGCCAATACTGTTTAGTGTCTTCATTTATAACTTGGGTAGTAGGACATAGCATTCTCTCAACAAGCCTGTGGGTGATGTAAGACTTGGATTTGTAGTTGTTACACCTGTTAGTTTTGCAGCCATTTAGAGCAGGAGAAAACAGTTAATAGGAACCTTAGTTCAGCAAAGGCAAATGCAAACACCTGCATCTAAGAGGAGTAACACTGTGACCCAGTACAGGCTGTGGGCTGAGCAGCTGGAAATCACAAGAAAAGCTCTGAGGATCCTGGTGGCAGCTGAAATTGAACATGAACTAGCAAAGCAGCATTGGGGCTAAGAAGCCCAACAGCATCCTGGGCTGCCTTAGGAAGAGCCTCTCAAGGAGGCCTGGATGGTGATCATCTCTGTTCAGTCTCAGTGAGAGCAGTCTGAAGTGTTGTCTCTTGTGCTGGACTCCTGAGTACAAAATTGACCTTGACATGTTGCAGAGAGTCCAGTGGAGAGCCACCAGGCTGGTCAGGTGCCGGAGCATTTGGTGTCTGAGGAGAGGCTGAGAGAGCTGGGATTGTTTAACCTGGGGAAGAGAAGGGTTAGGGCAGATCTTACCTGTGTGTGTAAATACCTAGTGTGAGGGAGCAAAAAAGGCAGAGCAAGGCCCAGTGAAAGGAGAAGAGGCAATGGGCATGAATTTATATACAAGAAATTTCATTTAAAGAAAGAGGTTTTTACTGTAAGACTGATGGAACAGCGGAACAGTGGAACAGTTTCCATCCTTAGAGATGTTCAAGACTCAACTTGACATAGCTCTGAGCAAGCTGATCTGATTAGACCTTCTTAGAACAATTACACTGTACTAGTTTGGATCTAGAGGTTACTTAGAAAATATTTTCTTTTATAATTCTAAATTCACTAGGGTTGTGATTTACATTTTTATTTGAAGTGTAAATTAGGAGCCTAAAGGTGTATTTCAGTTAATTTCAATTATTTGTTTAACAGTTAGACACCTGCCTTGAAAATATTTTAAAGAGATTTCTTGAACTCTCCATAATATTCTACTCTCTGTATTTCCTTCATTAACTGTTCTGCATTCCTGTTATCTGACTCCAGTATTGCATTCCCTCTGAGCACAAATTCTGTAAAGAATTTCCTTGAAGGAAGAGTGGCTTAACATGATGATCATTAACCTTCCAGATTTGGAGACTTGTATGTGGAAGAACAATATGTCTTGATTTGAAAGACACATTCTGCAGCAGTCTGCTCATTTACAACTTTAGAATATTTGAAAGAAGATATGGCAGCAGAAAATTTTCAGTAAGTTCCAGTTTTGAGGGGTTTTTTAATAAAAACTTTTCTATACAGTTTAGTCTTCTACTCTTGGATGAATACTACAGTTTTATTTCTAGTGTGTTGTATAGAAATAATATGCTAAAGGGTTTTAAAGAATTTGGTTTTGATAAATTTAAATTTATATTGCTAATGTCTTAGAGTCAGTGGATTATTCTAATTACTGTTTGCAGCTGTATCAGTTGTAGGATATGAGACCCATCGAATTTAATTTTGGAAACAATCCTTCTCTTGATTCTTCAGTATCTAGACAAGTAGACCTGGAATTACATTGTATTAAAGATTGAATTTGTCTTAATTGAACTAGTATAGATGTTTTCTTATTTTTTCTCATATTAAAAGTTGTATTAAAACCTTATTTTGAAACTATTGAATTGATTCAAATTAACCTTTTTCTTTACAGTCTTTTTTACTGGGTGCTTGGATGCTCTCAGCTTTGTTTGATCTTCTCCTTGTAGAAATCACTCAGTATATATTTGGCATCACCATCAACAGCTTGCCTTCTGGTTTGTAAGTAGCTTCTAATGAATTGGTTATTTTAGATACAGTTTCAAGGGATTGTTTTCTGAAGATTTTATTTTAAAAAACCTTTCTTCATGTAACACTTCAAATTAATTTAATCCTCTTTGGAACTGAAGTGTAAAGGTTCTTGGCACAGCTATTGTAATTTCAAACATTTATTTCTTAGGTATGGTATGTGTTTAATTGATAATTTATCATCATGATGATTAGCTTCCAATCCTTTAGTCTCATTTCCTCTGTTAATGCGATTGCAACGTGGCTTGCAATACACAAATTATTGCTGTATTTGTTCAGTCTAAACTGTTTGTATCCATCCACTTTGTAAAAACTAGAATCAGGTTGTGCTGATTTTTGTCTTAAATCAGAAAGGCAACAGAACTGTAAGTCATGTGCTTTATGTTCGCTTTTAAATGCATATGCTTTTCATATTGATATTTTGTATGTTTTACAAAAATTGAGAGCCAGAGCTTGTTACTCCAGTTAATTCTGGCAGCTGAAGTTCTTACAGCTTTAAGGTGTTCAGTGGTTCAGTTTTGCATAACCTGTGTTTGAGATTTCTGCACTTAATAAAAGATGTGCATAATCCAGTAGAACCACAGAGCTTGAAATGCTTTGTGGTTAAGCTTCTGGCAGGTGAGATCACAGAGACTTGAGTTTCCATGTGTTGCACACTCTGAGGTAATAATAAAAGCTCTTGGAGTAAGATTTTTAGTATTAAACACCATATTAGACTTCTTTTTTATTTCTGCTTTGCCAGAGCAACTGTTGAAAGCATCTAAAGACTGATTTATAAGGGACGAAAAGCATGTGTTTGATATTATAAAGATACATCTTTTGTAGTGTGTGAGTATTCAAAAGAAGTTGAAAGCTTGAGTAGCTACTGCAGTTACTCGTGTTTGTTACTTAGAGTTTGTTGCTAGGACATAGGCTGCTAATGTGTCTGGAGAAATTCATATTTTCCTATGAGTAAAAAGATACTTTGTGCAAAAGTAAAGTGTCATAAATGTGCACATCATACCCACAGGTAGGTAATAAACACTTTGACTATTGTACCCTTTGATGGTATTTTTATGACTGCAGAATGTAGTCAGTTACAAAGAAATCTGCATCAAAGAAGTTTTTAATTAAGTAAAATACAAATTTTACCTACGTATGCCTTCTCATTGTTTCATAATGAATTTGATCATGAGAGAATGAAGTTAATATTAGAAGTGTGGGATATACAGTAGTTTGAGGAGTATTTGACTATGCAAATATAAAAAAATATATATATGCATAGCATCATAATTCTTCAGTGTTGTCTCCTTTATTATATTAATAAAGATGTCACTTTCACATCTGACAATATTCGTAGTCATTTGAGGTGATAAAAGCATTGGAAAGCTTAACACTGATGCTAGGTTTTAGTTCATTTCAGATGAAACAACAAAAGATGTTGAGCAAGTAAAATAGGTCCAATTATTATTCTGCTTCTGTCATATTTACAATGCAACAAATATATCTGTTACCTTTGGTTATAGAACATTCTTCTGTGTGGCCAAGTGCTAGAATTTGGAAAAAGAATCACTTGTTTACGTTGTAAAAGTCCCCTGACGTTTTTTCTGTTTTTATATCATTTCACTGTTCATATTATTGAGTGATCTTACACTTCCAGTTCTAAAACTTTTCCTGCGCACGCTTCGAAGGTAATTGCGATAAAGTATTACACTGATGACTCTTGCCTGGAATTGTTTGGAAACAATGTAGTACAGTATAACATCCAAGCATGTACTGAGATTCATGACAAAGGTGGTAAAGGCTGCCCAGGGATTGTACATTGTATTTTCTTCTTGCAACATCAGGAAGGCAAAGCAAATGTGGAAAGGTACGAAGCAGATGAGTACCTGAGCAATCAGAGTAACTATAATTCTTATGGATCTCTCCTTGGCCCTAGGCTTTAGTTTGGAAGTCTTGCCATGAATAAAATTATAAATAATGACTAGGTAACACCCTATCATGATAAACAAGGGGATCAAAAAGAAAAAAATTAAGCGACAAAAGTTCAATGTGTTTACTTCCTTTAAATGGATGATGTCAAGCATTTTCATGCAGGTGGTGAAATTTGAGGCTTGGTCCGGATCAGATCTTAAAAACACCAGTGGGGATGTTGTTGAGAGGGTCATTATCCAGATTCCAGTGCAGGCTAGCACAGCTTTTTTTGTATTTTTTAGTTCTTTGACATGTTTGGGCTGGACAATAGCCATAAATCTGTCTACACTGATAAAAGCAAGCAGCCACAGAGCAATGGCTGGATAAAACACAGTGAAAGCCCCGAGGATCCGGCAGAATGTATCTCCAAAAGGCCACATTTCTGTCCCATGGTAGATCAGCCGAAAAGGCAAGGAAAATATAAAAAATAGGTCAAGTAATGCGACATTCATCATATATACAGTTATAGTTGTTCTCTTCTTGGTAGTGCAGCTGAACACCCATAGTGCAGTGGCGTTCACCAACAATCCCACTGTGAACACAAAGCTGTAGAAGACCAGTGATGCAATCCTGTATTCTTCTGGGTGGGGATTTTCTGACATCATAGTTTAATTGAATTTAGGAATAATTGTTGCATTCCATAAATACCCTAAAATTAGATAAAATATGGGAAGTTATTCTTGGTCAAATAAAATCAATCTTTAAAAGCAAACAGTAAGATTATTTTACGATGGTGTGCAGTGATGAAACTTTTGTTTAGGTCTGAAACCTGCTAGCTTGTTGCTTTTTTCTGATTGCAAATATATTATCACTCCCTGAGGGGAATATATATGTTGTCAGACTTGGGAAAATAGTATTTATAAACATGTTTTAATAAAATAATTATTTAAGAGACCTTTTAATATAAAGAATCAAAAAGTCAAGATTGACATTTCAGGTGTGCATCAGTAGCTGATTATTAGATTGAAATAGTTGTATTTGAGCTACAAGAGCTACTTTCTAAAGAAAACATTTCTTAAGCTGTCTCTGTTAAAAACTTCTTGACTAAAGCTAATTGTGAATAGAAACAAGTCAGCGTGGCATGTAGTGGCATTTGGATATGCAAAGAGTATTGACTTTGCCTTTTATCTGTGTAGGACCTACTTAAGGAACAGGTGCTTGCTCATAAAAGACACTTAAAAAACTGTTTGAGTGTCTACATAGCTTCTAATACAGTGCTTAATCCCAGGGCATCAGAACCACCCACCCAACATACAAATAAAATGAATAGATTAATAGACTTCCTGTTTAAAAATGTAAAAAGAGGGGAAGCAGCACAGTCTCCAGCCAGGTCATATGGGAACAGTATTTGTTTGGGGAGAAAAGTTGCTGTCTGGTAGCCAGCTACCCCAGAGCACAGTTACGTTGCTTCATCCAGCTTCTTGGTCATAGGAGTTGGACCTGAAATGTCAGTGTGCAGGCTGAGGTGATGAGAGCTGAAGGAGAGGATCCCTGGTTTGCTCTGGAACCCATGAGGATGGCAGACTTTACCTGGTGTTTGCATGAGTGATCTGTTTAACCCTCCCCCCCAGCACTTTCCTGGCTCTTGCTGTGGTCACAGTTTCATGACTTTATGTGGGAAGGTTCCTCTTGTCTGGCCTTTTACCCAGTCCTGGGGCAGCCTTATGAAGAGGAAGAGGAGGAGGAGGAACAAGTTGGTTGTTTTTCTGATCTTCCTAATTGTGACAAACAGCCAAGGAAGTTCTACAGTATCTGTTAGGCACCGGAACTGTTCTCAAGAGCAGAAGGATGCATAGCTCCTGTGTGTTTTATCTCCAGAAGCGAAGAATGCATTAAAAAACAGATTTATTGTTACTGCCCACCTGGTTAATGTTACCTAATACTTTCTCAGTGCTACAGGAATGTGTAGGGGATTGAACCAGTGTTTATTAATCTGGCATCTTGGTTTGACAGTGGCAAATACCAGTACTCTTTTGAAAAGAGTACCCATGGAGTAACTAACTTATGACTTGTTAAGTCTTTATGTAGGGTTTTTTTTGCCTTGAAATATGAAGTTTGGGCTTCTAATTTTCTTACAATTCTCCAGTTTACTGATATAAAAAAAAAAGTTAGGCATAGAAATATTTAACCCTTAATTTCAAAGTCTTTTTTGGCTGTACAAAGCAAAAAAAACCAAAAAAGAGATGTATTTTCTGCTCAGATGGGGACATTAAAACATACAACAGAATTTATGTTTTGTATGGAAAAAACTGTGTATGTAATACAAAAGAGTGGTTTGGAGGGCATCTGTATGAATGCCTCTCAAATTCCTCATTGCATGAAGAACTTAAAAATAAGAAAAATAAAAGAATTAATGAATGCTAGCAAACCCAGTTGAAGGTTAGATGCCATATGCTAAAAAATGTTGTGCATGTACTAGCAGAATAGTTAAAATATTATCTGGCACATTGTTCCACTTTCATTACTGCTGCGCAAAATTGTCCAAATGTTGCTTAATAGCCACACCTCCCCCCTGCCCTTGCACATTGTAAGTGGGTTTTTTCTCTCTTCTGTTTTGTTTTTTTTTTTTCTCTCTTGCTAGTGATTGTGTATGATGGTGCAGAACTACCAAGCTCAATATCATGAGTGATTTGGCAGGTGGATTGAGTAGTAAAATATAAGACAGGTAGAAGAATTCTTTTGAATACTAAGAAACATCATGGATTTTACTTTTGGTTTTGCTCTTGTCTCCTTTGGACTTGCAGTGACTGTCATTGTTTCTGGTCAGATGATGTTTTTGAAACCAGTAGCCTGATGCTGATGGGAAGAGAGGAAGTTGCCACTGGTGTGATCTTCTTTCCATGCCTTGTTTGCTGGTTATTTCAAGTTTGTGACAGTTTTGAAATATATCAAAGAATGGACCTGCTGTAACAAAAAGGTTTTGGTTGTTGTTTTGTTTTCAACTGGCTGTTGGAGACACAGATTCCCGACTTTGTGAGTTTAAGTGCATGCCAGTTAATTTTTAAGAACCTAAAATGTAACATTTATGTAGGTAAGAAATACTGAGATTTTTAAAAAGCATGAGTTACCTGCCTTATATATTTATACACAAGTGGAGATTTTTTTGCTTTTTCATCGATACTTGTCTGCATGGAGTTCAGGTTGATATCTCCCAGGTCAGCCCTAGCAGATCGTTGGGTGGATGGTTTTGCCCTAGTTGCCATTTTTCATAATGGGAACATTTACTTCCTGGTATTGATTAAAGCACTTGCTGAAGAGCCTCTGGAGTCACTGGTTTCTGGAAGACTTGTCTCTGTTAGTTCTGAATGAGTCCTCTGTTGTTTGTCTCAATCTTTCAGTTTTTTAATGGTAACTGACATTCTGAATGTCTAATGTGAATTGTGAAGGCCAGCTAGGTGCTGTGTATGAGAGCAAGACGTTCACAGCAAAATCACAATTACATCTTTTCCTCCAGATTCTTAATGCGAGTTAGGTAACAGTGGTTCCATTTAAAGGGCCATGTGTGTATCTCTCTTCCCAATCCTCCTTTTTACTTTGTCTGTCTCTTACATTTGCATGCATTTTCCCAAGGAGAGCATTGCTTTCAGTGAAGCACAGAGACACCAAGTACACGATCATCTGGTTCTAGTTTCATGAAAACAAACATTTTTCTTTTAGTGGTAAATGTACTTACCACTGTTTTTATTTATTGCATAATTCCATAATATTTGTTAAAATCCGAAACAACAGTATTTATGGTACTAAGCTTTTACAAATGCAATAATTTTTCTTTAAATGTTATTTATAGAATGCTGCTAATATTTTGAAAATGCATTAAAAAAAAAGTATCTTTTCACTAGTTCTAGAATTAATGCCCATGTTTGACTTCTAAACAAAGAAGTTTCTTAGCAACATATATGAACATCCAAGTTATTTTGCTAGCATGGCATAAGGGATCATTACTCACCTTTTGTGCTCTACAAAATTTCTTCAGAGATGCTTCTTTCATGGCCCCCAAATCTGTAGAAAGTTTAGACTTCCTCTTCTTTGCTCAGCTTCACTTAGCTAAAATAGCTCCTTTTCACAGGCAGGAAACAATGACGTAATCTCACTAGTTCTGAGCTCTTTTATTGGTCATACTTAAAAGTTACTGTTTCACATAAGTGTGTCTGTGAACTGCTGTTTCTATTACCTTTCAACAGTCAAACTTGTATAATATTTCCAGTGTGGTCAGACTGGGCTGTTGTACTACATATCTTTTCAATTTTGAAATGTTTGTGGTATAATGAAAGCATATTTTTTGTTAAATTTTCCATAAAAAGGTATCTGCAAGAATACATATTGTGGTTATGCATAAGTTTCTAATAAGCACAGTGTAAATGTATTTTCAGTATAGCATAGTCTGGTGGAATTTTTGTGGAAATCCCCATTTTATTTATATTGTCTTGGATAGTAGTCAGTCTGAAAGTGACATAAAGTCACTGCATTTGAAATGAAAAGTTTGATTCGCTTGAATACACCGTTTTGTTAATGCCTATACTTACAACATTTTATTAACACAGCAGCAGTATTTCTATATTTTATTTCCTGTCTTAATTAATAACATGCTTATTCAAGAGCTTTGTTGAAAAATGCTGTGTGAAAAGAGGTTATAGCCTGTGTAAAAATGGAGTTACATCTCTCAGCTGTGTCACTGCAACAGACATCTTAGGTGGGATGGGAGTATTCACAAAGGATTATAGGTAAAGAAGACTAACTTCCTATGTTTCCTCTTTGTCAACTTGAAAAAAGATCCACCCTTTAGAAAAGCCACTCAGAGAAGGATCTCTTTCCATATTCTCTGTAGAGTGCTTGTTGCTTCAGGTCTCTGACTGGCAGGCTTTGGGAGGTGGTAGCAGAGAACTCTCTGTTGAGTAGGGAGCAATAATGTTTTGGTCTCCACCTGACAAGTTGTCAAGAATTTGCCAGGATGTTCACTTGCTGCCAGAAGTAACAAAGTCCTGCAGTTCAGAAATAGTCAGAATCAGGTTTGTTTATGGGAGCATCTTTCTTCACTGACTGTAAAACTGATGTAGGTGGGTTAATCTCACTTAGTGCTCAAGATAACTTCTGGGAAGAGAAGCCCCTCTCCACTGGAGTAATGTAATTTATCTGAGCTAAATGGGTTTGTATTAGCATATAGGTGTCTGCATAGGTCAGTGTGATGGTTAAAGTAATTAGAGGGAGGGGTTTTGGTGTGTAGATTACCTTCAGATATTTAGGTTTTTTTCCTGTTCAGGTGAACTAATATGGAACTTGTTTTTTTGTGATCATTCCAAAGGCCTTTTAAATGCAGTGAGCTGCAAATCCTACCCAGATCACCCTAGAGAAATATAAATTTATTTAAAAGTGCTTAATATTTTAGGACTAAGGAGTATCTTAAAAGGACTAACGGGTGCTGAAAACTCCTCAGTGTCTCTATCATTAGTAAAGCAACTCCAGAGCATGCTTCAGCAGAACAAAGCACTGTTTGCAACTGTTTGGGTGTAAGCTCAGTGAAATTCAGTCCCCTATGTATATCTTCTGGAAGAGAAGAGCTGGACTTTTGAACTCTCTTAGACAAGAGTACTTTATTTTGGGAAAAAATACAGAAGTGTGGAGGCACCTTCTGAGCTGAACTGCACTGAATATGCCAAAACAGGCAAGTGGACAGCCAGTGTCTCCCTTAGCAAAACAGGAAGTACAAAAGTGATTCTGGGTTCAATGGAAAGCAGGCAGATGTTGAGTTTGGCATCAGAGGACCTATATGCTGTGAGTTGTCTCTTGGCTTGTTGTCTTCTTGGGGGAGGCTGGGAAGTGTGACCTCTTGTAGCGGTGTCATTTTGTCTGGAGGGTGGCTGATGTTTTGACCCTGCAAGGGGGTCATGCCTTGTGAGGGCAGCTGGAATCAAATCCCACAGTTTACGTAGGGGGCTAACAACAGCCCAGTTGAGTTTGCTGGTAGTTAGCCATCCATCTGGTTTGTTGCAGCATGTCAGGCTGTGTTCTGCTTTCACTCAGGCTTTTCATAACCTTCCTGGTGGAGAAGAGGCAGCCAAAACTCCCTGCTACTTGTAGGCTGGCAGGCCTTTGCCCCAGGCTTGGAGAGGTAGCTCTGTTTGGCAGCAGTAGGCTGAAAAGAGGTGTTTGCAGTACCAGTAGTTGCATGCTCCTTGTCTAAGTGCTCAGCTGGCTGCAGCTGCAGGGTGATAAGCATTTGGAGGTGTACACCAAGTCAAAAGATGCACTGCCTGTGGTTTGTGAGAGGCAATGGGCTGCTCTTTGGTTTCTGCTGTAGGAAGCACCTGGCTCTATTTTTATTTCCTTTGTTGTTTTATCAGCCAGAAATGAGTGCCTTGCATTGGTTTCCCTCAGATGGGTGAGTACTTCCTCTGCTCCAGCTTCTACTGAATTAAATGCTCAGTTCCATCTGGGTCTTTTTCTGCTATTCTGAAGTTTGAGCAGTAGACAAGGTAATTTTAGTTGCATTATTTTGTGCTAAAGCTAGTCCTAAGTAGTTAAAAGCTAAGCCAATGTACATCCTGTGAATGCATGTGGTCTGTTATGGTGCCTTCACTAACTGGCAGTAAGCCTCAGAAGAAATGAGTTTGATCATTTGCAGCAACCTCAAAGCGCAGCACTGAAGAGATTGCCTTCATGCTGTTGCTTTTGCAGAATTAATGTACTGCTGGTTCTTTCAGTCATTTAGTCATGGTACAGAAAAGTCTATTTTTCCTGTTCACTTACTGTGTAATACAAGCTTTGTCCAGCTGATACAGAGAAGTTCTGCACACAGTGGAACAGGATTACCCTCTGCCGCAGTTTGGTAGGGAGCTGGCTTGAGCTTATGTTCTTCTTCTCCTTTCAAATGTTCAAGCTTTTGGATCTATTGAAAAGAAAGAACTGAAGCTTCTTGCATGGTTCATTGCACCACTGGTGCAGGAAGCAACTCTCCCATGTCAGTTGGTTAACTTACTGGCTTGCTGTTGTGGGTGAGTTCGCGTGCAGTTTTGGTTTACTGTTCTCAACTTCGATGAAAACTGGCTTCATTTTTTATTCCCATAATGTGTTCACCATAGTGAATGCTTAAGAATAAACTACTAGTTAAAAGTTGTCATGGCACTGAATGCAGAAAGTTACTGCACTTGTTTCCGTGTGTGTTGCTCAGAGGCTGCGTCATGGCATATCTGTCCCCCCTCTCCCACTCTTCTGTCTGAGGGGGTATAAATGCAGTGTGCAGCAGAGCTGAAGGAATGCAAACGGGAGCAGCTTAAGAGAACTGCAGCCTAGTTAGCTGTACCTGTCATATCTTATTTACTGTCTTATTTTGTTTTCTCTTCAATGTTTTGCTAGTATATATATGATTTGAGGAAGGAGCTCTTTCTTTTCCCTTTTAAAAAAAAAATCAACATTCCATGTTTCTCCTGGGTTCATTTGGGTTTTTTTCTTAGGCCTCCTCCCTTCCCCCCACTCCCCTGTACCATCTCTAGTACAGCCAGGACACAGCCTGTGTCACTAAATAGCCTAAAAATATACAGTGCATCTGGTCAGTAATTCATCTGTTTAGCACTGTCAGTCAGCCTTTGAAAGAAACAATACTTCCAAAATTACTTAAAATTAAAGTTGCACCTCTGAGATGTCTATGACAGTGGGGTATTGGACTAGAGACAGTGGTGTTTTACACACCAGTAATCTCAGAGTGTCCATAGTCTAAGATTAGCTCATGGCAAATACCAACACAGCTCCATGCTTGTTGATGAACCCACATTCCTTTTGGCAAATTTCTCATACTATTGAGTCTGCTCTGCCTTCCTGTGTTCTGTTTTGTTGGGACACAGCTTTTTTAATTCAGAAAGTACACATTTCTCATGACAGATATTTGATCGTTTTTTAAAACCTGCGTGAATGCTCAACTTCTTTATTTTCTTTTTTTAAATCTGCATGGTCAGGAACTAGTTAGTTGTTCCAGTTTGGAAGTGTCTAGGAGAGATTTTTTCCAGTACTTTCATTACTAAGTATGTGGTAGGTGATGTTTTTACTAATAAATTGTTCTGAAAGGTGCATAAGTATTATTCTGAAACTTGATATGCCTCCCAGGAATAGAGTTAGTGTTTCAAAAGAAATGTCTTTATTTGGAGCTGCATGTACTCAGATTCCTTTGATGAAGTCAAGTGCAGGAGTAGGGAGAGTTGTTCTGACTCCTCCAGAGTTCAGGAGTTTGGACAAGCTCTGACAGTAACTAGCCCAAATTTATGTTATCAGTAATTAAACAATTAAAATTGCTACATAGCCTTTAGCAGACCAGTGAAGGGTTTAATCAAAAGTACCTGAAGTGAGAGTGGGCTGTGTGAATTAGAATAAGCACTTCAAATTCAAGGGTGCCTTACAGTGTGTTGCCCAGTCCTGGCAGGTAGCTTACTTTGTGGAAGTGACCATCTTTTAATGCTGTTCTGCCTGTGCCAGGTGTCCCTGGCACAGATGAACAAGCAGCAGTGTGTTGGGGTTGTGAAGCTTGGTGTGCTGTGGTGGAGTTGAGGTGACACAAGAGGGAGCATCAGTATGATAAAGGGGTGGCAAAATCCAGACCTGGACAAAGCAGCCCGGTGCCTGCAGCACAGCAGTAAATCTGGTTGGTAAGGAGCTCTGCTGGGCAGGTTTGCTTGCTGTGTAGGCTCAGCTTTGTCCTTGGAGGAGAATGAAAGAGCAGCTGAGTGTGAGTGTGCTCCGTGCACCAGAGCACCAGGACAAGGCCAGTTTGTGCTCTGAGCTGGCTACAGCAGAGCTGCCTGCAGACAGGTGATTTCAGAGTCACTGTCTTTTCAGGTATGGAGCTGAGTCCAATCAGAGGACTCTGTATTTCCCAACCAACTGTTCAAAAACTATATCTATTTTACACACACACACACACACACACATATATATTAAAGGGAAGGAGCTGAGAATCCTGAGCTTTATCATGACAAGAGGCCTAGGACAGTAAGTCAGGGCATAAATCTGAAGTTCAATAATTTAAGCAGCTATTTTCCGTATGTAGACATTGTGTTGGTAAAGGTGGCTTTATGATAGGATGGAGCAGTGAAACTGAATTGGGACTTCTGTATTCTGTATGCTCTGCCACTTTCATCCTTTGCCTCCAAATCATACTGCCTGTCAATGCTTTTTTATTTTAGTCTTAGAACATCTGGGACATTGCCTTCATTTGCCTCTAACTGAGCCATGTGCTGTACGATGATCGGGGCCACCAAATTCATATCACTTACCCGAACAGCAGAAATGAGAGGGAGTGCAAAGCTTGTTTTGAACTAGGAGCAGTGAGAGAAGAAAGTGCAGTAAAGGTGGCAGGATGTTGGACATCTCTGTATTCCTTCTTCTTTCAAATTTGACAGCATATGGAGGTAATGATAAGAACTGTACCAGCAGCTCATGGTTCACAGCACTCATTACTGTCTAGATGATGTAGTTTATTTCCAAGGCAGTGGGGCCTAACCTGTTGTCACAGTTACTGAGTGAGTGGGTTGACATAGTGCCTTGTAGTAGAGATCCTGGATCTGTTTTCTCTTTACTGCCTGACAGTTCCTGGCCTAGTGCTTGTATTGCCTGCTGTTAAGATCTCTGACTCTGGAAAATGGGGTTTAGCATCAAATAAGAAACGGTTTGGTGAAATGGTTTTGACCTCTGCTGTGTTGAGGACTAATTACTGCATCAATGCTGCCATCTGTGGATCTTTAGCAGGCATGGCAACTCATATTTGGAACAGCAGAAATGGGTGATGGGTTCATTCCTTTATACACCTGCAGTACTTCGCCAGTTTTTCAGGAAAACTGATTGTAAAGATTGCAAGCCACCTTGTCTCTCCTATGGAAGGGACATACCACATGACATGGAAGCTGCGATTGTTCCCATAGTTGTGGAATTGCAAATTCTGTTATTGCTCAAATAATTACATTTCATACAGGTCTCCCCTTTGCATTCGGTTTGTACATAAAGATACCATTCTGAGAATGAGTTTAAGCAAAGACTTTCTTACTGTGCATACTCTGAATTTACCCTGAAAAAGTGAAGAATTAGAAGACACCTAGTGGAGGAAGAGAAGAAAGACTGGAAACAGCATTTACCATTCATCTTTTGTCTTTGTTATATAGCACAAGGATAAAAACTAGTAATAGGAATTAAGCAACTCTGTGTTTTTAAGCTACCTTCTTCCTGATTTTGTTGTTTAATTTGTCTGCTGTGTCTTTATCAAAATAAGACACAATAGCAACAACTTTCTTTGCACAGTATTCCATTTTTCAGGAGTGTTCTGAAAATTTTATGACTAAATTATTTCATGAGAATAAATAATGGCTTCTTTCCTATGTGGGAATAGGGGCCTCCTTTTTAGCTTAGCAGTTGACCCTTGAAGGTTATTTTCAGTCCACGTGGGCAAAATCAAGTTTTCTTTCTGTCTTTACTGGCAGCTGGGGGTTTTTTTCCCCCCTCTTCTCTTCCTCTTTCCGGAGTTAGGAACACCTTGTTTGTTCCTCACGTTCAGCCAGAAAGACAGGGATGTGGAAATCCCTTTGGACTTTAAAAGGAAATCCTGCATCTAATTGTAGATGTCTGTGCCAGACATTTCTATGGAAGTTATCATTTCAGCTATTGTTTGCAAATTGGCTTGCTACAGTGCCCTCTGTCATTTGATCTGAAGGGAAAAAAGCTTAAAGGAGTCATTGCATCCTAGAAACATCAGTTGTATCCTATCTGGAGAAGTTCTTCTAGGAGGATAGACTGCTAGGTTTAAGGGTCAGAGATCCTTTCATATAAATGATATCCTTCTCCATCACAGAATGAACTGCTTCCATTCCAGTGATGTTCTATGTATCTCTTCCCTCTCCCTTTTCCATATGTTAGGGCGGTTAATTATTTGATTTCAGTGGAGGAAGAAGGAAGAAAAATGAATGAATAATTCTTCAGAGCAGTTGGAGACATTGTTAGTGTGAGGAGATACTCTGCCTGTTGTAGCCTTGCCTTTTTCAAAATAGAGAGCAGCGGTATGCTTGCTCTCCTAGGACAGATGAGGAGGGTAATGAAGTAACTTCACAAAGGAGGTCTTGTAGTGACCGATGCTTGAAAGAAACCCCTCTTGATTTACCAAAGTAATGAAAAGAAATTGATTCAGTAAATTCAGTGGTATCTGAGAACGTACTGTTGTATGACCGAGACTTTAGAAAACAAGTGTGCGTGAAACAGAAGACAGTGTGTACAGTTAGTAAAAAAAAGTACTGCAGTTTTTCACTAAAGAATTTGGAAATAAATATGTCTTTTTCAGAGTTAAACGACTTTGAAGACTTTCTGTATAAGTAACAAGATCTTCTAAAACTTCCTCTTTGCTTTCATTTTATGCTTACTGAATACTCTCCTTTTGTTTTGTCATCACTTTGCTTCAAATACCTTGGTGTATAGTTGAGAAAAAGGGTTATATAGTGGTCTTAATGTGGAAGTTTGTTTTGCAAAGAAATCATTTCTCTGCTGCAGCTTTTCTATTTTGTTTCTGTTTTTTCGTGAACAAGCTAAAGAGTTTCCTGCCAGCAATTTGTGCCATACAATACTTACTCATTGGAAAAGTCAAACTATAGCTGTGAATCACAAGGAGGTGTGAATGGTCTCTTGACCAAAAAGCCTAAATGGTGGGAAGTGTTTTAATGTTCAAGTATTGTGAAGTAAGCCAAACTGTGTGAATAAGATAGATATTAGAACCTCCCTTCACTAGTCTTCAGCCTTTGAAGTTATGTTATGATGTCTTTTACAATATCCTTATCATTATGTGGTTAGAAGAAATTTGATATTTTTACCAAGAATCCAAAAGTAGTTTAAAAAATGGCTCGGTCAAAAAATAGCACACCATTTACCAATAATATTAACTGTAGAAGAGGACTGAGGAGTAGCCAATAACTCAACTGTTCTACAGAATTATGCTCAAAATCTTGAACAGGGGATATATGAGTCACATTCTGTATTTAGCTCCAACTTATTGTCTCTACCATGAAAATAGGTCATAACAAATGAGGCAAAAATAGCTTGTGTGCTTTGCCACGTAGGTCAACATTAATTGCCATCCTTTGGCTCCACTCTGCCCAACTATTATGCTAAATACAGATCCTGATAAGATCATTTAATGCTTGTATCAGATGGAAGCTGGGAGTGAAGACCCTCTTCATCCCATTGCATACTGAGATGTGGACTGGGTGATCTGGGCCATTTGTGGGATCAGCAGGGTGGGGAGAAGCAGGGTTTCTGTGCTGAAATGTTGGATTCCATAGTGCAGTGGAGGATCAGATATCAGGAGATGGTAGGAAAGGCCACAGCTCTCATTCACGTGTGGTGCCCACCTCTCCCTCCCCAGCACAGGCACTTGTCATGTAGCCAGCGTTTTCCATAAAGGATTCTGGGAGACTGATGCTACCCAGGTGCTTCTCTGCACTTCCTTTACTCTAGAAATATTAAACAGGTGAAGTTATGGGAGTTGTTATGTTCAGGTAGCATCTACATGTTTTGAAAATATTTCTCAGGTGAAGTAAGAACAGCTATGAAATGAATAATGTTGAAAAGCAAGCTAATGAAATCATAACCCTTGAAATTCAGGTGTGTAACGTGCCAGGTCTTATCAAATGTGTTTTCTCTAAGGCAAGGAGTTTGCAGAATAAAAACATATATATTAGATTCAGAGTTAAAAGCTAATCTCCATTACAAGTTGGATCATTCCTAGTACGAGGTTCCACTTTTGAGTGGAAGGGCCTCTTGAAGTAGGTGCTTATCTTAAATGAAGTTGCCCTCTCTTCTTGATTCAGTAGAGTACCTCACAGAAGGTAGAGTTTATCAGAGTAAGTGTCAAGATCCTTAAGATCTGCTAGACAGCTCTCTTTATATTCAGAAAGATTATAAAAGGCTTGACTCTCCCCCATAGAAGCATGAGTTTGCTTCCAGGCTATCCCTGTCCAGGCTTGGAGGGCAGGCACTTCACTCAGGCTGAGGTGTGTAGCCTCATGTCCCTCTTTATGTGAGTACCTTCAATGAGCCCCTTGGCAGCGTGTCCATTGGTGATGCTTTGCTCATTGCTTGCCTTGCATGTGGGCGTAGTTGGAGAGAGAGAATGTACAGTGGTGGCAAAACCAGTGCCCATGGGATTATAGCCTGTTGCCATCGTTACCAGGTATGTAGTCACAGATTCCTATGGCCTAAATCAGGAACCTCCTCTGACATCTTTTACAGGAACAGAGACCTTGTCTTTCCTTTCCTTAGCTGTATATCAGCTAGGCAGCAGCTTGGGACTTGGTGGTCCCTCTTGTCCATCCAGGCTCTTACTCAAAGCTGACAGTACCATGGTGTATTACACAGGGTGATGCATCACCCTCCTGCTTTGGTTAGGGATATCGACCATTTGGTGGAACTGGCATTATGTGTTGACAAATTATTGAGTGGGATTTTAAGTGCTTAAGGTGGGTGTGTCATGAGCAGGTAATCTGAGACAGTTTCTCAGAGCTGTTTCAAAAATGTTTTCCTCTGTTCTGGAACCAGTCAGACGTGTGGACGCCTTTTCCAGTTTTCTGACATTTCAGAGAGGTTGGTCAGGGTGTAGAGGAGTTAGTTGTGATGACAGCATTCCATCTGCGAGGGAGCTTTTGTTCAGGACTATCTCAGCTAACAATGCAGTCACACCACTTCTACTTCTTTGTTTTTGTCATTTTTTCCTGTCCTGGGGATAACTTTTGGGCTTGGTAAAGTGTGTCCACTACATCCTTAAGTGAGAAACAGTCAAGAAGAAGCATTTACTCCCTTGCAGTTCATAAATGAGCTGATTTCCCATTGGTATGAGACAAAATACGTTTCTCAGTTTAAAATTTTTAGTTTGGTTTTTTTATCTTTTCATTTCTGTGTCTTGTACACTTAAGAAAATAAAATAGGTCCGTATAGGGATACTCAGCAGTAATCTCTGTGCTTCTCTGTGTCGAGCTTTTCTATTTCTTGTCACCAGGGGTTTTAGCAAGGGCTTGATGAGTGGTGGTTTTGTTTGTTTTGCCTTCACTTAACGATGCTTTTTCTTAGTGAGATTTTCGTTTGATGCAGTCTTTCCTCATACTGCAGCTCTTTGAGCCTCTGGTCACCAGCTTTTTTCACCTTTTGATCATTGTGTTTTTGTCATTGTGTGCTCTGCCACAAGTTTGAAAGATGACTGAAGCCTGTGTGGCTGGAACTGTAGAACATCCTGTGCTTTTCCTCTTTTCTTTTTTAAGATTCTTCTCAGAATTCATCCCACATCCTTGTATCAGTTGTCAGAAAGTCAACCTGCTGATGTTTCATTTAAACCTGTCTTTTTTTAGAACTGGAGCATATCTTTACCTCCTGGACTTTTTTAGTTTTATATTTCTATAGGTTGTTCAGGAGTGTTTCTTGCTTCTTCAGTGCAATAACTATCTCTATACAGACTGTTTTAGTGAACAGCAGACTGTGAGGTGACAAGGGAGCTCAGGGCAAACACAAAGCTGGGGCCCCGCAGTGGAATCACCACCTTCCTTCTTCAAGTAACTTCTTTTTGGGCTGTAGTTGAAAGAAGTGAATGTTTGCAATAATCCCAGTGAATGTTCCTGCAAATATTCATTCAGAGGAAAAAAAGGACTTCTTGATTGTAACTGGAGACAGGGATGTACTGTCTGTATGCATATCTCTATCTTCACATCTACTTCTGAACTCCTTCTGTGTGTTAGAAATTTGAGATAAGTGAAAAAGATAGGGTGTGTTTCACTCCTTCCGCACTATGTTCAACCAACAAGGGGAGCAGACAGTCAGGAGTCCACCTTTCTGACATTAAGCTGAAGTGTCTTTGTCCTTAAGTGCTTAAGTAATGCACTTCCAGACTGACTGATTTATTCCATCCGAAAAAACCAAAAAAACCAAAAAAAAAACACCCCCCAAAAACCCAAACAAACAAAACAAAAACAAAAAACCAACCAACCAAACAAACAAACAAAAAACCACCAAAAAAATCCACAAAACTTGTGCCAAATATGTATAGCAGGGACTCATTTAAAGTAATTTCTGCTTAATATAGGAGTGGTTGTGAAAACAGCTGAAAAAGTAAAGGGACAGGATCAGAAAATGAGACCAAACCTATTTAGACTCTTGAAGGAAACAGGAAGATCTTAACATGTGGGGCAGAAGAGACAGAGCAATGGTAGACAGTAAATACTCATATCAAATGCAAAGTGACACTTGGTCAGTGTAAGAGAGTCTGAGGCACCTGAACTGAGGGCTCTGACTCGCATTCAGTGGATGGAAAGAGTGGTACTTGTTCAAGCCATACCATGGTTCCCAGCCGTGTTCTTCACTCCTCTGCACAGGAGGCAGCAAGAACAAACACATGTGGCTTGGTTTCACCTGCTGAAGGTGCAGTTTTGTAACAGGGCTGAGCTGGTTGAAGTGTAGGCTGCTGCCTACGGAGCAACCAATTGGCTCTCACTTGTACTTTCCTATCTGCCACTTGAAGCACGAGTCAGCTGACTTCCTACGGGTAGTGGTTACCAGGAGATAATGTTTGAAAATAAAACATACGTACACTTATGTTTTTTTCAGGGATCATTTCCCACCAGCTTAAATTTTTAAACCACTTCACTTTTGGGGTGGATGCATGCCAATACCAGAGCAAGGAAAGAGATGGAACCATGTAGCTGGAAGGTAGAACAGGACTTTCTCTTTCCATTGCTCCATACCACAAGATTCACAGTTGATGACATTAGCCCAGCTTTGGGTGCCTGAGGTTAAGGCATGCATTGCTTCAGGGTCAGTGACCCCTGACAGAGGATGAGGGTAGAGGGGGCAGAAGACCATAACCTCTGACCTGGGGTTCTCTCTGGTTTATCGCCAGCCCCGATTTTAGTAATTTTAAGAGGAGTCTTTATCATCCAGAAGCTCCGCCCTATACAAAGTTGTGCCATTCAAGATATCAGCTATAATAGCAAACACATAATCAGGTGTTTTTTAAGTGGTGGCAAGATTTGCTGAGGATTTTGAGGGTGGTCTTGAAATGTGGCAGTGCTCGATTTTCACATTAATTAGGATGCTTACCCCTGCCTTGCAGTTGGAATGTGAAGTCTATCTGCTGTTGCACCTCTCAGATAGGCACACTCATGTTCAGTAACAGTATTTAGAGGATGAAAACAATGGGAGATAATTTGACAAAAAGTCAAAAAAATTTACCAATGATTGAATGTGTCTGGAAGCTAGATGATACATCCTTGAGGGGCTTCCCTGAAATGAGCTCTGCTTTTAAAATTCAGAGTATTGAGTGGCATTTGTAATTGCAGGCACTCACCACTTTCACACTTACTATTTAGTTGGTTTTAAGTGGAAAGTACCAAGCATGGTTAGAGATCTGATTGGAAACTGGTCTGCCCTGCAGCAGGGTTAATCTCTGTGGTCAGTACTCTGTAAGCAGCTTATGGAGGTAAACATTACATGTGTCTCTGCCAACCTGGCTAAATAATGCCAGCTGTCTTAACTCTTTTTGAAGATAAATGAGCTGTAATTGGATTTCTGCACTGGATAATTTTAAACAAGGGCTGTTAGAAGCAGTAGTTGTTATGAAGAAACTCCACAATAGACATATTATGATGAAATACTGCATTTCTCGAAGTGATTTGGTATTTGTCTGTTAAAATCAGGGTAGCAGATTAGAGAGAAATGTGCTTTGGTGGGTGAGACAGTTTCGATTTTTTCTTGTTATGTGTAAGCAAACAGAAATGTTAATGAAGTTTGGATTGAGGTGGCTGGAGGGGGAAGGTGCTGCTACTGAGAGTTGCACAATGTCCCACCATTGTGAACTCACTGGAAAAAAATTGAAATAAGGGAAAAGATAAGTTGCTATCTTTTGTATTTCAACAATACTTCAAAGAAATAAAAGCAGACTTTTTTTTTTCTGCAATAATATACTTAAAAGGAAAACCTGAAATTTTGGTCAGAAATTGTTTCTCCATAGAGACGCTTTTTGTAAGAGAGAGGTAGATATTAAAAGTGGAAAATACTAATTTCAAGAGAATTTTAACCACTCTGCTGGCAATCTTCACTTATTGAAGAGTATTAAAAGCTTAAAACTGAAACCAAGTGGGGAGAGCAAATTGTGATGTTGCCCACAGTATTTCATTTGCTTGGCGTTGCTACCAAAGACCAGCAAATGTGGTTTTTTGGGAAGCACAGATAAAGAGTTCTCAAATAGTAAAATCTAAATCTTTATATTTGGGGAGCTTTTTGTTTCACCAGTTTGTTTTGAGCAAATAAAACACAAGTTTATTTAGCTCTTGAGCTGTTTGTGAATTTTTTGACACCAGTATTTAAGTTCGTACATATGAAGCACAGGAATCGCTAAAAACTTTAGCCATTTTTTCCCAAGTTCATGTAGCATTAATTGGTGGTTTCATTTCTGTGTGTTTTGTACCATCCCTACACCATAAAAGGTGGGAATTTTCTCAAATTCATGTTACAGTTCCTTGTTTCCTTACAACCACTACTTGATTACAGTTTTTCTCAGAGGGAGCACTATTTGATTCTCTTTCACTGATTTTAAGATCACTTACTGTTTAGTTTTCCATGACTAGTAATTTGCTCATGTTTTTATTCCTTTTTTCATTCCCCACAAAGCCTTATCATTAGTTTGTTTTTTGGCTTTGCTCATAAAAAGTTAATTTATTTAGGTTTTTTAACTTAGTGGCTTTGATCTTTTTGATTTGATAAAATACTTCTGGGAGAAAAAGAATTACAACTCATCCCTTCTCCTCCTGGTATTCGCAGTTGGAAAGATGCTAAATAAAATACTGAGGAGGTCTTTTGCACCAAGGAAAGGACTGGATCCCTGTAGGAAAAGCACAAACACTTGCAAGGCAGATAACTGTTCATTAATAGCCTAGAAAAGCCAATAGCAAGTTATGAAATCCTACCTCTTTTCCAATGCTGGGAACAGCAAGATGTTACAGCACTGGATCCTGGGTCAGGGGCATCACACAGTGCAGATCTCATCTGTGGTGAGATTCACCAGCTCTGACATCACTTGTGCTCCTCCAGGGTCTTCTCACAGTACAGATTGATCAGTCACTGACAGAACCCAGCAGGGAGTAAGGACAGAGCTTTCAAGACTGCCTTGAACAATATATACTCTTATATCATTAATAAAGCTGTAGTCACAATACTCTTGCATATAATGAAACATATGAACAAGACATTGCATTATACACATATACTTAATTTTAAGTGTGCATTGACTACACATTGGGTAATTATGTATTGACTGTGCATATAGTGATTAATTATACTATTGATTAGATGCATCTTGATTAAGTAGTGATCATGATACGGAGGATACGGAGGCCTGCACCTCAGCTACTACTTATGTGGGTCACTGCCTCTTCACAAAATAGTCATCCACTGCTGTCTGCTACAGTAGGTAGATCATTATTTATAAGGTTATTTCTGCACTTGCCAACATTTTGGTTCAAAATACAGCTGATTTTATGTTTTCTTATCAATTAAAGTATTGCTGTTCTAAGCAAAGATCACTTAAATAAAGTTTTCTTCATAATTCTGAGGTGCTCTACAGTTCTTGGTGTGTCTTGCTCATACACCCTGACGTTCTTCCCGGGTTAATGCTGTCAGCATCCTGGGTATGGAGGAATCCTTCTGTGAACATTTGTGTTGTATCATCAGGTGAAATGGAGTATAAGTCATGCTTCCTAGTCACTTAGACCTTTTTTTGACATGTTTACAAAGTTGAGTAACACTGTGAAAAGAGAGTAGCAAAATCTTTTTCTACCCATCAGTCTGCGGCCGGTGAGGCACACTTGTTTCCTGTTTTTGTTTGGGACTAGAAAGTAGTACTTTGTGAAAGAGCATTAAAATCAGATTTCTTAGAATTTTTTTTTCCTTTTTTTTTTCACGTTGTGAAGACCTAATCTGATCCCATATGAAGTACATAACTACAGATGAAGTCCCATATGAAAAAGGGACTTCATCTGTAGTTAAAATACCTTATGGTAGTAACTCTTTATTGATGTCTGTTCCAAAAACCTTTTTTGGCATTTTAAAATTACAAATCCGATCATTAATCACTTTATTTCAGCAGGAATTTGCAAGCGGCAGCACAAGAAGTGCTGCAAGGCGATTGTGATGGCAGTTGTGCTTGACTGCTTGAATAAAGACGCTGTACAGTTAAGTGCCTCCACGCCACCAGCAGCCACACTATTAGGAAGGCAGGGCTGTAGTCAGAGGAATTAATTTTTCCAAGTTCAGCTTCCTCATGCAGTGGAGGAAATGTAGAGAGACCTTTTGTGGAGGCAGTGAAACAAATTCAGACATGAGGAGGCATTTCCCTGAGCCTGGGCTCTCCATCTGCAGTGGTCCTCAGCTGGTTGCTCTCAGCCATGAGCCTGGCCTCTAGGTTTGGCAGCTGTGGGCAGCTCTCCCTGTGCTCTTGGGTATGGCCAAGGGCCTGGGATGTGGGTGTTGTCTGAACAGCTGAAGTGGTGCAGGAGAACAGCAAGGTGGGGCAGAGGTGCCCTGGCTGTACCTGGAGTTGTGAGCTGCTCGTCTTGCAGTCAGCCCTGGTGTTTGTGGTCGTTAGTTTTGGTGCTGGCATCTGAGTATGTTAGTAGAGCTTCTGTTCTAGCTTTTGGCTTAAAAGGAGTTAAATAAAGTGCAAAACATCTTTGCTTAATGAAATTAATACCATGTAATCTATTATGTCAGTAATTTCAGATGACTCGATTATCCTGGTAGCTGCTCCTTGCACATCTAAAATAGTTGGTTTGCCCCCATCTGAGTGAATGAAGTAAGGTTCTGGTGGGTGTTCACGCTGTTTTGAATCACTGGCATTGAGAGTACACTGTATTGATTTTTTAAAAGACAAAAAAAAAAAAAAATTGACCCAGAGTTGTCTTTATAGTCTGATTACTGGTGAGAAATCTTCAGTTGTCCTTTTTTGTTAAAAATGCCTCACACGTGCAGCTGGCTGAGGAGCTTCATCTCTCCCTGTCCCACTGAGGACAATGATCTCTCATTGTTACTTCTAGACACAGTTGCTGTAACTTTCCATACTTCAGAGTTGTGATACTAAGATATCTAGTACTAAGTCCCATAGTATCAGTAGGTGCCAATAAAATACTGACTGCTCTTCAGGCTGGTGAGTTGAGAATAATCAGTCTTCAGCATCTCTATATTTAAAGTAGGCTGCCTTGGAGTTAAACTAACCACAACTTCCCTC
Organism: Phylloscopus collybita; assembly: GCA_027886175.1. Classification (NCBI taxonomy): domain Eukaryota; kingdom Metazoa; phylum Chordata; class Aves; order Passeriformes; family Phylloscopidae; genus Phylloscopus; species Phylloscopus collybita. The sequence continues at coordinate 22,721,918 of JAJNNQ010000006.1, forward strand.
AAATGTTATATGCCACAGGAAGGATGAAACTGCTAAGCTTAGCTGATTAGAGGGAAGAACACAGCTCCCCTTTTGCATGGTATAAGACAATGCATACTTTTCTGGAGGGAATGGGATAACCACAATATTGCTGCCTTCCAACAGGTGCAAAATTTTCTTTTTATAGTTTAGCCCTTTGCACAATATCTGTCACAACTGAGGAAAACGAAAGAGGAAGAGGAGAAAATTATACTTTTGCAGTGAGGAAAAATGAATGCAGTTTTGTGAAAAGAAATCTATGCCATGTCTTGACTTTTATTTTAGGAGGATGCTAATGACAGCATTTTGATAAGGATGTAAGTAGAGGACAAGACCAGAAAATTTTAAAGTTATGTAATTTGCTAGTTTTACTGCAAGGCCATTGAGTTTCACGTTGCTTTCCTGTCTAATTTGGACCAATTTGCTAGTCATAAAAGAATGCAGGTTGAAAGGAGCAACTAGGGGTTCTGTTGCCCAGCCCTGGAAGTACCAATTTCATCAGGACTGTGTCAAATCAAGTTTGGAGTATCTCTAAGGACATATATTTCAAAGGCTTTCTGTGCAACCTTTCCGAATATCTGACTTACCTCATGATGAAAAAATGCTTCTTAATGTTTAATTTCTCCTTGGTGCAACTTGTCTGGGTGTTGCTGGATGTTGCCATCTTTTCTGTATCTCTCTCTCTGTAACACGTGCTGCAAGCCCCTTCCACATTTTTGGTGGCAGTCTGCTGGGCTTCTTGCAGTATGCCAGGTATCTTTCTTGTACTGGGAAACCCAAAACTTGGTACAGAATTCCAGGCATGATCTCAGAAGTACTGAATAGAAGGGAAAGATTCTTTTTGAACACAGTCCCATACATGTTTGGCTACGAGGTCACACTATTGACTCCTCTTTAACTTGTTCACCAGGAGATCAAACTTTTTTGCCAGTCTGCTTTCTAACCTGGTCATGCCCATCCTCCACTATTGTGTGGGGTTATTCTGGCTCAGTTCTGCATTTGGCTTGCTGAACTTCATGAGGTTCATGTGAGTCCATTTTTCCAACCCACTGAGGTCCAGTTCTTCCTTATTTAGTACCTTGGAGCAAGGTTATCCAAATTTGTCAGTCATGTGGCAAGATCCTAGTTTAGAGAACCTTTATGCTAATATGGTAGGAAAAGTAGAACAGTATGCTGTTGATTTCCTGTGTATAGAGATACCCTGTTCTCTTCTGCCACGCAGCTCAAGCACAGCTGGATTTATTTACACTTGTCTTTCCTTCCTTTAGAGGTTGAATGAAGTGGGATATGTGACTGTTCACTGGAGAAGAGACAAGTGACTTGAAGGAATGGGACTTGATGTGGATCTGTAAAATCACAAGCACTGTGGGCAGGGTAGATAGGGAGTCACCCTTGTTTCGGGTACAAGAAGCAAGGGACTTCAGATGAAACTAACAGGTGTCACAAGTGAACAAAAATGGCTCCAGACACCACGGGCAGTTGTTCTGTGCAACTTCTTCCTGCAAAACGATACAGTCACAGACATTTTATTTGAGTTCAAAAAGGGACCAGACACGCTGATGGAAGAAAACATTGATTGAGGGCTGTCATGTGCAAAGATGAGACATCTGCTGCAGGAAGTCCAAAGTTAGACATTGCAGGAAGCCAAGGGAGTACTCTGAGGAGAAGAAAATTGAGGAAATATATCTTAGCATTTACTACACAAACAATAATTCCGATTTTTCTTCATAGAAGGGTTGCAGGTAGGCAGAGTTTTTTGTATTTATTTTGTACCACAGTCTTAGTCTGCAGGCTGCAGATTAGCCAAGACTGTATTAGGAAATATTGCACTAAGATGGATTTGTTGTTTTTCAAGTAATTCGTGTGTCTGTTGACACACTGGCTCTGTATTGAGCCAGCACAGTGGGATACTGCTGAATACAAACCTTCGTTTATCTTCAGTTGTTCCCCTGCTTTGCACCACAGACGTGGTGATAAAGAGAACAGAGTATGTCACTGCTTTTCAGTTCCTCCAAAAGTGGTCATATAAGGCAAAGTTTTCTTCTCTTTCTCTTCAGCTGCATGCTATTTATTTTTCCTACGTTGCAGGCTGTCTCATCATTTTATTGGAGTCTTTTCATTCCTTGCTTACTTAAACGCTTTTAAGTTTCTGGACAATGTTAGTCTTAAATAGAATATCTATTTAAAAGAGCTCGAAACCTTCCTCTTTTTTTACACTAATGAGTTTGCTGATTTAAGAGGAGTCACTAACCACTTTCAAGAACTGTGTTATTTGTAATAGCATGTTTACAACTTCAGACAGTTGCTGTCACTGTCTTTTGCTAGATGAGCATGCTGCTTACAGGTTCCTCGTCTTTATAGCTTTCAGAGCCACAGACCACAGAGTCAGACAGCAATCCCCTGGCAAATACCTGTCCTCTTCCGCTGGGACTGTAGGCCACAGGAGACTGGCTTCTTTCTCTCCACAGTTTCAATTACTCTTCAATACCTTAGAGTCCAAGGCAGCTGAGGGTACTTGCACTATTACTGTTTAGTTTTGTGTTCTCAGTGAAAGAAAAGATGAAGGTACTAGAAACTGTGCTGCTGGAAGTGTGTATGTTTTGGGATTTTTCAAATGGTGTACCTTTACTTGATCATGTGTTTGACAATAGATATCTGTCCAGCTTTCTTTTCTGGACTTGGACAGAGACAGCCAAAATGTAGCATTTGACCACTGTCGTAATTTTTACTTCCTATATGCTCTGTCACATTCCCTACCAGGTAAGATTTGAGAGAGATGTCAGCAGTGGACATGCAGTGTTAGTACTAGTGGGACTGCTCATAATTGGATTCCTCTTAGCAACCACCTAGCCTGACACTCCAAAGTGTAGAGATAAAAGATATTCTATTGTCTTTTTCAAGAACATGTGTTTCAAGATCCTGACTAGACTTCACCTTCCAAATAGCAACCCAGTTTTTCTGAAATGCTCCAGTCAGATCCTCACAATGAGCAAGCCATTTGAACCTACTGCTAGGTCAGCTGCATTATTTGTATGTGAAAACCATGAAAGAGTCCCAGGTCTGTGTGATCATTTACCAGCCTTTCACACGGAAAGGAACATTGCTTAGAATGTATGAAAAGCTTTCCCCAAAGAAAAAGCTTATTTTTTCTTGCGAAGTTCACACTGCTTCAAACCACAAGTTGGATAAGGGCATCATGGAGGAAACATCATGGAGCTGTTTGACAACAGCTGTAAATTTCCACTCTCACTGTTCTCCTTTGGTCCCATGCAGCAGGTTGTTACCATCTCTCTGGTGATGGCTGCCAGCCTTATGCCATGGCTGGTACAAGGAACAGGACAGGTTCTCTCTAAATGTTTTGCTCCAGGGCAGTGTCCCAAGCCAAGTGAATCTCCCACTGCTGCTTCTGGCAAATGACAGAAAAGAGTCTCCTCCTTGACACAGTGTGCTTGAGCTGCGAGTGCATCCTGAAAAGGAATGAGGAGGAGCAGTGGCATGAGCTACTACAGATAAGAATTGTCATTGTCCATCTGTATGTCAGTGCTTGCAGGACTTTTGTCAGGAAACTGAGCTTATCTTAGCTTTCAAAGGTTTTTATTTTATTGCTTTCTTCAGCAACTGAGAAACATTTAAATAATGAGAAAAAAGTAGATTTTCTCAAACCTGTATCTAACTGAACTCACACTAGAGCAGTATTTTGATGTAAGGTTAGCTATTTGGGAATGCTGGTGTGATTTAGAAACAAAGTCCAATATTGAAAATAACGGAATTGCTAATAAATAGGGGATAGAGAAAGATGTTCAGTAGATGTTCACTTTGTTTCCACTTAGAAGAGTGTAACTACCTGTAGTATGTGGTGTTTTAATACATATTTAGTTTATATTTTACAGACAAAGATGAAAAAGGCTTCTTGTCTTTAAGATTTTATAATCACAGTTAGACAAAATGCATGCTAGAATGCCCCAAAAGCCTAGACATTAGTAGAATTAAATAAGCTTGTACTAGTGATATGTTAACAATACTTACATATTATTTGTACCACTTCTAGATATTAATGAGTGGTCTGTCTGTGATTTTATCTGGTTACCATTTGCTAAATTCAATAGGAACACATTCTTAAATAATATTTTAAAATAGTTTATTAAAAAAGCTGACAAGAACAGAACCACTAGAACATACAGAATTAACTAGAACTTCTCCTGATAAAAGCTTTTCTTCTTACACTGCTTTTCTGAAGCTGCATAGTGTCTTTTAGAATTAGAAGAGAATTAGTATTTTTGAATTAGAAACTCAATTTTGGCAGTCTAAGTGGTATGAAATATAGGGGGGTTGTGGTTTCTTTACCATAAAAATTGTAGTTGTTAATTTAATGTTTGTGTACTGTTCTTCAGGTACAACCCTTCCATATTTGCAGATGGGCAGAGGTCAACATGTGAGAAAAGAAGGAATTACAAAGATGACACATGTAGTATGTTTGTTTGACTTCTAGTACGACCTCAATGTCAGAGAGATACAGCTGAAATAAATAACATTTGTTCTGACATCTGGCATAGTTTTTACTGAAGATTATCAGGCACTGTTTAATTTTCCATCACAACCTCCTGGTTGAGTTATCAAGTTGGGTTGGCCAGTGAAGGCATATTAAAAAGATGGAACACTAAAGAAAGGATAGAGGGGCCAGGAATAAAGTGGGGAAGGAAACTGAAACGTGACGGAAGGGCACATCAGCAGGAACCCGGGGCTTACATCCTGGATTCTCAGCTGGTATTGAGCTGATTCCAGCCGGATGTGTTTAAGTAATTTGGTCTATTTCCTGAGCCAATTTCAGCATGCCTAAAGGGATCCCAGATATGCTGTATGAAGGCATAATGGGAAAACTTGTTCTTTCCCAGCCAGTTCTGCTAGTATCATTTATTGAACTCTCAGGTGAACAGTGCTTAAGGAGAGGTAGCCATCTTACACCATCAGAATTAATCCATTAATATACTTTTTGGTGGTCTTAACTATGAACATTTATTCAGGTTTCTAAAGCGTTTGTCTTGTGTCCATGTCTGACTTCAACAGAAGTTCTGAAGAACACTCTTTCACTGTTCTTTTAACTGAAATGGTGCAGTTTTCATATTACAGTCTCTTGCTTCAATTTGTGTTTATAAATAATCTATATACAACAGGAATAGAGGGAGACTTTTTACAATACACACTGGAAAGGAAAGTTTTCCTTGAGGAAAAGGAATAAAGCGATAATACACCTTGTGAAGATGAGTGATTTAACATACAGGAGGTGTTCAGTGTTGGGGAGAAGCAAACAGTTCATTATCTTTCCACGTGTTATATTTGACAGTGTTTTCTGTGTGAATTGTCCAATAAGGCATTTGTGCTCCAAATACTATAAAATGCAGTTTCACCTCCAAAGAGCTATAAACTAAATACTTGTCATAGTCAAATGAGCAAAGAAGTTGTCCATTTTATCTCAAAATTTTATTTCCTTTGTTTGTGTGACTGGGCCAACAAAACCATTGCTGCAATTGGAGCTCATCTAGAAGTCTTGAATTTTTCAGATAGTTGGTCTGAAAGCTATTGTAAGCTATATATTGTATAGCTAATTGTAAGCTATATTTGTTCTCAGTTCAAACTGTGATTTGACTTTGCTTGAGTTAGTAACATCCAGGCATATGTATGTGCAGCATGGAATCTGAACATTCACAATGGTGCATATTTCCTGGAAAAAATAAGAGATCAGTCAAAAGGATACAGCAAGAAGATTATAATGCTGAGTTTTCGTGCTGTCCTGTGACAAATCTTTTTCAGTCCACCACTCCTTGTTTCCCTGACATTCTGAGAAACAGAATTTTACTTAAGCAGCTGCAGGGGAGCACTAAGAGTATTTGCTATGGACCCTGCATTTTCAGTCTTGGTCCACTGTGGTGTACTACTGACTTTATTTTTCAGGTACCTTTCCATTGGAAGATTTAGCAAGTACCGTCATTTGTGTTTCTCCTGCGTCACGTGAGCTTTCTTCATGATGTGACCTGGCAGCACTTGAAATTGATACACTCACTTGTCGTCTCAGTATTTTCAGTACAGTTCTCTTGTATCCTTTGCATGCAAAGAAATAAATGAAAGGATCTAGGCAGCAGTTAAAATTCATCAGAAATACAGTATAATGGAGTGACTTCTGGAAGATTTTCTTTTCAGTGCACAAGGGTTCTTGCTGAAGTTTCTTAATCATGTGTTGTATGATTGCAACATGATAAGGAGTAAAGCAGATGATGAACACTATAATTACAAATATGATTGTATTGATGGCCTTTTTGTTTATCCCTGATTTTTCAGTCAGTGGATTTTCCTTGGCTGTTTGAAAAAGTTTGCAGCTGATTTGAGAGTAGCAAAACAGAATAATCCCCAGGGGAATAAGGTACCCTATTAAACAGGCAGCAAGAAGTATAAATGGTAGGTGTTCTATTTTCTCAAAGTTTGGATATTCCATACATGTAGTCCTTTCATTTTCTTCATGTGACATGGATTGTATAAGTAATGGGAAAGTTTGACTAAATACCAGAAACCAGACAAAGACACAAATGCCCTTGGCATATTTAATCCTTCTGATCTTGTATCGGAAGGGGTGGACAACAGCGAAGAACCTGTCAATGCTCAGGCACGTCATGAAGTTTACACCTGCATAGGTGTTGATGTAGAACAGGAGCGCGGTGATTCGGCACAGCGCTTCTCCAAAGGGCCAGTGAAATCCCAGGGCGTAGTAAGCTATCCTGGTTGGCAAGGCAATGCAGAACAGCAGGTCGGAGAAGACGAGATTTGTTGAATAGAGGGTAGTGGAGTTGATCTTCTTTCTGTTTTTAAAAATGACCGTGAGGGCAATGGTGTTGCCAAGCACCCCAAGAATCAAGATGGAGCCGTAGAAGACAGACAGTAATACTCGTGCTGTGTCTTTGTGCTCATATAAGTCACAGGTGGAACTGTTGGTCTCAGAGGCTGTGAAAGGGTTCATTTCTGCAACCACTGTTGTTGCAGGAAACTCAGCAGACCTAATATGAGAAAAAAACAGCAAAAGGGAACATTTGTTAAGAAATGTAGATAAACTACTTGTACATAACAATGGAGACAGCCTCTGTTGCAAAATGAGACTGAAAAATGAAATGAAACTTCATTGCTGTGAAATACTTTTCAAGACTCTATCTGAAAACAAACAGATGCCTCCTTTTGGCTTTTCTGTCTTGATCGCAATTGCTTGTCTAATAAAGAAGGTCAGACAGGGGGCAATGTAATGAACCAGGGATGTAATATATTTGGAAAGTGACGTCTATAGATGCTCAGGAGGTGGGAGGTTGTTTAAAGCAACCTGAGGGGAAAAAAGAATCTGAAGAAACCACATGATAAAGCATCAAATGAAGTCCCCAAGGACCAGACAAGCAGACAAAATGTTTTAAATGTGTTTTGGTTCATTTTAAGGGAGTTTTTGTTCCTAACAATTCACATTGTGATGCTTTAACTTGTTTAGAGAAACTTTTTTTTTTCCTCAGCATTCTTATCATATTGACGTTATAAGAGAATCATAGATTAATTTAGGTTGGGAAAGACCTTTAAGATCATAGATTCCAACCATAATAACTTGTTTAATTCTAGTTTTAAGAATTGGCTGTTGGAATCTAATTCAAATATTGTTACATACATAAATTCTTAAGACTACTACTTTAATCACTCTTTAGTGACCCTGCTAAAGAGAGAGAGTGCAGGGTGAACTATTTTACACTTTGTCAATTTAGTAAGTTTTAGAAATTTTTTCATCTGTACAGTTATAAGTAGCATAGAAGAGTTGCAAAGTGGCAGTGATTTGGGGGACTTAAAAATATATTAAAATGATCCAGCAGAATTTCAGGAATGGAAAAGACCCCATCCTGGTGATACTGCTTGCAGTGCAAACATTTCCTAGGTCTGCTGTTACCTGGCAGTTGTATAGTGTAAGCATGAAACTCAGAAAGGATGGGGCATCTCATGTTACTCCTCAGGCAGCTGTTCTACAAAGGATGTCTCTTAGAGGCACCGTTTATGAATTTAAACAGCAATCAAAACAAGATTGTTGTTTTAACAAAGCACATTACCTGAAGATAAAAGCTGTTGCAATTGGAAGTTTAAGCCTGTCTTGTACTTTTAATTAACATGTCTAGTTATTTCTGAGGATCTGTCGTTCAATACACAATATTTACAAGCAACTGTAGCCTGTTGCACTTCCAAAATGTCTTTCGGGGAAATACCTCTCAGTTTTAAGGGATTTAAACCACACATTTTAGAAAGCATTCATTACCCTTTTATTAAATTGTGAAAGTATTAAATGGTTAGTATTTTCTTTCATGATTTGAGGAGACTGTCTTGCTTCTTTTAGGGTGTTCACAATTAATGGTTCTCTGTAAATGGTAAACCTGCAGATAGTGGATGATGTGTATTAAAGTGTAAATTTTTAGTAGTGTATTAAAATATGTAAATTGGTTGCATTACATGTTTAAGGTAAAAATTTGACTTCCAGGTAGTACATTAAGTCGGTGTTTGCTGCATTCCATAGACAGGAGAGAAGACAAGTGATTTCTGACTGATAGATGTACAATGTTCTGATTCTTAGATACTTGTGAAGTAAGTACTGTCTGTCAAGAGGTGGGAATACTGCATTCAGGGTTGTATGTCAAATCTGAAGTGGGAGTTCTGTGCCTTGAATAAGGGAACAAATCTGTTAAGCAACAACTCCAGCTGTAGTGCAGATTAAAGAATGTCAGCAATTTTATATTAGTTAATTCTGCATTGTTCCTGCTATCTTGGTTTTAGTGTGTTTGGTGATTGATTAATGCAGTAGTTATTACCCTGAAGATAGTTCTGGTATGATTTCATCCCATCTTTTCTCTTGTAGAAGTGTTTAGGATGGCTTTTGTTTTACCTAAGTGTAATAGGCTGCTTTTTGCATAAAATGGTGTGGGTTTGTGTAGGCACCTGTATATGAGTCAGTGAGGTATTTTGTTTGTTTCTCATTTTTAAATGCTTCTAATTCTTGTTCACACTCCCAGCATCACATCTATTTTCTATTAATCTCTTTCTTAAAATCTAGGTAAAATAATTTTGTCAATATATTTAGGAAAGGATAATCTAAGATTTGTGATAAACAGTTCAATTGCAGTAACTCGCTACAGCATATTAAGTGCATAATTTTATTTTTGCTTTAAACTTGTAATAGTTTTGGTTCAAAAATACTGCACATAATTGTTACATCCATTCATATGTCTTTCTATAAACATTTGCAAAATGTAGAATGTGTAATATACAAACACATTGAACTATAGTTTAGGAAAAAAACTATATTCAGTAATATATTACTGAAAAAAGAGTTGTTTTTACATCATGAGTAAAATTTCATAAATTTCACATTACCTGATTTTGTGCTATGAAGTTGGATCTTTAATGCAATAAATTAATTTAGAACTTGTTAAAATAGGATGTTCATTTTCACATGTAACTGTGGCTATATTGAGAAGGAGTCCTAGTTGAGACAGTGTTTGTGTCTATCCATGGTGCTAACATGGATATATATTGGAAGCAGTTCAATGGCAGGAAAAACTGGCCACAAATGATTGAGGAGAAAGCTGGAGGAGCACAGTTCATGGATGGATCTTCCAGGGCAGTGTGCAGTCAGCCAAGCTGTGCTCCTTGGCAGGCTCTTTTGCCTGCTGTGAGAGTCAGCCCTAGGGGCAAAAGGTATTCTTTTTGGTCCTCTGTTATCCCCAAAATATTTTGACTGTTAATATAGGGAACACATTCTGCAATGCTGTAGATGGGTATTAGTGTTTTCTCTGCCTGTAGGTATGTATGGGCATTTTTGAGAGTCACCGAGGTGTTTAGGTGCTACAGTACCTGAATATAAAAGAGAGGTTTTATCTGGTTTGTGAGCCAAACAGATGATAAAGTTGATACCATCCACCATAATGTGTATCACCCAAGCTGTGGTAACTTCTTTGTACTTCTGAACTCTAACTGTTGTTAGATGAACTCCATTCACCTCAGCAGGTATTTCTCATTTTCTTGGCAATCTTGGAGAGGACTTCGTTAAAAATAATATTTTCTTGCTGAAAGATGTCTGGACTATTAAGTAAGATAAGACATTTTTTAAAAAAACCTGTTCCTTATGTCAGGTTGCTGTTTATTTCTTGGCAGCAATCCTGAGTGATCCACTTACTATACATACAGCATATGACATCCTCTACAGAATGTATCTAAAAAAAGAACATTTTTAATACTTTTTGTGAGTTTTGCATTACAGAGAATAAATGCAGATTTTTACATGCTTACTGCTGCAAATCTCAGACTAACTGTACATGACTCTATTTTAATGAGCTGTGTGCCTGAATAGCTCATGAGAACATGGTCATTTACTGTCCCAAATCCAGATGCACTAATGAATTTACCCTCTAGACTCACTGCTAAAACTTTTGCTCTTATAGATTGTTGGATTAAAGACCCTTCTAGTGGCTTTCCAGGTTTATTAATGATACTACTTCAAAGTATATACATGGAAGAAAGATAATACTAATTTCCCTTACCAATTAAGTAATTTTAGAAAACAGCACCAGAAGTTTTTGGCTTAGAGTTAGATGCCAAAATGTTAAGGTATAGAGTGTTGAAAATTCCTGCCTGTATATCTGTATAGTAAAGAAGGTTGTTCAGATTTTCACATTTTCCAAACCTACAAACACTCAGTGGCGCAGACCCCTTACTCACTTAATGTAATCTTCTGTATAGTTCAGATTATATTATTTTAGTTGTTGTGTGTGAATTCCAGTAACTTTTCATTTAAAGCATACTTTTGAAGATGCTGTTTGTCTTGCAGAACTGAAGAGAAAGCAAATTACCCATTTATACTGGAGTCTTTGGTCAGTCAACATGATAAAAAATGTTAAAAATGTGTCTCTTACTTAGATGTCTCTAAAATGAATATACAATTGCTGTTTTCATTGAGTCTCTTTACCTTTACACAATCTCATGGTTTGGGCAATTTGAGGTAAGCTTCTCAAAATATTTCACCACAAGGTGAAATGATGCTGTGATGTCTGTTTGAACCCCAGCTGTGTCCCACATAGGACTTGGGGTTCCAGATGCCTCTTTGTATTAATGTGCCTGGAGGCAAACTCGCCACTACAGCCCTCCTTTTTCTTCCTGCTCAGTGGAATTATGTATTCAAGATAGAGTTGTGTAGCATTGCACTGGGAGTTTGGGAAGATAGTTCACTGTGATCTTGGGAGTATTTCTCTGAGTCACTCTGTCATAGGATATCGCCAGTGGAAGGGCATGCCCATTGCTCTCTGGGACCTGGGAGGACCTTATGCCTGGGAGAGTTTAAAATTAATTTTACTGTTAAATACTATGCCCAGGCTTGCAACCAGTGCAGGTTGTTGTATATTGTTCTTTCCCTTGCCATTTTCAAGTCTTAGCACTATGTTTGCTTTCTGACCAGCAAATTTCTTTACTCAGTTACCTCTTGAGATGTTAGCTAGGCAGCTGGTAGTCTGTTCTCTGTGCTTTTTGATGTCTCACAGCAACAGCATCCATCTGGGGAAAAAATTCACAGCACAATGGCAAGCTGCTTGCCAAATCTAGCATGTCTGAAATCTGTGCAGGTGCCTTTCTAAACCAGTATTGTAATCTCATTTAAGGAAAAATAGCTTGTGTAGGAGATTCATGTTGTGTGAAAACATTTGACTGCCATTAGTCATTTGTTTTATGTTTATACATTTGTTTTGTGTTTAATTCCACCAGCAAAAGGTGTTTGATGAACAGGATGGTGACTCCAGTCTGAAATTACAGCGTAATCCAAAGCTCTGATTCATAGACATGAATCTGTGATGAACTTTATATGTAGTATCGTAATATTACATACATTTACATACGTTTAACTGTTAAGAACCATAGACTTAAACTGCTAGCAAGCATTTGCAGTGTTGCACCTTAGGTTACGTGGGCTTGCATTGTGCGCAAGCAGTGGTACAAAGCTCTCTCTGTATGCCAAATGAAATTTCTTCTTGTTCTCATCTCCTGCTTCTGCTGAGGAGCACCATCTGTCTTTTCAGCAGAACAGGGGATGTGTAAAAGGCTTTTACTGTGTATTGTAGTCTAACATGTGATTTCTTTGTGTTTCTTCATAATTTTCATTCCTTGAAGATGAATCTGTGGTCCATTTGTCCCTGGTCCAGTTGCTAATTTAAGGATTCTGATTATATTCTTGGAAAAACACAGCAGTTCATTAGAAAGATCTCTCCTGGCTCTCTATACATAGTATGGTTTAATCACTGTGAGATGGACAATATTTCTTTAACAAATCATGTTGGGGGTTAATATTGTTTTTCTATGCATAAAGAGTATGAATTATTTTAGAGGAATGGTCAGGAAAGAGATTTCTCTTCCCTGCCAGATTCACTGGTCTTACAGTCCTCTATGGATGAAATCTGTGTAGGTCTTACATTGTTTTAGAACAGTAGAAGATGGGAAATACGCAGTGTTGTGTTTTTGTAGGTTTAATTTTTTCCTTAACCGCAAAATAATTTTTTCTGTTGCCCAGTTATATTTACTGTTTGTATTTCTATTTTACCTTATGGGTGAGCTTTATTGTAAGCTACTCTCATAAAAGCACTGATGTGCTTCAGGAGGGGAGGGTGGCAAGCCAAGGAGCTGATAAGAAATAATTACACTGATAACCTGCTAATGAAAAGGTGAATTAATTGAAACACACCATGAAGTATCCAAGAGTGCACAAAGCAATTCAACAGATGTTTACACTGGAAGGCTGACTATCCAGTGCAGGATTAAATCAGATAAATCAGAGTGTTTCCTCTGTTTGAGAAAAAGGCTTGATTCAACTAAGTTATGTATGTTTAAAAGTTTGTTCTTTTATATTAATATTAAATATTAAAATATTTAATATTAAAAAGTTGCATAGTAGAATGCTTTGTTAAAATAGAAAGAATATATACCTAAGGTACATAATACGGTGTGTGGACTGGTAGCTGGGAACTGCAC